>CM036759.1:9321684-9964184 GCA_020796225.1 Arion vulgaris | reverse complement strand
CAAGAAGAAGAAGACAAAGCAAGAAGAAGAAGACAAAGCAAGAAGAAGAAGACAAAGCAAGAAGACAAAGCAAGAAGAAGAAGACAAAGCAAGCACTGAAGTGTCAGGCAAAGGGTTGCACAGGTACAAGGTACACCGTAGCTCCAACAACGATTTCGTATTTTCTCAAACCTGAAAAGTACTGGTACCTATTATTACCTGGATACAAAACAATCAACTGTACCAGGAAGTGAACACAGTACGTTGGTAAACAAATCCAGATGGTTGTCATTGTGTAACGCTGACTTATCTCTTGAGCACGTGACATCTTCCATTTTTATAGTCTTCTGATTGTCGACTTATCGCGTTCAACAAGAAACAACTTATCAGCGCTTGATATGTTTCTTGTCTTCTTGATAACTTACAACAGCCGTCCATCGCAAGCGGTGATGACTACAGCATCAGATGTGTGCTGCTGCACCTGTCTTGTATGTGCGGCGGTGACTGAAGAGTCCAATCCTAGAACACAATTTCCTACCACAGGTGGGCGTATGATCAGGTTAGACATGTGGGTGCTGTGTGTTCTGTTTTCGCGCAGATCGTTTTCTCTGTGCCTCAACGCAGGACGATTCTCAGCTATGCAAGTTCCTCTTGTGATGTTACAGTGTCACATTTGGCGATCTTGGGCCATGGATTTCCAGCACATTGCTACAGAGTTTGTGCTCTGTCGCTGAGATATTCTTGTGTAAGAAAGATATCGGCACACACGTGGTTACTCACTGAAATGCAATGATGATGGTACTATAAATCAATCAATCAAACATTCAAATACTTCAGTCCATTTTACACTGGTGGACGTTGATGAAGACATATTGATCAAAACGCGGTTTTACAGTTATTGTTATTCTGTGCTATATTTGGTAAAACTGCCAATTATATATTTCCACATTTATTGCCCGTGATTTCAGTTTTATTGTAGCCATGCTCCCAACTACGCACTTTCTTGACATCTCCTCTAGATTTGGTGTGTTCAGTTTTATTGCAGCCATGCTCCCAACTACGCACTTTCTTGACATCTCCTCTAGATTTGGTGTGTCAGTTTA
Source organism: Arion vulgaris (assembly GCA_020796225.1). Taxonomy (NCBI): domain Eukaryota; kingdom Metazoa; phylum Mollusca; class Gastropoda; order Stylommatophora; family Arionidae; genus Arion; species Arion vulgaris. The sequence goes on along the minus strand of CM036759.1, from coordinate 9,963,102 downwards.
TTGTAGCCATGCTCCCAACTACGACTTTCTGACATCTCCTCTAGATTTGGTGTGTTCAGTTTATTGCAGCCATGCTCCCAACTACGCACTTTCTTGACATCTCCTCTAGATCTGGTGTGTTCAGTTTTATTGTAGCCATGCTCCCAACTACGCACTTTCTTGACATCTCCTCTAGATTTGGTGTGTTCAGTTTTATTGCAGCCATGCTCCCAACTACGCACTTTCTTGACATCTCCTCTAGATTTGGTGTGTTCAGTTTTATTGTAGCCATGCTCCCAACTACGCACTTTCTTGACATCTCCTCTAGATTTGGTGTGTTCAGTTTTATTAGCATGCTCCCAACTACCTTTCTGACACTCTAGATTTGGTGTGTTCATTGATTCCGCTGGAATACTCAAGTGTAACTATTTCTAATCTTCTGCCACGCGTCGCTCAAAAGACGATTACTATTTTGTTGAATTTTTATTATTTTTTTTTGGTTCGGATTGAAGATTTATATTAACTGGAAACTACTTAGAAGTTATGTGTAAATGATAATGAATACATAGAAGCATGGCTTATGCTAGAATTCGAATTGAAACGGAATTTATCATTCATTTTAGGATACCCTGTGACCATAAAAAATTAGCTATTTTTATGAATGTTCATGATGCTAGTTTGTGAACAGTTAATAAACCTTACACTCCTTCACTATTTTCTTAACGTTTGTGTATTCATAAGTGGATTACATATATAAATTGGTTATTGGTTATTGGTTACTAAACTGACGTCATTGCACTCCGAGCAGACCCATATACATATATAAAGAGAGCAGTTAAGACTGATTTATTTCACATGATGTTCATCAAAGTTCTTGAAAAGTTAGATTTTCGTTCTCACAATTTCAATTAGTATTTTTTAATACATGCTAATATTTTTCATGCATAGTAAACACATTCTATTTTTGGACACAACAATATTTTTTGAAAGTACATTCATTCATCTTTAATTTGATATATAATAAGTTCAACTTTAAATCATATTTAGAAACAATATTTTCGTTTACCTAAAGTATGTGTGCAATATTTTGGAAACTAAAAAAATAATTCCGCCCAGAGGCGAAATAACCGTAGTGAATCAGGGTACCTATGTTTGCTTTGGTGTTCACTTTTCTTGTTCATGGAGCTGTTCTAAAGTGGAGGTTAGAAACTGACATTTGGTACTGAAGTTTTTAAGTTCACGTTCACTTTGAGATGATTTATAACAATTATTAAAAGACCTCTGAATTCAGGGTTGGGATGTCAAGCAAATAGTCTTATGTAAGACGAACGATACATATGTGTGCAATTTGTGCACTCAACCAACAGTTTTTGAAAGATAGAAATTAGTCTTTCTTTGAAAGTTGGCTGTTTGCTTCCTGTGTAACATTTAAGGTATGGAAAGTGACATTTTATTTTATTATTACAACACCAAATATCAAGATGGAAGTAAAAGTACAGAGAATGAAAAGTATTTTATTACAAGGACCAAATATCAAGATGGAAGTAAAAGTACAGAGAATGAAAAGTATTTTATTACTAATAATTTGTTACCAGTGTCAAATTTGGTCCCTGACAGCAACACACAACAGAAAGCTCAGCACATGTGAAATGAATGATTGAGAGAGGCGGAAGGGGTGTGGGGTTCACTAGGAAAAATATACTATGACACGCGGACATCATAAGCAGAGTGTGCATAATTTCATGCACCAAATGCGTTGAAAGACAACAAATACAATAGTTCGGGCATTTAATGACAATAAAATACATCCAACCACCAGTAAAATCATACAATAAAAAGAGATTAGGGTCTAGAGCGAAGGGAGGACCAAGAAAAAGATGGATAGACAATATCAGGACCACACTAAATAAAGATGGATATAACAACAAGGGGGAACTCAACTGACCCTGAAACCTGGATAGACAATATCAGGACCACACTAAATAAAGATGGATATAACAACAAGGGGGAACTCAACTGACCCTGAAACCTGGAAAGACAATATCAGGACCACACTAAATAAAGATGGATATAACAACAAGGGGGAACTCAACTGACCCTGAAACCTGGATAGACAATATCAGGACCACACTAAATAAAGATGGATATAACAACAAGGGGGAACTCAACTGACCCTGAAACCTGGATAGACAATATCAGGACCACACTAAATAAAGATGGATATAACAACAAGGGGGAACTCAACTGACCCTGGAACCTGGATAGACAATATCAGGACCACACTAAATAAAGATGGATATAACAAGAGGAACTCAACTGACCCTGAAACCTGGATAGACAATATCAGGACCACACTAAATAAAGATGGATATAACAAGAGGAACTCAACTGACCCTGAAACCTGGAAAGACAATATCAGGACCACACTAAATAAAGATGGATATAATAACAAGGGGGAACTCAACTGACCCTGGAACCTGGAAAGACAATATCAGGACCACACTAAATAAAGATGGATATAACAAGAGGAACTCAACTGACCCTGAAACCTGGAAAGACAATATCAGGACCACACTAAATAAAGATGGATATAATAACAAGGGGGAACTCAACTGACCCTGAAACCTGGAAAGACAATATCAGGACCACACTAAATAAAGATGGATATAACAACAAGGGGGAACTCAACTGACCCTGGAACCTGGAAAGACAATATCAGGACCACACTAAATAAAGATGGATATAATAACAAGGGGGAACTCAACTGATCCTGAAACCTGGATAGACAATATCAGGACCACACTAAATAAAGATGGATATAACAACAAGGGGGAACTCAACTGATCCTGAAACCTGGAAAGACAATATCAGGACCACACTAAATAAAGATGGATATAACAACAAGGGGGAACTCAACTGATCCTGAAACCTGGATAGACAATATCAGGACCACACTAAATAAAGATGGATATAATAACAAGGGGGAACTCAACTGACCCTGAAACCTGGAAAGACAATATCAGGACCACACTAAATAAAGATGGATATTACAACAAAGGGGAACTCAACTGACCCTGAAACCTGGATAGACAATATCAGGACCACACTAAATAAAGATGGATATAATAACAAGGGGGAACTCAACTGACCCTGAAACCTGGATAGACAATATCAGGACCACACTAAATAAAGATGGATATAACAACAAGGGGGAACTCAACTGACCCTGGAACCTGGATAGACAATATCAGGACCACACTAAATAAAGATGGATATAACAACAAGGGGGAACTCAACTGACCCTGAAACCTGGATAGACAATATCAGGACCACACTAAATAAAGATGGATATTACAACAAAGGAGACTCAACTGACCCTGGAACCTGGAAAGACAATATCAGGACCACACTAAATAAAGATGGATATAACAACAAGGGGGAACTCAACTGACCCTGGAACCTGGATAGACAATATCAGGACCACACTAAATAAAGATGGATATAACAAGGGGGGACTCAACTGACCCTGAAACCTGGATAGACAATATCAGGACCACACTAAATAAACACGGATATTACAACAAAGGAGACTCAACTGATCCTGGAAGGCAAATTAAAGCTTCCACCCCTACGCAAAAGTGGACAACCCTCTCAGTCATCCACATGAGGAAAGACAATTGACATTTAATGTTCAACTAAATTGACCATCAATTATCAAAATATAGAGTAAACCTCAGCAAGAAACATGGCATGTCGAAATTAGTTGTGATGTTCTATCAAACAAATATATCACAAATGTGACTAAAACGTTCCACAAAGTACTCACACTCACATGAGTTAAATGACATATAAATCACGAGTAGAATGTAAGTGGCTACATTAGAACGAAAGAAGAAAATAAAAAAAAAGTTAAGTTTCTGCAGTTCTGTGGCAAGGTTATTTTTGGCAATTGATTTTCTGTGTCCCTTTTATTGCCGCTCATGCACAGACAAGTTAAACCATACAGTTGCTCAGTGGCGGCTCGTGATCATTTATTGCCGCTCATGCACAGGCAAGTTAAACCATACAGTTGCTCAGTGGCGGCTCGTGATCATTTATTGCCGCTCATGCACAGACAAGTTAAACCATACAGTTGCTCAGTGGCGGCTCATGATCATTTATTGCCGCTCATGCACAGACAAGTTAAACCATACAGTTGCTCAGTGGCGGCTCGTGATCATTTATTGCCGCTCATGCACAGACAAGTTAAACCATACAGTTGCTCAGTGGCGGCTCGTGATCATTTATTGCCGCTCATGCACAGACAAGTTAAACCATACAGTTGCTCAGTGGCGGCTCGTGATCATTTATTGCCGCTCATGCACAGACAAGTTAAACCATACAGTTGCTCAGTGGCGGCTCGTGATCATTTATTGCCGCTCATGCACAGACAAGTTAAACCATACAGTTGCTCAGTGGCGGCTCGTGAACATTTATTGCCGCTCATGCACAGACAAGTTAAACCATACAGTTGCTCAGTGGCGGCTCGTGATCATTTATTGCCGCTCATGCACAGACAAGTTAAACCATACAGTTGCTCAGTGGCGGCTCATGATCATTTATTGCCGCTCATGCACAGACAAGTTAAACCATACAGTTGCTCAGTGGCGGCTCGTGATCATTTATTGCCGCTCATGCACAGACAAGTTAAACCATACAGTTGCTCAGTGGCGGCTCGTGATCATTTATTGCCGCTCATGCACAGACAAGTTAAACCATACAGTTGCTCAGTGGCGGCTCGTGATCATTTATTGCCGCTCATGCACAGACAAGTTAAACCATACAGTTGCTCAGTGGCGGCTCATGATCATTTATTGCCGCTCATGCACAGACAAGTTAAACCATACAGTTGCTCAGTGGCGGCTCGTGATCATTTATTGCCGCTCATGCACAGACAAGTTAAACCATACAGTTGCTCAGTGGCGGCTCGTGATCATTTATTGCCGCTCATGCACAGACAAGTTAAACCATACAGTTGCTCAGTGGCGGCTCGTGATCATTTATTGCCGCTCATGCACAGACAAGTTAAACCATACAGTTGCTCAGTGGCGGCTCGTGATCATTTATTGCCGCTCATGCACAGACAAGTTAAACCATACAGTTGCTCAGTGGCGGCTCGTGAACATTTATTGCCGCTCATGCACAGACAAGTTAAACCATACAGTTGCTCAGTGGCGGCTCGTGATCATTTATTGCCGCTCATGCACAGACAAGTTAAACCATACAGTTGCTCAGTGGCGGCTCATGATCATTTATTGCCGCTCATGCACAGACAAGTTAAACCATACAGTTGCTCAGTGGCGGCTCGTGATCATTTATTGCCGCTCATGCACAGACAAGTTAAACCATACAGTTGCTCAGTGGCGGCTCGTGATCATTTATTGCCGCTCATGCACAGACAAGTTAAACCATACAGTTGCTCAGTGGCGGCTCGTGATCATTTATTGCCGCTCATGCACAGACAAGTTAAACCATACAGTTGCTCAGTGGCGGCTCATGATCATTTATTGCCGCTCATGCACAGACAAGTTAAACCATACAGTTGCTCAGTGGCGGCTCGTGAACATTTATGTTTGTGGAGCCAGACACACACTTTCGGAGAAATCATGGTTTTGGGATAGGTTATATTTTAGTGCCCAAAAATAATGCGCTGGAAATGCATGAAGTACACTACTTAGAGAGAAAAGATGCCGAATATCAGATTGTATATAATATATTCACTAAATTAACGAATATCTGACAATCTCAAGACCTTAGTATATGCACAAAAGTTAAATTATTTAGGTCATGTGTGATTCCTGTACTGACCTATGGTTTTGAAAGTTGGAAATCAACAAAGAAAATTGATAAGAAACTGGACAGCTTTGAGAATAAATGTTTCTGAAAATTATTAAAAGTAAAATGGAGTGATTTCGTTTCTAACAACACAGTGAGAGATAGAACACACCAACATCCCGTATCAAATATTATAAGGAAACGAAGGTGGAAATATTTAGGTCATGTTCTTAGATCAGACGAAAAGAGACTAAATCGACAAGTCCTTATGTGGTCATCAGCTGGGAAAAGAAAACGTGGAAGACCAAAGACTACTCTTCGAAGAACCATCCAACAAGAAAGTAAACTATTGGGATGTAAAACCTAAGATCTCCAACTGCTAGGAAAGAACCGTATCACATGGAGATCTACAGGGTGTTCAACTTAAAAGCAGCTTATGAATGGAGCTAATCTGGCATATATGTATGGAAATGAGAAGGTTCAATTATGACGTAGTATAGATCAAGGTTGTGTGATGGTGTGTAATTGTAGTGTGGGAAGGGGCGATGAACAAATGTGACGTAGGACGAGCTAGTCAGAACCGGTTTAAATAGTAAATAACACAACGCGATAGGTTATCTGGCAGCTTTCGATTTGTCAATGGGGCTGCAATTATCTTTAACACCCTGTAAAACTTCTGCCCTATGTGCCGCTATTGGCACGAAAGGAACAAACTAACAAACTAACTATATATACAACTTTCAAAGCTAATCAGCAAAACGTTAAAAGTAATATTTATGAACAAATAATTTATAAATGCACGTTATACATTATTTTTGTTGGGACCCGGCCCCACAGGCCCTTAATGACGATCCTCCACTGCAGTTGCTTGTGATTTCATTATTCTAAACAAGGAAATGTGGAACGAATTAAGGAAAATTAGAACTTTCGATTTTCGAACGCGGCACAAAAGGCTCGTTGGTTTATTTTCGCACTCGATGTTTCATTAGTTAAAAAGAAATTGGCGACCCAAACACCTGCATTCGTGGGTACAGAAATATGAAGGGAATTTTAAATATTGAAGAGTCTCTATACATGTTCTATATGCGGGGGTGTGTGTGGTGAAGTAGTAAAATCGTTTAGCGCTACATATTAGATATAGAGGTCAAGTTGTTTGCCGTATGCTGTGAAGGTCGTTTGTTCAAATCCGAACAGAGTCGTTCAGTTACAAGTCTGTTTTTTAAGAATAATAATATGCCCGTTGCTCTAGTTACAGATTATGTGTTTTGTGTCGATCTCTGGAAAATTGGTTTGCTATTTATGTGGAGAGGAAGTGAGCCATATTGGAAAACACTCCGCAATTATATCATACATTTGTCCATTAAACCTTTCAATATTGAAGAGTTCACGTTTCAGATAGTCACAGAAATGTCAACATTAATCTTCTTCTTGTTTTCTTCTTTTCTATATTCATCTTTTCTCTCACTGCATCAGAATAAGATGAGGGGGGTATATAACAAGAAGGATTTTCTCCTGGAACGCGCAGGGGCAGCGAAAGAAAGGGGGAGGGGGTGAAAATATATGGAGACGAGATTTGGAGGCAGAGGTCAACAATGTAAAGAAGAGCTGGAGGTAGCTGCAGGAAATAGCTAGCGATAGGAAGATTTGATATGAGTTGGTTGGGGGCTTATCCCCAATCCGGTTAAAAGGCAGAGGAGAGAGAGAGAGAGAGAGAGAGAGAGAGAGAGAGAGAGAGAGAAAGAGATCAGGATAAAAAAAGATTTATAAAACGGGCTTTTGTGTATGCTTCATAAACAGTGTCTTTCATAGCCTGTTATCTCTGAGTTCCACCTACTGCGTGACCTTTTTGTTTTGTATTCACTGTATCGGAGAAACATTGCTCTTTGAGGCGCACTGCCTGTTTGTAATTTGCTTATGTGGTCAAATCATTTAATTTGTTGTTTCTTGATGAAGTTCAGTACTGATTTTGTCCCCACTTTTTCCCCTGATGTCTTCCTTTCTAAACCAGTGTTCTTGTTACTCCCAGCTTTCTGCATAAACTCTTCATCTCTGTCGCGACTAATTTTCTTCAATCACTTGCATTAATATCTGAAATAAATTCTCATAATTAACGGAATATGTGTCTGTTAACTTACTACAGCAATTGAGTGGATTCTCTGTGACGTGGAGGTAATGTGCTAGACTCTCACTCCAATTGTACTTGGTTCGTTCCCCAAGTGGGGAAATCGAGAAATGTTTTCAGTGATCTATTATCTCATTGTAGGAGAGACAGAGTTCCTAATTTTATCGGATAAAGACGCCCGCCTGCCCATCGTGTTCGTAGCGCGTTGGACAACGGGTGACAAGCTTCCTGTGAGTTCGGGTTCAATTCTGTGGGCTGGCAGAAAAGCCACAGGTTCTCCATATTTACGGTGTTTGTGGCACCTAACCGAAGGGTTACGATGTTCATGGCACCGAGCCGAAGAGCTGAAAGCTCAAGTGCTTCTGGATCGGGAAAAAACAAAAAAGAATCGGAGACGGACGATACAACGTAGGTCCCATGTTTAAGTCGAGTACGTAAATAAATCGTTGGAAGTTGAAAAGAATCGATAAGTCTTGGCTGCATAGTTGCAAAATTCATTAACAAGATTAAAAAAACATATTTCCTACAAAAACGTTTACCATCTTCTAAATAATATCGGAACGCCTCTCCGGTGCTATCATGTTTCATGCGCTACCCCTGAGATCTTCCTGTATAAGAAGCACTCAAGGTTATTCATCAAATCACAATTATAAGGGAGCTTTCAATCAATCAATCAATCAATCAACATTGACAGCAACAGAGATATGACATTTGGCTTATTACATTATTAATTATGATGGATGGTTATAGTGGCAAAATTATGTCAAGGCCAGGCTACTAGATGATGATCATGATGATGAGGGCGACGACGCCAACAAGATGAGGACGACGATGCTATCAATGATTAGGACGACGACGCCAATGATGACATTGTTGATGATATTATTGTTTTTTTTTTCACTAAAAATATGAACTCTCAAGACATTGATAATAAATAAAAAATAAAATAATAAAATATCTCAAAACTAACTCTAAATTTACGCTCGACATGAATATATTATTTCCCTGGCAATATTGATCGCCATATTACAAATGTAGAAGGTGTGGCAGGTATTTACAGGTGAGAAAGTTATCACTTATTACAAGTAGAGCAAAGTTAGTTATGTTACAGGTGTGACTTCTTACCTGGAGTAGGTAGATGTCGATGATGTCGCTTGACGACAACATACAAAGAGGCATATAACGAGAGAGAGTGAGTGAGTGAGTGAGAGAGAGAGAGAGAGAGAAAGAAAGAGATAACTCATATGCTAGACAGATAGGAGATACACAGACAAACATACACATTTATAAACATGTAACTCCCGTGTGTTGTCGGTACTAGCAAGCGGAGCAAAGAATAGTAACACTGCGACCTACAGGGCATGTCGTAAGAGACGTCTGAGGTAGAGATCTAGGGCAGATACCCTAGTAAATAAAAAGCGTTGCAGAAATCGGATGTGCTTGCCTACTTGTAGGCGCATAACTGGCACAACGATAAACGCTCTTAGGCTCAGATCACATACAAGTTACAAAGAGTGGTTTAACAAGTGGTCGATACGGAGCGTTCAAAGAAGAAAATTAAGAATAAACATGTAGATCACAAACATAATAAACATAATAAACATAATAAACATAATAAACATAATAAACATAATAAACACAATAAACATAATAAACATAATAAACATAATAAACACAATAAACATAATAAACACAATAAACATAATAAACACAATAAACATAATAAACATAATAAACACAATAAACATAATAAACACAATAAACATAATAAACATAATAAACACAATAAACATAATAAACACAATAAACATAATAAATACAATAAACATAATAAACACAATAAACATAATAAACATAATAAACACAATAAACATAATAAACACAATAAACATAATAAACATAATAAACACAATAAACATAATAAACATAATAAACATAATAAACATAATAAACATAATAAACATAATAAACATAATAAACATAATAAACATAATAAACATAATAAACATAATAAACATAATAAACATAATAAACATAATAAACATAATAAACATAATAAACATAATAAACACAATAAACATAATAAACATAATAAACATAATAAACATAATAAACATAATAAACATAATAAAATAATAAACACAATAAACATAATAAACATAATAAACATAATAAACATAATAAACATAATAAACACAATAAACACAATAAACATAATAAACATAATAAACATAATAAACATAATAAACATAATAAACATAATAAACATAATAAACACAATAAACATAATAAACATAATAAACACAATAAACATAATAAACATAATAAACATAATAAACATAATAAACATAATAAACATAATAAACACAATAAACACAATAAACATAATAAACATAATAAACACAATAAACATAATAAACATAATAAACATAATAAACACAATAAACATAATAAACACAATACACATAATAAACATAATAAACACAATAAACATAATAAACACAATAAACATAATAAACATAATAAACATAATAAACATAATAAACATAATAAACATAATAAACACAATAAACATAATAAACACAATAAACATAATAAACATAATAAACATAATAAACATAATAAACACAATAAACATAATAAACACAATAAACATAATAAACACAATAAACATAATAAACATAATAAACATAATAAACATAATAAACATAATAAACATAATAAACATAATAAACATAATAAACACAATAAACATAATAAACACAATAAACATAATAAACACAATAAACATAATAAACATAATAAACACAATAAACATAATAAACATAATAAACATAATAAACATAATAAACATAATAAACATAATAAACATAATAAACATAATAAACATAATAAACACAATAAACACAATAAACATAATAAACATAATAAACATAATAAACATAATAAACATAATAAACATAATAAACACAATAAACATAATAAACATAATAAACATAATAAACATAATAAACATAATAAACATAATAAACATAATAAACATAATAAACACAATAAACATAATAAACATAATAAACAAAGATGAGAATACTGGTCGATAGATGATGTAAGCAATTGAGTTGATGTCTACGCCAACGAATGAATGCACAGATGGCTGAGTGATTGATTGACTGATAGTGTTATCATCCTGGCACCGATGAATAATATTGTGTGCTTCGATCTCTTTCTCACACTGTAAGATCTCAGAGCAGTGCACAAACTCTATAACACTGGCGAAGAAATGTAATTTGAATATGGTGAACATTTGTGTATGCATATTTTTATTAATTTAAAAAAAACAAAACTGAATTATGTCACGACAGCATCGACATCAAGGTGTGTATCTTTTATAGGACGCTGCTCTCTTTGTAGCGCATATGAAATTCACTCTGTCTCTAGCCAGTTCCCCTACTTCGTCGATGGTCATGTTTATTCTTCTTCTTCACTCTTCGCCCCTAGGGAGACATAGGTCTCCAACCAAGGCCTTACAAGCCCGCCTATCCAACACTATCTTTTCCAGATCTCTTCCCATTTTCTTGCTATGAGTCCCTTCTTGTGTGGTTTTTCCTTGGGTGGCAAGCTATGAATTTTCCTGGTTTGTGGTTTCTGTAGCTATCTAGTGATTTTTACGGGTTGGGATAGCTAGCCCCACGGCCAACCTCCTTAGTCGCCTCTTACGACAAGCGTGGCAGGTAGTTAGTTGGTTTGTTCCTTTCGTGCCAAAGGCGGCACATAGGGCAGAGGTTTTAGATCTCCATGTGATACGGTTCTTTGCTAGCAGTTGCAGATCTTGTATGGTTTTACATCCCAATAGTTTACTTTCTTTTTGGATGGTTCTTCGAAGAGTGGTCTTTGGTCTTCCACGTTTTCTCCCAACTGGTGGCAGGTAACAGTGGCTATATTCTTGACACCCCAAATTTGGGCCGTGGTAACCACTCGGGCGGGTTCTATTCATGGTTTCTTTAATATCTTGCAGCCATCTTCTTCTTGGTCTGCCTCTGCGTCCTGGGACACTGCCCTCTAGTATTGTTCTTTCCGGGTCATCGTGACGCTTAATGTGATCAATGACGTTGCAGCATTCTCATGCCGATTTTCAACTGCCAATGGTTCGTTATGTGCTCAAAGGTAACACTGGACCTACGCTTTATCGTACTTCTTTGATAGGACTAGGCACTTACCTCACCTACATTGAGCAACGGAACACTAGAAAAATATCAAGGTCGCTCAACACGGAAAACGAAACGAGTACTTTTGGAGCCAGATGCAAACACCATACCCTCGCACGACACACACAGATGAGCGAATATATAAATAAAATAAAATAAATAAAAATAAATATATAAAAAATATATAAATAAATATAAATAAATATATAAATAAATATATAAATAAATATATAAATAAATATATAAATAAATATATAAATAAATATATAAATAAATATATAAATAAAATATAAATAATATATAAATAAATATATAAATAACGAAGGTAGATAGATGGATAAGGGGATGTTGGAAAAATTAACGCATGGATGGATAAATGGATGTTAAAAATTAACGCATGGATAAAAACATGATCATATATACAGATATATAAGCATTTAGTGAAACAGATCAATATATAAATACATTATGAAATTACTGTTCATGCTTCGTTCACCGAGTTACTACTAGTTCGCCCTTTTGTTTTGTTCCGTGCCAAGGAAATGTAGTTTGTAATTACGAATTCATGCAGGGCATGGCTGAGATGAAATGAAAATGATGAATAGAAATAAAATAAGTCTTTCTCGAAAGTGAACATCTTCTGTCACACTGTTCAGTTTCTGTATAAACCTGCATCGGAATCATTCATCGTGGATGTACATATATTAAACATGACAATCGTAGCATACATGACTTTGTCATCAACCACAATGGCGAAACACGTAATAACAAAGTACTTTAGTTTTACAAAATACAAAAACAATGACAATACACAGCAACGTTTCGACCAAACAGGCCTTTATCAAGCAAACAATAAAACAAAAGTGACGAATGTCACAGAACACTACATATAGACTTTGACAAAGATACTATAACGGTCAAAAAATGAATGTAAATATGTGACTAAAAACGAATAACGAAATAATGACAGAAAAACTAGAAGTGGAAAAGTTGAGAAACAATAAAAAATCAAGTAAATATATGACACATACATTTAACATATACACATATAAAATATGGATCATAAGGAGAGAAAGTACTAAGCAGCATTGGAATGTAGAGCGTTGAGTCCATGAGGTCGCAAGGTACCATATAAAGAAATAAAACGATTCTCCAGGGCAAATCGACTACGATCATCAGATGAACAGGATCGGATGGCAGTGACCTGGACGTCGCGAGCACCCAAATGGTCAGTTCCATTGAAATGACCATTTGGATCATCAACCACAGTAAACGAGTCGTTGATTTTCTAGTCACCATTTATAAGTTGTATCAATTCTAACATATGCCAGCTAGAGTTGGAAAATGACTAAAGATAAAAAAAAACAGGTTATGGAGAAATTGTTTGCAGGTCCTATGTAACCTATAACGGTACGAGAGGAATTATTATTACTTATAGGTTCAGTAGTTTGCATTACTTTCTGAACGGTGAGGTATATTTTTACTGTTCATAAAATTCCACGCGAACAAATTTACTTCTAAACTGCCCATCGCGGTGTTTAACCAGGTATGCTTGGATTGTAATCGAGCTCACTGACGCTGAAGTTACAGACGCACACATTTACGCATATACACATATACACATATACACATATACACATATATACACATACACAACACATATACCGTAATAACATAAAATCTTCCGTAGCATTTTCAGACCTTAGAGAATGAAGTCACTTCAGTTCACATGTATAGTTCCTGGTGTGCAGGAGGTAGGGGAGCCATATCCTTTCCACGCGTGTGGAATGTTGAGTGTTGGATTGAACCCCCAACTAAGAAATGTAGAAGTTTTAGGTGACAAAGTTCTACTCAGGACAAACTATTGGGTGATGATTATTGACAAACTAACAAAACTGCATACATAATAGTCGTTTATATATATATAACACATATATTTTAAAGAGCACGTAGTTTTCCCATGGCGACTTATGACTGTGAGGCATGAATTATTGATAGAAAAGTGGAAACGTCGATTAATGCATTTGAATGCTAAAGAAGAGTATTCAGAATAACATGAACAGAAAAAAAAGAAACAAAATATGTCCATTTTATCAATAGCTCAACATTGAAATGAAATGATTAATAAAGAAGAGACAAATGAAAGATATTTTGGACATATACAACGATATAGCTTCATGGAGAAGGTTATTCTGGAGATATGATACAGGGTAGACGAGGGAGAGGAAGATACATGAGAAGATGGTTGCAGAATGAGATGAGTATGACTGCAGTAGACGCCGGACACCTCACACAAGACAAGGAGGGATTTAAAGCTGTTGTTATAGAAAAATAAAGAACAAGCATGGCCTTACAATAAATTAAACAACTCTAACAGTATGAATGGAACTGATAGAAAAACAAAGATCAGAATACTAAGAGCATGTATATTTGCAATGGTCATATATGAATGTGAAGCATGGCCATTTAACAAGGCAGTAGTAAAACGTATATGTGCTACTGATATAAGTGCTCCAGAAGTGTACTCCCTATACTATGGTTAGAAATTCGAAGAAATATATATATCCAGAAAGAACTCAAAATCAAAGAAAACTGGCTGAAGCTACAAATAATAATGTGAACATTGAAGTATTTTGGACATTTAAAGAGACATGAAGGGTTTGAGAAGGCTATTATGCAAGGAGACATCCTGGCAAAGAGAAGAAGAAGATTCAGGATGTAACTGATGATTTGCTCATGATGGCTGCAGAGGCGGAACATCTGGCCTGTGAGAGAAAGAGAAAGAGAGAGAAAGAGAGAGATAGAAAGAGAGAGAGAGAGAAAGAGAGAGAGAGAGAGAGAGAGAGAGAGAGAAAAGAGAGCAATTCCCAAGAACTGTTAGGGTGACAAAGTTCTGCTCAGGACAAGCTATTGAATGTCGATGTCATAGAAACCAAGTTCCAACAAAGACACGCTAGATGATGAAGATGGTGATATTACATACTTCAATGAATAGACACATCAATTACAACCCTTTCGTCCCTCTTAACCGCTTCACTGGCTCCCCACATTTGTTTAAGATGACGCAAATCAAGTATACTGGTTAATTTATTATATATTGCAAAGTAATTACATTCGAAAGTAAAAAAAAAAAATTGGTAGTGAAAGCGTGGATGGATAGATAGAATACAAATGTGATAACTATTCGTAGATAGAAAACTGAGACTAAGGACGGGTAGACTGATGGTTGAGAACAAGTCCTATAAAGATATGTCAGACCTAGGGTCTTGTTCTATTAAACTTGACCCTGGTTACATGGGGAGATTATGTACTTAAGCCGACGTTCTTTTCATGCATTCTACATTCTAATTTTATCCATTGGTTTTTTTCCTTCGTCTTTACGTTCTTTTGTGATTTCTGAAACACTTTTCGTGTTCTGCAAGAGCTTAATGGACCGGGTACAGAAAGTACTGAGTGGAGCACAAAGAGACTGGTTCGTGCTCGTGGAACAAAGGACGTGAGATGAAGTTGAAGGCTATACAATAGACCACTGGCGTTGATGCTCTTTGTTGGTATAGGGTATTGAATGGATATGTCTGAGAAGTCAGGTGTATGGATGGGGGATTGTGCCACACGCAACATCTGTAGTTTTAACACCGACGACTTCTTGTGATTCGATCCGGCGACACCATCGTGAGTATGGTTATCGATAATAGTGATGACTTTGCACTAAAATTATCTATCAAAAGTGATATATCAAAACAAAATATGAAATTGTTTTACAAATTACAACAGCAGACTAAATTGATCACTGAGAGAATATCTAATAATAATATGTCATACGACAGGAATCAACATAGAACTATAAGAAATTGAAAATAGTATGAAAACGAAAGAAATATATATTTTAGTACGGAGAAGAAGTATTAAATATACCAATAATAGTATGATTGTAGTTTGTTAAAGCAGGAAGGAGAATGGGCGAATGGCAAGTAGCTGGGTCATTGACCCGAAGGATGACGATCGTATCTTCAAGGATACGGGATGCTAGTTTCTGGTAGGAGAATGGTGAGGAGATTCTTTCTTTGTTACAAAGACGTGTACATGCGTGACTAGAACCTTCTTGTCGGATACACAGACATGCAGTCGTGATTTGAACCTTCTTGTCGGATACACAGATGTGCAGTCGTGACTAGAACCTTCTTGTCGGATACACAGACATGCAGTCGTGACTAGAACCTTCTTGTCGGATACACAGACATGCAGTCGTGACTAGAACCTTCTTGTCTGATACACAGACATGCAGTCGTGACTAGAACCTTCTTGTCGGATACACAGACATGCAGTCGTGATTTAAACCTTCTTGTCGGATACACAAACATGCAGTCGTGACTAGAACCTTCTTGTCGGATACACAAACATGCAGTCGTGACTAGAACCTTCTTGTCGGATACACAAACATGCAGTCGTGACTAGAACCTTCTTATCGGATACACAGACGTGTACATGCGTGACTAGAACCTTCTTGTCGGATACACAGACATGCAGTCGTGACTAGAACCTTCTTGTCGGATACACAGACGTGCAGTCGTGACTAGAACCTTCTTGTCGGATACACAGACGTGCAGTCGTGACTAGAACCTTCTTGTCGGATACACAGACATGCAGTCGTGATTTGAACCTTCTTGTCGGATACACAGACATGCAGTCGTGATTTAAACCTTCTTGTCGGATACACAGACATGCAGTCGTGACTAGAACCTTCTTGTCGGATACACAGACATGCAGTCGTGACTAGAACCTTCTTGTCGGATACACAGACATGCAGTCGTGATTTGAACCTTCTTGTCGGATACACAGACATGCAGTCGTGATTTGAACCTTCTTGTCGGATACACAGACATGCAGTCGTGACTAGAACCATCTTGTCGGATACACAGACGTGTACATGCGTGACTAGAACCTTCTTGTCGGATACACAGACGTGTACATGCGTGACTAGAACCTTCTTGTCGGATACACAGACATGCAGTCGTGACTAGAACCTTCTTGTCGGATACACAGACATGCAGTCGTGACTAGAACCTTCTTGTCGGATACACAGACATGCAGTCGTCACTTGAACCTTCTTGACGAATACACATGATTATGAGGAGCTCGCCAGGGACAGATCCAGCTGGAGATAGCCTCTGAAAACGTGTATGAGAATTGGTGGTCAGATTATGACAAATTGTCAGGAAAAAAAGAAATAAATTCTACATGGGCGCTACATCCATTGTCTCTCATACCTTACAGGATACTGTCATCACAAGTTTGCTTGTTCCAAGCAACAGTCTCATACCTTACAGGATACTGTCATCACAAGTTTGCTTGGTCCAAGCAACAGTCTCATACCTTACAGGATACTGTCATCACAAGTTTGCTTGTTCCAAGCAACAGTCTCTACCTACAGGATACTGTCATCACAAGTTTGCTTGGTCCAAGCAACAGTCTCATACCTTACAAGATACTGTCATCACAAGTTTGCTTGTTCCAAGCAACAGTCTCATACCTTACAGGATACTGTCATCACAAGTTTGCTTGTTCCAAGCAACAGTTGCATACCTTCAGATACTTTTCATCACAAGTTTGCTTGTTCGCAACATGCTTGCATACCTTACAGGATACTGTCATCACAAGTTTGCTTGTTCCAAGCAACAGTCTCATACCATAAAGGATACTGTCATCACAAGTTTGCTTGGTCCAAGCAACAGTCTCATACCATAAAGGATACTGTCATCACAAGTTTGCTTGGTCCAAGCAACAGTCTCATACCTTACAGGATACTGTCATCACAAGTTTGCTTGTTCCAAGCAACAGTTGCATACCTTACAGGATACTGTCATCACAAGTTTGCTTGTTCCAAGCAACAGTCTCATACCTTACAGGATACTGTCATCACAAGTTTGCTTGGTCCAAGCAACAGTCTCATACCATAAAGGATACTGTCATCACAAGTTTGCTTGTTCCAAGCAACAGTCTCATACCTTACAGGATACTGTCATCACAAGTTTGCTTGTTCCAAGCAACAGTCTCATACCTTACAGGATACTGTCATCACAAGTTTGCTTGGTCCAAGCAACAGTCTCATACCTTACAGGATACTGTCATCACAAGTTTGCTTGGTCCAAGCAACAGTCTCATACCATAAAGGATACTGTCATCACAAGTTTACTTGTTCCAAGCAACAGTCTCATACCTTACAGGATACTGTCATCACAAGTTTGCTTGGTCCAAGCAACAGTTGCATACCTTACAGGATACTGTCATCACAAGTTTACTTGTTCCAAGCAACAGTCTCATACCATACAAGATACTGTCATCACAAGTTTGCTTGGTCCAAGCAACAGTCTCATACCATACAGGATACTGTCATCACAAGTTTGCTTGTTCCAAGCAACAGTCTCATACCATACAAGATACTGTCATCACAAGTTTGCTTGGTCCAAGCAACAGTCTCATACCTTACAGGATACTGTCATCACAAGTTTGCTTGTTCCAAGCAACAGTTGCATACCTTACAGGATACTGTCATCACAAGTTTGCTTGTTCCAAGCAACAGTTGCATACCTTACAGGATACTGTCATCACAAGTTTGCTTGTTCCAAGCAACAGTCTCATACCATAAAGGATACTGTCATCACAAGTTTGCTTGGTCCAAGCAACAGTCTCATACCTTACAAGATACTGTCATCACAAGTTTGCTTGGTCCAAGCAACAGTCTCATACCTTACAAGATACTGTCATCACAAGTTTGCTTGGTCCAAGCAACAGTCTCATACCATAAAGGATACTGTCATCACAAGTTTGCTTGGTCCAAGCAACAGTCTCATACCTTACAGGATACTGTCATCACAAGTTTGCTTGGTCCAAGCAACAGTCTCATACCATAAAGGATACTGTCATCACAAGTTTGCTTGGTCCAAGCAACAGTCTCATACCTTACAGGATACTGTCATCACAAGTTTGCTTGGTCCAAGCAACAGTCTCATACCTTACAGGATACTGTCATCACAAGTTTGCTTGGTCCAAGCAACAGTCTCATACCTTACAGGATACTGTCATCACAAGTTTGCTTGGTCCAAGCAACAGTCTCATACCATAAAGGATACTGTCATCACAAGTTTGCTTGGTCCAAGCAACAGTCTCATACCTTACAGGATACTGTCATCACAAGTTTGCTTGGTCCAAGCAACAGTCTCATACCTTACAGGATACTGTCATCACAAGTTTGCTTGTTCCAAGCAACAGTCTCATACCATAAAGGATACTGTCATCACAAGTTTGCTTGGTCCAAGCAACAGTCTCATACCTTACAGGATACTGTCATCACAAGTTTGCTTGTTCCAAGCAACAGTCTCATACCATACAGGATACTGTCATCACAAGTTTGCTTGGTCCAAGCAACAGTCTCATACCTTACAGGATACTGTCATCACAAGTTTGCTTGGTCCAGCAACAGTCCATACTTACAGGATACTGTCATCACAAGTTTGTTGGTCCAGCAACAGTAGGACAGTAAGAGACAATTGATGTCTTCTTCTTCTTCTTTTCTTTAATTCTGTTTTGCATGACCACGTCAAGAAAATAAGAGTCCTAGAACGGCATTTATGTGCGCTTAGAATACTGTTTATCACCGTCTTGGTTATTTTTGAGGTCTTATTTTGCATGGACACCGTTTACTTTGTATACGCTGTATCGACTGCATTGCTCACTGGCGCACGTCTGTTGGAATCTGCTTATGTGGCGAATCATTTAATTGTTGTTACTTGATGAGTTCAGTACTGATGTTGTACCCATTATTTTTCTAATGTGTTCATTTCGAACCCGGTCTCTTCTTGATACTCCGAGTATTCTTCATAGACACTTCACATTTGTGTATTATATATATATTACAGTGGAATGTGGTTGAAACTAGTTGTCTGGAACAAATAATGAATATAAAAGGGATGATTTCAGGCGAAGTGTCTGGTCAACCTTTGGTAACAACTATTATAAGAAGAGATAGGATATGTTGATACTCTGAGTAAAAATGATCAAAAATCACAAGCCGGCACTGATTAGGGAGGCAAAGGGTTAAAGATTTAAAAAAAACAACCTTAGGGAAACCATGAAACAAATTTTACTGAGAGAGGCGAGAAGTATCGAACGTATTTCTATAGCGGAGATTGAAACAGGTAAATACAAAGTATTCTAGTTTTAATAGGAAAATGACTGCAGTAAAACTATGTAACAATGGTGAAACAGGTAAAAACAAAGTACTCTAGTTTTACATGCTCGAATTTTTACGTGTTCGCTATTGCTACATAGTTTTCCTGCAGTCTTCCCTTTATATTGACAGAGGAGAATGAAGGAAATACCCAGGATAGAGCGGCATGAATATATTACTTCCAAGCACTATGCCACATATAACATAACAAGAAAAATATATATATATATTTTTTATTCGATCCTGAAGCACTTGAGCTTTCAGCTCTTCGGCTCGGTGCCATGAACATCATAACCCTTCGGTTCGGTGCCACAAACACCGTAAATCTGGAGAATCTGTGGCTTTTCTACCAACCCGCGGAATTGAACCGCACTCACAGGGGCTTGTCACCCGTCGTCCAACGCGCTACGAACACGCTGGGCAGGCGGACAATCGAGAAATATATTACAAAATAACATCTCTATATATTTAACGATTGTCGAGAACAAAATGGACTCTGAACATTAGAGAAACAAGATCTTTCACACATATATCTCGAACATCTCTAGATGGTCATGCTACTAAAATGGATGGCTACAGCTGAACGGCATTCAGATTAGGTATCAATCTTGATATCTAAACAACTATGTTCTGTAGCACAAACTTGGCACAATCTGATATGGTTGTCTTGATTGTGATCCCGAATATTTTGATTATGTATACGACCATATTTGATTATATGATACCGACCAATTTTGATTATGTGATCTTTTGATTATGTGATACGAAATATTTGATTATGATACCGACATATTTGATTATATGATCGACCATATTTTGATTATGATTATTTGATATATGATACCGACCATTTTTTGATTGGATATATTTGATTATGGATCATATTTTGATTATGTGATACACCATATTTTGATTATGTGATCATATTTTGATTATATGATACGACCATATTTGATTAGATCATATTTGATTATGTGATCATATTTTGATTATGTGATACTGACCATATTTTGATTATGTGATCATATTGATTATTATACCGACCATATTTTGATTATGTGATCATTTTGATTGTATCATATTTTGATTATGCGATACCGACCATATTTGATTATTGATACCGACTATATTTTGATTATCATACCGACCATATTTTGATTATGATACCGACCATATTTGATTATGTGATCATATTTTGATTATGATAAAATATTGATTATGCGATACCGAATATTTTGATTATGCGATCCCGAAAATATTTTGATTATGCGATACCGACCATATTTTGATTATATGATACTGACCATATTTTGATTATATGATACCGACCATATTTTGATTATATGATACCGACCATATTTTGATTATGATCATATTTGATTATGTGATACTGATCATATTTTGATTATGGATACCGATCATATTTTTATGATCTATTTATTGATACCGACCATATTTTGATTATGCGATACACCATATTTTGATTATGTGATCACCATATTTTGATTATGCGATACCGAAAATATTTTGATTATGCGATACCGACCATATTTTGATTATGGATACCGACCATATTTGATTGGATACGAAATATTTTGATTATGATACCATATTTTGATTATATACTGACATTTTTGATTATGATCATATTTTGATTATGCGATACCGACCATATTTTGATTATGTATATATTGATTATATGATACCGACCATATTTTGATTTGTGATCATATTTTGATTATATGATACTGACTATTTTGATTATGATACCGACCATATTTTGATTATGATCTTTGTTTATATGATACCGACCATATTTTGATTGTATGATCATTTTGATTAGATACCGACCATATTTTGATTATATGATGACATATTTTGATTATTGATAACCATATTTTGATTATGTGATACCGACCATATTTTGATTATGTGATACTGACCATATTTTGATTATGTGATACCGATCATATTTTGATTATGTCGATTTTTGGTTCTATTAAAAAAATAGAGATCATATAGGTTTGAACTCTTTATATAAAAAAGGGTTTTAAAGCCGAAGGATTGACTTCATTGCACCGGGTTTTACCCATATGGCTCGGTTCCTCTCAGCAGAAATGGCACGCCACCTGCCAAGAGTATTGCACAAAGCACGAACTCTGTAGCTCCAGCAACAATCCTAGGGTCTCTGGAAAAATCTGCACTCGTGAACAGAACGGCGCGGTCCGGACTCGAACCCACGACCTTCGACTCACTATATATCACTTGTAAGCTCCCATCAATTAGATGAAGTAGCTGTCAGATAATTGCTCTGATGTTAATCCTAATTTCATCAAGTGCTTTGGGGAACGAAGTTTTCACCATAGACCGCCTGAAAAACTCTCTGTCTCTATCAAGCCCCCTCCTTCCCCGGCGACATATTGAAGGTTTCTTTAATGTTCTACTGCCACCTTCGTCTTGGCCGTCCCCTACGTTAATGCCTTCTTATAGTAGAGAAAACGACAACAGAGCTCATATTAACATATGTCATAATAGACGTCAAGAACTGATAAATTATACATACGTGTAGCATAGAACATGAGAGTGGCTGATGTATTATATTCAACAGAGTTCATATTAACATATGTCATAATAGACGTCAAGAACTGATAAATTATACATACGTGTAGCATAGAACATGAGAGTGGCTGATGTATTATATTCAACAGAGTTCATATTAACACATGTCATAATAGACGTCAAGAACTGATAAATTATACATACGTGTAGCATAGAACATGAGAGTGGTTGATGTATTATATTCAGGTAGTAGCATGTCCCTTGCGGAATGTCGCTGTCACCACAGCCCGCCTGAAAAACTCGTCTCTAGCAAGTTCTTTCACCTTTTCCAGCGTCATGTTCAATGTTTCTTTGATGTTCTGCCACCTTTGTCTTAGTCTTTCCCTGCTTTATACTTCAGGAACCATGCCTTGCATTACCGATCTCTCCAAACCATTGCGGCCAAAATATTTCATCTCATGGGACATAGTGTTATTTACGAGCCAGTGCTCTTCGATATGCAGGTCTTGAAGGATGTGTTTTTTTTCTTCTCTGTTCAGGACACTCTAAGAACCTTTCTGCAACACCTTGTTTCGAAAGCTTCGATTTTGTTCTTTAATGTTTGTGTTCAGGGGCGGCTAGTCATTAAGTGCCAATGTGGTTTTGATTATGAGCCCCACCATAAATATTGAGTAACCTGTACTTATTATTTTAGACATTATTTGTTCATAAATATTATTTTCAACGAGATAATGATTAGCTTTGAAAGTTGATATATAACGCTAAAATATTATACACAGTCTGAAATTTGAAATTCATAATCTTTTACCCCTAATTAGTATACGTCCCTGGTCATTTGGGGCCAGTAAGAACCGGTCCTACCAAACCAAAAAGAATTACCGTGTACTTATTATTTTATAAATTATTTTTTCGTAATTATTACTTTTAACTTGACACTCATTAGCTTTGAAAGTTGAATATATAACACTAAAATATAAATATTATATCAGAATAATATAACAATCCTGTTATTTATATAATATCTCCTTATTAAAAAACATTATATATACTGAAGCTTATCTTTTTGCCTCTAATACTTCAAACACTGTGTCGTGCACTATTTCTGGGGCTAGCTTACAAGTTCCTACATAAGTTGTAACATTGTGGCATCTGACCTTTGATCGCTATTGTAATGATAATTGCCAAAAACAATGTCATTTTCATTCAGCCGGAAGATAAAATCATTCTTACGCAGCCAAACTACTTCTCAGATATACGAGGACTCTAGCTCAAATAGTCCGTTTAATTATCAATTGAAATCCCAATTTTATATAAAAATAGTATAAAATTATAGAAAATAATAGTACTAAATAACAAACTTTCTTATAAGATTAGTTTTATGGAATTGTCCCTTGCATTAATATATCTTGTCTCCAGCGATAAATGTGACGGCATTCGTGACCTTTGAGCATGGTTCCCCTTTACGTCAGCTTCCGTGAACTCTGACCGGTCGACTAACGCAGAGCCAACTACAGGGTTACACTTAAAAGCAGCCGATCAATGGAGCTAATCTGGCATATATGTATGGAAATGGGAAGGTTCAGTATGACATAGTATAGGTCAAGGTTGTGTGATGGTGTGTAATTGTAGTGCGGGAAGGGGCGATAAACAAATGTGACGAAGGATGAGCTAGTCAGAACCGGTTTAAATAGTAAATAAAAACAACGCGATAGGTTATCTGGCAACTTTCGATTTGTCAATGGGGCTGCAATTATCTTGAACACCCTGTATAAACGTATGTGCCTTCGGACTCAGGTAAGAATTATGGAAAATCAGACCAAACTACACCATGTGACCCCGCATTCCAGTATTAGTGTATATAGACGGATTCATTTTAAAATCAACACAAAATGCTAACTCCAAGTTATATTATGCAACAAGTTAAGTTTAACAATAAGGAATATCAATATTATGAGTATTTTCACCAATAAATAACCATAGACACAGAATTGAGTAAAATTGAAAAAAGCTTGCAGTGTTCTATCAAACATCTATATTTTCCGGCTCCCTTTTCTGATCTACGTTAGGGAACCCCTGGTCAGTTGTCTGGCCTAGTTAGCTACAGTTGGCTGTGACTGACGTCTCTTGATCTAGGTTAGCAAGTTTATCCTTTTTAATGGCGAAACACGTAATAACAAGGTACTGTAGTTTTACAAATTACAAAAACAATGACAATATATAGCAACGTTTCGACCAACAAGGCCTTTATCAAGCAAACAAACAACAGGAGTGACGAATAAAAAAACCCCTAACATATGGACGACTACATACAGAGACATACTGGTAATATTTTTACGATGCTCTGATCTCATTCACAAATTCGTGGTTTGTTGTCATGTAGGTGCCGCATTTTCAATTTGCGTTGCAGACAAGTTTTAAAAATATATTCTCTTGGCGCTCCTGTCGTTTGATGTGTCCGAAATATTCAATTGTTCTTGATTTTATATTATTTAATAGTCAACTTTCTTTAGTATCAAGCTGTGGCAGAACAGAAGCATTTGTTCTTGATTTTATATTATTTAATAGCCAATTATCTTTAATATCAAGCTGTTGCAGAACAGAAGCGTTAGTTCTTGATTTTATATTATTTAATAACCAACTCTCTTTAGTATCAAGCTGTTGCAGAACAGAAGCATTTGTTTTTTCCTAAAAGGGTAATGGGGTCTAAGACGCATAGGGACAACGTCACGCCAGGATTAGTGAGCTGGCACTAACCAAGATCATACCCTACCCCCACGTGGTGACCCTGGAAACAGACAACGGTTCATGTCTGGCTAAACGGGTAGGGATCGAGGGAGAGCTACTCTGGTATAAGTAGTGATACAGACGCAGTTACATTGGATGAGATCTGCTCGCAACACTGACGAGCAGAATCCCAGATTGACTATTAATGCACATCTCTCCCTGACGATGGGAAAAGCTGAAGAAATAAACATAAAGGACGAAGGGTGCATCCAGAGAAGAGACTGGGCCCATATGGGGCCAAACTCGGAGCCTCGAGGTGGGAGCTCGAATTGAGTTGCGTGTCATGACAGTCTCGATGCATAGTAAATGTGAGCACGGTAAGAAAACTGATAAACACAGTGAGCATGCACCAAAGTAGAGCGAACACACATACGGACGATACACAGGGGAGCCCACCGGTGGGGACAGACATGCACAGTTCTGATGATAGAGCGACGAAAAGACGTGGCAAACGTAGGGAAGAGCGGACGCCCCAATTGTGCAGAAAAACTGGAAAGCCCAGTAGAGGCTTGAATCCAGTGCAAAAGTTCCTATCAAATAGTGATAAACTGTGCACTGTGCATAGTGAGATAGAAAGTGGTAACGTATCGCCAAGTAGAACAATGTGAGCACAAGTGACGGGAAAATGGACGGCCCAGTCGGTGGACGAGGGCACAAGCAGAAATGGGCGAATGGGCACCAAAAAGAAACTCGAGGTGGTGAGCCTCGAAGATGGGGTCTCCATCCAGAGAGCAATAACCATGTTTCCCCTCGTAGATAACTACTACTGCCTTGTAGTTGATTGGGGACAATCAAAGACTATTGGAGCAAACCGTACACAAAACTGGACGGCAGGCAAACCAAGCAGTCCAAAAAAAAAGACTGGTAAACTGGGCAGATGACGCTCAACAACCCGGGAGGGAAGGTTATCTAAGGGTAGCTACCCTAAAAGAAAATAGCAACCTGCTGCCTTGCAGGTCTGCTGGGGACAGCCCGATGCGACGGAGAGCGAACCCAGAAACGCTGGCTAAAAACTGACACATCGCCGAAGGATAAGCACAAAGCTCCAAATGGCGCTAAAGATGTGACGAAATACACCAATGCTAAGTCTGCATGAATCAGATTTCCACATGAAAGCCGAATTTATAGGGAGATCTGTTACATCAATCTAAGCGGTGATCGCGCGCTCGAGAGAGAGAGAGAAATAAAGAGAGAGAGAGAAATAAAGAGAGAGAGAGAAAGGGGTAAAAACTTACTGGAATAGACAAGAAATAGTAAATACTCCAAAAACCCCAATTTTTCCGAAATTTTGCCGGGCCCCACCAAAAAAATGACCACGAGCCGCCACTGCTATAGTCTGTCCATTAATTCGTGAGCACGTTTGAAAATGATTTTCTCGAAAACTACCTGTTGGATCTCAGTGATTTTTGCATGCAGCCTTAGAATATCCATGACGCTAAAATAAAGCTAACCAGTAGTCCATAGATGCTACGGATTTTGCACATCGGCGAATTCCTTTGATCTTTTATGACAATTGCAAATACGGGGCTCAAATTTTAGATTTTACAGTATCCCTAGAATTTGTCCATGTTAATTCTATTCATAGGTGTATCTCCATATTAACTTGATAGGTCAAGTAATTAAGTGTGTTGCCCTTTATGTGCAATCGTGAACTTGGATACAATATGCAACAGTTAGTCCTCCCTTCGGTCACCATTAGACCCCAGGTGTCTTAACTTCACCACAAATTGTATGATGGTAGACGCATTTGGATATGGAAATGCATACGTTGCTATTTCTCAGTCTGTAATCAAAATATGATTTGTATCATCCCGAATCTGACGATTCCATGAGGTTGATAATTGTTACTGGCTGGACAAATTGTAATCCATCTCGGTGCCAGTACTCGTCTTCCTCTCGGAGCACATGTTCAACACACTTCTTCCAGAACTGCATGTGTATCATTGAGAGGGACTCACGTGTCAGAACTTCAACATCACACATATTAAACGTCCTGTTCTGTTCGGCAACTTGCCCTTTTACTTTAGCCCAGACAAGCTCTATCGGATTGAGGTGAGCATGATATGGAGGTAGTCGCAAAGACGTGTGGCCGTATTCCGCAATGATTTTGTCAATATGAAACACCTTTGTCTTATTTGTCATCCTCACCAGGTGCAACAACTCGGGTTTCAAATATGTATCATCGAAGCTGACATTTTCCTTAGCAAGCCAAGTCCTAATTTGATCTTTTGTATTTGATGCAGTTGGTACTTTGTCTTCCGCTGATACTGCGTTGTGATAGGATGCATTATCCATTACCAAGCATGATGGTCTGTTTAGAATTGGAAGTAGATCTTTCTCCATCCAGTGCCTGAAAATATGTCCATTCATTTCTGTGTGGTAGTCCCTACCGTCGGTACTTTTGATTGGAAAATAAGTCCAGCGTCATGGACAAGACCTTCTTCACTGCTTCCTGCATGTGTTAGTATAATACGCTGGCCTTTGCTGCTTGGTATTTTCTTTTCTGTTCACCGTCTACTGATTGCCATTCTTTAGCATTGGTGTGGTGAGCATTGACCCAGGATTCGTCCAAATATACAATATCATAGCCTTGCCTCCGCCGCTCACGGATCTGCCTCAGGTATTTACTTCGGCAGCAATTAAATGTGGCTTTTCACAAATAATATTCCTGCCGCCTATAGTTTTTCTGAAGGTGAAGCCGGGGGCTCTTACAATTTTCCATAGAGTACTTTTAGAAATGTCTATGCTGCAATCTGATTGTAGTTTTAATTTCAGTTTCCTGAGAGTAACAAGTTGATTTGTCGCAAACATTTTCAAGAGCTCCGTCTTATGACATCTACGTCAAAGTCGTCAATTGTTCTTTTCCTTCCTTGTTTGACATTAGTGCACTTTGTGTCCTGTTTAATCCATCGGCAAAGTGATTCTCTATTCAGACCAAGCGCCAGTTGCGTTCGTTTCTCAGGATTATGAATATCGCAATATAGATGCCCTCTCTTAGATTCCCTACGGAAGTGTTGGTATAGTAAAACTGTAACCTTCTGCATTGTTATAAATGTGCACTTCAGACTCATTATGAATGTGATATCAATGTCAGTTTTGATAAGCCAACAAATATGATACAATAGCTTCATACAAATAGCGAGATACACCTATGACTATACAACGGTATCCAAATTATAACGTCATATGCTTTCCGCTTTCAAAGTCGACTGGGTTAGGTGCACGGGAATTCGTGAAACTCACGATATTTCAATGTTACCATAATGTATTTTTAGAACAACGCGTCTGTGTACCGTAAATCTGTTACTATTGTGTACAATCCGGTGAGGTTGATTTTAATATAACCTGAAGAAGAAATATTTCAAACTACATCAAATTTTCTTGGAAAAAAATTTCTCTAGCGTCATGGATATTCTAAGGCTGCTTGCAAAAATCACTGAGATCCAACAGGTAGTTTTCGAGAAAATCAATTTCAAACGTGCTCACGAATTAATGGACAGACTATAGGTTCTGATTTCGTGTTGGGGATAAAACAACGACGGCCACCTACTGATATTACTAAGAACAATCATCCTGACAAGATCAAATTTGCGCTCACAGACTCGAACATTCTCTTATACACACAAACTCAAACATTCTCAAACACTCGCACATTCAGACACATCTACGCCCGTGTGGTCGTGTGGTGCCGGACCCCACAAGGGAAGCAAAGAATAGTACTACTGCGACCTACAAGGCATGTGACTGAGGTAGGGATCTATGGGATCTACCGTAGTAAATAAAAAGCAGTGCAGAAATCGGATGTGCTGGCCTACTTGTAGACGCATAACCTGCACAACGTACAATCACTCTTAGGCTCAGATCGCATACAAATCACACAGAGTGGTTAACAAGTGGTAGATATGGAGCCTTCGAAGAAGAAGACACATCTATTCACAATGAAACAGATGTTTGCCAGCACCTTCAAGATGCAGGTGAGAAATCGTTTTTACTTACACCTGTTGCAGGTGAGAGCTTGAATATACCTACACGTCAGCTGCAGGTGAGAGCTTCAATATACCTACACGTCAGCTGCAGGTGAGAGCTTCAATATACCTGCAAGTCAGCTGCAGGTGAGAGCTTCAATATATCTACACGTCAGCTGCAGGTGAGAACTTCAATATATCTACACGTCAGCTGCAGGTGGAAACATCAATTAATACAGTGGTGCCAAATTCAAGCGATACTTTCACCCGTTCGTTACCGGGACTTGCAAGGGAAGCAAATAATAGTTTCACTGTGACCTGCAAGACATGTCGTAAGAGGCGATTTAGGTAGGGGTCTGTAGAAGCTATCCTAGTAAATAAAGAGCGTCGCAGAGATCTGATGTGCTGGCCTACTTGTAGGTGCATAACTGGCACAACGTACAATCCCTCTTAGGCTCAGATCACATACAAATCACAGAGTGGTTAAAAGTGGTCGATATGGAGAGTCCGAAGAAGAAGAAGCAAGATGCGACTGAGGTAGGGGCCTAGGGAATCTACCCTAGTAAATAAAAAGCGTCGCAGTAATCGGATGTGTTGGCCTACTTGTAGGCACATAACTCTCACAACGTACAATCACTATTAGGCTCAGATCACATACAAATTACAAAGAGTGGCTAACAAGTGGTTGATATGGAGTGTTTGAAGAAGAAGTAGAAGGAGATACATTAATTTACCAACTCCTGGTTCAAGTGAGAACTGCAGTTTACTAGCTTCTGTTGAAGTGAGAACTGCAGTTTACTGGCTTCTGTTGAAGTGAGAACTGCAGTTTACTAGCTTCTGTTGAAGTGAGAACTGCAGTTTACTAGCTTCTGTTGAAGTGAGAACTGCAGTTTACTAGCTTCTGTTGAAGTGAGAACTTGTTGAAGTGAGAACTGCAGTTTATTGGCTTCCATTGAAGTGAGAACTGCAGTTTACTGGCTTCTGTTGAAGTGAGAACTTGTTGAAGTGAGAACTGCAGTTTATTGGCT
Organism: Arion vulgaris; assembly: GCA_020796225.1. Lineage (NCBI taxonomy): Eukaryota > Metazoa > Mollusca > Gastropoda > Stylommatophora > Arionidae > Arion > Arion vulgaris. The sequence continues at coordinate 9,932,419 of CM036759.1, read as the reverse complement.
TCCATTGAAGTGAGAACTGCAGTTTACTGGCTCCCGTTGAAGTGAGAACTGCAGTTTACTGGCTTCTGTTGAAGTGAGAACTGCAGTTTACTGGCTCCCGTTGAAGTGAGAAATTTAGTTTACTTACTCCAGAAGTGAGAGATTTGTTTAACCAACTAGAGGTTGAAGTGAGAAATTTGATTTACCAACTCCAGGTGGAAGTGAGAAATTTGATTTACCAAGTAGAGGTTGAAGTGAGAAATTTGATTTACCAACTCCAGGTGGAAGTGAAAGATTTGATTTACCAACTCCAGGATGAAGTGAGAAATTTGATTTACCAACTCCAAGTTGAAGTGAGAAATTTGATTTACCAACTCCAGGTAGAAGGGAGAAATTTGATACCAACTCCAGATTTAAGTGATACATTTCATTTACCAACTCCAGGTAGAAGTGAGAAATTTGATTTATCACATTTCTGGGGCCCTCAGAGATTTTTCGATCTGTATGTTCATTGCCCATGACTTGCATCCGTATGTCAGTATTGGTTCTATGTAGCACTGAATAACTCGCATTCTGATCGGGATTGACAAGGACTTGTTGCAGATAATGCTTCTCATTTTCAGGAACGATGTTTTCGCTTGCCCTATTCTGCTCTTTATTTCTGATCGGCATCTGCCATCTGATGTTACCAGGACTCCGAGATATCTAAATTGCTGCACTTGTCTTAGCTCAGTCCCATTTACTGTGATGGTGCATTTTATCAAAGTCTGCATTTTTTGATATGATCATAACTTCTGACTTCTTAATATTCAAACTGAGTCCTTTGTTGTTATTTTCTGTTACAATCTTATCACAACATTATATAGAAAGGGGGAATAACTTCCCGGAATAGACAAATAATAGTAAATAGTCCAAAAACCATGACTTTTTTCCGAATATTTTGTCTGACCCCACCGAGAAAAATGACCAGGAGCCGCCACTGTTTGTGTTATGATCCACTATTCACATCCATATGTTGTTACAGTCCTAGTTTATAGAGTTTAATTTTTCATTTCCTTGTAACATACTTTTGTTTATCGCTTGTTATTTATTTCCTGGACTTCAAGACATCTCCGAAAGTTCATTCTTATTTTTCATGTTTGTTGGCCTACACGCTCTGATATAACCAATAAAAGGTTCGCATTAGGTTGAAAGGGCGTGCCTCGGCTTAAAGAGGCTTTAATCCCCAACTAAACAAACAAACAAACAAAAGAATACAATCTTGTCCCAGCATGCGGCTCACATAAAAACCAGTTCATTATAATACACCCCCACTCCCTTGTTCTACAGAAAACTAGAGCAATCTTTGATTTCCCTGAACTTCATAACACTGGCAGCTTAATCTTGTTTGCAATAACGCCCACCTGTACTCGTTTGATGAAACATACATTAATGTTCGGACACAGGAACTGGTCGAAGAAAAAAATAATAACAACAGCCTTATAACGGTGACAATAATTCCGTGTGAATGATTCGAAATTTACAAATGCCTCTCCAGAACTGTTTGATCTTAGCTTATCCACTTATCCACATCTTAATTTAATATCCATAACGTTCATCCACTGTTATCTCTTCATTAATTATCTATTTTTTCTTTACCTTCAAGTTGATTTAGTTGACACTTCCGTGTGTTTCCGGGGCTGGCAAAGGGAGCAAAGAATAGTAACACTGCGACCTGCAAGGCATGACGTAAGAGGTGACTGAGGTAATGGCATAGGGAAGCTACACTAGTAAATAAAATGCATCGCAGAAATCAGATGTGCTGGCCTACGTGTAGGCGCATAACTGGAACAACGTACAATCGCTCCCAGGCTCGATTCACATAGAGATGACAAAGAGTGGTTTAACAAGTGGTCCATATGGACAGTTTGAAGAAGAAGAAGAATGATTTTGTATGAAACTGAAGACTATGTGAAACTGAAGACTATGTGAAACTGAAGACTATGTGAAACTGAAGACTATGTGAAACTGAAGACTATGTGAAACTGAAGACTATGTGAAACTGAAGACTGTGTGAAACTGAAGACTGTGAAACTGAAGACTATGTGAATCTGAAGACTATGTGAATCTGAAGACTATGTGAATCTGAAGACTATGTGAATCTGAAGACTATGTGAATCTGAAGACTATGTGAATCTGAAGACTATGTGAAACTGAAGACTATGTGAAACTGAAGACTATGTGAAACTGAAGACTATGTTAAACTGAAGACTTGCTGATCTGTAGTACCGCTATTATCCATGCAGCAGTCTTTCGCTATTAACTGTTGTGACGAACTCATTTCTACGCAAGTAGCGTCGTCGGAGCTACCAGAGTGAGACTGAATATAATGACAGACAGTATTAAATACTTTGCTTTGAATGATGAGAAAGTACATAACAGTGACAGTAGCTACTATGTAAGTGATCTAACGCTGAAATGGACTGAGCAGATTTGGGGAATTGATTAGTTCATTGACAATGATAACATAAATATTTCCTCAAAGTTTTAAAAACCATAACAGGAGTATGTTTGAAGGACATCTGTTTAACATTTATATTTTTAAATGACATATATTTTACTTTATCGATTAAAAAACAAACCAACCAGATATCGGAATAGGCAGTTTAGATATTAATGTGATTTTTGTTCTCATCCTCAGGTTCCGGTTGCCGACAGACGATATGATATGTCACAGTGGAATCTACTTTTTCTGATTTACACTTAATGTTTTTTTTTTTTACAAGACAATAGTCATTCCAACCAAAAAAATGTTTTATATATCAAGTCTCGGATTCATGGCTTCTAGAACAGCACAGGCATGTCGAAGAACTGCACTCGCTGTGTTGTCAACATTTGTTGTTTTCGAGTTTTTTGATGTGATTTCTGTCGCAGGCTCGTACAGTGTTGCAAACAACTTTACTGATAATGCACTCGTGTTGGAGAATAGAACATGCGTTGTGATAATTTCCCCTTGCAAGGAAGGTCTCCTACTTCCAATGTGGAAGCCACAGGGAAATCTAAGCAGCGGCGACAAAGCTGCAAGGGCAATTGTTTACATGGCAGCCATGGTTTACATGTTTCTGGGAGTGTCTATCATCGCTGACCGCTTCATGGCAGCAATTGAGGTCATAACATCTAAAGAAAAAGAGATAGTTGTCAAGAAACCTGGTGGAGGGATTACTGTTGTCAACGTTCGCATATGGAACGAAACAGTTTCCAATTTAACATTAATGGCATTAGGATCTTCAGCGCCAGAAATCTTACTGTCGGTTATTGAGATATGCGGGAACAATTTCCAAGCAGGTGAGCTCGGTCCGAGTACGATCGTTGGCAGTGCGGCTTATAATCTCTTCATTATCATTGCTATATGTGTTCATGTTGTTCCCAACGGCGAAGTCCGACGCATCAAACATCTTCGCGTGTTCTTTATCACCGCAACATGGAGCATATTCGCATATCTTTGGCTGTATTTCATCCTTTCTGTAACCAGCAAAGGCATTGTGGAGATATGGGAAGCTGTTTTAACGTTTATGTTCTTTCCAGGAACAGTTGTAACTGCTTACATTGCAGACAGAAAGCTTCTTATGTATAAATATCTGTCTAAAAAATATAGCACAAGTCATACTCACGCTAAAGGAATTGTCAAGCAAACAGAAGGGTTGAATGAGACTGAATTGGCAGATGGAAAGTTAACACAGAAAACAGAAGAGATCATCTACAAAGGAGTTGATAATCAAGATGTTGAGGTTAGAGAGTTTGAACAGCATCGACGCGACTTTATCGAAATCTTGCGTGATTTACGGAAGAAAAACCCAAACATGGATATGAAGACGCTGGAGGAAATGGCTGAATACGAAGCTGTGAATAGAGGTCCAAAATCGAGAGCGTTTTATCGAATTCAGGCTACAAGACAGCTTACTGGAGGTGGAAAAATCATAAAGAAAGCGAAGATTGAGAGTCGACTAAGCCAGACAGATGTCAAACAAGAAGATGAAGCAGAAGATCACATCACACGTGTGTTTTTTGATCCAGGTCATTACACGGTCATGGAGAACGTAGGTGTGTTCAATGTGACGGTATCCAGGAAGGGGAGATTTATCTAAAACCTGCTATGTAGACTATCACACTGAAGACGGCACTGCCAATGCAGGATCTGATTACTACTCAGCTGAAGGCACTCTCGTTTTTCAGCCTCGCGAAAAACACAAACAATTCGAAATAACTATTCTTGATGACGACGTATTTGAAGAGGATGAGCATTTCTACGTACATCTCTCCAACGTGAGGCTTGGTGATTCTGATGGCATGTTCGTCTCCAGCGACGAGAACGCCCAACTGGCTACTCCTTTCACAGCAACAGTCATGATCTTGGACGATGACCATCCCGGAATTTTCCATTTTGAGGACCGTGAGATGACAATAACAGAGAATGTTGGTGAAGTGCTGGTGAAAGTCTGTCGATCTTCAGGAGCAAGAGGATGCGTACGAATTCCCTATCATGCTGTTGATGGCACTGCTAAATTTGGAAAGGATTATGAGATTATTGCTGGAGAGATTTTCTTTGACAACGACGAAGCTGAGTGAGTATGCCATTGTTTATCAACATATGTTTCTGTTAGCTCTCTCTCTCTCTCTCTCTCTGTCTCTCTCTCGCCTGTGACGTCATTAGGGATTAGAATTGAATGAAAATTGTGGCATATCCATTACAGGACTTTGCCATTGACAACAGTAAACGAGTAGTTGATTTTTCTAGGCATCACGTATACTTTCAGTAGTTTGCCCTTGTTTTTTGAACGGTGGGGTATATTTTTACCGTTCGTAAACATTCACGTGAACAAATTTGTTTCTAAACTGCCTACCGCGTATTTTGTTCCAGGTATGCTTGGGTTGTGATCGAGCTTACTACTACTTCAGCTACAGACGCCCACAATTGTGTCGATTAGGGCAGCTACAGACTCCCACAATTGTATCGATTAGGTCAGCTACAGACTCCCACAATTGTGTCGATTAGGGCAGCAATAAATGTGTCTATTAGGTCAGCAATAAATGTGTCTATTAGGGCAGCAATAAATGTACACAATTATTCTCCGTCCCTGACCATCAACGGTCTTCTGTATAGTATTCCAGTTGTGATTCATTTATTTCAGTTTCTGTTCTACTGTTTTCCTCCAGGTCGTCTTGGGTCTTAGCAAGTGGTAGTCACGTTCCCAAAATAGAACAAGTGAGAAATAGCAAAGTTCCCAAATAGAATAAGGAAGTGATAGACAAACTTCCAAATAGAAGACGTAAGTGATTGCCAAGTTCCTAAAAAGAACAAGTGAGTATGCAAAGTTCCTAAAAGAACAAGTGAATGATTAGCCAAGTTCCCAAATATCACAAGGGAAATGATAGCCAAATTTCCAAATAAACAAGGATAGATATCCAGCTCCCAAATAGAACAAGTGAGTGATTGCAAGTTCCCAAATAGAACAAGTAAGTTATAGCCAAGTTCCCAAATAGAACAAGTGAGTGAATGCAAGTTCCCAAATAGAACAAGTGAGTTATAGCAAGCTCCAAATAGAACAAGAGATTGCCAAGTTCACAAATAGAACAAGTGAGTGATTGCAAGTTCCCAAATAGAACAAGTGAATGATAGCCAAATTCCCAAATAGAACAAGTGAGTGATTGCCAAGTTCCCAAATAGAACAAGTAAGTTATAGCCAAGCTCACAAATAGAACAAGTGAGTGATGGCAATTCCCAAATAGAACAAGTAATTATAGCCAATTCCCAAATAGAACAAGTGAGTGATATGCAAGTTCCCGAATAGAACAAGTGAGTGATTGCCAGTTCCCAAATGAACAATGAGTGATTGCCAAGTTCCCAAATAGAACAAGTAAGTTATAGCCAAGTTCCCAAATAGAACAAGTAAGTTATAGCCAAGTTCCCAAATAGAACAAGTAAGTTATAGCCAAGTTCCCAAATAGAACATGGGAGTGACAGGCAAACTCCTAAATAGAACAAGTAAGTTATAGCCAAGTTCCCAAATAGAACAAGTGAGTGACAGGCAAACTCCCAAATAGAACAAGTAAGTTATAGCCAAGTTCCCAAATCAAAAGTAATCTTGTTTTAGTAAAAATGAAAAGCTTCTTACGGAAGCCAGTAGTCTGGATGTCTGGTGACATGTTGTGATGTGTCCTATATTTGACGTCAATGGTCACTCATTGATTTAAGTCATAGATTCCTAAACTTTTGGCTCCCCCGCCACTTTGGCAATCCATGATTTAGGCTCTGTGTACCCATTTGCATCATGTGACTTGGGGAAAAAGCAGGCCATTCGTTGTTTTAAAAAAAAGTATTTGTTTGAAATTCCTTCTGTGTTTAAAATAAATTTACTATTGTATTTTGTTTTGTTGTACCATAATGAAGACGTGTCGAACTTGTAGGTTTGAATCCAGATGCGCCGTTCTGTTCACGAATGCATTTTTTTCCAGAGACCCTTAGGATTGTCGCAGGAGAAACGGAATTTGTGCTTTGTGCAATACTCTCAGCAGGTGGCGTGCCATTTTTGCGGAGAGGGACAGAGCGATATGGATTAAAACCCAGTGCAATGAAGTCAATCCTTCGATTTGTTTTTTTAATGAAGACTTATTGATTTCTAAGTTAGTTTTCTTCTTGATTTTGTGTGTGTTTGTATGTGTTGTTCTTCCTGTAGTCTTCTTCTTCTTCTTCTTCTTCTTTGCGTTCGTTCTTTACGACCAATTTGTATCACTCTTTGTGATATGTTTGATCTTTGCCAAGATCGTGTATACGTTACACATTGGTTTGGTAGGCCCCTAAACGCATAGACACGCTTAGGACACGAGCATTCGATTTCAACCAAACCCCCTTTTGTCGCCTCTTACGACATTCGTGGCAGGTAACAGTGGTTCTATTCTTTACACCCCAAATTTGGGCCCCAGTAACCACTCGGGTTATTCCTGTAGTAAAACTGTCACTGTATTTATTTCTAAATTTATTTCACTGCAACAATGTGCTGTACATGTGACACTTCATGTATCTTGCCTTGAATCAAATGGATATGCGTATATCTCTCTTTAAATATTTATTGCCTTGGGCCAGCAGAATGTATTGTATATGTTACTCCTTGTTTAATTGTGTTTGTCGTCTTCAGACAATAGAATGCACATGTTACTTACTCTTGAATAATATATCTGTATAATATTATATTGCATATCAGAGGAGAATTTTTGTTTCCAATAGATTTGCTTACCAGTAAACTATTTTTATTCCCAGTAGACTTACATATCAGAGGAGAATTTTTGTTTCCAATAGATTTGCTTACCAGTAAACTATTTTTATTCCCAGTAGACTTACATATCAGAGGAGAATTTTTGTTTCCAATAGATTTGCTTACCAGTAAACTATTTTTATTCCCAGTAGACTTACATATCAGAGGAGAATTTTTGTTTCCAATAGATTTGCTTACCAGTAAACTATTTTTATTCCCAGTAGACTTACATATCAGAGGAGAATTTTTGTTTCCAATAGATTTGCTTACCAGTAAACTATTTTTATTCCCAGTAGACTTACATATCAGAGAACAATTTTCGTTCCCAGTAGATTTGGAAACTAGCGAACGATTTTAATTCTCAGTAGATTTGAAACTAGCAACGATTTTAAATCTCGTAGATTTGGAAACTAGCGAACGATTTTTGTTCCCAGTAGATTTGGATACGAGAAAACGATTTTTGTTCCCAGGAGATTTGGATATCAAAGAACGATTTTTTTTCCCAGTAGATTTGGATACGAGAGAACGATTTTTGTTCCCAGTAGATTTGGATATTAGCGAACGATTTTTGTTCCAGTAGATTTGGATATCAAAGAACGATTTTTTTCCCAGGAGATTTGGATATCAAAGAACGATTTTTGTTCAAAGTAGATTTGGATACTAGCGAACGATTTTAAATCCCAGTAGTTTTGGATACGAGAGAACGTTTTTGTTCCCAGTAGATTTGGATACTAGCGAACGATTTTTTGTTCCCAGTAGATTTGGATATCGAAGAACGATTTTTTGTTCCCAGGAGATTTGGATATCAAAGAACGATTTTTTGTTACCAGTAGATTTGGATACGAGAGAACGATTTTTTTGTTCCCAGTAGATTTGGATATCAAAGAACGATTTTTTTTCCCAGGAGATTTGGATACCAGCGAACGATTTTTGTTCCCAGTAGATTTGGATACGAGAAAACGATTTTTTTTTCCCATTAGATTTGGATGCCAGCAAACTATTTTTCCCCCAGTAGTTTTGGATACCAGCAAACGATTTTAATTCTCAGTAGATTCTCCTGGCACACAAGCTGAAAATGATTACCGATACTTTCTGAATTGTTTTATTTGGTAGAGGAGGAGGGAGGAATTGAAATTGTCACCGAAGCTACTTTAAATGTTCTGGAGAGAACACAATCATTCTCCAGAATAGAACCAGGCACCTACAGTGTACACTGCGTGAATATACGTTGATTCGATGAAATTGTCAAATATTTATAAATAGGAAAGTTCTTTATAGATACCTTGTAGGTGGCATTACTATAGGCAGATGATGAACGATGTTGCAATAGACAAGTTCCTGGGAATTTATTTTACGGGATATTAAAGTAGCCGGGTGATGAATGATGCTGAAATAGACATGTTCCTGGGGAACATACAATTGAATAAATATAGACAGACATCCTTACGTGAAATGTAGTCATTAAAAGAAGAAAGACATTAGATTCTATCAACCCAGACAGATAAATATTAAACATGGTTTCTAAGACGGATGAGTTGCGCTTCTTTGAGTCCTGTAATTAATTATTTAGTGTCCCTTTACTTTATAAGTTGGAGTTTTGACGTCTAAGGGAAACCTGGGCAAACTTAATTAAGTAACCTTGACACCATCCACTATGTACGTAGAGATGCTATTTCCTAGTCTTGTTTATTCTGTTTCCGTACAAGAGACCAGCGGAAATGAAAGAAAAATGAGAAGCCGACCAAATATAACAGATCAGGTGGACATTGGTTGAGCCATTTGTGGCTCAAGTCATGGGTTAATTCATTTACTTTTTTTTATATCTGTAGCTGGTTTTAGAAGTAGTGTTCTGTGAGTGATAGGAGTTTTACTTTATATTTCTGTTCTCATTACTTTGTTAGGACTTTATAGGGGATTCCGTGGCCAAATGGTTAAGATGTTTGTCTAACGTTTGAAGGATGTGGGTTCGAACTCAGATCTTGATGTTCGATTGTTGTGTGTATTTTTTTTTATAGAGTAGTTTCCTAGGATTGTTGGTAGAATTACGGAGTTAGTGCTTTGTGCAGAACTTGCGTTGACTGTCTCTACTACTTCATAAATTATTTCTGTTTTATTCACCAAATACACCGTTCCTTTTCTTCTTCTTCTTTCTGTTACTTCGACCGCTCCACATCGATCACTTGTTTACCTGTGATTTGTATGTGATCTCAGCCTAAGCGCAATTGTACGTTGTGCCAGTTATGCGCCTACAAGTAAATCAGCACACCCTATTTTGCTATGCTTTTATTTACTGGAGTAGCTTCCTAGAGCCCTACCTCAGTCGCCTCTTGCGACATGCATTGCAGGTCACCCAGTGTCACTATTATTTGCTCCTCTTGCGAGCCTCATAACCCTACGGGCGATATTTAATAAGCAAAACTCAAATGACGAAATTTACATGATTGGAATCTTTGTTGGGATGAGGTGCTTAGCTCACCATACGCTCCAGAAGTATCCTGTTCGCATCCTATTTTCAGAAATCATCTGCCGAGAGTACTGTACAAAACACGAGCTCCGTACCCCCAGCAACAATCTTAGGGTTTTCACGAAAAACATTACACATATGATTCGAGCCCACAATCTTCAGAACGGCAGGCAAACGTCTTAACCATTTTACCATAGTGACTCCATCCCAGAAGATACAACAACACTAAATCATTCTCTCTCCCTCTCTCTCTCTTGCGATCAACGTCCAGGCCGATGTACCAGACCTCCAAATAAATTCTAATCATGTGGAAATCTGATCCATGCAGTCCTAGCATTGGTGTGTTTTACGTCACATCTTCAGCACCATTTACAGCTCTGGTGCTTATCCTTCGGGGATGTGTCCGGTTTCAGCCAGCGTTTACTCGGTTCGCTTTCCGTTCTGTAGTCATCTAGTCAATGTCACCATCTAGTCACCTACCGCCATCGCGCCGCTTCTGGAAATGTAAACTTACACACAGCAGGGCGGCCGGAACAATAGTTGTAACGTGACTACAACACACAACTCTTGCCTGTAGTTTAGCTGTAACATGCACAGCGACTACAACGGTTACATCGCCTATTCGGTGGTCAAACCAGGTGAGGAAAACCGATGGGTCTAACAGCATCGGTAATCTAGGCACTGTCTGCCTGTGCATGCAAAGACTGGATCCGGCTGACTTCGCGGATGAGGCCACTAGTTGGCTCAACGGTTAGAAAGGCGGATCACAGCAGAGCGGTGTGGACCGCATGGAGCACGGCGAGGCACTTTAGAAAGCCCTGGTCATCCACTGCATCTGGCACTATCTCCCAGTCGTCTTGACTTGTCTTGCCCCTGGATACAGATAGTCCTGGACGAGAGAGTGAGGTTGACGAATAGCGCAACTTTTCCTCACTATAATCCAAATACAGCGCAAGCTACAGTTTCAGACAACTACATACAACATAACATGTCTAACCTTGATCATGTATGCCCCACCTGTGGTCGGGGATTCTGTTCTAGGATTGGACTCTACAGTCACCTCCGCACACACCAGAGAGGTGCAACAGTACACGTCTGAGATTGTTGTCATCATCGCTTGCGATGGACGGCTATTATAGTCATCTAGTGTTTTTTACTGTGTGGGTATCTAGCCCCACGCGCAACCTCCTTAGTCGCCTCTTACGACATGCGTAGCAGGTAACATTGGTTCTATTCTTTACACCCCAGTTTGGGCCCCAGTAACCACTGAGGCGACTAAATCATTCAATAACACTATCAGATGAAACGTGTTTTTTATGTAAGAAAGGACACCATTGATCATTTTTTGTTTACGATTCAAGTTTCAGTTATGAAAATAATTGCAGATTGCCTCATCTTTATGCCTGCATTTTTTCATCTCTAACTTAGAAATACTACTTCCTGCCAAGAAGTCACCTAGAAATAAATTAACCATGTCATTGAACGACGATTGAATACATTCTGCAAATGTAAGAATTGAAGGAGGGGAACTTAGAGTGGTTCACACTGAGATTAACAAAATCAATACATTAGCACTAAGAGTTCCGTGGATGGAGAATTGCCATCTCTCTTTAACTCTGCTGGTTTTTTCCGATTACCTTCATTTGGGCAGAATTGCGGAACTTTGTACTGTTCGATTAATAAGTGATTGATTGAAATCTCATACACTCCTGACCTCAATTATGTAATCTTCATTTGTGGTTGTGAAATGTGATCAAATGAATATGGGAATAACATTAATTACAAAAGTGTGAAATGCGATGCAAAATTTGATGGATAAAGTTGACAAATTAAGAAGGTGTAATGGAGTGCATAGAGAAGATAATTTTGAAGGGAATGGGGCCTTGCAGAAAAAGGAGAGAAAGATCTAGAAGACGAAGGGGGCAAGATATCATTGACGATCTGAGAATGACTGCTGCGGGCGCCAGTCAACTTGCACATAATGGAGAGTTTTCAGAACTGTTGTCATGGAAGAAAAGTTCCAGATAGGACAAGCTACTTGATGATGATGAGACGAACTAATTCAAACTGTTCCTGAAGATCTGGATGCGTCGTAGGAGTAGGGGACAGAATGACTGTCGATGATGAAGGACGGGTGAAAACTTAGGAAGAGCAGAGCACCGACTGCCTGCCTCGTGATACCTAAGACCATGACACAACTTGTCTGCTGGAACGTCAGAACAAAGTATAATAATAATAATAATAATTCCTCTCGCACCGTTATACGTTACTTAGGGTCTGCAAGCAATTTCTCCATACCGCTCTATCCTAGGCAACTCGCTCAAGGTAGTCCTCTCTTTCTTGAACCCTTTGCATCCCACTTCAATGCCTGCTTTGATATTCTTTGATCATTTCTTCTCAAGGTGTGTCCAACATATCTCCATCTTCTCCTTCTTATAACAGTTGTCACTAGTGGTTGACCAGACATTTTTCTGATTTCATCACTTCTCCTGAATTCGTCCCATTTATGTTCATTATTTTTCGCAGACATCAGAAAATATGAAGCAGGTAAAACCACTCGAAATGCAGTGAACGCAGCAAGGTAAGTAGAAAAAGAGTGAGCTAAAAGCTCTTCTTCTTCAAGTAGCTGGTCCCTCCGGAACTTGACTCCCATGACAGCAGCCCTGAAAAACTCTGTTTTGTGCAAATTGACCGACCTAAGCAGCAGTAATTCTTAGATCGTCAATGACATCCTGCATCCATCGTCTTCTAGGTATTCCTCTCATTCTTCTTCCAGGTACCATTCCACCAAAATTATCTTTTCTAGGCATTTATGTCGTTTGATGTGTCCGAAATATTTAATTTTCCTTGATTTTATTACCTAGTGCCACATGAAGGAAATTTGTTGAAAACGGGTTCAAAGATATGCGTTAGATTATGTTTGAGGTGGAAAAAAAGGCACAATATATCGAAATTAGTTTGATTTATTTTGTGTGTCTCTGCGTTATGTATTCTTGTACGACGAGACGACTGTTGAATGTAACTACGAAATATAAAATTAAAACAAATGTAGAAATGTAAGTGTCCTATTCTAAATTGAAAGTAATATACACAACTACAATAATAAAAAAAAAACCCCACATAATTGATCATTCAAACCGATCGTCATCTAAACCTGCTACGCTTAACAGAAAAAAAGCAGAGAAAGACAAAAAAAAAGGACAGAAGAGTATATATCTGGATGTTAAAACTGATATAGTTTGTAATTAGAACATTTTCAAATTTTATAAACCCCTTGATCTAGTGTCCAGGACAAAAAACTAGCATTTAACGATATGCGAAGAACCAATATTTACGTTAAATGTCAAACCATAAATGTTTTACATACAAACTGTTTTACATACAAAGTGTTGTACATGCAAAAAGTTGTACTACATGCAAAATGTTTTAACACTCTTAAAGTGTCTGCGATATAGACACCACTTACTGGTAATCCCTGACGCAATGATGATGTTGTTGTATATACCGATGGGTCGGTTCAACGTGGTGAGAAATCCGGCTGGGGTTTCTTGGCTAATGCGCATGGTAGGGTTGTTGCAGAGCGAAGTGGGGCATACAGGACAACTACTTCTAGTATGAGGATGGAGGTTGAGGCCGTTACTGCTGCCCTCCATTGGATTTCTGGGACTTCATTTACTGGGGCAGTTGTTGTATCTGACTCTCAGTCGATGCTTCACAAGATCCAGAAGGGCAGGTTTCGGTATGAGTCGATGTCGTCTATAGAAGTTTCTAACCTCCAGCGGCTTACGTGGATATACTGTCCTGGTCATGCGGGTGTTTACGGTAATGAGAGAGCGGACAAGCTTGCATCAACAGCATCGATTGTTGGGGAGTTGAAGATGGATAAGGGGATATTCTTCGGTCTCTTCGAGACTCTCTGTTGGATGAGGACACTAATATCGATGTTGAATCGATCAAGCGATTTAAGCAGTTTGGAGTTACCCGTTGTTCAAGTCGAACTGGATGCCTGAGAGGCAGAGTGAGAGGTGTGTTTAATCAGCGAGCCACAGGAACCATCAGTATGCATACTCTTCGATATCTGTTGGGGAGACTGAGCACCTATGGGTCTGCCCGGAGTGCAATGACGCCAGTTTAGTAACCAATAACCAATAACCCTGACGCAAGATCGCCAAATGTGGCGCTGTAACAACACAAGAGGAGCTCGCATAGCTAAGAATCGTCGTGCTGTTGAGGCACAAAGAAACAAGCTGCGCGAAACGAGAGAACACACAACACCCACATATCTAACCTTGATCATGTATGCCCTACCTGTTGTAGGGGATTGTGTTCTAGGATTATCGAAAAAGGGTGTTTTTTACAAAGTAAAAAAGTACTTTGTTTTTACGTGTTCTAAAATTGGACTCTACAGTCACCTATGCCAACACCAGAGAGTGCAGCAGCACGTCTGATTCTGTGTTATCATCGCTTGCGATGTACAGCATTACTATGTTACTAAAAATAGATTGAACTATAGTAACATATCATGATGTTAAGTAATCTACCTGAGGCAAATCTACAAGCATGTGTACATATAGATTGAACTATAGTAACATATCACTTGATGTTAGAGTAATCTACCTTGAGGCAAATCTACAAAGCATGTGTACATATAGATTGAACTATAGTAACATATCACTTGATGTTAGAGTAATCTACCTTGAGGCAAATCTACAAAGCATGTTTCGTTAACATAGTTTTTCTATTGCCTATCCCCAGGTAGATGATGGAATTAGTTGTCCACTCTTGCCGTTAAGCGTAGGGGTCGGAGTTTTAATTTGCTTTCCAGGGCCAGATGAGTCGCCCTTGTTCTGTTATATCCGTGTTTATTTAGTGTGGTTTCGATATTCTCTATCCATCTTTGTCTTGGTCTTCCCTTAGCTCTAGTACCTGATCTCTTTTTATTGTATGCTGTTATTGGTTGTTGATACTAACATAGTATTTACCATTTAGAGAAGATGAACTAAAAAGAGTCTTAAAGGGTTCATTGCGTCGAATTTTGCTTCATATGGCCCGGTCCCCCTCCGCATAAGTGGTATGCCACCTGCCGAAAGTATTGCACCCGCACACGAACTATCCAAGGAATTTTTGGAAAAAATACACCATTGAACAGAAAGGCGCTGTCTGGATTCGAACCTTTGAAACGCAAGACCGCGGCTTAACTACTTAGCTACAGAGACCCCCAGAGAGAGAAGACAAACATGTCAGGAGGACGGGGTAATTATAGTCGGACACACTTGAGCCCATCAGACCAAAGTTAACTAATCCTTAAAGAGAGTACCTGGATGTTCACTTAAGATACATTGTATGACTGCGTGTGCGATAAAATGTTGGAAAACTGTCATTATAAGTGGAGCCAATCACTCTTTGTTTACGGACAAGAGCACACTTGCGTGACAAATTTACTCGATTTGAGAGCTCCAAGTCAAACTAGATCTTATCTCGTACGTAAGTTCTACCCGTGTGAAGTTATCCTAATTCCGTTAATGCAGGCTAGACGTGAAGTACGTTCTCTGATATTGCCATCAATATCTTGCATAATAGAATTCACAGATCTCAACACGAGTTATGTTCCCGTCTATACAAAGGTCATGCATAGAAATGTTCTCAGAAGAAATGTCAGGTAATTAATGGAAGTTGTACAGTTGTAAAGCTGTCTTGAGAAATTGACAGACAGCAAGCACATTAGATCAAGTTCTATAGACAATAGTAGCAGAACAAGAACAAACAGGGTTTAATGGATATATAAAGATAGTCAAATAAATATGTGTGTTAAATTGAAAAATTAACAAGAAACAAGGAGAAATGAATCAAACAAAAACAAATTTCCGAAGACAAGAAAAAAGTGGACAAACCAGTTGTATATATATTATGTTCTTCACGGATATCGTTATCATCACAGGCTGACATTCGATCTCTAGCCAGTTCTACCGCCTCCTCTATCATCGTGTTCGCAGTTTCCTCAATGTCCTGTTGCTACCATAGTCTTGGGGTAATGACCCATACAACGTCTTTCGTGAACTATACCCTCCATAATTGATCTTTCTCTAAATAACTGGGACATTTACTGTAACAAAACAATTTCAGTTTCTAAGTTATTGATGATTATAAGCAAATGTTCTTCAATGTTCAAGTCTAGACTAATATCATCACATGAGTCAGCTCTGACCACCTCCCTATGACTAACCAGATATAATTCATGCTACAGTATAACTCCAGATGTGATACTTTAGAGCTACATTTCAAGTGTAATAGTTTCAATTCCGTCTTTTGTTCTGTATCCTTTACTTGATAAAGACCTTTTAGTTGAAACGTCGTTGTATCTTGTTTTTGTACTTTGCAAAACTACACTACTACTATTACTACTACTACTACTACTACTACTACTACTACTACTATTACTACTACTACTACTACTACTACTACTACTACTACTACTACAAATAATAATAGTAATGTTAATTAATATAGTTGAGATGCCAACGATTTCTCCAGTGAAGAAGCAAAAGAGTGAAGTTACAGGGCAGTAGAATGGTTACTAAATAAAATAAGATTGCTAAAGCGGGAAGACAGGTTGATGAGAGCACTTCGAAAAAAACCATGAAAAATAGTGATTTCATGAAATTTGATTAACGTTAAAAGTCGGAATGGTAAACTAGGACGCCATGGCGCCCGAGGCGCGGCGTTGGACGATGCTGGGTATATATTAACACTAGCACATAAAAGTCTTACACACAAACACAATATTGGACGTTCACCACGTACATACAGACATCCACAGATTTACATATGCAAACCAAATAGCTCTCAGAGAAGGCTGAAGTAATCGGGACATCGATATTGGGAACAGACCAATGCGAAATAGATGTAGCTATGGCCAGATATAGCAATTTATACCATTACTAAGGACACATTACCATCTCATTAATCGTTTCAACCTTTATATAGTACGTGGTCAACTTTAAACCAAATCTACGCGACTTAATGATTCTAACCAACAATTTGATTCTCAAATGTTCGCGTGGCTCATTGAAGAGTTAGTACAGATTGTCAACTTCGAATTGTTTTCCAAAAAATTAAATTATAAAACGACATTATATTTCGATTGTTGACAATTCCCAATCATACCCTCTTGTAAATTTTATATGCAGTAGTACCTCTTCAGCGACATAGCTCTATTGTCTAACGGGACAGAAGAGATCTACTACTACTATTACTATTCTATCCAGAGAATTTGTCTGAATTTAAATGATATATTATTGCTTGATTATTGTTTACTGAGCTGACATCCCACTTAACAGATGCCGAAGGGTTTGCATACTGATGGTTCCTATGGTTCGCTGGTTAAACACACTCCTAACTCATAACACCGCTGGATTGATTCAACTGAGGTTTAGTGTTGTCATCAAACAGTAGGTCGCCAAGAGACAGAAGAACATCGCCATTATCCATCATAAACTCCCCAACATTCGATACTTTCGATGTAAGCCTGTCTGGTCTCTCGTGACAAGGAACACCCGGATGTCGAGGATGTCAATATAACCACGCGAGTCTCTGAACCTCTATAGACTGCCCCCATTCATACCGCAACATGCCATTCTGTAACTTCCGAAAAATCGACTGAGAGTTAGAAACATCAACAAAGGTCCCAGTAAACAGAGTCCCAGAGACACACTTGGAAGAAGCAGTAACGTCCTCAACCTCCATCCTCATACTGGAAGTAATTATCTGTATGCTCCACTTAATTTGTTCTGCGCTGAATGACATCGTCTGTTGTGGCTGTAATGACATATTCTGGACGGACTGGCAATCCTTGCTACAGTTGCTGTAAGGGAATCTGGTCAGTAGAGATGATGCAGAACATGGCCTCTCTGCCATCTGCAATTTCTTTTTTTTCCTTAATGTTATATCGTATATCTTCTTTATTTTTTAAAGCTATCCTTCACTACCGCTCGACATGCTTTCCTGGATCTCGACAAGCTCTCCAAATGATCTTATATTTATCATCATCATCAGCAGCAAAAGCTTGTTATGAGCAGAACTTTTCTACCCTGCCAGTCCTTCGGAACTTCTCTCATAGGCCAGATGTCACGCCTCTGCAGCCGTCATGCTCAAATCTTCATACATCCTGATTAATCTTTTCCGTGGTCTTCCTCTTTTCTTTGACTAGATGCCTCCTCCTTCCATAATGTTCTTCTCCAGCCACTATAACATATATCAATAATATATATGATTCAGCTATATCAGTTATAGCAGTTATATGAGAGCTATCATCATAGTACTCCGGACACGTCCATAGGTGCTCCGATCTCCGCCTCAACAAATCCAGCAGCGTCTTACGGCCGAACACGCCAGTTAGATGCTGATTAATTAATCTCTTTGCATATTTGATATGTCGTTCGTTTCGGGTTGCACCAATATCGACGCTCATCTCTCTCAATCTGGTTAGCGAAATAGTTTTATCTATATATACATATGTATAAGTTATTCCTTATATATATATATATTTATATATATATATCACTTGCTTCTTAATATAAATTGTTATTTTAGATATCAACTGTTTTATTTTTAGACATAAATATATATATATAAATTTCTACATGTAGATATCAAGTGCTATTGCGTCAGTTTATTGTACTTTAATTGATAAATTTAAACAGACATTTAAATCAGGTGGGCAAAGACAAACAAAACAGGTCGATGAAATCACGAACTAGTGATTATGGTAGTTATGTGAGTGTCAAGAAAAGAAACATGATTAAAGCTTGTAGTTTGCCTTGAGCAATCGCTGATCGATTATCTAACAGCAGGTGATGAACAGGAATAGCACATCAGTCGTGAACACCGTCTTGATCAGCAGGAAAAAAATATGTTTATTTTAGAAACAGCGTCATGAAGAAATAAACGGAGAAGGAGCGGAGTATGCTGTCAATGACTTCTTGTCTGTCTCAAACAACGTCATGAAGCAATAAACGTGGAAGGAGCGGAGTATGCTGTCAATGACTCTTGTCTGTCTCAAACAACGTCATGAAGCAATAAATGTCGAAGGAGCTGAGCATGTTGTCAATGACTTCTTGTCTGTCTCAAACAACGTCATGAAGCAATAAACGTCGATGGAGCGGTGTATGCTGTCAATGACTTCTTGTCTGTCTCAAACAACGTCATGAAGCAATAAACGTGGAAGGAGCTGAGCATGTTGTCAATGACTTCTTGTCTATCTCAAGCAAGCACGATGAACACATTATTGATAACAAATTTATAAGCTGACGGAGATATATTAAACTAGAGCTCATCTTCAATGTGTTGCTGGATCCGCAAGGGGAGCAAAGAATAGTAACACTGCGACCTACATGGCATGTCGTAAGAGGCGATTAAAATAGGGGCCTAGGGAAGCTACACTAGTAAATAAAAAGCGTCGAAGAATTCGGATGTACTGGCCTATTTGTAGGCGCATAACTGGCACAAAATAGAATCGCTCTTAGGCTCAGATCACATACAAATCACAAATGGAGCGTTTGAAGAAGAAGAAAGAAAATCATATAAGTTAAAATGTGAAACACGTACAAACAAAGTACTATAGTTTTACAAAATACAGAAACAGTGACGATAAACAGCAACGTTTCGACCAACAAGGCCTTTATCAAGCAAACGAACAAACAGGAGTGACAAATTAAAATGAAACACAAATGGACGACCAAATACACAACAAATATAACTATTAAATCTTACCTACTACGTCACAACGAATAGTTGCAGCAATATTTAATAGTTATATTTGTTGTGTATTTGGTCGTCCATTGTGTTTCATTTTAATTTGTCACTCCTGTTTGTTCGTTTGCTTGATAAAGGCCTTGTTGGTCGAAACGTTGCTGTTTATCGTCACTGTTTCTGTATTTTGTAAAACTATATACTTGTTTGTACGTGTTTCACTATTTACCAAGTTTTACTGCAGTCTTCCCCTATTTCGATAAGTTAAAATGGATAAGTTCAATGGTGCTCTGAGTTTCCTTTGGTAGTCTTCTTCTTCTTTGCGTTCGTTCTTTACAACCAATTTTAATCACTCTTTGTGATATGTTTGATCTTTGCCAAGAACGTGTATACGTTGCACATTGGTTTGGTAGGCCCCTAAACGCATAACTTCTACACGTTTAGGACATATGCATCCGATTTCAGCCAAACCTCATTAGTCACCTCTTACGACATGCGTGTCAGGTAACAGTGGTTCTATTCTTTACACCTAAATTTGGGCCCCGGTAACCACTCGGGCGGCTTTGGTAGTTATTTGCTAACAATTTTGTAGCGTTTACATACAATCATCATCATCAAGTAGCTGGTCCCTTACGGAACATGGCTCTCATGACAACATTCCTGAAAAACTCTGTTCTGTGCAAGTTGACCGGTGTCAGCAGCAGTCATTCTCAGATCATCAATGACATCTTGCACCCATCATCGTTTAGGTCTTCCTCTCATTCTTCTTCCAGGCACCATTCCCTCCAAAATTACCCTCTCTAGGCACTCATGTCGTTTGATGTGTCCGAAATATTTAATTTTCCTTGATGTTATGTTCTCTTTAATATCAAGCTGTTGCTGAACAGAAGGATTGGTTCTTTTCTCTGTTAATGATATTCTAAGTATTCTTCTGTAGGATTTGCATTCAAAGATATTAATGATCTTGTCCACCGCTTTGTCATGATGCAGTTCTGTAACAAATGTTCAGGAAAAACTGTAGTACTTCGTGATTTATCAATTTGATTAATATTAAGCTGATGTAATATATGTTTTATGACCTGGTCCAGCTATGCAGCATTCATATATTTCCGAGAAAACCTCATATTTATTGCTCGGTTTCTCTTATCGAAGTTCGCTATCAATGTTCAAGTCTCGGGGAAACGCAAATCTCATGTAGCCAATGAGTTCTGTGGTCCGATCTTGGTATTGCTTGAGATAATTTCATTTTTTTCATTAAGGTTTCAGATGATTTACTGTATTTGTTGTTTGGATTATTAGTGCGGTGAATGTATTGTGTCAACGGGCAACATGTTCATGCGGTGAATGTATTGTGACAACGGGCAAAATGTTCATGCGGTGAATGTATTGTGACAACGTGTAAAATGTTCATGCGGTGAATGTATTGTGACAACGGGCAAGATACAGGGAAAGAATAGATCGACAGGGAAAACGTTCATGGATGATGCTTAACACTAGCGTGGTTGAAGATGACATCGGAGCTCATGGTAAGGTATTCAAAGTAAAATTTAGCCCGAATTGACAAAGGTAAAATGTTCCAGGTACACGATTGACGTTTTACTATGTTACTATTTAAAATAATTTCACTCCCGTGACTTTGGCACATTTGTTCATGCTGGCCCTTCCCACATCATAATTACAGACCATCGTAAAAAGACTCGCCTACTTGACTTATACTACGTTATAATTGAATCTTCTCATTTCATAGATATATGTCAGATTATCTCCCTTGATTGGCTACTTTTATCTTGAACACCCTGTAGTTCTGAACAAAAAAATATTGTTGACCTTCATGTGAATTCAACCTGTTGTCTTCAGCATAGCAGCCGATGTAATGCATTCAGCTACCGAAAAGACATGTTGAAATACCAATATATATGATTGTGTTCATGTGACTGCTGTGCGTATAACGTTATCGGAATATAACAACATGACCACTTTGCGTATCACGTGACCGGCGGATCGTGAAATCATGGATAGACATATTCGGTGATTTCTATATATGTTGACCATTTGCGCTAAGTTGGAATATGGTTATAGAAACAAAGAAATAGTCTAGTTTTATTATTTTTACATCTTCCCATATATGAAAGCTACCCTCTTGCCAAATTTCAAGTCTGTAGGATGTCCAGATATCTTCAAACAATTAGGACAGACATACAATGTAAGCCAACCTGCCCAACGTGTCCGTAGAGCGTTGGACGACGGGTGACAAGCCCCTGTGAGCGCGGTTCAATTCCGCGGGCTGGCAGAAATGCCACACGTTCATCAGATTTACGGTGTCCATAGCACCGAGCAGAAGAGCTGAAAAGCTCAAGTGCTTCTGGATCGAAAAAAACCAAAAACCAAAAACATACAATGTAATTGATCTCTGTCTTATAAATGTATAGATGTCATATTTACATCAGCCTTAAATGAAATGCCATTTGTAACAGTAAACTTGTATTTGATGTCACATTTGACAATAATTTTATGTTAAATGCTATATTTTACAATAACTTTATGATGGAGCCCACATTTTACAATAACTTTATGTTAAATGCTATATTTTACAATAGCCTCATTTGACAATAACTTTATGTTAATGCTAATTTTACAAAGCCTCATTTGTGAAAATGAAACTTATGTTAGTGTATATTTGACATAACTTTATGTTAATGCTAAACATGCTCTTTGACAAAACTTATGTTAGTGAATTTTACAATAACCTTATGTTAATGAAAATTTGACAATACCTATTTTAAAATTCAATACTTTATGTTAAAGCCATAAAATTTTTACAATAACTTTATGTTGGATGAAACATTTGACAATAACTTTATGTTAAATGATATATTTGACAATAACTTTATGTTAAATGCTATATTTTACGATAACCTTATGTTGGAGGCCACATTTGACAATAGCCTTACATAAAATGGCACATGTTATCAAATTTATTGTTGCTTCTATGCTATTCTCTCTTCTGTCATAAATAAGTTCTTTTCTCGTTAATTCATAATGAACTAAATCGAATTTGTCACGCACAACAAGTGGACACGTATTTATGAATTATCATTTGATGTGGCTGTACCACCAAAAAATATGTTCCTCCCGGTGAATCGTTAATTTTGTGTCCGCACATTTATTCATTTAATGATAAGCATGTGCTGTGATAAATAGATTGATGTCATTAGGAAATAGCTAAAACAATAATACAAGAATAGAAACAAAACTACTAGAGATAAATAAATATATATAAATATAAATCTTGTTTACGTAGAATAGAGGGATAGACAACAAACGATAGAAGAAAACTAGTCACAACAGAGATGAAGTGTCTACGCAGAATGCTGGGTGTAACAAGAAGAGACCGGTTGAGAAATGAAGACATCAGGAAAAAGTGGGTACAACATCGGTACTAGACTTCATCAAGAAACAACAAATTAAATGGTTCGGTCACGTAAGCAGATTACCATCAGACAGTGCACCCCAAAGAGCAATGCTGCTCCGATACAATGGGTACAAAGCAAAGGCCGGCTACGCAAAGATGGACCTCAGAGATAACAGGCTGATGAAAAGATTGATGTCTTAGAAAAGCTAACATACAGAGCAATAAAAAAAATCTACTAGACATAAATAAGATTTTAAGTATAAATCTTGTTTCGTAGAAAGAGGATAGAGGGATAGAGGGATAGAGGGACTGAGATAGTATGATAATATTACCGACGAGGAACTCAGAGAAATAACTAAGCAGCGGAGAAAGAGCAAAGGAAGAGACACTGGCAATGGATATAACATACATTGAGAAGACCAACCGGAAGCATTGCAAGACAGTGTTTTGGAACCCGAGGAAAAAGAGTAAGGAAGACGTAGACGTACCTGAAGAAGAGAGCTGCAGATATTAAAAGAGTAGGTAAAACATGGAAAGAATTGGAACGGATGGCAGGAGAGAGGAAGAGCTGGAAGAAGTTTGTTGAAGACCCGTGCTCCGTTGGGAGTTGAAAGGTGAAGAAGAAATATAAATCTAGATAGATAGATTGAGCCACGATAGATGTGTGTATTGGTTAGAGCAATCTCTACTTATTCGCCTGGTCAGGGGCAGTGAATGTGGATTTTGTTTTCTCCAATCGTATCAGCTCTCAAGTCGACCCAACTTAATTTGGTTCCTGTAAAAATTGGGAAGTACAAGCGGCTCGCGAGATGTTGATCACATCGTGTGCCGACAAAATGGTCAAACGCTGCATGCCCCAATTTACCTTATGTTATGAAAAGTGGATTCTTCAAAAGATATATACATATATAAATAGATATATAGAATATATATATATCATAGACATATAGATAAATCATCATCAAATAGCTTCTTGTCCTGAGCAGAACATTTAGTATGAATTTTCTGTTTGATAGACATAGAAATCTGGTATTTATCTTCAGCTTGATAGACTAGATATGTTCAGATGGATGACAGAATTTCCAATTCAACAAACTGATAATGGATACTTGGATTATAAGAGTAACAAGCTGAAGTTGGATGACATACGTTCAAATTTAACACTTTGATGATGGACTCTTTCATTCTTAGTCTTACAAGATGATGATGATGCAGTCTTGAATTTCTAATCTAACAAACAGAAGAAGAATACTTGAATTTTTTTCCTTTCTTTTTCTAGTTTTTATGTGTGTTTTTGTGTTACATTTATTTCGTTATTCGTTTTTATTCCCATATTTTCATTAGAAACGTTTGTATGTAGTCGTCCATATGTTTTTTAAAAATTTTTCACTCCTGTTGCTCTTTGCTTGATAAAGGCCTTATTGGTCGAAACGTTGCTGTATTTTGTCATTGTTTTTTTAATTTGTAAAACTACAGTACTTTGTGATTACGTGTTTTTTCAATCAAATAGTTTTACTGCAGTCCCATCTATTTTGCTGAATTTTCTAGAAATCCTAACAAGTAGGAGATTAATAGTTGAATTTTCTATAAAAAAACCAGTCACAAGCAGGAGATGAATACTTGAATAAAAACAAAATAACTAACAATCAGAAGTGAGTACCACACACACACATTTCTTTCCCACCTAGCGACTCTCAGGTTTACTCAGCTAAAATTCGGTTCCAGCATTAAAAAAAATATATATATATTATGTATGGCCTTTTCGTCTTTACAGACGGTCAATTGGTAAGTGTTTTACTGTGACAACTTCTGAGTTTTCGCTTTTCTCTCTTGTCGTTCAGCTCATACATAAGTCTTTTCTCAAAAGATTATGTGCCCTTAAGTTGGCTTTCCACACAACTCTGTCATCAGCCAGTCCTTCCCATGTGCTGGGACCTATAGAAAAGTTTTTCATTGAGGCTTTGCAGACATCTTTATATCTGAGCAGTGGTCTGCCCTGGTGCCTCTTCCTTCGATTATAACACTGGGAAATAAAGGGGCCCTGAGTGGTGGTAACCACATTAAACATCGTGTTGTGTTACACATAGAGAAATATTCAAGCTTCAACATCGTAATCAACAGTAACAAATTATCTATCATACTTTTATTTTATATGTTTAATCTTCCATGCTACATGTTGTTACTTTGGGGATCTCTGTAGCCTAGAGGTTAGATGCTCACCTCTCGTTCCAAACATACTTGATTCGCTCCCTCGTGGAGCCATAGAGATATTTTCAAAGAGATCCCTGATCTCAGTGTAGGTCAGATCGAGTTCCTAGTCCTAAGGAGACGCACAATATAACATAGGTCCTGTGTTTAAGTTGAAAATAACTATTGGCAATTTAAAATCGAAAAAAGCTGGAAATCCGCTGCCCAGGCAAAATTTATTAGAAAGATAAAAATAAAGTTCATACAAAATATTGTTACCCACTTCTAAATTACATTAAGACCCTCGCCGCTACTACCGAACTCGTGCCCTGCCGCTGAGATCTTTCTATGTAAGAAAAGCATTGAAGTACACGTGGTTACCCACCGAAGTGTAATGATGATGGTCCTGTCAATCAATCAATCAATCAATCAATGTTGTTCCTTTCTCTTGTTTTACAAATCTGTGTTTACTGCTACCTTTGATCATTGTAATACAGAAAAATATGACAGGAAAATCTGTTGGGAATATTGTTGTTTATAAGACATAATTCTGAGTCAAATTGTTGTTTTAGCTAGATTTATATGAAACGAGAAGTAATAAAACACATGAAACAAACAAGTAGTGTGAACACGTGTGTACAACATAATGAATTTATGTAACAATGAATTGATGTGATATGTTTAGAAGCGGAGTAGGAAAGACAGTACATGTTGTAAATAATATTAGAAGCGGGAAACGTTAGTGACCTCTAAACGACAAGTCGTGGTATGAGTGGATGTTGTTTATCGAGTCTTACAAGGTCTAGGAGATTACGTGGAAATACTGCCATGGACATGCACGTGTTTGCGGAAAGGAAAACACAGATAGTTCTATATTTAAGTAGTCTTCGGACTGCTGAAGCTGAATAATGGAGTCTTTCTTTGGTTATAAAGTGAATATTGTTATTTGTTATTGATTACTAAACTACCGTCATTGCACTCCGGGCAGACCCATAGGTGCTAAGTCTCCTCAACAGATATCGAAAACTATGCATACTGATGGTTCCGTGGTCCGATTAAACTCTACTCACTCTGTCCCTCAGCATCGAGTTCTACTTGTACAACAGGTAACTCCAAACTGCTTAACTCGCTGGATCGATTTAACATCTATTTTAATGTCTTCATCCTAAAGGAATCGCGAAGAACCTGAAAAAATTCCCTTATCTATTTCCACCTCCCAACACTCGACACTGTTGATGCAAACCTGGCCGGCTCTCTCATTAACGCAAACATCCGCATGCCCAGGACATTAGATCAACGTAAACAAAATATTTACGTGTGTATAAATATGAGAAAATGAATACATATTTTCTAGTGTTTCTCTGGTACACAGTTGAGGCTTGGTCAACATTAAATCCCTTACAATCAGAAAAAATCAATCACTCTCCCAATGTAAAATTGATTCTGGGACCACTGTGTTATAATGCGAGTGAACTAACCATTGATCACCGCTTACAGTTCTCATTCCTTTCCAGTGAAATTGCGTTGAATTGTTTCGCTGATAAAAATGATGCTAGCGTTTTACTGGAATTGACATATAACCTTTGTTGTACAGATAACACATTTAATGACATCTACAAGCAATACGTAGACTCTCTCTCTCTCTCCCTCTCTCTCTCAATTGTGTTTTTTTAAGCCCCGGTGGAGCATACGTCCTCAATTCATGTCAAGTGTTTGTGTATATGACTTGTTCATGGTTGGTAGAATTTTGTAGCTAATGTTTTCTACCTGATGAGGTAATCATCCCCATGCACAACCATACCTTAGTATTCATTAGAAAGATTTTAAAAACATAATAAAAATTCTTACCAAATATTTTTACCATTTTCTAAATTACATCGAGGACTATCACCGGTGCTACGTAGTTTGTGCACTGCCGCTGAGATCTACCCTGTAAGAAAGAGATCGAAGCACACATGGCTACTCACAGAAGCGCGTTGATGATGGTCCTATCAATCAATAAATCACTCAATCAATCAATACCTTAGTCGTCTCCTACAACATGTCTTGTTAGTCATAGTATCACTCACTATTCTTTGTTTTTCTCACGGACCACGTCAGCACACAGGCAGGGCAATCTGTAGACTATGAACTGTAACACATTGACATGAGAATGCTTCACAATATCCAGAAGAGCTGGTTTCGGTATGAGTGGATGTCGTCTATAGAAGTTTCTGACCTCCAGAGGCTTACGTGGATATACTGTCCTGGGCATGCGGGTGTTTACGGTAATGAGAGAGCGGACATAATTGCATCACCAGCATTGTTTGTTGGGGAGTTGAAGATGGATAAGGGGATATTCTTCGGTCTCTTCGCGACTCTCTGTTGGATGAGGACACTAAAATCGATATTGAATCGGTCAAGCGATTTAGGCAGTTTGGAGTTACCCGTTGTACAAGTAGAACTGGATGCCTGAGAAGCAGTGAGAGGTGTGTTTAATCAGCGAGCCACGGGAACCATAAGTATGCATACTCTTCGATATCTGTTGGGGAAGACTGAGCACCTATGGGTCTGTCCGAAGTGCAATGACGTCAGTTTGGTAACCAATAACCAATAACCAATGACATGAGAATGGAGCAGATTGTAAGAACATAAATTAATTGACATCACATACATGACACCTCTTGGCTAAAAGCTATATCATAATAATACTAGAATGCAGAACCTTTGCATCAACAAAATGATATGACATTTACATGTCAGTTATTGACTAGAAAAACGTATTATGTTGACACGACAGTGAAGAATCTTGAACAGAAAACAAGTTGTATTTGCGTCTAAATAACATTTGTTGACTTGTTACTGTGTCGTCTTGTTGAATGTGAGAATAGAGTTTGTTGTCAAAGACAATAATTGTTGATTAGCAAAAACTAGAGAATGTTTGCTTTAATCATCGATTTATTTTAAGGAAAAGAGGAGAAAATGGGATATATATATATATACAACCAGCTTGCTGGCCAATGTTCTCCACATATTGATCGGTCTAACTTGATCTACAATGATCAGACCACAAGTAAATGACACAAAAGTTTTGTAATAAAGAAAACAAACCCATAAAATGCAGTCTGCGACTGTTACCTACAAATTCTCAGACTGAGAAGAAGATAGATTTTGTGTTAGAAGACCAGTCACAATAAAGGAGATATGGATAATGTGCTCTATCGTCGACAGTAATAAAGTGAGATGTGATTAGTTATTCTCGAGAGCCAGTTAAATAAATGTTAAATGTCTATTTTAAAATATAATAGAACACATTAACTCGTAATTCAAAACTGTTATACATTGTCAATAATGAGATTTTATGATATAGCTTGCTCATGTCCGTTCCTCGTAGAGAATGTAGTCTCAACAGTTGTCATACACTTTTCCCGGTCTCTGAAAGGCTTTTTCAGGATAGACTAGCACCCATCAGTTCCTCAAAAAAATTCCATCTCCAGGTTTATTTAGGATTTCCCAGGATAGTCCAGCAAATCTCAGCTCATTACGATGACTCTATCTCCAGGTCTATTTAGGATTTCCCAGGATAGTATATCATCACTAAGTTCATCAAAAACTCTCCATGTCTATTTATGATTTACCATTTGTCCATTTTCCCAACGGGTTCCGCTCAAGTGCTTGTCTAGTGACACTTAACTCTGTCATCTGTAAGATATGACCGATCATTTTCATCTTCTGACCTAGGTCATCATGGACCATCTGAGATTGAATGTTCTATTTAAAAAATGAATAATTGCAGTTATTCTTTTAATTGGTTGGATACTTCTTTGAACTGACAATGCTATAATCTTAATATATTATTTGGGAGATATGTCTGAGCCCTATTCATTCTATGTACTCGTATGAGTTGGGTCAGACAGTTCTCCACAGCCAACTTAACTTCCAAGGAACTAAATACTCATTTGAATATTTTAAACCAGTAACAGAAATAGAAAAAAAGAATACAATAAAACTTCTTCTTCTTCTAGTTCGGTTTAAAAATAATCTTTCGGCCTTTTCGTTTGCTACATGTATCTCTTTTATAGAAATAGGGGGAAGACTGCAGTAAAACTTGGTAAATAGTGAAACACGTACAAACAAAGTACTATAGTTTTACAAAATACATAAACAGTGACGATAAACAGCAACGTTTCGACCAACAAGGCCTTTATCAAGCAAACGAACAAACAGGAGTGACAAATTAAAATGAAACACAAATGGACGACCAAATACCAACGTATCTAAGGAAAATCTGGAATAAAAACGAATAACGAAATAAATGTAACACAAAAAACACACATAAAAACTAGAAATAGAAAAGAAACAATGAAACATCTAGTAAATATATAACTTGAATACATGCAACATATACCCATATAGATTATAAAGCATGGGAAGAGAAAGTACTAAGAAGCATAAGAATGTAATACATGCAACATATACCCATAGAGATTACAAAGCATGGGAAGAGAAAGTACTAAGAAGCATAAGAATGTAATACGTTGAGCCCGCGTGGTCGCAAGGTACCATACAAAGAAATCAACCGATTCTCCAGAGCAAATCGACTACGATCATCAGAGGAACATGATCGGATGGCTGTGACCTGGACATCGCAAGCTCCTGAATGGCCAGTATCATTGAAATGGGTAGCTACAGGGTCACAGAGCATTGGCGTATATCGCGCAAGTGTTGGGCGAATCGGTCACTGAGTCTCCTGCCGGTTTCCCCAATATAGGCCTTGTTGCACCGCTTGCAGATAATGGCATAGATAATATTACGGACTCGCACGTGAAACTGTCTTCAACAACGAACGTGGCTTTTGGAAAAGACACCGTGCGGGTCTGTATTACATAAGCACAAGTGTTGCAGCGCCGACGGCCACCCTGGATGGTGCCAAAATGACTCTGGATGTTAGGCTTGAGGCGACTGTGAACCAACATATCCTTAAGGCTTCTGTCCCGTCTGTACGCCACCAAAGGATAGTGTTGGAAGATTGAACGTGTATCAGGATCAGACTGAAGAATGGAGAGATGACGGAATAAGACTTTCTTCACAAGGGAACTATGAGGGTGGAAAGTTAAGACAAGTTTCACCCTGTCAGAATTGGAAGTTCTATGCTGGTTAGAGAGAGCCTCCTGGCGAGAAATTTGCTGAACGCGCCGCATAGCAGAAGCAAGCACCTTATCCGGGTATAAGCGCTTACGAAAGAAATCCAGCATCTCGTGAGCTCTATCGAGAAATTCGTCGTCCTCGCTACAGAGGCGACGAAGGCGCAAGAGTTGAGAGAATGGTAAAGAATCACGACAAGCCTGGGAATGGGAAGAGGTATAAAGAAGAAAACTATGTGCATCAGTAGGCTTGTAGTATACTGATGTAGTGATGGTGGATAGGCTGATAGTGATAGTGATGTCAAGAAAGTTGACACAAGAGGTAGAGATGTGAGATGTAAACCGAATAGCCGGATTGAAGACATTAATGAAATTAATGAAGCGTGACAAATCGGCTTCAGGCATATCGGTAATGCCAATACAATCATCAATGTATCTATGATACACAGACGGAAGAGGGCCATCATAGGAATTCCATACTAGGTGCTCAAGATGACCCATGAATAGACAAGCATAACTGGGTCCCATTTTAGTACCCATGGCGACCCCACTGATCTGCTCAAAGAACTGGTCATTGAACTGAAAGGAGTTGAGAGTTAGAACTAGTTCTGCAAGACGAAGGAGAGCCGAGGTGGAGACAAGTGGGTTAGTTCTCCTGTCGAGAAAGAACTGGAGAGCTTGAAGTCCGTCGGAATGAGGTATGGAGGTGTACAATGAGCACACATCAAGGAGGAAGAGACGGTAAGTCCTGCCAGGCAACAACTCAATAGACGAAAAACAGACTGAAACCTCGGTTCTCCTTTCGTTATTCGTTTTTATTCCAGATTTTCCTTAGATACGTTGGTATTTGGTCGTCCATTTGTGTTTCATTTGTCACTCCTGTTTGTTCGTTTGCTTGATAAAGGCCTTGTTGGTCGAAACGTTGCTGTTTATCGTCACTGTTTATGTATTTTGTAAAACTATAGTACTTTGTTTGTACGTGTTTCTCTTTTATAGCGACTTATTCATTTAAATAATAACAACACAACATGAGAGAGAGAAAAGTTATATTTTGTCACAAATTAAATTTAACACTAAGGAATAAAATAAATATTAATAATATTTTTTCATAAATAAATAATAATGGATTCATAGAGTTTAGTAAAACTGCAATAAAGTTTACAGTATTCTATCAAACATATATAAATGTTAGCCCTGATCAAACAGGGATTTTCGATTTTCTGACTAAATATTAGCCGGTCTTATTTAGAGTTGGCCATGATTCAATGTGGTGTGCTTATGTCTGAATTTTATGAAACATTATTGCTACATATTTCAGTCTACGTATCATTTTAGATATCATTCTACTTGAGAAGTCGTCGATAACAAAGTTGTTATAACAAACTTTCTCAAACTTTGCTGAGAGGGCATGAAATATCGATCTCAATTCCATGGACGAGTGTCGGCAGGTTGCCCAGGAAAATGAGGTATGGAAAAGTTACTTGCAGGCCCTATGTAACGCATAACGAATGATACAAGAGAAATTATTATTATGATTATACCATTCTTTGTATTGTGTTTGCTTTATTATTTTAGATAACTCCCACTCTTTCTCATTTTTAGCACTATTTCTTTCTATCACAGCGGACATATAAGATTATTCATGTGATACTAAGCTTCTGATTAAGAGTATGCACATGCTCGTTCCATTATATAATAATAATAATACTAATTCGTCTTGTACCGTTATACGTTACATAGGGCCTGCAAGCAATTTCTCTATTCCGCTCTATCCTGGACAACTCGCTCAATTTCCTCCATGGAACTGAGACCGATATTTATTGACTCTCTAAGTAAAGTTCGTTTCAGGATCTCGCTAGGTCGTCCTCTCTTTCTTGAACCCACTGCATCCCACTTCAATGCCTGTTTTGATATTCTTTGATCATTTCTTCTCAAGGTGTGTCTAACATATCTCCACATTCTCCTTCTGATAACGTTGTTACTAGTGGTTTATCAGACATTTCTTTCATTTAATCTTTTCTCCTGAATTCTTTCTACTTAATCTTCATTATTTTTCGCAGACATCTATTTTCAAATACATTCAACTTGCTTTCTATATCTTTTGTCATTTTCCAACTCTCGCTAGCATATGTTAGAATTAATACAACATTGGAATTGAAAATTCGTAATTTAGTTTTAATACTATATAACTGACAGTTCCACTATATAGAGATCACGGAAATGTTCAAAACTACAAAGTTTAGTCCAAGAATCATATTTCTTATTACATTTCTTGTGTTTGCTCATGTTTTCTTTCAGTTTGTTCTTGTTGACCACTTTTATACGAGAACTTGCAAGCGTCTTCCTATATAACACATAAATGTTTGTTTAAGACATTGCTAGAAATGCAAACACATTTTTCTGTATTGTATGTCTTGGAGTGACAGAGCAAGACGTAGGTTCGTGTAATCTATAGCAGTTTTATCGTGATGTAGCAGACTCTTAGATATGTCAACATAGATTTATATAAGGAAAAAAACCAAACAAACAAACACAGAAGAAGCTAAGTAAATGAGAATCTTGTGGAAAATGAGAACATCGATGACGTATGAAAGAAGTTTAGTATACATAGATGTACGCACGCACACATGTATGCACACAAACACACACTCACGTGCATATAGACACTTATGCACATAGACACCACACCACATGACGCCCGAACGCACATATATATATATTTATTTATATAGAACTTCAGGAGCTTTAGGATGTAGAGATTGCTTAGTGGTTGGTTTTATAAATACATAAAAATCTGCACCTTAGTTCTTTGTGGCTAAGTGATTAAGTCTTGCCATGCGTTCCAATGGTTGTAGTTTCGAATCCAGATCTCGCCGTTCCGTTCACGAGTAAATAGTTTATCTAGCGACCCCTTGGATTGTTTCTGGAGCTACGGTGTTTATTCTATGTGCAATACTCTCGACATGTGGTGTGTTATATCTGCGAGAGAGGACTCAGTCATATGGGATACAACACGGTGCAATGAAGTCAATCCTTTGGCTTTATATATTTACAACACAAGAACTGTAAGTCTTAGAAACGAACCAACGATTGATTTACTAAATCAAAACGTCAAACATTCAGTGGTTCTTTTTCTCTGCGTTCGGTTTCGTATGCTCGTCTAAACCATGAGATGGGTTGCCTCTATGAAGCTGCCTGTCAGTTGGAGTTCCTCAACAGTTCCCCATAGTTTACTCTGTAAACTTCGTTCCCTAGGCCATGTTTCGTTTCGTTGGTGTATGTATGATGGACATGACTGCACGATGTGTTCTGGAGTCTGTGTTTCTATCTGACATGCACACTGTGCAGTCTGAGCAGACTTTATTCTCTGTATGTGATGGTTGAGCCTGCAGTTACTTGTTCTTAGGGAAACGATTGTTGTGTGCTGCTTGTTGTTTAGTCTGCTGATGGGATCTTGTGGGTGTTTGCTCTGGGTTTGTTGCCTCCACAAAACTTTGTATTTTTGCTTGACATGTGTCTTGATTTCTGGTAATGACACTGGGTGTTTGTGTTGTATCAGTTTTGTTCCCTCCTTAGCTAGCTTGTCTGTTCTCTCATTTCCTTGTACGCCACAGCGGGCTGGTATCTACTAGAGAATATTTTGCTTGTGTTCTGAGAGCTTGTTTAATACATTGATTAAAAGGATGTATGGTCGATTCCCTAGTTTACGCAGCCTGAGAATGCACTTCTAACATCACTATGGGTATCCAAGAATGAGAGCAGAAAAATATATTATAACCGATGATTATTTCGGCTTAATAAACCTACCATGATACCAGATGTTGCCGTGTTGCAGGCAGGTTGTTAACATATACTTTACGTCAGAAATGAAAACAATAATGTTGAATACACATTGGCACGCACATTTTTTATCAACACTAACTTTGCTCATCCACTGCTAAATAATACATACAATAAGTAAGCCATGATAGTCTCGTAGTCATGGGAGGATTTTCTGTAAGCTGATGAATTTCTGTGGCATATGGTACATCAGCTAGTTGTTTTAGTCTGTAAGCTGATGAATTTCTGTGGCATATGGTACATCAGCTAGTTGTTTTAGTCTGTAAGCTGATGAATTTCTGTGGCATATGGTACATCAGCTAGTTGTTTTAGTCTGTAAGCTGATGAATTTCTGTGGCATATGGTACACCAGCTAGTTGTTTTAGTCTGTAAGCTGATGAATTTCTGTGGCATATGGTACATCAGCTAGTTGTTTTAGTCTGTAAGCTGATGAATTTCTGTGGCATATGGTACATCAGCTAGTTGTTTTAGTCTGTAAGCTGATGAATTTCTGTGGCATATGGTACATCAGCTAGTTGTTTTAGTCTGTAAGCTGATGAATTTCTGTGGCATATGGTACATCAGCTAGATGTTTTAGTCTGTAAGCTGATGAATTTCTGTGGCATATGGTACATCAGCTAGTTGTTTTAGTCTGTAAGCTGATGAATTTCTGTGGCATATGGTACATCAGCTAGTTGTTTTAGTCTGTAAGCTGATGAATTTCTGTGGCATATGGTACATCAGCTAGTTGTTTTAGTCTGTAAGCTGATGAATTTCTGTGGCATATGGTACATCAGCTAGTTGTTTTAGTCTGTAAGCTGATGAATTTCTGTGGCATATGGTACATCAGCTAGTTGTTTTAGTATGGTTTTTCTAGTGTTCAGTTCAGTGTACAGCCTACTTACAGCTGAAGCTGCATATGTCAAGTGCTTGTACAGCCTACTTACATCTGAAGCTGGATATGTCAGTGCTGTACAGCCTACTTACAGCTGAAGCTGCATATGTCAAGTGCTTGTACAGCCTACTTACAGCTGAAGCTGGATATGTCAAGTGCTTGTACAGCCTACTTACAGCTGAAGCTGGATATGTCAAGTGCTTGTACAGCCTACTTACAGCTGAAGCTGCATATGTCAAGTGCTTGAGTTCTTCCAAGTTTTAGGTATTCATGTTCAGAAACAGCTTCGAACTTGTCTTGTCAAGTTCTTCCAAGTTTTGTGTATTCATGTTCAAAGCCAGCTTCTAGATTAAACTGTCTCTGGCACGAACTTTCCAGTTTGGTATATTCATGTTCAGAGTCTGTCTCTAGCTGCAACTGTCTCTGACAAACTCGTCCACGTTTAGTGTATTCATGCTAAGGTGATACTTTCTCGTTGAAGTGTAAGACATTAGCATTAGTATAAACATTAGCAAGCGATGAGCTGCGAGGTCTCAAATAAAGATTGATGTAATAGTTCGATGACTGAGAAAGCTGAAGAAATTTGTGTGTGTACAAGCTCGATAGAGAATGTAATTATATCTGTAAAAGTTACAATATTTGCATATTTTATTTCAATGTGTTTTTAAAATTTTATTCCTTAATACATTTCGTTTTTATTTTTATAAAAGTTGATTAACGCTTTAAAAATGTTTGTTTGCTGAATTCTTTTTTTTTCTCTCACAATTTTCCTATTTTTATATGCCTTTCATATATCTGGTGTGTACAGTTAAGTTGTTTTCAGAAAATTGGTCACCACGTCTATCTTTACTGTTTCCATGTATTTTCAAGTTTCATTTATTATTGTATTATTGACTTTTATTTTTTAATTTCTGTCGTTGAAGGCTAAGTAAAATAATTTTGCAAAAAAAAAAAGATGTGTGTTACTAAAGATGTGTAGGCTGGTTATAACATTTTGGTATGCAATCAATGTTTAAGAGCCATAGAGTAGGGCCCCATTTAATAATTATCTTGTTCTCCTATACTATGCTGTCCTTGAAGAGCAGGGCGTATTTCATACTTGTATGCCAGTGTCAACAGGCAGAGTAGACACATGAGTATGTCATGCAAGACTACTTAGGAGTTCATAAGAAACGTGTGGCAACATGAGCATGTCATGCAAGACTACTTAGGAGTTCATAAGAAACGTGTGGCAACATGAGCATGTCATGCAAGACTACATAGGAGTTCATAAGAAACATGTGGCAACATGAGCATGTCATGCAAGACTACTTAGGAGTTCATAAGAAACGTGTGGCAACATGAGCATGTCATGCAAGACTACTTAGGAGTTCATAAGAAACGTGTGGCAACATGAGCATGTCATGCAAGACTACTTAGGAGTTCATAAGAAACGTGTGGCAACATGAGCATGTCATGCAAGACTACTTAGGAGTTCATAAGAAACGTGTGGCAACATGAGCATGTCATGCAAGACTACTTAGGAGTTCATAAGAAACGTGTGGCAACATGAGCATGTCATGCAAGACTACTTAGGAGTTCATAAGAAACGTGTGGCAACATGAGCATGTCATGCAAGACTACTTAGGAGTTCATAAGAAACGTGTGGCAACATGAGCATGTCATGCAAGACTACTTAGGAGTTCATAAGAAACGTGTGGCAACATGAGCATGTCATGCAAGACTACTTAGGAGTTCATAAGAAACGTGTGGCAACATGAGCATGTCATGCAAGACTACTTAGGAGTTCATAAGAAACGTGTGGCAACATGAGCATGTCATGCAAGACTACTTAGGAGTTCATAAGAAACGTGTGGCAACATCCAGTCGACCTGAAAACTAAGCTTTGGGAAAGCCAGATCGATCTCAAGTTGACTGTCCAATTTGTGGTCCACATTGGATTAAGCGCGAGAACAGAGACCACGAAGAAAAAGAAGAGTACTTGGAAGTACGAGCTGAAATAAAATTTAGCTTTGATAATCCTCACTTATCGTGGGTATACCGGAGGCATACCGGCGAAGATGAGAAAAGAAAGACACGGAGAAGATGGATTCAGGATGTAACTTATGGTTTGAACATGACGGCTGCAGAGGCGGGACAAATGGCCTATGAGAGAGAGAAATTCCGAAGGACTGTTGGGGTGGCAAAGTTCTGCTCAGGACAAGCTATTTGATGATGACGATAAACGTTTATTTATTGTTATATCTTTAATATAATTACTCCCTAAATAAAGTATTCAAGTCTTATATTGTCAGATCAGCAATATTTTTTACCATCTGTTTGACTGCTTTTTTTTCTATTCTATCTTCGTTATTTGTATTGCTCATACATCATTTTGTATGGGACAGAAACATGGAGACCAACTAAAACCATAGCTCATAAATTGCAAACATTCATCAACTGGTGTCTGCGCAGAATAGAGAGAATAAGATGGTATGATAGGGTCACCAATGAGGAACTTATGGAGAGAACAAGACAGATTCCAGTGAAGGAACAGGTTAAAAAAAGACGCTGGTGCTGGATAGGACACACTTTGCGAAAACCGGAGGGGAAAATAACAAGAAGGGTCCTTGCCTGGAACCAGCAATGACAGCGAAAGAAGGGGGCCGAGAAATACATGGAGACGAGATTTGGAGGCGGAGATCAACAATATAAAGAAGAGCTGGAGGAGCTACAGGAGATAGCTAGAGATAGGAAGACTTGGCATGAGTTGGTTGAGGGCCTTTGCCCCAATCCGGGGTAAAAAGGCAAAGAGAGAGAGAGAGAGAGAGATACATCATTTTGCAAGCCCATACAAGACAACTATTAACACATTTTGCAAGCCCACACAAGACAACCATTAACACATTTTACAAGCCCACACAAGACAACCATTAACACATTTTGCAAGCCCATACAAGATAAACATTAACACATTTTGCAAGCCCACAAGAAACCATTAAACATTTTAAAGCCACACAAGACAACCATTAAAATTTACAAGCTTCACAAACAACCATTAAACATTTAAAGCCCATACAAGACAACCATTAACACTTTGCAAGCCCACCGAGGAAACCATTAACAAGAAGCCCAGTCAAGCTACCTGAACACATTAAAAGCGCAAAGACAAATTAATAGACGAATTTGCAGGCCACGATCAACCATAATATAAAGAAAGACTGAGGAGCTTAGACTTTTACAAGATAGGAAGACTGGCATGATCTTTGAGGCCTCCCCAACCATTAAACATTGCAAAGACAAAAGAAACATTAACACATTTTGCAAGCCCATACAAGAAAACATTAACACATTTTCAAGCCCAACAAGACAACCATTAACACATTTGCAAGCCCACACAAGACAACCATTAACACATTTTCAAGCCCAACAAGACAACCATTAACACATTTTACAAGCCCACACAAGACAACCATTAACACATTTTGCAAGCCCACACAAGACAACCATTAACACATTTTACAAGCCCAAACAAGACAACCATTAACACATTTTGCAAGCCCACACAAGACAACCATTAACACATTTTACAAGCCCACACAAGACAACCATTAACACATTTTACAAGCCCACACAAGACAACCATTAACACATTTTGCAAGCCCACACAAGACAACTATTAACACATTGACTTTGTCTATAAAAATACCTTAAATTAATGAATGAAGTCATGCAATTCCTAAATATATAATGCCAACCTAATAGAAGTCAACTATACGTGAATCTAAACGTAATGATGAATGTAGCAATCTTAATGAATATAGTTACTATTGTAAACTATTGATTGACGTATCTAAATATAACGGAACGATGCTAGTAATTTGCAAATTGTCTGTTAACTGTGATGTATATGTGTGTGTTCTGTTACAGCTTGACATTAAAGAGAGTTGGTGATTGAAGAGAATAAAATCAAGGAAAATTAAATATTTCGGACACATCAAACAACGTGAGTGCCTAGAGAAGATAATTTTGGAGGAATGGTGTCTGGAAGAAGAATGAGAGGAAGACCTAAAAGACGATGGGTGCAAGATGTTATTGACGATCTGAGAATGACTTCTGCTGATGCCGGTCATCTTACACAGAACAAAGAGCTTTTTAGGACTGCTGTCAGGGGAGACAAGTTCCGAAATGGACAAGCTACTTGATGATGATAATAATGATATATTTACGAATGTGGATGTCTGTTGCTTAGAGGTAGTGAGTTAGATCACAGAATACCTAGTTCAAACTCGGCAGCGGACAGTTTGGAAGACAATTTGTTCCCGTGAATGTTTACTGGAGTCTCAATGACGAAGTCGTTTGTCTGTCGTACTGAAGATTGTAGGCTCGAATACGAACCGAGACACATGTTCTATTTTTTAACGAGATTCAGAGGATTGTTGCCGGTGCTACGGATTCGTGTTTTGTGCACTCGGCAGATGGCATGCCATCTCTGCCGACAGGGACGGAGCCATACAAAAAAACCCGGTTCAATGAAGTCAATCCGTCGTATTTGGACTTATTTGTTTACCCATTTTTTTAAAACTAACTGTAAAAATAGACCTCAACGTTCAGAAAGCAATAGCAAATTACTGAACGTATAAGTGCTGCTTAGAATATCAACAACTCTTATTCTATGGTCAATGGAGACGTTCTGTACAGAATATGCCAAGCTTTTCATCTCATTTTGATTATATATATATATATATATATATATCGAAATGAGGACTGTGACAGACATCAGGCACTTCATGCAGGGCAAGGAGATGAATATGATTGTGACAGACATCATACACTTCATACAGGGCAAGGAGATGTGTATGACTGTGACAGACATCAGGCATTTCATGCAGGGCAAGGAGAGGAGTATGACTGCGGCAGACATCATACACTTCATGCAGGGAAATTAGGGATTTAGAAGTGTTGTCATTGAAGCCAAATTCAGACAGCAACAAACTAGTTGGTGAATAATGATGATGACTATCATATATATATATTTAGTTATAGAAAACTGAAAAAAAAGAAAAATGGCTGATGCTACAAAGAAGAAAGAGAAAATTGAGATATTTTGGACATATAAAAAGAAATGAAGGGTTGGAGAAGACCATCATGGAAGGAGACATACCGGCAAAGAGAAGAGGAAGACCACGGAGAAGATGGATTCAGGATGTAACTGATGGTTTGAACATGATGGCTACAGAGGCAGGACATCTGGCCTATGAGAGAGAGAAGTTCTGGAGGACTGTTGGGGTGGCAAAGTTCTGCTCAGGACAAGCTATTTGATGATGATGATATATAATAATAATAATTTATCTTGTATCGTTATACGTTACATAGGGCCTACAAGCAATTTCTCCATACCGTTCTATCCTGGGCAATTCGTTCAATCTCCTCCATGGAACTGAGACCGATATTTCATGCATCTCTCAGCAAAGTTCGTTTAAGGGTCTCCCTAGGTCGTCCTATCTTTTTTCAACCCTTTGCATCTCATTTCAATGCCTACTTCTCAGTATATATATATACAGGGTGTTCAAGATAAAAGCAGCCTCGTCATGGGAGCCAATCTAGCATATGTTTATTAAAAGGAGATGGTTCAATTATGACGCACTATAGGTCAAGTGTGCAAGTCTTTTTTGTGACGTAAGGATGAGCTAGTCAGAACCGGTTAAAATAGTAAATATACAAAACGAAATGCGTACCTGGCAACTTTCGATTTTTCAATGGGGCTACTTTTATCTTGAACACCCTGTATATGTATATATATGTATGTATGGCATTTGTCATCAAATAGACAGTCATTTGACAAGTGTGTTACTGTGGTGCCAGCCGGCACGGCACCTGATGATAATGATGATGAACATAAAACAATGAAGAAAAGTTACGTTATACAACAGTAATAAATAGTAAATGAATTTATGAATAACTAACATTGGTCAAACAAGAAATAACAAGAACATATATACTATCTATACTGTATCACAAGAGACAGAGAGTTGTGCAGATCCATAATCGCCTACGCCAGCCGGCACCTGATGATGATGACTAGCTTGAACTGGTCATTTTTTTCTGTTGCAACAATGAAATTAAAAGCGTGGCATAGGATGTCCCATCCACCACAGTCAACGAGTGGTCGATTTTATAGACACCACTTATACGTTCAGTAGTTTGCCATTGCTTTCTGAACGGTGTGGTATGTTTTTACGGTTCTTAAAAATCCAAGGGAACTAATTTTCTTTCAAATTGCCCGAACCGGTATTTGAACCAGGTGCACTTGGATTGTGACCGGAGCTCACTATCGCTTAAGCTACAGACGCTTACATTGTTCGCAACAATACAATACTGATAATCGAGGTTAACAGTTGCGTCCGGACAGAAACAGACCAAGGGTTAATGTTTATCAGACATGATCTTGTCTCTAGTGGTAAACAGACAACAAATAGCATCTCTTAGGAGTTGACAAGATTAATCGAGATCATTGCTGTCTGTTGCTTCTGGCTGTACAAGATCCTACACATTTGTCTCTGTCAGTATCAATTCTGTTTACTTTATATTAGTTTCTTGGATGTTATGTTCAAATTATTCGACTTTATCTCTTTGCTTATTTATTTCTTGTATCTTTTTATTGACAAAGGATGTCTAGTAGATATAAAATGTGGGCTGAGAGGAAAGGAAGGGTTTCGTGATCTGCGCAGCTGCTGCAGACATCAACAATATTTGCTGCAGCTGCATAGAGAGTATTGTTGTGCTGGGGCATGGGAGGGAAGGGGAAGCTCTCGTTTCCCCTTCAGCTGTCGAAATTATATAATAACGTTTTGGTTCTCATTCTATATCTTTTGAAATTGTACGCAAGACTCACGTTGAACCTGCAAGGTATTGAACTCCCGTTGCATTTTGCTCTAGCAGGAGTGAGAGGGGGTTGCTGCGATGAAATACCTGTTCTTTCACATTTTTAGTGTCTAGTGAGCAGGAGATAGGAGGGCCACTTCGTTTCTCCACCTGTCGAACGTCTAGTATGGGATTGAACCTACAACCCTATTGTGACCGAGTCGATAGGTCAACACTTGAGCATTGCGCTAATCAGTCCCTTATCCAATATATATATATATATATATGAAAATGAAAATCGTGGCATATCCTAAAGGACGTAGCCATCAACTACAGTCGTTGATTTTCTAGGCACCACTTATACGTTCAGTAGTTTGCCATTGCTTTCTGAACGGGTGGCGCCATCGTCCTTTGTTAAAATCAACGGAAACAATCTGCAGCGTGATTCGAACTCAGAACGTCGGGTTAATAGACCGAGTCACTAACCCCTAATATATATATATATATTGTAAAATATTAAAGTTATGCTAAAATCTTGAAACGTTCCTCTCAAAGTGGAAAAAAATTGTTATATGTCAAAAGTCACTATTTAAACTAATGGCGTGATTGGCAGATATTCGAACACCTCTCTAGTGGTTAATGGGATGGATTAAGTTAAGTTGTAAACAATACTTAGTGAAGAATTTCTTAAGCAGAATATAGTGTGATCATAAAGGCCTGTATGCACATACAAAAATATGATAGTTGAAATTGTTGTGATTTGACAGAAGAATGCTGGAATTTCCATGGAAAGGGAAGAAAACAAATAATGAGGTTTTAAAACGCAGCCTGCACGCAAAGAAACCTCATCACAAGAATTAGAATCGACCTAACTGACTTCTTCTTGCATCATGTGAAGAGAAGGCTTAGCACATTTGGCGACAACGGATAAAACCGGTAAAATTAAGGAAGGAGAGATCGTGGAAACTGAGGGAGATGTTGGATGGTCTGACATCGTGGTTCGACAAAAGATCAACGTT
Organism: Arion vulgaris; assembly: GCA_020796225.1. NCBI lineage: Eukaryota > Metazoa > Mollusca > Gastropoda > Stylommatophora > Arionidae > Arion > Arion vulgaris. Next base: position 9,889,642 of record CM036759.1, on the reverse strand, counting down.
AGAACTGATTAACTACATCAGGGAGAGAGACAGAGAGTTGTGGAGTGGCATGATCTCCTTCACTGGCAGAAAAGACGATTGATTGATTGATTGAAGTTGTAATTGTAGTTGTCGTTTCCTTTTCCATGTGTTTTTGTTGCTCATAGCCATATCATATGAAAGACGTTCATTCTACAGTTGTGTCTAGTGTTTAGTTTTAACATAACTATAACATATGAAAGACTTTCACTTTACAGTTGTATCTAGTGTTTAGTTTTAACATAACTATAACATATGACAAGTATCTACTTGTGTTTCATCGATTATAGCAAAGCTTTGACAGAGTCCAACATGAAAAGCTAATCATATGTCTACAAGAAATAGGCCTAGATGGGGATGATATCAGACTAATAAGTAACATATACTGGGAACAGACAGCAATAATAAAACATGAAAATAGCTACTCTCCATACATAGACATAAAGAGAGGAGTGAGACAAGGATGCATACTGTCACCAAGCCTATTTAACATCTACACAGAGAAAATCTTCAAACAACTAGAGGAATGCCAGGACTCAAGATCAATGGAAAAATAATAAATAACTTAAGATATGCAGATGACACAGTATTGGTAGCAGAAAATGAACAAGATCTACAAGAATTAGTGGACCAATTGGACAGAACTAGCAAGGAATATGGATTAGACATTAACATACAGAAAACAAAAACTATGGTAATCAACAAGGAAATGGAAAAACCTAAAATGAATATAAAAATACATGGAGAATTATTACATCAAGTAAAAAAGCTTCTCATATCTCGGTCAGATGATAACAGATGATGGCAGATGTATAACAGAAATTAAAAAGAGAATAGGAATGGCCAAGGATAATTTCAATAGTATGGGAAAGTTACTGACATCCAAACAAATCACAAACAGGCTAAAAATTAGAATGATCAAATGCTATATATATCCTATATTAATGTATGGCTCAGAAACATGGACAATGAACAAGCAGTTAAAAGACAGTATTGATGCATTTGAGATGTGGATATATAGAAGAATATGCAGAGTTTCATGGACAGAAAAACAGACAAATAAACAAGTTTTAGGAAAACTAGGCATGAAGAAACAATTATTAAGAGAAATAAAATTCAGACAAGTAAAGTATTTTGGGCACATAAAAGGCATGACACCATGATAAAACATTTACTAGAGGGGAAAGTTGAGGGAGAAGAGCAAGAGGAAGACCGAGAGATAAGTGGGAAACTTTAAGAAATGGACAGGTTACAGTCTGACAGTGTGCAACACCAAGGCGAAAGACAGAGGATGCTGGAGATTCATTGCAGCCAACCTTCGATGTGGAGACGGCACCTGATGATGATGATGATAACATATGAAAGACTTTCACTTTACAGTTGTATCTTGTGTTAAGTTTCAACATAACTATAACATATGAAAGACTTTTACTTTACAGTTGTGTCTAGTGTTTAGTTTTAACATAACTATAACATATGAAAAACTTTCATTCTACAGTTGTGTCTAGTGTTTAGTTTTAACATAACTATAACATATGAAAGACTTTCACTCTACAGTTGTGTCTTATCTTATCTTATCTTATCTTAACCACATTTGCCGTGAAGCGTCGTGGGAGAGTTAGTTTCTATCTTGTGCCAGGTGTGTTGCGCTTGACGTTGTCAGTCCATGCTTTCGCAGGGACTCTGAGATGTTATCTATCCATCTTGTTCTTGGCCTGCCTCGTGCTCTGCGCCCTGAGTGTCGATTATTATAGGCACGTGATGGTAGTAAATGTGGTTCCATTCTCATTAAATGGCCGAACCACTTGAATCTTTGCTTCTCGATGTACTGTATGCATGGTATAGTACCAACGATGCTTCTGATATTCTCGTTTCTCACTCTATCTCGCCTTGTAACGTTGACAGCTTTTCGTAGACATCTCATTTCACATGTTGTAATCTTTCTTTCTTGTGTCTTAGTCAGGGCCATGTTTGGCACTGATAGCAGAGAGTTGGAATAAATATGCAGTTTATCAGTTGTCGTTTGACTGCCATGTTAATGCTTGGATGTTTTAATAGTGGTGACAGTTGGTATGTCACTGCATTTGCCTTCTGGCATCTAGTCTCGATTTCTCTGTCCATCTTTCCATCTGCTGTGAATATACTCCGAGATATTTGAATTCTGGAGTCTGTTGTATTTTGACATTATTCACGTGTATATTTAGTTGACCTGTTGACCTGCTTATTGTCATGACTTCTGTTTTGGAGGTATTTTCATGTCATATTTTTCGCATGTGGCTTGCAGGGCATTTATGTGTTGTTGAAGTTTGTGTTCGTTGTTGTAAATTATACTCTGATCATCTGCAAAGAGTAGTTCGTTTATTAAATTGTAGTTGTTATCGAGGTTGTTATCTGTCTTGGTTTCTTGCGTTATCCTGTCAATGTAAATATTGAAAAGTATAGGCGAAAGCACACATCCCTGCCTTACTCCTGATGATAATTCAAATTCGTCTGTCAGGCCGTCGCTTGTTCGTACTACGCTTGAGCATTTTGGTATAGCGCTCTAATATTGTCTAATAGTTGGCCCTGCATTCCATATTCACTTAGTATGGTCCATAGTTTGTTTCTGTTTATTCTATCAAAGGCTTTTTCTTGGTCTATGAATGCTAAGTTGAGCTGTTTGTCATATTCTATGGTGTTTTCGCTGAGTTGCCTTAGTGTGAACAGGGCATCAGTGCAACTCTTTCCTTTTCTGAACCCAAATTGAGCGATGTTCAGCTGTGGTTCTATTATAGGTTTGATTCTAGATTCCAAAATTTTAGCATATAGTTTCCCAACATGACTTAATAATGATATGCCTCTGTATGTATTGCATTCTCTTTTTTGCCCTTTTTTTCCATATTGGTATTATGATGGCTTTCTACCAATCTTTGGGGACTTCTCTTTCTGTCCAGGCTGACTTGAAGATTCTATGAATCCATTGTATTCCTGTTTCTCCGCATGCCTTGATTGCTTCATTGGTTATACCGTCTATGCCTGCTGTCTTGTGACGTGGACTCTTCTTCACAACTTCTTCTATTTCTTGGATGAGTATATTTGGTTCTTCTATGCTTGTGTTATTTTAAATCTATTCGCAGTTGGTGTTCGTGGTTGGTTAAGTAGTTCTTGGAAGTATTCTTTCCATCTGTTCTTCCTTCCGTTTGTATTAAATATCGGTGTACCGTTTTATCATTAATAATGTCAGTGGGGTTGAAACTTTCGTCTCTTATCCTCATGGAATTGACACTTTTGAAAAAATTTCGTGGCTGTTCTTTGCATAGTAATGACAGTTGTTCTCCGTATTTTCCCCACGATTCTGTCTTTGATTTTTTGATTACTTGTTTACTTTGTGTCTAGTGTTTAGTTTTAACATAACTATAACATATGAAAGACTTTCACTTTACAGTTGTGTCTAGTGTTTAGTTTTAACATAACTATAACATATGAAAGACTTTCACTCTACAGTTGTGTCTAGTGTTTAGTTTTAACATAACTATAACATATGAAAGACTTTCACTTTACAGTTGTGTCTAGTGTTTAGTTTTAACATAACTATAACATATGAAAGACTTTCACTCTACAGTTGTGTCTTGTGTTTAATTTTAACATAACTATAACATATGAAAAACTTTCACTCTACAGTTGTGTCTAGTGTTTAGTTTTAACATAACTATAACATATGAAAGACTTTCACTCTACAGTTGTGTCTTGTGTTTAGTTTTAACATAACTATAACATATGAAAAACTTTCACTCTACAGTTGTGTCTAGTGTTTAGTTTTAACATAACTATAACATATGAACAACTTTCACTCTACAGTTGTGTCTAGTGTTTAGTTTTAACATAACTATAACATATGAAAAACTTTCACTCTACAGTTGTGTCTAGTGTTTAGTTTTAACATAAACATATATGAAAGACTTTCACTTTACAGTTGTGTCTTGTGTTTAGTTTTAACATAAACATAACATATGAAAAACTTTCACTCTACAGTTGTGTCTTGTGTTTAGTTTTAACATAAACATAATATATGAAAAACTTTCACTCTACAGTTGTGTCTAGTGTTTAGTTTTAACATAACTATAACATATGAAAGACTTTCACTCTACAGTTGTGTCTAGTGTTTAGTTTTAACATAACTATAACATATGAAAGACTTTCACTTTACAGTTGTGTCTAGTGTTTAGTTTTAACATAACTATAACATATGAAAGACTTTCACTCTACAGTTGTGTCTATTGTTTAGTTTTAACATAACTATAACATATGAAAAACTTTCACTCTACAGTTGTATCTTGTGTTTAGTTTTAACATAACTATAACATATGAAAAACTTTCACTCTACAGTTGTGTCTAGTGTTTAGTTTTAACATAACTATAACATATGAAAAACTTTCACTCTACAGTTGTATCTTGTGTTTAGTTTTAACATAACTATAACATATGAAAGACTTTCACTCTACAGTTGTGTCTAGTGTTTAGTTTTAACTTTTAATCTATTACTCTGATTGATTGATTGATTGATTGATATGACCATCACCATTGCACTTCGGTGAGTAACCTTGTATGCTCCGATCTTTTTCTTATACAGAAAGACCTTAGCTGCAGTGCACCAACTCCATGCACCGGCCAGGGACCTTGGTGTAACTTTAAAGATAGTGTAGTTATTTATGTAAGAATTTTATTTTTAATCTTTTCTAATGAATTTTACTAGGGCAGCGGCTTTCCATCCTGCTCTTCTCGATTTTGAACTACTAAGGGTTCTTTTACGTGTTCAAATTGAACACGGGACCTACATTTTATCGTCTGTCGCGGATAGGACTATGAACTCGATCTCACCTACACTGAGATCAGGGATTTCTGGAAAAATATCCAGTGTGCTTCATGAGGGAGCGAACCTGGTACCTTTTGCACGAACGACGAGCACCTAGCCTCTCCGCCACATAGACACCTGGAAATCTCTTACTCAACATTGGCTTTACCTGACAAACATTTTGGAATAATTTTAGATTATTGTTTCTTTCTGGACGCGGTTGCTCACAAACTTTTCTTCTTGTTTGGATTTGTAGGACTCAGTGTCGTCGTCGAACTACTGATTTTACTGCTTGGAGTGACACTGTGAGCTTTGATTTTCATTCAAATGCGATTTGTTTGTGCCTACTCTGGTTGTTTTGTGAAATGCATATTCAGAAAATGGCGGAAAGCTAGTCACCGGCCATCTAACGGTTACCTTATGCGGTAATGTCTGCGCAGATTACTGTGTTTTGTAGTGAGGATTGTTTACTTCAACATGAATTGCACATTCAAGTGGTGGACGGTGGTGTCGGCACACTGGCGGCTGCGTTATGCATTTAACACGGGTGAAATCTGCAGATTTGTGTCGGAACTTCTATTTTCTTCAATAATTCACATGAAAGAATAAAGACCATTTTGAAGTGTGTTTGCTTGCACATAAACAGAGCGAATATAGTCAACCCGTTGCTGCGAAGTTGAGATCGTGACTACTACTATTACTACTACAACTTCTACTACTACTAATACTATTACTACTTCTACTACTACTACTTACTACCGGACTGTTACTGCTGCTACTGCAGATGTGGAAACGGCTGCTGTCACGGCTGCTGCTTTGACTACGATAACTGCTACTGCTAATGTTATTACTGCTAATGTTGCTACTGCTGCTGCTTCTGTCACTACTCTTGCTACTGCTACTACTACCACCACTACTTCTACTATTACGACTACCACTACTGCTACCACTACTACCATCACTACCACTACATACACTAAGAATGTCATCAAATCTTCCTCACATAAGTGCTGCTGATGTTGCTACTGCGGTTGCTTCTGTGCCTACTTCTACTACTGCTACTACTACCACCACCACTTCTACTATTACGACTACCACTACTGCTACCACCACTACTATCGCTACCATTACATACATTAAGAATGTCATCAAATCTGCCTCACATAGGTGCTGCAACATTTTACAAATGAGTGATTGACTATTATTTCTCGTTTTATCTCCCAAGTTGTTGATACATGTTCGATTAATATTATAACATGGGCGTTGTTATTTATTCCAGAATGTATTAACGGAAGTTCATCAAAATGAATTAACTCTGGCGTTACATTACAAACGCGCGTGAAATCACATGTCACTTTACCCTCTAAAGTAAATTGTAAAATGTGTTATTTGTCAAACTTGCAGGTGAGATCAAAAGTAAAAGAAAACCGGGTTGTGTCGGTTATAAAGTGTAAAGAAATTAACTATAAAAATCACAACATAAGGTTGTAAGTAAACAAAGATGCACACATTCTGCTGGTAAAAAAAGCGTCTTAGAATCGAAGTAATAATTTAATGAAAAGTAAACAAATAATAAATTGCTGTTTACATATTTATTCTTTCATCTTGTGCCTTCACCCCCTCTCTCCCACCTTTCTTATTGTGCGATCAATACATGCAATGCAGTTGACAAAACACGTAGAAACAAAGTACTGTAGGCTTGCAAAGTACGAAAACAATATTCAACAACGGTTATTGGCTGAAATCAGATGCACATGTCCTAAATGTGTAGAAGTCTGCGTTTAGTGACCTCCCAAACCAATTTGCAACGTATACACGTTCTTGGCAAATATCAAACATATCTCAAAGAGTGATTAAAATTGGTCATAAAGAACGAACGCAAAGAAGAAGAAGAAAAGACCGACGGTGAAACAAAAAAAAAATCTTGAATAAAGTAAAGGTTACAAAAGAAGTCAAGAAATTCCGACTTGCTATACGGCAAACACAACATATATAGTTAGACAGTCAATCTTGTTCGACCTTAAAATGTGATTTAAAATGTAAAAAAAAACTAAAAATGAAAAACGAAATAAAAGTATTTGGCCATTGCTACATAGTTTTACTACATTCTTTCCATATATCGATAATACGGTTAATACCACAGGGACAGCGACAAAAAGGAGGTGTTGGTGGCAAATGTAGAAATAATCACAATATAGATGAGACTGCAGTAAAACTATTTGATTGGCGAAACACGTAATCACAAAGTACTGTAGTTTTACAAATTACAAAAACAATGACAATATACAGCAACGTTTCGACCAATAAGGCCTTTATCAAGCAAACGAACAATAGGAGTGACGAATTTAAAAAAATCAATAACATTTGGACGACTACATACGGAGACATTCGAAACGTTAGAAACGTAGATGAAATGTTGTTCGTTTGCTTGATAAAGGCCTTGTTGATCGAAAAGTTGCTGTATATTGTCATTGTTTTTGTAATTTGTAAAACTACAGTACTTTGTGATTACGTGTTTCGCCGGGCAAATGTAGACAAACTTTAGAAGCAAACTCAAAGCCATGAATAAAACTTGGTTTGAGATAGAACAGAAGGCACAAGATCGAATTGAATGGAAATATTTTGTCTCTGTCGTATGTGTCATTGGACTCAATGAGGAATAATTATCCTCTTGTTTCTCTTTCATCTTCTTCTTCTCTTCCACCATTTACTTTTTATAGAAGTGTTGGGGGAGGAAGGAGGAAATTAGTGATCTTGTGTGTTCTTGTTCTAATGCACTTTGTAAGCTGTTATCTAATGCCACTTTCTTGATTAAGCTGTTATCTAATGCACTTTGTAAGCTTGTTATCTAATGCACTTTGTAAGCTGTTATCAATGCACTTAGTGACAACTTTGTAAGCTGTTATCTACTGCACTTTGTAAGCTGTTATTTATTTTCTTAAGGCTGTTCTTGATGCCGTCGCTCCATCTTTGCGTGTGTTTACTACCATCATGTCTCTGAACCGATTTCCTTACTAGGCTCTACCTAATTTACCTGTTAGCAGTGATCTGTACTCTTGTAGCTACAGCTGTCATTTTCTTTGTGTGCGAGTGAGTTAACATGGTCGGTAAGTCTGCCAGGTTGTGTGCGAGTGAGTTAACATGGTCGGTAAGTCTGCCAGGTAACCAAGTCAATGATTATGTATCTTTTTATTTGTGGTCTACCTATGCTGTAACAGGAAACAGATGTTAAGAGTAATGGGAAGGTGTATTACAGGTACACGAGGCTCAGGTGATTTAAGAAGGAGAGGAAGTGAGGGGGTAAAATAATTAAGACAATTGATGGAGGAAAAGAATAAAAAAGAGGACAATTAAACAGGGAGGACAGTTACAGATTAAGCAGCCTGACTGGAGTGAAAGATAAAGGAGTGATAGGTAAAAAATATATTATCAATGGAGGAGTAAAGGAGGGTGATAATGGAGAAGAATATAAAAGTAGGGAACACAGGACAGAGATTAAAAGAAGAGAGTGTAAGGGAGAGGATATAAGAAGGGAACACGGGAGAGACTATAAGAAGAGGGAACACGGGAGAGACTTTGAGAACAGAGGAAGAAGGGAGCGACTAAAAGAAGAGAGTGTAAGGGAGAGACTATAAAAAGGGGAAATAGAAGTGATGAGGAGAGACTATAACCTAGAGAGTAAGGAGAGATATAAGAAGAGGGAGTATAGGAGGTGGGGAGAAAATAATAGGAGAGTGTAAGGAAAGAGTATAACATACGAAATAACGGAGAAAAGATAAGAAAAGAAAGTAAGGCAGATAATATAAAACAGAGAATAAGGGAGAGTATAACAGAAGAAAGAGAATATATAAAAAGAGAGTTTAAATGAAAGAATACCAGAAGAGAGAGTGAGAGAGAGCAAGAGACAGAACATAAGAAGAGAGAGAGAGCAAGAAGAGACAGGACATAAGAAGAGAGAGAGAGCAAGAGAAGGAACATAGAAGAAGAGAAAGCAAGAGACAGAACTAAGAAGAGAGAGAGAGAGCAAGAGCAGAACATAAGAAGAGAGAGAGAATAGAGAAGAGAAGAGACATGAAGAAGAGAGAGAGAGCAAGAGACAGAACATGAAGAGAGAGAGAGAAAGAGACAGAACATAAGAAGAGAAGAGAGAGCAAGGACAAAACTAAGAAGAGAGAGAGAGCAGGCAAGAGAAGAGCATAAGAAGAGAGAGAGAGCAAGAGACAGAACATAAGAAGAGAGAGAGAACATAAGAAGAGAGAGCAAGAGACAGAACATAAGAAGAGAGAGAGAGCAAGAGACAGAACATAAGAAGAGAGAGAGAAAGAGACAGAACATAAGAAGAGAGAGAGAGAAAGAAGAAGAAGAGACAGAACATAAGAAGAGAGAGAGACAGAACATAAGAAGAGAGAGAGAGAGCAAGAGACAGAACATAAGAAGAGAGAGAGAGACATAGAAGAGAGAGAAGAAGAGACAGAACATAAGAAGAGAGAGAGAGCAAGAGACAGAACATAAGAAGAGAGAGAGAGAGAAAGAGACAGAACATAAGAAGAGAGAGAGAGACAGAACATAAGAAGAGAGAGAGAAAGACAGAACATAAGAAGAAAAGAGCAAGAGACAGAACATAAGAAGAGAGAGAGCAAGAGACAGAACATAAGAAGAGAGAGAGAGACAGAACATAAGAAGAGAGAGAGAGAGAGACAGAACATAAGAAGAGAGAGAGAGAGCAAGAGACAGAACATAATAAGAGAGAGAGAGAGAGCAAGAGACAGAACATAAGAAGAGAGAGAGAGAGAAAAGAGAGAGCAAGAGACAGAACATAGAAGAGAGAGAGAGCAGAGACAGAACATAAGAAGAGAGAGGGAGAGACAGAACATAAGAAGAGAGAGAGAGAGAGAGACAGAACATAAGAAGAGAGAGAGAAAGAGACAGAACATAAGAAGAGAGAGAGAGAGCAGAGACAGAAATAAGAAGAGAGAGAGAGCAAGAGACAGAACATAAGAAGAGAGAGAGAAAGAGCAAGAGACAGAACATAGAGAGAGAGAGGAGAAGAGCAGAACATAAGAGAGAAGAGAGAGAGAGAACTATAAAAGATAGAAATGAAACAGAGACATAAGAAGAAGAAGTGAGCAGAGAAATGGAACATAAGAAGAGAGAGGAGAGCAAGAGAACAAGAAATACAGAAGGAGGAAGAGAGCAAAGACAGAACATAAGAAGAATAGAGAGAAAAGAAGAGACAGAACATAAGAGAAGAAGAGAGAGCAAAGACAGAACATAAGAGAGAGAGAGAGAGTATGAAGAGTCAGAACATAAGAAGGAAGAGAAAGCAGAAGGAATCATAAAAGAAGAAGACATTCAAGAAAAGAACAACTAAGAAGTGAGAAGAGATTAGAGCATATAAATAAGAAGGGCAAGCAATGGTGAAGAAACTCAGAGACAATAACACTTTTAGTAGACAGAAGCATAATAACAGATTAAAAATCGATAGTATGGAGAGAAGAGCAAGAACAGAACATAAAAGAGGAGAAGAGAAGACAGGTATTACTAAGAAGAGAGAGAGAGCAAAAGCAGGACACTATAAGTTATGACAGACTTAAAGATAAAAGACAAGAAAAGAACAAAAAGAAAGAAGAAAGAAGAAAACTAAAGACAGGAAATCATTCAAGGGAAAAGGCTAATTACAGAGAGCAGAGTGGAACACGCTAATGAATGAAAAGAGAAACAAGTAAACAAACGATAAGATAGGAGTAAGAAACACAACATAAGAAGAGAGGAGAGAAGAGACAGAACATAAGGAAGAGAGAGAGAGAGACAGAACATAAGAAGAGAGAGAGAAAGAGACAGAACATAAGAAGAGAGAGAGCAAGAGACAGAACATAAGAAGAGAGAGAGAGAGCAAGAGACAGAACATAAGAAGAGAGAGAGAGAGAGACAGAACATAAGAAGAGAGAGAGAGCAAGAGACAGAACATAAGAAGAGAGAGAGCAAGAGACAGAACATAAGGAGAGAGAGAGAGAGCAAGAGACAGAACATAAGAAGAGAGAGAGAAAAGAACATAAGAAAACAGAACATAAGAAAGAGAGAGAGAGAGAGCAAGAGACAGAACACAAGAAGAGGGAGAGAGAAAGACAGAACATAAGAAGAGAGAGAGAGCAAGAGACAGAACATAAGAAGAGAGAGAGAGAGAGAGCAAGAAACAGAACATAAGAAGAGAGAGAGAGAGAGAGAGAGACAGAACATAAGAAGAGGAGAGAGAGAAGACAGAAACATAAGAAGAGAGAGAGAGGGCAAGAAACAGAACATAAGAAGAGAGAGAAGAGAGCAAGAGACAGAACATAAAAAAAGAGGAGAGAGAGAAAGACAGAACACAAGAAGAAAAGAGAGAAAGACAGAACATAAGAAGAGAGAGAGAAGAGACAGAACATAAGAAGAGAGAGAGCAAGAAACAGAACATAAGAAGAGAGAGAGAGAGAGAGAGCAAGAGACAGAACATAAGAAGAGGGAGAGAGAGAGACAGAACATAAGAAGAGAGAGAGAGCAAGAGACAGAACATAAGAAGAGAGAGAGAGAGAGACAGAACATAAGAAGAGAGAGAGCAAGAGACAGAACATAAGAAGAGAGAGAACAAGAGACAGAACATAAGAAGAGAGAGAGAGAGACAGAACATAAGAAGAGAGAGAGAGAGCAGAACATAAGAAGAGAGAGAGAGCAAGAGACAGAACATAAGAAGAGAGAGAACAAGAGACAGAACATAAGAAGAGAGAGAGCAAGAGACAGAACATAAGAAGAGAGAGAACAAGAGACAGAACATAAGAAGAGAGAGAGCAAGAGACAGAACATAAGAAGAGAGAGATAGAGAAAAGCAAGAGACAGAACTTAAGAAAAAGAGTGTAGGATAGGTAATGTAATAAGAGGGAATAAGGAAGAGTTTGTAATATGAAAAAGTAATACAGTGAATAAAAGAAGAGGGAAAGGATATAAGAAGAGAAAGAGGAAGAGAGAGAGAGAGAGAGAGAGGAAAAGAGAGAGAGAGAGGGAAAGAGAGAGAGAGAGAAAGTAAGAGATGAAAATATAATAAGTGATATTAAATTTGAAACATGAGTGAGAAAAAATGCCAGAATCTGTTGGTCTGGAGAAATGTGTAACTAAAAACTGCTCAGCAGGTGCAATCTGGAGGAAACGTACATAATGATAAAAAACATAAATTGGATCTGGATAAGACACGTACTCAGAATTGATCCAGAGACATTCACAGTAATTGCCATATATTTGATCCCGGAGATAAGTAGAAGGAGAGACAGAACAAAGATAGCATGATGAAGTACACCAGGGTAGTAGCACAATGCGCCGTAACTTTACTTATCAACTCGGAGATAAAAGAGTTGAGGGTTCATTTCCCGAACCCGACGTTTCACAACTAAGGAAAGGAATTTGCTCTTCTATCGCTTACATACTTGTGTCTAGAAATGTGAAGTGATAGACAATTTATACCATAATGTCTGCAACGGATATTGGACATTTTCATTCATTTCTAAAAAACAACCCCTTTCAAGTAAGTCGCAGGTAAGAGCATTTATTTCAGCATATAATATAAAGAGCAGGGCACATGCCCAAATGTGTGCAAGCTCAAACCTCAGGGGGTCAACTAATAATCAATTTCTTCTTCTTCTTCTTCTTCTTCTTCGACAAACGCTATATATCAATCACGTATTAAAACATTCTTTGTGATATGTATGTGATTTGAGCCTAAGAGCAATTGAACGTTATGCCAGTTATGCCTCTACAAGTAGGCAAGCACAACTGATTTCTGCGACGCTTTTTTATTTACTAGCGTATCTTCCCTATGCGCCTAAAACAGTCGCCTCTTACGACATGCCTTATAGGTCGCAGTGTTACTACTTTTATAAGTTTATTTCGCTACTAATTCTTAAAGATAAAAGACAGAGAAAGAGAACTCAATATAAAATCAGAATGAAAATAGAAAACTAACCAGACATTTGTTGACAATTTCTCCCATTCATTTTAGTTTGTTGTTATAAAGCGCTAATTACATGATCCGTTACAGATGTGTGTTCAACACCTGCTTAATGAATGAAAAATTGCTGTAAACAAGTTTTAAAAAACCTGATAGATGGTATTAGCAGTTAATAAAACAACATTGAAGACGATGGAAAGAAAGAACATGTTTTAACAACGGTTGAATGCGATCTTACAGTTAGTGCACATGCTTACTAGACGGGTGGTCTCGGTTTAATTCCTTGTTGGAGTTGATTTTCAGATTACAAACTTCTGACAGAATCATAATATGAATAGCAACATAAGAAACACGGATTAAAGGGTTTTAAAGCCGAAAGATTGACTTCATTGCACCGGGTGTTACCCCATATGACTCGGTCCCTCTCCGCAGAAATGGCTCGGTCCTCTCCGCAGAAATGGCACGCCACCTGCCGAGAGTATTGCACAAGCACGAACTCCGTAGCTCCGGCAACAATCCTAGGGATCTTTGGAAAAAATGCACTCGTGAACAGAAAGCAGCGGTCGGATTCCAACCCACGACCTTCGACTCACAAGGCAAAGGGCTTAACCACTTAGCCACAGAGACCCCAAGAAACACGGAAATTATGACAAATAGATAAAGAAAATGGATTTAAAGTCGAAGGATTGACTTTATTCCACTATTTTGTATCCTATATGGCCGGGTCTCTCTCCGCAGAAATGCCTAGCCAATTTTCGACAATATTTCACAAAACACGAACTCCATAGCTTCGGCAACAATCCTAATGGTTTATGGAAAATTGCACCCTTGAACAGAACGGCGCGGTCGGGATTCGAACCGACGACTTTCGGATCGGAAGGCAAGGGCTTAACTGCTTAGCCACAGAGACCTCCAAAAGTAAAAAAAAAGAACAATCAACAAAGATCAAAATCGAAGATCAAACCATAAAACATATGTAGAACTTCAAGTACGTAAGAAGAAATAAAATACAAACCGAAAGCATCGATTGTTGGGGAGCTTAGGATTAATAAGGGAATGTTATTAGGTCTCTTAGTGACTTACTGTTGAATGAGGACAAAAAATTGACATTGAATCAATCCAGTGATCTTGGAATTACACGTTGTACTAGTAGTTGTGAGGGGAGAGAGGAGAGAGAGAGAGAGAGAGAGAGAGAGAGAGAGAGAGAGGAAGTATGTTTAACCAGCTAGCTACAGGAACCATCAGTATGATTTGAAGAAAGGTTCCCCCTTTGACATCTGTTGGGGAGACTGTTCCTCTATGAGTGTCCCTGGAGTGCTGTAACGTCAGTTAAGTAACCAATAACCAACCAATGAAGTATATTATTGACTAGCAAATCGAAACTGGAAATAGAAAACATGAAACAAAGTAAAACAACTTAATTGATAAAGGACAGATAAATAATAATAATTCATCTCGTACCGTTATACGTTACATAGGGCCTGCAAGTAATTTCTCCATACCGCTCTATCCTGGGCAACTCGCTCAATCTCCTCCATGGAACTGAGACCGATATTTCCTGCCTCAGCAAAGTTCGTTTCAGGGTCTCCTTAGGTCGACCTCTCTTTCTTGAACCCTTTGCATCCCACTTCAATGCCTGCTTTGATATTCGTTGATCATTTCTCCTCAAGGTGTGCCCAACATATCTCCATCTTCTCTTTCTTATAACAGTTGTCACTAGTGGTTGACCAGAAATGACACATATACTAAACAACAAATACGTGTCAACAGACATAAAAAAGGGTATGCACTGCCTGTCAATTGACATTCCCAAACTCTAGTGTGCGGAAGGTAGGAGGGCTAACTCCTTTCCTCACGCGTGAATCTTCGAGTGTGGGATTGTACACACAATCCTCGTGCGTTCGAGTCAATAAGGGAACGCTTACGCATTACGGCAATCCGTCCCACATCAAGTTTCTTCTATTCTGACATTAAATAGAATAGTATGTCTCTTTATGTGTTCACACCTTGTAATCTCCAAAATCAGCGGTTCTAATATTGGGATCCGTGAACCCACAGGGTCTGCGAGGTACTCACAGGGGGTTTTCAAGCGCTTGAAGAAATATTATGCTCTTTAGCATTTCAAACAGAAAAAACAATTTAAAAACATGTATAAAAACTGCAGATAAGCTATGAAAAACAAATATAATGAAGACACCTATGGCAAGTAATGCAGATATCACACTGGAATCTAAAATGATAAAAATAACAGAGCAGTTCACCTATTTGGGTAGCAATTTTTATTGCACAGGAAATGTTAAAAAGAAATTATGATACGAATTGGCAAAGCAACATCAGCTTTTAAAAGTCTAAATAAAATATGGAACTGCAAGTTATATAGTATTAAAACTAAATTACGAATTTTCAATTCAAATGTTGTATCAATCTAACATATGCCAGCGAGAGTTGGAAAATGACTAAAGATATAGAAAGCAAGTTGAATGCATTTGAAAATAGATGTCTGCGAAAAATAATGAATATAAAATGGAACGAATTCAGGAGAAGTGATGAAATCAGAGACATGTCTGGTCAACCACTAGTGATAACTGTTATAAGAAAGAGAAGATGGAGATATGTTGGGCACACCTTGAGGAGAAATGATCAAAGAATATCAAAGCAGGCATTGAAGTGGGATGCAAAGGGTTCAAGAAAGAAAGGTCGACCTAAGGAGACCCTGAAGCGAACTTTGCTGAGAGAGGCAGGAAATATCGGTCTCAATTCCATGGAGGAGATTGAGCGAGTTGCCCAGGATAGAGCGGTATGGAGAAATTACTTGCAGGACCTATGTAACGGTATTTATAACGGTACGAGAGGAATTATTATTTATTATTATTATAAAAACTGTGGTAAACTAGTTCCAATGCGAAATGAAAGGACCGGAACCAGAACGGATTCTGAATGTCTGACAGGATAAACTGAAAGATCATTTGAAGTTTCTCGCAGTCTGGGACATTGGAGCCAGCTTGTCTGTTAGTGTGGTGTACTAATAACTCCATCGCTAAAAGATTGTCATATATAGAAACATTTTGGGGGTCCGTAGCAGAAAAAAAACTGAGTCCGTGGTAATGCAAAGTTTAAGAATCCCTGTCTTAAAAAGTTCTTCTATCATCTGAATGTATACACGATTTATTTATATATTTACTTTGTATCAATGAAATTCCCTACATTCATATATCACTAGACATATCAATGTTGTCTTCTAACTTCTAGTTCAATGATAACATTTCAACAATATTGTTTATATTTCTAAGAGGTAAAATATATATGCATACAGGCAGACAGGAGCCAGTTTTGGCAGCGAGGAAATAAATTTAAGCTTGCTTGGTTCGGACATATAATGAGAAAGGAGTCACTTTCAAAGATTGTGTTACCAGTGACAGTTAAAGAGGGAGCGACGGCATCAAGAGCAGCCTTAAGAAAATGAATGAAAGCATACAGACTGCATTAGAACATGCACACATAAAATCAATATATCCCCCTCCCCACGCCCCTACGCTTCTACAAAGAATTAAATGGTGGAAGAGTAGAAGAAGAAGTATTTGAAGATGGAAAGAGAAGAAGAAGACATCAAATCGTGGATTGACAACATCAAGAGTTGATCAGAGCACAACTTCTCCATACTTGTTCTAAAAGTAGATAACATAGTTATGACGTGTTTTCTGTGCTAATATCTCTATCGTGACACTCCTGCGACACTACCTTGTTTTTGGTCTTATTCTTATTTTGGTATTATTCTGTCTTGACGGTTTGCGTAATATCGCTTTTAGGGCGGTATAGGACGGGGAAGAGAACATGAGCCTGAAGTATTTAATGACCACATGGCTAGTGCAGACACCGCGAAACTTTTACAGTTCTTAATTTTTATGCTAGCGTCAGAAAAAACACACACTTTATTGACCTTACCGGTGATCGATCCCGTGTCTACCGAATGAGAGCCCTCGCTCTAATCTATTGGGCCAGACGCTCCTCCTTATTATTATTCGCATTAATATTGTTTACTTTCTTATACAATAACGTAAGTCTATTGATGTTAGTATGTTTGTTAATTGTTGACTTTATTATACAATAACGTGAGTCTAATGATGTTAGTATGTTTGTTAATTGTTTATATGTCCTTGTTTTAGTCAACCTGTATTTACTCATATTTCCAGACTTGTCACTAAACATAAATACACGATGATTATAAAATAATAAATATTGCGTGGTCAAGTAGTAACATGTCTCTTGTGGACCGTCACTTTCATCACATCCCTCTTGAAAAACTATCTGTCTCTAGCACGTTCTCCCGCCTCTTCCAGCATGTTTAAGGCTACCTTTATGTCCTACTGCCACCTTCGTCTTGGTCTTCCCTTGCCTCGTACTACAGGGACCATGCTTTCCATTACCGTTCTCTCCAAACCATTGTGACATTTAACTTAGCTAAAATATTTCATCTTCCGGGACATGATGTTTTTTATGAGCCAATGCTCCTCGATATGCAGGTCTTCTATGATGTCTTTGTTTCTTCTATTCTCTGTCCAAGATGTTCTAAGAGCGTTTCTCTAACATCTTGGTTCAAAAGCTTCTGTGATGCTCGTCCATCACGGGTGATGATGACCACACAAATTTTCATCCAAGGGAATGTAGTTGCGCTATGTTTGTCTGTGTGTGCGTAGATGACTAGTGAGCCCGATACGGGCTTGAAATGTTCGTGTACAGTGTGGGCAAGGTATACTTGCACTTGTGGGAAATTTTACTGCCTTTCTGTTTTGACGTCTTTGCTCCATCCGTGCTGTTCTATCTGCCTCGCAGGCCGAGGAACCGTGTCGAAGAAGTGTGCGCCAGGCTGATCTGTCTTGAGCAGCATTCTCCCAGTTGTTGACATCTATGCCAAAAGATTTCATCGAGTTCTTGAGTGTATCTTTAAATCGCTTTTTCTGGCCCCCTGTGAGCGTTTACCACTTTGCAGCTCACCATAAAAGTCGTTTGGGTATTCTGCAATCTGGCATTCGAGCCACATGTCCTGCCCATCTTGTCTGGGACTGCATCAAGATTGTGTAGATGCTGGAGAGAGCAGCTCTTTTTAGGACCTCTGTATCTGGGATCATATCCTGCCATTTGATGTTCATTATTTTCCTAAGGCAGACTGTGTGAAAGTGGTTTAGCTTCCTTGCGTGTCTCTGATATACAGTCCAAGTTTCGCTTGCGTGAAGAAGGACTGGGAGCACGACAGCTCGATATACCTTCAGTTTTGTGGCTTGGCCAATACCACATCTGTGCCAGACATTTCTATGTAGTCTGCCAAAGGTGCTGCTAGCTTTAGAGATTCTGGTATTTATTTCATCATCTATGGTGACATTTTGGGACAGTGTGCTTCCAAGATAAGTAAATCTGTCCACTACTTTCAGTTTCTTGCCGCTTGTTGTAATATTTGGTTCGGCATATACTTTTCCAGGAGCTGGTTGGTACGTGACTTCAGATTTCTCGGTATTGATGGTAAGACCAAAGTTGGAGCAGGCTTGTGAGAATCTGTTCATGCTAGTCTGGAGATCTGCCTCAGTGTTGGCAGTGAAGGCACAGTCGTCAGCAAATAGGAGATCTCTGATGGTATCAGACTTTACTTTTGTTTTTGCATGAAGTCTCCTTGGATTGAAGAGTTTTCCATCTGTACGATACTTGATGTTTTTGCATGAAGTCTCCTTGGATTGAAGAGTTTTCCATCTGTACGATACTTGATGTTGACACCTATGTTACCATCTCTGAATGCATCTGTCAGCATGGCAGAAAACATAATGCTAAACAGAGTTGGTGAATCACACAGCCTTGTTTGACTCCATTCAGGACGGGAAAGGCTCTGATAGCTCGCCTTGGTCCTGCACTCTGGCGTGCATCCTCTCATGCAGCTGCTGTACAATCTGATGAATTTTTCAGTACAGCCATATTTGGCCATGATCTTCCAGAGACCTTCTCTACTGACCGTATCAAACGCCTTGGTCAAGTCGATGAACGCTGTGTATAGGTCACGATGTTGTTCTTGGCATTTTTCTTGCAGTTGCCTTGCCGCAAATACCATGTCTGTGGTCCCACGATTTTTACGGAATCCACACTGGCTTTCAGGCAAGAGCCCTCTGTCTCAACATCTTCTATTTTGTTCTTTAATGATAGACACCAAATAGTAGACAAATACTAATAGTATAAGAAAAACTAGATAATTCATTTTCATAGAATGTTATGTATTAGGGAATATCGTGTTAGACCATTTTATCATTGACCGTCGGCATGCAATGGAAAATGTGGACAACATCATGCAGAAAGTTTTTATTTCTCAGTGTTTTCCTGATATTCAATAGAGACTGGGTCGACCCGAGAGCGGTAACGGTCGGAAAAATATTCCAATTCAAACTGGGGAATTTAATCTATGCACTTTAATTCATAATCCTTAGAGATATGATATCATAGAGGTTAATGCAATTGCTTTGCAAAAGTGTGCTTAGGGAATCAAGTTACATAATTCTAGTAGTGCAGGATTATTAACACATAATATTGATTTAATTTAGCCACTAGGGAAAAAAATAACATAAATTGTTCATTTAATAATACAATTATTTATTTTATTTTCCTTTTCACATCTGTTTTTTTTCACATCCTCAAACTCATTGAGTTGCCCTGTTATTTAGTTTATGTTGCCCTTCCTTTTAAATTTCTTTTGATTGTTCGTATTTACAATCAGGCATATTTGTTTTTTCTTTCTTAAATTTTTCATTAAATTCTTAGTTTTTTTTGGTGTCAAGCGATATCGTTAAAATTTTCGTTCTTTATTTCACACATTCTTGAATTCTTGAACATTTTCAGTTCATTTTGATTTTATACCTTGCACTTATTTTCTTTCATTTACTACTTTCTTTACTTCATTATCTCCCGTTTCTCATTCATTCTTTTCTTCTTTTTGTTTTCTTTACGAATTACAATGTACAACATACAAAGAGACTTTGACATGAAAACTAACAATACATACTGAATTATATTTAGGTTTCGAACACTAAAATAAACAATACCATTTTTTGATTGCCTCATGTTAAGAACTAACGGAGATGGTCATATATACAATTCATATTGTCCACATTGATTACATTTGTAATCATGTTGTGACGGTGTATTTAAAAATTCTGTTTGCAACATATTTTGTTGTATTGCATTCCCCGTACATTCTTTGAAAGTATTCTTGTTCGTTCGTTGTATTGCATTCCCCGTAAATTCTTTGAAAGTATTCTTGATATTTCGTTGTGTTGCATTCCTCGTACATTTCATGAACTCGTTGCTCGTTGCCCGTACCTTCCTTGGAAGTATTATTGACCAAAGATAATTCAATTGTTAATAAAACGAACCAACTCTCGTAAGTTAAGAAAGTTATTAGATCCCCGCAGTTTCAATTCAACTGTTTTGTAGTTTTAAAACTATGTTAACATTGTGTTAACATTGCAGATAACATATGTTACATTTGTAGGGAAGTTACATTTGCAAAACATAACGGTAAATAAAAAGTAAATAAAAGTATTAAAGGGAATTGTTTTTTCTTACCATGAGGCATATTGGTGGAATTTGGTGTTAAGTTGGTTTATTTCATTGACCACTGTCATATGATGGGTGATGCAGTCAGCATACAAAACAGAGAAAAAATATACACTGGACGTATTTACTTCCCAGTGATTTTTGGGTAGCAAATTGGGGCTGAATCAATCTGAGAGCAATTACTGTCAAAATCAAATTCCACTCCCACTGTGGATATGAATCTGGACCACCTGCCTAATAAGAGAGTGCACTAACAACGACAAAGTCGCGACTCAAAGCTATAAATACACAGATAACCTATGTTACAGATAAGTGATAGTGCCATTTGCAATCCACGAAGAGTAATCAAGGAAGTGGTGAAAAAGACAAACAATTGCCAGTTGGGATAATACATGTGCTCCATAGGTTCTCTACAGTATGTGCGCAAGAAAATTTCTTAAATTGCAGAACTATGAAACAAGTGGCAAAGCCTTTTTGCATGGTTTGAAGAAAGTCAAACAATCACTCAAATGATTGCTACTTCTGCATGGCTCCACCTTGGAGGGATCATAAAAAAGACTACAATATAGTACCCGAAAATATAATTGCTCTCCCACCAGTTTCACTCGTTCCAGAAGTTCCTCAAAAATACCTCTAAAAGAAATTTTCGTATGAGAATTTTCCAACGAGGAAGACGAACTAATGTCGGGTTCACCGCTGCCGTTATCGTCTGCTGATGATTGCTACATCTGTCACATGAATCATCTGTTCCACACATAACGATTTTTGTGTGTGATCTCGAGCTGTCCAAGGTTTAATTTCTGTTATTTGTATCATAATATCAACAATGGAATCTTTCAACAATCTTCAACAATCTCCCTGTGATGAGAGAATGACGTCAGCGGAAATCCATGAAAGTTAGAGAGAAGAACACCCAGCATTAAATATTGCTAAAAATATCTACAAAATACTTGCTATCACCCAAACACATCCAACTAGTTTTGGTGAAAAACTTCGTGAAAGCTATTAACTGAACTGGATCAGTTTCCGAGTGCCTGGTTGTCAAATTATGTCGACTCCGCGAATCGAAAATTACAGAAGGAGTTTTTGTGTGTCCTCTCTCAGATGTGGCAAAGCTTTTCATAGAAGAGATATTTGACAATACACTTCAATGTGACCGAACAAAAACACTTGAGGCGATCAAGAATATCAGAACAGACAATTAAAAAAAAACAACTGGTTGAGGACATGGTGCCTCTGTTTCCCATAATAAAGTAAAATTTCCAGTAGCATTTTCAGACCTTAGGGTATGTAGTCATATTTCTAGGCTCTAGTGTACAGGAGGTAGAAGGTTCAATTGTTCTCCTCACGCGTCAAACTTATAGTGTGGAATTGAACGCATCAGATTATTGTGTACGAGTCGATAGATGAACGCTTATGCGTTACGCTAATCACTTTCCATTACTTGACTAAATTTTAAGATTCAGTGTCTTCAATCTTACTTGAATTTCTTCCTCGACAACTGTATTATGGTTAGCGGTGAGCACAGTCAACGTTCTCACAAGGAGAATGCAACAATAAAGAAACAATTCCGGGAAAACTCTTATCACTTCCATTTTGGCTGACTACTATTGGATACTCTCCAGAAATGATCTTGAATAGCCATATCGCCCGAGTGGTTGCCGGGGCCCAAATTTGGGGTGTAAAGAATAGAACCACTGTTACCTGCCATGCATGTCGTAAGAGGCGACTAAGGAGGTTTGACTGAAATCGGATGCATTTGTCCTAAATGTGTAGAAGTTTATGCGTTTAGGGCCTACCAAACCAATGTGCAACGTATACACGTTCTTGGCAAAGATCAAACATATCACAAAGTTTGATTAAAATTGATCGTAAAGAACGAACGAAAAGAAGAAGAAGAAGAATAGCCATATAAACGACATACAAAGCAACGTAAGAAGTAAAAAGGTGAATTGTACATGACTGTAGCATACGTACCCAGCATTCAATTCTTCTTCATTGTCAGTTTCACTTTGAAACATCTTTATTTCACCACAGGGATATCCAGGGTCGTGCTATGATAAAGAGAGGCGGCAGCATCAGGCGGCACCGTAAGGAA
The DNA here is from genome assembly GCA_020796225.1 of Arion vulgaris. Lineage (NCBI taxonomy): Eukaryota > Metazoa > Mollusca > Gastropoda > Stylommatophora > Arionidae > Arion > Arion vulgaris. Next base: position 9,867,136 of record CM036759.1, on the reverse strand, counting down.
GGGGGCATAAGCAGCAAAATCATAATTATAATTGAAGGTTATTTTAAGGAAAAAACATTTAAGAGGCGGCATTTTGAAAACTTGCATCATGCTGAGAAAATATACCGCACGGCCCTGGGGATATCCATAAGGGCTCCTATCTCCTTCGCAATATCTCCAACAGAGGCCAGCGACCAACCGTACCAGTTCGATGTTGATTGAAGAGTCTACACAAATGCATGTTGTGATGTTATTTTCTGGCCACTCCATTCTTTAATCGAAGCTCTTGATAACTAGCAGTTGGCGTTGGTTAGTTTATATGAAAACTCTATGTCTCCTGTGTGTCTCTATGTCGTTAAGCCTGTCGTTAAGCCTGTCGTTAAGCCTGTCGTTAAGCCTGTCGTTCTGAAGGTTGTGAGTTCGAATCCGGACCGAGTCATGTGTACAATTCTTTAAAAGATCCCTTAGATTGTTGTTAGAGCTACGGGGTTTATGCTTTGTGCAATACCTTCGGTAGATGGCGGGATATTTCTGATAAACGCATCCCAAAACAGTTGATGTATGGCGAGCTTGAAGGGGGCAGACGTTTAGCTGGTGGACAGAAAAAACGCTTTAAAGACACTCTTAAAGTGTCTCTGAAATGTTTCGATATAGACAATACGTGCTGGGAATCCTTGCGCAAGATCGCCAAATGTGGCGCTGTAACAACAAAGAGGAACCCGAATAGCTGAGAATCATCGTATTGTTGAGTCACAGAGAAAACGAGCAGCGCGAAAAGACAGAGCACACAACACGCACATGTCTAACCTTGATCATGTATGCCCCACCTGTGGTCGGGGATTCTGTTCTAGGATTGGACTCTACAGTCACCTCCGCACACACCAGAGAGGTGCAACAGTACACGTCTGAGATTGTTGTCATCATCGCTTGCGATGGACGGCTATTAATACCTACGGTAGATGGCAGGATATTTCTGTCTACAGGTATGAGCCATATGTGGTTCATGCTTTGAGTAATACCTACGGTAGATGGCGGGATATTTCTGCCTACGGGGATGAGCCATATGTGGTTCATGCTTTGAGTAATACCTACGGTAGATGGCGGGATATTTCTGCCTACAGGGATGAGCCATATGTGGTTCATGCATTGTGTAATACCTTCGGTAGGTGGCGGGATATTTCTGCCTACGGGGATGAGCCATATGCGGTTCATGCTTTGAGTAATACCTACGGTAGATGGCGGGATATTTCTGCCTACGGGGATGAGCCATATGCGGTTCATGCTTTGAGTAATACCTACGGTAGGTGGCGGGATATTCCTGCCTACGGGGATGAGCCATATGCGGTTCATGCTTTGAGTAATATCTTCGGTAGATGGCGGGATATTTCTGTCTACGGGGATGAGCCATATATGGTTCATGCTTTGAGTAATATCTTCGGTAGATGGCGGGATATTTCTGTCTACGGGGATGAGCCATATATGGTTCATGCTTTGTGTAATATCTTCGGTAGATGGCGGGATATTTCTGCCTACGGGGATGAGGCATATGGGGAAATCTGGTCCAATGAAGTCAACCTTTCGCTTTAATATCTTTTTTGTAGACTTTGATTATCATGCTGCTTGTTGCAATGCTAAATACACCACTGGCTTACTTTACTTTTCTACATTATCAGCTTGCAGATGCCAATTGGGACCTCTTCTTTTCTCATTCAGAGTCCACCAGCCCAATCACAGACAACATGCCTTGTTGCATCCTGTGGGGCATCAATCATTCAACAGTTGCTTCTGTGATACAAAAACCCGATCAATATACAAATATAAATATATTACTCTCTATATATAAATCTTAGTGTCCGAGGTGAGTCCGGGTATACATTGTCTCAGTTTACATCCAATATTCACCATTTTTTCTGCAAAATTTTATCATCAAAAGTTTGGAGTAGTAAAAAAAAAGTTTCGAAATCGGATCAATATTAGTTTTAAAAATAAATAAAATCCAATTTGCGATTCCTAATCCAGTATTACCGCGTGCTCTACCTAACGAAAGGTCACATTTGCCAAATGGTCAAAGAGATATAATCACTAAAATGATAAATTGGTCTCTGTCAAATTGATTATGTCCCCTAATGTCTTAGACATTTACTTCTTCTTTACGATAGCCGCTGTGAATTCAGGCGTTAGCCATGACGTCCAAGTTTGCGTTGAGTTGCACAAGCTGTATAATTCTCATGTCGTTATAAGTTTATCTTTCAGTTTCAAACTATCTTTTCAGGAGACCTGTAGTTCGAACAACTTGCCGTGAAGCCAGTGACATTTAGTGAAGTTCTACTTCTCTAACGAATTTGCTGCCGTTTTGTACCTGTGGCGAGGTCGTTACTTTGCATCATATAATAAACACGCGATCTTTTTTTATCTTTCTAATGCCGATATTATTTACAAAAAATACACCATTAGTTGCGTTGCGTTTTCCGTTTGCGTTGATTTGTGCAGAATGTATAATTTTCATGTCATTACAGCTTCACTTTTCTGTTTCAAACTACACTATAGAAATTTTTAAATAATTAGGAAGAATGCGAAGACGCTACTTTGATTAGATGTGAAGCATTAGAAGAACGACTCAAACCGTTAAAATCGTTTAACGACGCCATAGCCGATTCAAACAACTTCTTAAAAAATATCAGAGAATACAATTCATGCTATTAGATGACATCTTTTGGAAAGACGTAACCAATTCCTCATCAAGGATTAATAACAACTTTCACCCGTGCGGAGCCAGGTTAATTAGCTAGTATATATATAAAACCAATTACTTCATTAACTTTTTCCATACTATGCATGTTGCAAGGTTATGACCACAATTGCTTTATGATACCAGCATTTTTATTGCACACATCTTTATTGCTTAAGTAATTTTTGCGGTAGGTATCACATTAATATATATTATCCGATATACGGTTTTTATATATTTTATTGGTTTTACTCTTTTTATAATAATAATTCCTATCCTATCGTTATACGTTACAAAGGAACTGCAAGCATATTCTCCATACCGCTCTATCCTGGGAAACTCGCTCAATCTTCTTTATGGAACTGAGACCGATATTTCTTTCCTCTCTCAGCAAAGTTCTTTCAGGGTCTCCTTAGGTCGCCCTCTCTTTCTTGAGACACTTCAATTCCTGCTTTGATATTTTTTGGTAATTTCTTCTCAAGGTGTGTCCAACATATCTCCATTATCTCTTTCTTATAACAGTTGTCACTAGTGGTTGAGCAGACATTTCTCTGATTTCATCACTTCTCCTGAATTCGTTCCATTTTATATTCATTATTTTACGCAGACATCTACTTTCACATGCATTCAACTTGCTTTCTATATCTTTAGTCATTTTCCAACTCTCGATAGCATATGTTAGGATTGATACAACATTTGAATTGAAAATTCGTAATTTAGTTTTAATACTATATAACTTGCAGTTCCATATTTTATTTAAACTTGTAAAAGCTGATGTTGTTTTGACAATTCGTATCATAATTTCTTTTTTAACTCTTGTTAGCATTGAATAGAGATATTCAAAATGTTCCCTTTTTTTCTCTCGTCGTATTCATGCGTTAGCACCTTGAAATCTTCAAGAAAATGCTAGTTTTATCTCAGTGCCAAGTCTTTTGTCCACATTTATTGTCCAGTGTCATTTTATTTCTAGCTTAATTCTTCCTGTCATTTTTGTCTTTCCAATTTAATTCTTCATTTTTCCGTGTATTCTTTAATATTATTTTTACAATTTTCAGTTTTATCTTTCATTCATTCTTTCATTTTGCTTTGTTTCGTTGATCTTGCTTTCATTATTTCGGAATCTCTAACATTCGTTATTTTTCGATATATTTGAATCCTTCTTTTTATTTTTTCCATCTTTATTTTATTTTCAAACTAATTTTCATTTGATCATGTCAGTGTTTCTTTCTTGCTTTTTTCATTATTTTCTTTAAGTTTTCATTCAGTTCATTATTTCGTCCGCTCATTCTTTTCTTTTTTTAAATTTTCATTCGTTTCTATCTCGGTCATTATTTTCTATTCCAATTGCAGTTGTTTTTTAAATTCGTATTTTCATTTCCTTTCACGGTTGTTATTTTTGTCACATTTTTTCTTTCATTCGTTTATTCATAATTTCATTTATTCTTTTGTATTACTCTTTTCTTTTTTGTTCTTTCTTTTGTCTTCAGTTCTTTCAGTTTTCAATATCGTATTTGATCTTCTCTGTTTTCCAAGATATCAAAATGTGCAAAATATATATAAATAAAAACACAACTATTGTTAGATTCTTATAAGGCAAAGAATCTACAGTGTAGCGTTTTTTATAACATATCTTCTCAAATTTTTATTGATAAATTTAAATTGTTTGATTTGGGAAAACCTAAAGCTTTATCCATAGTAGTAAAGTTGTTCTTGAACAATGATAGCAAACCTGGTTTCTCAAATAATAAAGAATTCAAGAAAGAATATATGGTATTGAATGTTTATGATTACTTGACTACTGCGCCAACTCTTTAACTACTTGACTACTGCGCCAACACTGTAACTACTTGACTATTTCTCCAACTCTCTAATTACTTGACTACTACTCCAACTCTCTAACTACTTGACTATTACTCCAAATCTCTAACTACTTGATTATTGCTCCAACTCTCTAACTACTTGACTACTACGCCAACTCTCTAACTACTTGACTATTACTCCAACTCTCCAACTATCTGACTATTACTCCAACTCTCCAACTATCTGACTATTACTCCAACTCTCTAACTACTTGACTATTACTCCAACTCTCTAATTAATTGACTATTACTCCAACTCTCCTCTATCTATTTGACTATTGCTCCAACTCTCTAAATATTTGACTGTTACTCCAACTCTCTAAATACTTGATTACAGCGCCAACTCTCTAGCAACTGACAATCTCTCCAATTACTTGAATTGAACAGACAAAAGGAAACCCGCCCGACCACCCTTCCACCCGTCTGTCCCTACGTATGATTGGTGTATTCTTCATAAGTCAATAGATGTTAGACGAAGAGAAGACAGTACCAAGAAAATAATATAAACAGTGAAGAATGAAGTAGAATCTATATGTCTTCGAGGAATCCAGACTTGGGAGAATCCTAACTTTGAAGTAATTCGTAGAATTGTGATTAGAAGACCTTTTATGACGTCCCATTTGGATCAAACATGATGTTTGTCAATGTCTAAATACACCAACTAAAGAAATGCCACGTACAGCCCTGGAGAGACTTAAGGTCTTGTTAGTACAGAAGTGGATTTGAGATATAAAAAAATAGATTATGCGTTGAATGTCATGACATTTTGTGTGTCTACCCTCGTTAGGTATTCCGAAGTCAAGATGTACTCAAAATAACAGACTCATTTGGACTTGGTTGTTGGTATAATATATATTTAAAAAAAATATGAGCAATATAGCAAAGAAAGGAAGTCATTTGTTAAATAATAAATAGAATCGAAAAGTTAAGTATTCTCTGTGAGAAATTGAAAATGGAAATAAGAACTTTTCTAAATGATAGAAAAATAGAATAATTTTTATTGTTAAGATTTACAACTATAAAGGGAAGTCTTGTTGGAGAGACGGTACATCGTTGATGTATCTTCAATGTTAGCATTGGTCAGTCTGAGATGTCAACTTCAATATGTACAACAGATGCATTGGTCACTCTGAGATGTCAACTTCAATATGTACAACAGATGCATTGGTCAGTCTGAGATGTCAACTTCAATATGTACAACAGATGCATTGGTCATTCTGAGATGTCAACTTCAATATGTACAACAGATGCATTGGTCAGTCTGAGATGTCAACTTCAATATGTTTAACAGATGCACTGATCAGTCTGAGATGTCAACTTCAATATGTACAACAGATGCATTGGTCATTCTGAGATGTCAACTTCAATATGTACAACAGATGCATTGGTCAGTCTGAAATGTCATCTTGAATATGTTCAATAGAAGCATTGGTTACTCTGTGATGTCAACTTCAGTATGTACAACAGTTGCACTGGTACTATGTGATGTCTCTCAGTCTGTTGGTGACTGTGAAATCTCTATCTCTTGTACTGGTAATTATTCGATAGTGAAAGTCTCTTATCTCTTGTGATAGTAATTATTATTAATATGTGATGTCTCTCAGTCTGTTGGTGATTGTGAAAGTCTCTTATCTCTTGTGATGGTAATTATTATTATTTAAAAAAAAAACTCGGTCCGGATTCGAACTCACAACCTTCAGAACGACAGGCTTAACGACATAGAGACACACATGAGACATAGAGTTTTCATATAAACTAACCAACGCCAACTGATAGTTATCAAGAGCTTCGATTAAAGAATGGAGTGGCTAGAAAAGAATATCACAACATGCATTTGTGTAGACTCTTCAATCAACATCGAACTGGTACGGTTGGTCGCTGGCCGCTGTTGGAGATATTGCGAAGGAGATAGGAGCCCTTATGGATATCCCCGTAGTGAAATAAAGATATTTCAAACTGAAACTAACAATGAACTAATCGACCGTTATAAATTCAGACGTAGTCATGGCGCCCAATATGACACCTCTGACTTATTTTTGCGTGAAGGCTGCTTTACTCATCACCATAACAATCCTTCAGAATTTTCCCTTCTCTTATGCTAGTATTCTCACATATGCAGTCGTTATGCTCAAATCATCGGTTACCTCCTGAATTCATCTTCTTCAATGTCATCTTCTCATTTTTGAGGAAATGCCTCCTTCATTAATGGTCTTCTCCCCCCATTTGTGTATTTTTATATGTCCAAATATATTGTTATCTATTTTTAAGATTGCTGCTCGTTTTAATTACATCAGAGCATTTCACAAGATTATGACGTAAAGTATTGCGCAATTTTACTGACCTTTCCTGACCAACAAATGTGGTCAATTGCTTTGTCTTTCATGGGGGGTTGGAAAGAGAAGGGGATGGAATACTATCTGTGCAGGCCACAAAGAGTTAAGAAGATGGTATACCACCCGTGCAGGCCACAAATAGTTAGGGAGATGGTATACCACCCGTGCAGGCCACAAATAGTTAGGGAGATGGTATACCACCCGTGCAGACCACAAAGAGTTAGGGAGATGGTATACCACCCGTGGAGACCACAAAGACTTTGGGAGATGGTATACAACCCGTGCAGGCCACAAAGAGTTTGGGAGATGGTATACAACCCGTGCAGGCCACAAAGAGTTTGGGAGATGATGCCGAAGAGGTCAGGAGACAAGATCTCATCATTACAATCATATGATGCGTTAGATCGATAAAATCGTGTATTGTACCGTTTGTATTGGGGAGAAGAAAGATGTAAGAATAGTGTCGGAAATTTTAGTATATACAGTATGCTCTCCATTGCTATTGTCAAAGAGTGGATAACTTGATTGATAAGAACAAACAGCACATATCACACAAAGAGTGGATAACTTGGTTGATAAGAACAAACAGCACAGATCACACAAAGAGTGGTTAACTTGGTTGATAAGAACAAACAGCACATATCACACAAAGAGTGGTTAAACTTGGTTGATAAGAACAAACAGCACAGGTCACACAAAGAGTGGTTAACTTGGTTGATAAGAACAAACAGCACAGATCACACAAAGAGTGGTTAACTTGGTTGATAAGAACAAACCACATATTCAACAAAGAGTGGTTAAACTTGGTTGATAAGAACAAACCACATATTCAACAAAGAGTGGTTAAACTTGGTTGATAAGAGCAAACCACATATTCAACAAAGAGTGGTTAAACTTGGTTGATAAAAATGTGAGAACGATCGAATACAAACAAACAAATAACTGACCTGTTTAAAAAGTAGCTGTGTTATGAAAGTGATACATATATATCTTATAGTGTTTATAAATCTTACTCTCTTTGTCTGAAATAATAAAAGTTTATAAATATGGTTAAGAACATCGAAATGTAGAAAATTGTCTTAGAATCTTGTTAGAATTGTTAAATATTTATACGAGACTGGATTATTGCTAATTGGAAGTGATGGCCCAGAACAGAATTGTTGCAATTTACGGACCGGTACAACCACTAGTTTAAGTGTGCACTATTTGGCTGAAATCGGATGCATGTGTCCTAAACGTGTAGAAGTCTATGAGTTTAGGGCCTACCAAACCAATATGCAACGTATACACGTTCTTGGCAAAGATCAAACATATCACAAAGAGTGATTAAAATTGGTCGTAAAGAACGAACGCAAAGAAGAAGAAGAAGTGTGCACTATGACAGCCAGTCAAAGTATGACATCATGTTATCCTGACAACTACAACTAACTGTTCTTCTTCTTCTTTGCGTTCGTTCTTTACGACCAATTTTAATCACTCTTTGTAATATGCTTGATCTTTGCCAAGAACGTGTATACGTTGCACATTGGTTTGTAGGCCCATAAACGCATAGACTTCTACACGTTTAGGACATGTGCATCCGATTTCAGCCAAAACTAACTGTTGAAAACGGATATATGAAATCCAATATGGGGTTGTTGAAAGAGTGGTTTAGGGAATGCTAACCCGAAACAAATGCTTGCAGGAAACGGATGCACCAGGCCGTAAGGCGCATAACATGGTGCAACAACCCTCACAATGTGGAATGGGATAGCGGATTCTACGGTAGCCAGTTTGCCTCGGAGATTTAGCCACGCAGTAAGAATGTCAGACCTGCCATCGAGGGGGTGGCCAAAACTTGCTGCTGGAGGAGGTCGGCACAAACGGGGAAGCAGAAATCATAGAAATTATATCCTACAGAACTGTCCCCGGTATGCAGACTTGAGAAGAAAGAGGTAGCCCACTTACACTAACGTCCAAGACAAACTCTATGGCGTGGCTGATAATCTGAGGCAGACGGCTGCTTTTATTAGAGAATCCGAAATCCCAATCTAGTGAGAACGCAGAAGAAGAAGAAAGAATGGTTGTCAAAGATTGATGTTTGTCTGAGTTAATCAATGTAGACTGTACATCATCATGTCGAGTGTTGACGGATTGAATGGTTGTCAAAGATTGATATTTCTCTGAGTTAATCAATGTAGACAGTACATCATCATGTCGAGTATTGACGGATTGAATGATTGTCAAAGATTGATATTTCTCTGATTTAATCAATTTAGACAGTACATCATCATGTCGAGTGTTGACGGATTGAATGGTTTGTCAAAGATTGATATTTCTCTGAGATAATCAATGTAGACAGTACACCATCATGTCGAGTATTGACGGATTGAATGGTTTGTCAAAGATTGATGTTTCTCTGAGTTAATCAATGTAGACAGTACACCATCATGTCGAGTGTTGACGGATTGAATGGTTTGTCAAAGATTGATATTTCTCTGAGTTAATCAATGTAGACAGTACACCATCATGTCGAGTATTGACGGATTGAATGGTTGTCAAAGATTGATATTTCTCTGAGTTAATCAATGTAGACAGTACACCATCATGTCGAGTATTGACGGATTGAATGGTTGTCAAAGATTGATATTTCTCTGAGTTAATCAATGTAGACAGTACACCATCATGTCGAGTATTGACGGATTGAATGGTTGTCAAAGATTGATATTTCTCTGAGTTAATCAATGTAGACAGTACACCATCATGTCGAGTGTTGACGGATTGAAAATGTTAGTCTTCTCTTTCGAACTTTCCATAACGACCACTTTTTAGACCACTCTTTGTGATTTGTATGTGATATGAGTCTAAAAGCTACTGTACTTTGTGTCAGTTATGCGACAACAAGTGGGCCAGCATATGCAGTTTCTGCAACGCTTTTTATTTACTAGGGTAGCTTCTCTATTGCGTACTTTGTGCAATAATTGTGGCATGTAGTATGTTTCTGGTGGCGTCTGTGCCCTAGGAGTTAGTCACTCGGTTTATTAACCCCGACGTTCTGAGTTCGAATCACGCTGCGGACAGTTTGGTTACAAATTGTTTCGCGTGGATTCTAACAAAAGGACGATGGCACCACCCATTCAGAAAGCAATGGCAAACTACTGAACGTAATAATGCCTAGAAAAATCACAAGCAGCGTTACAAAGCTGGGGTTGATTCACAAAGTCCTGTAAAGGATATGCAATTAACTTTTTTAGTATGTTTCTACTGCGGAGAGAAACCAATCTTTAGTGTGAAAAACCAGTGCAATGATGTCAATTTTTTGCATTCAGATATTAATTTTTAAACTGAATATCAAATCGATATTCAACTGAGAATCGTCAACTTTAAAGGCAATTCTTTTCTTTACGTTTGAAATATTGAGTGTGTTGGTCTGAATTAACGACGCTCTTGTTCCCTAGTCAATAAGCAAACTTTTATGCAATACGCTAATCCGTTCCATTTTTGAATCGATTACACTTTTGAAATAAAATATGTTTGTAGTTCATTTTGTTATTGAACTATTTTGTTTAATTTAGTTTGCTGTCAAGATTCAATTTTCTGGTGTTATTTTAATGCGCCGTTCGTGATATTACAGCATTATCTTGGCTCAATTGTATTGGTGTATTTTTGTCGTAGCCTACAACAACATAAGGTGGTCGGCTCAGGTAAAAATTCTAAGAAACAAGACCACAACCGTCGTGTGACCTCGCATTACAGTATTGTTGTATAAAGACTAATTCATAAAAAAAACCCACCAACATGCTAAATCAAAGTTATATTATGTTAAAAGTTAAGTTTAAAGCTAAGGAATAACGGTATTACTAACATGTTTCATCAATAACTAACAATGGACTCATCAAATTGAATATAATGAAAGAAACATACAGTGTTATACCAAATAAATATCAATATAAGAGAGGACTGCAGTAAATGTGTAATGTTAAAGTTTGTGTATTTTGTAAAACCACAGTATTTTGTTTTTACGTGTTTCGCCATTGCTATCAAACACATATAACAACCTGTCCCCCTCTAAACCCCCACTGAATTTGCTACTTCCCGTATAAGCTATTCGGCCTTTGTGTACATACCCTTGATAAAAGCCTTACGATCGAAACGTCGACACTAAGCCTGTTACAAAACTACTGTATTTTATTTTGTGTTTTGTTTATCTTTTGCCGATTAAATGGAATAGTTTGTTGAGAATATGAGACAGTTTGCTTTATATTAATATTTCACTATGTAACAATTCCCCTGAGCATTAAAACATACAGTAGTTTTAACATCAGAATCAAACCAGACAAGATCAATAGTATATTTGGCACGTTCTGTGCTCACTCTGCTTTCATTATAGTAAAAATTATCAAAATGTATCCAAGTTGATATCACCACTTGGACGCCAGTTTTAATGTTAGTTCGATATCGTATTGTATATAGTTGTCAGGTTTGTTTTTATCTTCATAAATATTCAGTTAATGAGAAGTCCCTATAACAAGCATTATTCTAACTTGTCATTTTTTGGCTAACAGTTCCCAACATTGATAGTAGTCTCCTGGGCTAGTGTATTTTTTTTATCTAACAAATTTGTTAGGTTAGATGATGGACTATGAGGTGAGTCGTGGGTGCTGACTGCTAGAAATGAATGAAGCTATGAGGTGAGTCGTGGGTGCTGACTGCTAGGGATGAATAAAGCTATGAGGTGAGTCGTGGGTGCTGCTTGCTAGGGATGAATAAAGCTATGAGGTGTGTCGTGGGAGCTACTTTCGAGTGATCAATGAAGCTATCAGGTGTGTCGTGGTAGCTGCTTGCGAGTGATGAATGAAGCTATGACGTGTGTCGTGGGTGCTGCTTGCGAGTGATGGATGAAGCTATGAGTGTGTCGTGGGCTGCTTTCGAGTGATCAATGAAGCTATCAGGTGTGTCGTGGGAGCTGCTTGCGAGTGATGAATGAAGCTATGAGGTGTGTCGTGGAGTTGCTTCGAGTGATGAATGAAGCTATGACGTGTGTCGTGGTGCTGCTTGTGAGTGATGAATGAAGCTATGCGGTGAGTCGTGGGAGCTGCTTGCGAGTGATGGATGAAGCTATGAGGTGTGCCGTGGAGCTGCTTTCGAGTGATCAATGAAGCTATCAGGTGGTCGTGGGAGCTGTTTGCGAGTGATGGATGAAGCTATGAGGTGAGTCGTAGGAGCTGCTTGCGAGTGAAGAATGGAGCTATGCGATGAGTCGTGGGAGCTGACTGCTAGAAATAGATGGAGCTATGAGGTGAGTCATCGGAATTAATTAAAAACATAAGGGGTAAATATCTATATAAGAGAGAAAAACGAAAACACAGAAAACGTCACAGTAAAACCCTTGCCAATTTGACAGTTTGTAAAACCAAAAAGGCCATACGATACGATATATATATATATATATATATATATATATATATATATATATATATATATATATATATCTTATATATACCTGAAATTTGAGCATCGGTCATTTATAACAGTCTTCCTATGGCCAGTCACACATGCCTCCAATGCTACAGTATAACTAAATAGATGTGGTGCTATAAAGTGTGGTTCTATGTTTGTAAAATTCTATCAGTAACCCATCTGAGCAGGATGAGAGTCATGTTGGCTGTTAACATCGGGCGGCGGCTTGTCATCCTGTATCAGACACTGGTCCTCTCCACCATTGAATATGCAATGGCCATTCTCACTGTCAGCAAAACGCAAATCGAAAGACTGGAGAGAATACAGAACGAAGCAGCTATGCGCATCATCCTCGTTGCACAAGGGATACACCCTGTGTGGCGATGAGGTTTCTCCTAGATTTTCCGACCATGGAGTCCGTAGATTTTCCGACTCAAGATAGCTAGATCACGTGCCTATCTCAAAATAAGTGCCAAAAAAATCACCCATTGCATGAACAGCTCAGCGCCAGTGGTGGACATCGGTTAAAGCGGGTAAGTCATGGTTGACCAGTGCCGCAGATACTGTTCAGCTGGTATGCGGGCTCAATAATTTGACTATGGGGAAGAATGGATACCGATGCCTCCATTATACTGGAACACTTTTTCAACCATCATTAAATTTGACAAAGGTTGCAGAGAGAAATCCAGTGGCGTTGAATGAGACGTCAAAGCCATCATCGATGAACACTTCAATGCAGACGACGTTGTGATTTACATGGATGGATCGCAGTTCGTCACTAAAAATCTGCACGGGCCTTCTCTGCAAGCTCATGTGGCAGAATGGTCAAGGAAGCCAGTGGTGCATTTAGTATGACAACAAGCAGCATGGCAATGGAGGTACTGGTGGTGACCAATGCACTACTCTGGCTAGAGTCACAAAACTACACTCATGCGTGCATTCTGAGAGACTCATTGAGTATGATCCGAAAGGTGGAGGCAGGTTCGGTGCGCAGGCAATGGACTGAATCACTGCAGGCGTCAACAATTTGCAGAATTAGTTTTGTCTTTGTTCTGGGGCACATGGGTGTCGTTGGCAATGAGAGAGTAAACAGGCTGGCTGGCTCTGCCGCCATATCAGATGGCCAGCCAATGGATAGAGCTGACATCGTGAACGCCCTCATAGAGCGTGGCCGCAGAGAAGATCTTCATCTAAACCAATCCACGTCAACTACTAGATTGCAGCGCTGAGTTTGAAGATTGGTGTGGCAAGGAAAGAACGGTACAACAGGTATACGAGTCGGCTCATTAATCAAAATAGAACTGGTACGGTCAGTCGCTGGACGCTGTTGGAAATATTGCGAAGGAGATCGGAGCAGCTATGGACATGTCCGGAGTGCAATGAAGATATTCCAAACTGAAACTGAACTGAAATGTCTTATTGAACAATATTGTTCTAGGTTAGAGAGTGATTTTTTAGAGCTAACATTTCAAATAAATAAATAATATTTTGTATCTTTTTCTTATTCTTGTAAACAGAAGTTGCAATGGAAACATGAAACTGTGTTAGGAACCGTCTCAGTAGCTATCTTCCGTTAGGAGCACTGTACTGAGAAACGAAACATAAATATTAGTGATAAGTTGCTGCCCTTTGTGTCTTTAGAAACGGGACAGGTATAAAACAGAGAGATAGAGATATATAAAGAGAAAGAGAGAGAGAATGTATATATATCTGAAATCTGAAGCCTGATTTATGGTAAAGGTTTGTACAACTTTTTTATGTTCTCGGAGACAGATAGATCCAGGTAACAGGTGTAATGTGTACATTCATGTAAGGGTCAAATATAGCAACACAGCCTTGCCATAATGTAAGTGTTGCCGGATGGGGTGTTGATGGCGATAATTTGTTGGCATATTTATGTGTGTAATGATAAGTTTAAAGTTTATGTTATCAACTTCGTCATCTAAATTCCATCTGCTCCATATTTTGTTCATGTCCTTGCAGAAGAAGCCATGCTAGTCAAAATACATTGAGCATCTATAGCAGTGGTGGGCAACCTACGGCCCGCAGACCATAGTCGGCTCACCAAACAATTGTAACTGTTCTCTGAAGTTATCAAACATAATTATACATTACGGTCTCTACCTCTGAAGTCAGAGAAGGCACACCTGTATAGTGGGGTACACTAATAATAAGGAAAGCATGTCTTCACGTAAAAATCAGTCAGAAGCGCCATACCAGGACTACGTCTGAATTCATAGCGGGCGAACGGAGAAGAATAAGACTACGGTCTCTTAACTAAACAAAACATATTTAGTAGAAGCACACACACTCACACACTCAGACACACAAGCACGCACATATATACATGCACACGCACACATACACACGCACGCACCTCTTAACTAAACAAAACATATTTAGTAGAAGCACACACACTCACACACTCAGACACACACACACCCACACTCACTCAGACACACAAGCACGCACATATATACATGCACACGCACACATACACACGCACGCACCTCTTAACTAAACAAAACATATTTAGTAGAAGCACACACACTCACACACTCACTCACTCAGACACACACACCTACCCTCACTCAGGAACACAAGCACGCACATATATACATGCACACGCTCACACACACGCACGCGCCACTCAAACATACACTCTTTCTTTCATCTTTTGTCCTACTGTGCTTTTTTTGCCGTTAGGCGTAGCGGGTTTAACTGATGAACGATTTCCGAGAAAGTGCACGCTCGGTCGCTTGATATGCTGTGGTATTGTGAAGTTTTAATATGTCTATAACTCCATCATTCCATCTTTTCCTTGTTCTGCCCTTCCTCTTGATGATTTCAATTTCAGGTTGTACGCTCTTTCAACTGGTGTATTCGGGTTTACATACATAAATAATCATTATTTCAATCGATTAAAAAAAATAATCATTAATAGTTCAACACAATTTCATGAAATCACTGACCGTATCAGTAAAACTTATGTCCACACAAGAAATCTATTGAGGGAAATCTTCTTTGAAAGTATTTTCGCTGTCCTCAAGTCTGAAACACTGGCCATATCAGTAAAACTCATGTCCACACAAGAAATGTATTGAGGGAAATCTTTCTTTTGAAAGTACGAGACCATAATAGTGAATTGTTTGGGCCTTGTCTTTGCAATCAGTACTTGGAAAGGTAAGGAATGATGGTGGTAGAAGTGAATTAAAAAAAGCGTAGAAAATTAGTCAACATTTACACGAGTTATACAATGACAATGTCAAACAAGAAGTGAACAGTGGACAAAGAATTTACTTTAGATTATTTCTCACCCGTGTGTTGCCTGGACTCACAGTGGGAGCAAAAAATAGTAATACTGCGACCGACAAGGCATGTCGTAAGAGGCGACTGAAGTAGGAGCCTATGGAAGCGACCCTAGAAAATAAAACGCGTCGCAGAAATCGGATGTGATGGCCTACTTATAGGGCCTACAACGCACACTCGCTCTTAGGCTCAGATTACATACAAATCACAAAGAGTGGTTAAAAAGTGGTCGATACGGAGCTTTCGAAGAGAAATAAATTATATCTTTGTTCTGTATAATGCTAACTCTGTGTTTACCTAGATAACACGTTGCACATTGTAGTCACTCAAACACCATCAGATTTGAACACACATGTTCAAACACAATCTTCTCATAACATCTGTAAGTTATTCATGTATAATTTATTGTTCATTTCTCCCCATCTCTCTATCTTCACACGCAGTCTCTCTCTCTCTCTTTCCTCGATCTTTCTCTCATTTCAGCCCTCTGCTTTCCATCAGTAATATAATTTCTACATTATATTAGCTTGCACATGAAAATTAAGTAATTTTTAAGACGGGTTTTCAATATTTCAGAGCATCCGGTCCACTGCAATTTCAGATGTTTAAGATCCGATCCGTCATATAAAACGTTACCCACCAAAGCGCTAGAGTAAAAGTTGTTTTTTTAGCATAATTTATATTGCTTTAATATTTTAGATCCTAGCATCAACCACAAATATTGTGAGGTAATAAACAAGTCAGTCAAAATTCGATTTCAAAATAGAAATCCCAAATTTACAAATATGATAAACACATATAAAAGGAACGAGAGTAACAAGGAGAGATACAATAAAAACGAGACGATTAGAAATTTGGTAAAAACATCACCAGTGCTAGAGTATATTAAGAATCAGCAAACCAAATGATCGGCCATGTAATACAATTAGCGTCCAGCAGTACACCACAACGAGCACTACTATTCATATACAATGGTGTCGGAAGGCACAGGCTGCCACGCAAGCGAAACATCTCTGAAATACCTGAGATGGTAGAAAACGCCATATACGTGGAACCAGTGCGGCTCGTCATTAGGGGCAAGTGAGGCCGGGTCCCACCAAAAATAATATGTAACATGTATTTGTTTTATGAATTAAAATATAACCTAACCCAAAATCATGAATTTTTCAGCAAATTTTTGTCTGGCCCCATCAACAAAAATGATCATGAGCCATCACTGCGTGGAACACTTTATAGCATTTACCAGAACGCTTCGCATAACCTAAACTCTACAAGGCACAACATAATTAGAGAATAGATATATAGATCGATGAAGAAATAATAAACAATAATAAACTAGTAAATGGTTGTGAAAACATATATATTCCATTGTGGTAACATCTGGATGCGAAGGGAGGACCATAACACAAACATTAAAGAACAAAATTGAAGCTTTTGAAACATGGTGGAACAGTTCTTAGCAGATCCTGGACAGAGAAGAGAAAAAAATCCAGACATCATAAAGGACCTGCATATCAAGGAGCATTGGCTTATAAATGTACCGGAATATGAAATAGTTTGGCTACGTTAAACGTTACAGTGGTTTGGAGAGAAGAGAAAAAAATCCAGACATCATAAAGGACCTGCATATCAAGGAGCATTGGCTTATAAATGTACCGGAATATGAAATAGTTTGGCTACGTTAAACGTTACAGTGGTTTGGAGAGAACGGTAATGGAAGACGAGGCAAGGGGTGACCAAAACAAAAGTGGTAACCGGACATCAAAGAAACATTGAACATGAAGCTGGACTAGGCAGGAGAACATGCTAGAGACAGAGTTTTTCAGGTGGGCTGTAAGGAAAGCGACGTTTCTCAAAAGACATGCTACTATTTGAAATGTCTATTAAGTTGAGTACATAAACCTTGTGAATGAGATTTTTGAAAAGAAAAATTGATGAGATGTGTAGGATATTTTAGGATGATACCTCGTAGAATAGAAATTGAAAGCGTTCAGTATAACTTAGCATAATATTGTCTCAGATATTTTCTCTATCCATGAGTGATGGAATATAATTTGGAAAGGGTTCCTTATAATAACATTTTGTTTCGAGTTTGTATCGTCTTCCCGAAAGTATCTAATGCCGAAATATTGACTAAGTCGCACCGAGCTTCACCCTATATAGCTCGATCCCATTCTACGCAAGTAACATGCCACCTGCCTAGAGTAATGCACAAAACACCAACTCCGTAGACCCGGCAACAATCCTAGGGGTCTCTGGACAAAAAATGCTCTTGCGAACAGCAACGACGCGGTCAGGATTTAAACTCACGACCTTCGGAAAGCAAGGCAAAGAGTTAACATCATAGATATCCCATCTTTCCTGAACCAGGCTACTGACATTCGGAAAGCAAAGCAAAGAGTTAACATCATAGATATCCCATCTTTCCTGAACCAGGATACTATTTTTCCACCCATTTGTCTCGTGTCTGTATTCTCTTTCTTTACTAACCAAAGCTAACATGTGTCCATCTATTTGTCTTGCTTCTCGTCTCTAAACCAAGCTACAATCTTTCTATCTATTTGTCTTGTGTCGTGTCTGTATATTTTTCTCTAAACGAAGCTACACTTTCCATCTATTTGTCTTTTGTCTGTATTCTCGTCTCTATACCAAGCTATAATCTTTCCTTCCTCAGCCAGGTTACCTTATTTGCATCTATTTGTTTCCTATTTACCCAATCTTTTCTTCTAGTCTCATTTTAGTCTAGAACTATTCCTGCAAGTATTATACTAATGATAATGAAACAGTGTTATTGAAACTGCATTTACTTCAAGCTTGTTGTGTAAATATGTTTACTTCAGATTTCTTCATCTTGAGAACATGGTTTGGGAATATGCATGTTATGCTGTTTTGTAATTTACAACTATGCTGTTATATGTTACTTTTTTAAACAAAGATTATCACTTGAACATTTACTAATCTTCAATAATTTCTTGTTCAAAGCAGAACTTTGTCACCCTAACAGTCCTTCAGAATTTCGCTCTCTCATAGACCAGAGTTTCAACATCTGCAGCCGTCATGCGCAAATCATCAGTTACATTTGACTTTATCTCTCTGTGCTCTTCCTATTCTCTTCTTTGTCGAGATTCTTCCTTCGGTAATATTTTTCCCAACCTTTCGTGTCTATATGTCCAAAATACTTCAATTTTTTATTATTATTTGTAGCATCAGCCAGTTTAATTTAATTCTGAGTTGTTTCTTTTTGACATATGTATTTTGTTTCATCTCTGTCTATTGTGTACAGATGACGCTTCTGTAACACGTGTATTCAATTGTTTCATCTCTTTCTATTGTGTACAGATGACGCTTCTGTAACACGTGTATTCAATTGTTTCATCTCTGTCTATTGTGTACAGATGACGCTTCTGTAACACGTGTATTCAATTGTTTCATCTCTGTCTATTGTGTACAGATGACGCTTCTGTAACACGTGTATTCAATTGTTTCATCTCTGTCTATTGTGTACAGATGACGCTTCTGTAACACGTGTATTCAATTGTTTCATCTCTGTCTATTGTGTACAGATGACGCTTCTGTAACACGTGTATTCAATTGTTTCATCTCTGTCTATTGTGTACAGATGACGCTTCTGTAACACGTGTATTCAATTGTTTCATCTCTGTCTATTGTGTACAGATGACGCTTCTGTAACACGTGTATTCAATTGTTTCATCTCTGTCTATTGTGTACAGATGACGCTCTGTAAACTGTATTCAATTGTTTCATCTCTGTCTATTGTGTACAGATGACGCTTCTGTAACACGTGTATTCAATTGTTTCATCTCTGTCTATTGTGTACAGATGACGCTTCTGTAACACGTGTATTCAATTGTTTCATCTCTGTCTATTGTGTACAGATGACGCTTCTGTAACACGTGTATTCAATTGTTTCATCTCTGTCTATTGTGTACAGATGACGCTTCTGTAACACGTGTATTCAATTGTTTCATCTCTGTCTATTGTGTACAGATGACGCTTCTGTAACACGTGTATTCATGTTTCATTCTGTCTATTTGTCAGATGACTTGTAACACGTGTATTCAATTGTTTCATTCTGTCTTTGTATACAGATGACGCTTCTGTAACACGTGTATTTCAAATTGTTTCATTCTCTGTTTTCTGTGTACAGAATGACTGCTTTGTAATCACGTTATTCAATTGTTTTTCTGTCTATTTCTGTAAGATGACTTGTCTTTTGTTTACAGTGTATTAATTGTTTCATCTTGTCTATTTGATAAGATGACTGTCTGTTTGTTTATCAGTGTATTAATTGTTTATTGTTCTTTTGTAAAGATACTGCTTTTGTAACACGTTATTCAATTGTTTCATTCTGTCTATTTGTACAGATGACCTTCTGTAACACGTGTATTCATTGTTTCATCTCTGTCTTTTGTGAAAGTTTCCTTTGTAAAACGTTTTCAATTGTTTCATCTTTGTCTTTGTGTACTGATGACGCTTCTGTAACACGTTATAATTGTTTATTTGTCTATTGTGTAAATGATCGCTTTTGTAACAGTTATAATTGTTTCATCTCTGTCTATTTGTACAGATGACCTTTGTAACAGTTATTCTATTGTTTCATTCTGTCTATTGTGTACAGATAGCTTCTGTAACACGTATTCAAAAGCACATTTATTTCTCCACTGCCTTGTTAATATTCATGTTAAACATACTTGTACTGGGAATATGCATGTTTGTAGTATTCATATTTGTATTCTTTCAGTTGATTGTATATCTTTCTTTGTTAAAGTTTTTGTTTCTTTTTGAAAAAATAACATTTTGTCATCCTTTATCTATTATAACAGTCTGGATATTTTCAAAATGTTTTTTGTGTATTTCCTTTGATAAAAATATCCTTTGTCATGTTTGTTTTATCAGTTATAATTTGTTTTTTTAAGTATTCGATAAGATTTTTTTCACTGCCTCTTGTTTCACTCCCATTTACTATCTCAATTTGTTTTGATTTGTAGTACATGTATCTAGCCTTGATAGCTCAACAACAGTTCCCTTCAAATACCATTTCCACTTCAACTCATACTATAGTTTGTTCCAAAATTCATGAATATATTTACCAACTGATATAAAATCATTCACTGGACAGAAATTATTGATTTTTACATTTGTATATAGGTAACAGTGGCGACCTTCCTAAAGTATTTTTCCAACCCAAACCTTTAGTGCTGTAAGAATTTCATTATATGTTATTACTAAAATAACATCGATGTTGATTACGTATACTTGTAGAAGTTTAGCAGTACGATTGTCAAGTTTGTCTATAGTTAATCATTTCCGTGTTATACATGCAATTCAGTGCAAAAGTCAAAATCGGGAATCCCGTGAAATTAATCAGTTCACAATGTGTCCTAACGACTGTCATCGGCGTATGTACACCATTTATTATCACTGATAGAAGAGGAAGGTATCATTTGTTTGCTATGTCACCTTTCTTTTTATAAAATATAATAAGGATACTCCTTTGCAAACATTCGCTCCCATTTTGTGTATTAATGTAAATTCTAAACTTAGATTATCATTTTATTGTGCTTATGCAAAATTATATAACAGAAAAAAACGTTTTTGCACCAAGCTACCTACCAATTAGTTAAACGTGAATTCGTAAGGTCGTGAGGTATATAAGATGGCTACGAAAAATTACTTTTATCCATCCGGTAGATTTCGTACAAATTAAACCTTAGCGTGTTCACGAATTTTGGAACGAACTATAGCAATTCACTTTCTACACCTACTGTAGACTATTACTATCAAAGCATTATCGATATAAGAGAAGATTGATATAGCGATTCATTTTCTAGACATACCTACAATGTAGACTCTATGTGACCTATACATAGCATTATCGATATAAGAGAAGACTGATATAGCAAAGGTGAAACACGTAAAAACAAAGTAGTATATTTTTACCAAACACAGAGACAAAATACAGCGGCGTTTCAACCAAAAGGCCTTTATCAAGCAAAGGATAGAAAAGAAACGAAGAAATTGAGACAACATATACGTCAAACATAACATATACAATTAGACAATACATTCCTAACGGTTCTAAGATGAAAATATGAGACTAAAAACTGAAAACGGATACATTTATTTCGTTTCCAACGTGACAGATGAGAGGACATTGTATAATTGTTTTACACCAAATTCTGACTGTAGAAACTGAGTACATATTTTATAACTGTGATGCAACAAGTTTTCAATGTAGCAGATGAGATCACATTTCACAACTGTGATACAAGTTTTCAATGTAGCAGATGAGATCACATTTCACAACTGTGATACAAGTTTTCAATGTAGCAGATGAGATCACATTTCACAACTGTGATACAACAAGTTTTCAATGTAGCAGATGAGATCACATTTCACAACTGTGATACAAAAGTTTCAATGTAGCAGATTGAGACACATTTCACAACTGTGATACAAGTTTTCAATGTAGCAGATGAGATCACATTTCACAACTGTGATACAAGTTTTCAATGTAGCAGATGAGATCACATTTCACAACTGTGGTACAAGTTTTCAATGTAGCAGATTAGAGCACATTTCACAACTGTGGTACAAGTTTTCAATGTAGCAGATGAGATCACATTTCACAACTGTGATACAACAAGTTTGCAATGTAGCAGATTAGAGCACATTTCACAACTGTGATACAAGTTTTCAATGTAGCAGATGAGATCACATTTCACAACTGTGATATAAGTTTGCAATGTAGCAGATGAGATCTCATTTACAACTGTGATAACAAGTTTTCAATTTAGCAGATGAGATACATTTCACAACTGTGTACAAGTTTTCAATGTAGCAGATGAGATTCACTTTCACAACTGGTAAACAAGTTCAATTAGCAGATAGAGCACATTTCACAACTGTGATACAAGTTCAATGTAGCAATGAATGCCCATTTACAACTGTGATACAACAAGCTTTTCAATGTACGATGAGATCACTTTCACAACTTGATACGCAAGTTTTCAATGTAGAGATGTAGATCAACTTTCACAACTGCAAGTTTTCAATGTAGCAGATGAATCACATTTCACAACTGTGATACAACAAGTTTTCAATGTAGCAGATGAGATCACATTTCACAACTGTGATACAACAAGTTTGCAATGTAGCAGATTAGAGCACATTTCACAACTGTGATACAAGTTTTCAATGTAGCAGATGAGATCACATTTCACAACTGTGATACAACAAGTTTTCAATGTAGCAGATGAGATCACATTTCACAACTGTGATACAAGTTTTCAATGTAGCAGATGAGATCACATTTCACAACTGTGATACAAGTTTGCAATGTAGCAGATTAGATCACATTTCACAACTGTGATACAACAAGTTTTCAATGTAGCAGATGAGATCACATTTCACAACTGTGATACAAGTTTGCAATGTGGCAGCTGAGATCTCATTTTACAACTGTGATAGACCAAGTTTTCAATACAGCAAATGAGAGAGCATTTCACAACTGTGGTACAAGTTTTCATTGTAGCAGATGTGATTACTTTTCACAACTCCGGTAATCAAATTTCGAGTATGAAAGCTGAGAAAAACAAATGGCTAGCAATCGTATATTTGTCCCAATTAATAGTCCTGACATAAAAAGGACATTTTTTCTTCTACTTCAGACTTTATCAATTATACTGCAATTCTTTACATCTAGTGTTGGTTGACAAACTTTAGAAACTCAATTTTTCTTACATCGTATGCAACAACTATGTTCATAATTACATTTGACTACATTGGCAGCACTCCGAGACAATTACTCAGCTCATAGTGAAGGGAAATTCAATTTGCATAGATTTTAAGGGAACGACGATCCGGCGAACAGTGATTTTGTGGTCCATATTTTATCTTCGACACTGAAATCAATATGTTCCATCTGGCACTAAATTAAAATCGAGTTTTGTGATTAGTCTTTTAATCAAAGTTTATTAACCTAAGGGAACTATTGATATTTCTTAAATGGCTTCTCCCCCTTTCTTGACCTGAAATTTCAAAGTTTATACTGTAGAGAATGATTGATTGATTGATTGATAGGACCATCATCATTGCACATCGGTGAGTAACCGTGTGTGCTCCGATCTTTTTCTTACACCGGACGATCTCAGCTACTGTACACAAACTACGTAGCACCGGCGAGGGTCTCAATATAATTTTGAAGGAGGTGAAGATAGTTTGTATTAATTTTATTTTAAATCTTATTTTTTCCTAATAAATTTTGCACGGCCAGCGGCTTTCCAGCCTGCTTTTCACAATTTTCAACTGCCAAGTTATTTTTACGTGCTCAAATTGAACACGAGACTACGTTTTATCGTCCGGCTTTTGATAGGACTAGGAACTCAGTCTCACCTGCACTGAGATCGGAGATCTCTGGAAAAATATCCAGATGACTCCACGAGGGAGCGAATCTGGTACTTTTGACACGACAGACGAGCACCTAACCTCTACACCACAGATACTCCTAAAGACCCCAGAGACTCCTGCCACTTGTTTTGCATCTTGCGGTGCTAACATCTTTCCTATCCTCTGCAGTCACTTGGTGCGAATTATTCTTGTACATTACAGTACCAATCTCCAGGAATCACCATCCCCTCCCCAACATCCGTTGTGTCTTTGCTTATTAACAATGTATAACACATGTTACCAGTGCAAGCAATCATACATCTGAAGGAATGAATTCATTCTGTCACACAGTGGTCACAATCATTAATCAAACTCCCTCTATAGTAATCAATACTATTTATTTCTGTCTGCTTCGTACCAGGAATATATAAGTAGCTGTTACATAGAAAATCTTTCAAGATACCAGGAATATATAAGTAGCTGTTACATAGAAAATCTTTCAAGATACCAGGAATATATAAGTAGCTGTTACATAGAAAATCTTTCAAGATACCAGGAATATATAAGTAGCTGTTACATAGAAAATCTTTCAAGATACCAGGAATATATAAGTAGCTGTTACATAGAAAATCTTTCAAGATACCAGGACTATATAAGTAGCTGTTACATAGAAAATCTTTCAAGATACCAGGAATATATAAGTAGCTGTTACATAGAAAATCTTTCAAGATACCAGGAATATATAAGTAGCTGTTACATAGAAAATCTTTCAAGATACCAGGAATATATAAGTAGCTGTTACATAGAAAATCTTTCAAGATACCAGGAATATACAAGTAGCTGTTACATAGAAAATCTTTCAAGATACCAGGAATATATAAGTAGCTGTTACATAGAAAATCTTTCAAGATACCAGGAATATATAAGTAGCTGTTACATAAAAAATCTTTCAAGATACCAGGAATATATAAGTAGCTGTTACATAGAAAATCTTTCAAGATACCAGGAATATATAAGTAGCTGTTACATAGAAAATATTTCAAGATACCAGGAATACATAAGTAGCTGTTACATAGAAAATCTTTCAAGATACCAGGAATATATAAGTAGCTGTTACATAGAAAATCTTTCAAGATACCAGGAATACATAAGTAGCTGTTACATAGAAAATCTTTCAAGATACCAGGAATATATAAGTAGCTGTTACATAGAAAATCTTTCAAGATACCAGGAATATATAAGTAGCTGTTACATAGAAAATCTTTCAAGTATTATGTTTCCTTACGGTGAACTTTTTCTTCTTTCTATTTTTTTAAAGAGAGTATTATTTTGCAATTTTTTTTTTTTTTGGATAGAAGATGTTTTTAATTTCGACTTCTGGTTGGTAGAGGTACTGAATAACATTTTGGATGTGGTAGGTTCTAAGGCTTATTTTGAAATCGCAGATGGTTTCTTGATTTATAACAAGTGTGTTTGCAATGGAGAAACGAAGGTACATACTTGTTGATTCTTTTATGAACACCACTGTTGACGTCCTGTCGGGGTAGTCGTTGATTCTATTCAATCAATCAAGTACCATGCCTGCCGGCGTAGGCGATTCTATTAGGAATACCATTATTGGCGTTCTGTTGTTTAGTTGTTGATTCTCTTATGAACACCAGTGTCGGTGCCATGTATGGGTAGTTGTTGATTATATTATGAACACCAGTGTCGGCGTCCTGTGTGGGTAGTCGCTGATACTCTTATGAACACCAGTTTGGGTGTCCTGTGTATGTATAATCGTTGACTCTATTCAGAACCTCAATTTAGTTACCCTGAATTCGTAGTCGTTGATTTTATTCTAGACCGCACTTCAGACACGCTGGGTTGGTAGCCTGTCATACTATTCTTGTCTCCAGTTCTCTAGTTTTAAATGTAGTATAAAAACGAACGTACCTATAGAACATATGCAAATCGTCATCATAATCAAGCTTTGTGTCCCTTCTTGAACTTTGACCCCACAACAGTAGCCCTGAAAACTCTATATTCTGTGCAAGATGCCTGGCGTAAGCAGCAGTCATTCTCAGATCATCAATGACATCCTCCACCCAACGTCGTCTAGGTCTTCCTCTCGCTCTTCTTCCAGGAACCGTTCCTTCTAGAACTATCTTCCCCAGACACTCATGTCGTTTTCTGTGTTCAAAATATTGCATTTTCGTTGTTTTTCTTCTTCTTCTTCTTCTTATCTCACCCCCCTGCCCAGGGAGGCATAGGTCTGCAACCATGGCCATCCAAGTCCGCTTATATCAAGGTCACCTTTTCTAAATATCTCCACTCTCTTCAACATCCCCAAGCTGTTGGAGAACATATCCATTCTTCTCTATGTTCCATAATATTCTAAGTCTCATGAACAGAGAAGAGAACAAATGTTTGTCTGCAACAGTGATATTATAAAGAGTTGGTTATTAAAGATAATAAAATCAAGAAAATATACAATTTCTCTCGTTAGAAATCCGTATTAAAGTGTTCCTAGTCTAAAACTGACCTACTTCTCATCGAGTCACTAGCGATGAAGCATGGAGGGGAGGTGGGGCAGGAAGTGAAGTTAGTAATACTATGCTCTTCTGTCCTGGTGTCGTAGAAATGTCAAGTTTGAAGCTGGCTTGGAGCAAACATTATTGGACTACATGGCATCCTGATATTTTACTTGGGGATTTAAGTTGCAACGCATCCCCCGGTACATACAACTGAATAGCTTAGCCAAGAATTCAGAATTTCCTGTTGGATGGGGGCTGGTTTTTGTATATGTTTGATAGAACACTCTAATTTCTTTTGCAATTTTGTGAATCTATGGTTATTTATTTATTTGAAAAATGTTAATAATACTGATACTTCTTAGCTTCAAACTTAACTTGTTTCATAATATAACCTTGATTTAGCATGTTATGTTGGTTTTAAAATTAATTAACCTATATACAACAACTCGTCTGTAGCTCAAGCGGTAGTGAGCTTGATCACAAACCCAAGCGTACCTGGTTCAAACCCACGGTGGGCAAGTTTGGAAGCAAATTCTTTTCCGTGGGATTTTTACAAAAGGTAAAAATAGACCTCACCGTTCAGAAAGCAATGGCAAACTACTGAACGTATAAGTGGTGCCTAGAAAATCAACGACTCATTTACTGTGGTTGATGGCTACGTCCTTTAGAATATGCCAGGATTTTTCATTTTTTCATATACAACAACACTGGAATGCGAGGATTACGCGATAGTTGTGGTCTTATTCGCTAGAATCTTTTCTTGAGCCCGTCGGCCGTATGTGTATCGGATGTCACGTTTACAACTACCTATGAAGTCGGAGTAAAACTCGCCTGAATGGCGAGGGACACTGGTGATAGAACATAATCATTCATACAAACATCATTCAGAGGCATTATACAGGGTGTTCAAGATAAAAGCAGCCTGTGAATGGAGTCAATCTGGCATATATGTATGAAAATGAGAAGGTTCAGCTATGACGTAGTATAGGTCAAGGTTGTGTGACGGTATGTAATTGTAGTACGGGAAGGGGCGATGAACAAATGTGACGTAGGACGAGCTAGTCAGAACCGGTTTAAATAGTAAATACACACAACGCGATAGTTATCTGGCAACTTTCGATTTGTCAATAGGGCTGCAATTATCTTGAACACCCTGTATTATGTGCCGTGACTAAGTCTGTATTGATAGCAAGCGAAAACAAAACAAAACAAACACAAAAAACCTATCTATGAAGTTTGCAAACGAAGAAATAATAAGAAGTATGTTATTGTAACCTTTTCTTGATCAAATATTTTGTGATGGGTTTCTCGATTTAACCTGGTGTTATTATAAACAACATTAACGCATAAGATGTTATCAAATCTGGCGATAACAAAGTGTAAAAATATACTGTGTATTGTGGAATGAGATATAGAAAACATGAATCTAACAAAAGGAGTGGAACAGAGATCAATATGTATCAAAATACATCGACAGATCGTTGCAACCTGATGTACTATCTATAGAACAGTTGCTCTGATATGTCACGCAAGTAACATTTGACTATAAAATAATCATTAAAAGATGTCTAAGAAAGTAGAAGAAAAAATGATGTCGTTTGATCGGTTTTGTTATGTCTGAAAGTAAGCTGGAAGAGTGCTTTAGCATAGGAATTGAGACCACTTGCCCTAAGCTGTCGCCCTCAAGTACAGCAGTGGCGGCTCGTCATTAGGGGCCAGTGGGGCCGGACCCCACCAAAAATTATGTATAACGTGTATTTATTATTTTATAAATTAAAACATAGCAACCAAAACCATGAATTATCCGGAAAAAAATGTCGAGCCCCACAACAACAAAAATGATCACCAGCCGCCACTGAGTACATGTATATTCTTTATTTTCTCCCAATCAGAAAAATAATCTTTTAATGTTAACGAGGATTCGAACACGGTTCATGTTCATCAGGAAACAGTGCAGCATTTAACCATTCTGCTGCGCGCTCTCTCTATAAGAAACTTTCATATATTCAATCAATCACATGGAAGTCTGTTGTCGAGTGGTTAAACCCTTTGCCTTGCGAGTCGAAGGTTGTGGGTTCGAATCCGGACGGCGCCGTTCTGTTCACGAGTGTAGTTCTTGTCCAGAGACCCCTAGGGTTGTTGTCGGAGCTACGGAGTTTGTACTTTGTGTAATACTCTCGGCAGGTGGAGTGTCATTTCTGCGGAGAGGACCGACCTATACGGGGTAAAACCCGGTGCAATGAAGTCAATCCTTCTGCTTAAAAACCCTTTAATCAACTATGTACGGTTTCTGCATCTAAGATTGGCTGTCTTTTTTCTTTCTTTTGTCGTCACACTGCTACCGGGTTGTTGCCCAGTGTCGTGGTTTTCTGTTTTTCTCTTGCGCTGTTCTGGTGGCTTGTGTGATTGTTATTTTGCTCTTTCACAGGATTCTGTTACGCCATCTAACCATCTTTTCCGTGGTCTTCCTCTTGCCTTCTTTCTTGATGTTCTGTTGTAGAAGACTCTGTATACTGTGAAGTTTGGATGCATTCTTATTAAGTGGCCAAACCACTTCATTCTGTGTTTCTCTATGGAATTCAAGCACGGTTTTGTGCCAACTTTCTTTCTTATGCTGATGTTAGTGATTCTGTCTTTTCTTGTGTTGTTGGTAACTTTTCGCAGGCAACGCATTTCACATGTAGTTATTTTTTGTGACTGCGCTTTTTGAAAGATTGGCTGTAATGTCTCAAAAAGTGATGTCATTTACCATGACGTTATACTCTGCGAGACTTTCATCAATCTACTTCCTATCGTTTTCGTATCAACTGTAGCCATGTCGTCTCCTTACTCTCCTGTTTCTACTTTCCATTCAAAGATGGTTTTCAAAAGAGTGTCCCGTCTCTTAAAGTGACCAACATATCTCATTTGTCTAACTTCAAACTTATTGAGTAATTCTCGTGTCATTCTAACAGTTGAATTTCTTCAACATACAGAAGTTATTAGTGATAACACAAGAGAACAAGTGGAAAAAAACCCAAAATCCGTATATCTATCCTTAATAAGAAGAGAAATCAAATACGACAGCTGATAAAAAAAACATGTCAACAGATATACTTATCAATGAAGAGAAATTGAAGTGAGAGCAAGAGAGACACACACACAGAGAGAGATATAGAAAGAGAGAGAGAGTGAGTAGTTTTTAATCTCTTATTTGATTGATTATATCAGACAATGGAGATGTGATGATAGGGAGAAAAAAAAGATCAAGAATCGGCATAAGAAAAACTTGAATTTTTATAGAGTGGAACAGACAGAAAAATAAATTGAATAAAAAGTACGAAGGGAATGCAAATTCCCAGTGACAACAGATATGAGCGAGACTTGACCTTTCTGCAAATCGCTTGAAAAGAAAACAAGTGTTTTTCAATATAAATGGTCAGGAATAGTTCTCAAAATGTGTCCCAAGAGCAGAAACACCCCCCCACTCTCTCCCATCTAGAAATACACAAAGAGAATTTAAAATGGGGAAGAATATTTTGCATAAGGAAAGTGAAATATTTCGATGTATAAGAAAGTTGTGATGATGAATGTAAACGATAATTATTCAGGAAAATGTAAAGAAAAGGAACATCAAGAGGATGATGGATACAACATGTCATATATGACGTAAGCATGACAGCAACAAAGACAAGACATACAACTTAGGATGGAGAGAAATCATGACTCTTATGGTGAGAATTATCTGCTTAGTGCAAACTAATTATCATTAAATAGCTTGTACTGAGCAGAACTTTGTCACCTTAAACATTCCTTCGGACTTTCTCTCTCTCTCATAGACCAGATGTTTCGGCTCTGCACTCGTCATGTTCAACTCATCAGTTACATCCGGAATTTATTCTCTCCTTGGCCTTCCTCGTATCCAATATACCGGTATACATCCTTCTATAATGGTCTTTTTCAACACTTGGTGACTTTTTATATGTCCAAAATACTTCAATTTTCTCATTTTTATTTGTAACATTAGCTTGTTTTCTTTGATCTTGAGTTCCTTTCGGATAAATCTATTTGTTCTCTTCTATGTTCATGATTTACGGAGTACTCTACTGTAATACTTATATTCATAGTAATATATATGTTGTTTCACTGTTCTGTGAAATATTCATACATCACACATATTGATAATATGTGATAATATTTCATTGATAATATGTCTTCTCCTCTTCTTCAGGTAGTGGTGGTGGGGTGGGGAGGGTGAGGTGGGAGGAGGAATGTATTGACATTGTGTGTGCTTGTTCCAAGGCACTTTGTAAGCTGTAATTTATTTTCTTAAGGCGGTTCTTGGTACCGTCCCTCCATCTTTTGTGTTGTCTTCTATGTACTCGTTATACTTTTGTTCAGCGCGGTTCTCTGTGGTAGCCGATACTAGGGCATTTTGTTAGGTGTCCAAACCATTTAATCTGTGGTTCTTTTATGATATACATGCCTGGTCTTACATCCAGTCTTCTTCTGATTTCTTCATTTCTAATTTTGATAATATGTATGCTCTTATTATTTTGATCTTTGTCTTTCTCAACTCATACTGCTTTTAGTTGTTTAACTTATAGAACAAGATATTAAACTAAATCTCCCCACGACGCTCCATGGCAAATGTGGTTAAGATAAGTTACCTTAATTACAAGATATTAAACTAAATCTCCTCACGACGCTCCACGGCAAATGTGGTTAAGATAAGATAACTTATAGAACAAAATATTAAACTAAATCTCCTCACGACGCTCCACGGCAAATGTGGTTAAGATAAGATAACTTATAGAACAAAATATTAAACTAAATCTCCCATGACGCTCCACGGCAAATGTGGTTAAGATAAGATAACTTATAGAACAAGATATTAAACTAAATCTCCTCACGACGCTCCACGGCAAATGTGGTTAAGATAAGATAACTTATAGAACAAGATATTAAACTAAATCTCCTCACGACGCTCCACGGCAAATGTGGTTAAGATAAGATAACTTATAGCACAAGATATTAAACGATAAAAGCGACCATGCTTGCTCTTCTTATATTTGATCTACAAAATATTTTCATCATCTGCAAAATTTCATCGTAGACCCTCGTCGTGCGCTGCCGTTGAGATCGTTAGACCCTCGTCATGCACTGCCGTTGAGATCGTTAGACCCTCGTCATGCACTGCCGTTGAGATCGTTAGACCCTCGTTGTGCACTGCCGTTGAGATCGTTAGACCCTCGTCGTGCGCTGCCGTTGAGATCGTTAGACCCTCGTCATGCACTGCCGTTGAGATCGTTAGACCCTCGTCATGCACTGCCGTTGAGATCGTTAGACCCTCGTCATGCACTGCCGTTGAGATCGTTAGACCCTCGTTGTCACCGCCGTTGAGATCGTTAGACCCTCGTCGCGCGCTGCCGTTGAGATCGTTAGACCCTCGTCATGCACCCGCCGTTGAGATCGTTAGACCTCGTCATGCACTGCCGTTGAGATCGTTAGACCTCGTTGTGCACTGCCGTTGAGATCGTTAGACCTCGTCATGCACTGCCGTTGAGATCGTTAGACCTCGTCGTGCGCTGCCGTTAGATCGTTAGACCTCGTCAGCGCGCGTTGAGATCGTTAGACTTCTCGTCATGCACCTCCGCGGAGATCGTTAGACTCGTTGTGCACGCCAGAATAGTTAGACTCCGCGCCTTGAGATCGTTAGACTCGTCTCACCCGTGAGATCGTAGACCTCGCTGTCACGCCGTTGAGATCGTTAGACCTCGTCATCACGCCGATGAGATCGTTAGACTCGTTGTGCACTTGCCGTCTGAGATCGTTAGACCTCGTCGTGCCGCCGTTGAGATCGTTAGACCCTCGTCATGCACTGCCGTTGAGATCGTTAGACTCGTGCACGCCGTGATCGTAGACTCGCTGCACTGCCGTTGAGATCGTTAGACCCTCGTTGTGCACTGCCGTTGAGATCGTTAGACCGTCGTCTGCGCGCCTTGAATCGTAGACTCGCATGCACGCCGTTGAGATCGTTAGACCGTTGAGCACTGCCGTTGAGATCGTTGACCGTCGTCGCGCTGCCGTTGAGATCGTTAGACCTCGTCATGCACTGCCGTTGAGATCGTTAGACCTGTCGCACTGCCGTTGAGACGTTAAACCTCGTCAGCACTGCCCTTAGATCTTCATGTGTAAGAAAGAGATCGAAGCACACATGGTTATTCACCAAAGTGAGATGCTGATGATCCAATCAATCGATTAACACATGAATATATTGTCTCTGGAAGTAAGCATACAAATAGAGAATTTCTCTGTAAACAATATACCTTCTCCCCTCTTCTAGCATGAAAACATACAATTTCTAGTTTGGAGAAAGCTAGTCCGTTGTTGTTTCTACGTCGTTGAGAATTAGAGACCAGAATGTTGCAAGTTTTTTCAGGCAATAGCTTCATCGGATATTCTCATTCTGTGAATCGCATCATTGTTATCTTATTACGGATAAAATCGGAATGCCGTCTGTGAATATCGATTTCTGCCGATTCTTGTTATCAGAATAGTGACGCTGTGGGAGGAGAAAAGAAATTAGAGACATTCATGCTCAAGCTCGTAGAGGAAGGACAGAAATGATTGAAGAATCTAAACTGGGATACAGACTAGTAGTTCCAAACTGTAGGAGAACAATATTTGTTAGATCAATAGTTATAAAGAAATATAAAGGCAATCTTATGCAATAATATTGTCATATTTATGTCTAAGAATCTGGACGTCGTTTTATTTAATCATTTAGTCATATTTTAGTCTAGAAATCTAGATGTTGTATTATACTATAATTATATTTTAGTCTAGAAATATAGACTATCATACTATAATTATATTTTAGTTTAGAAATCTAGACTATATCATACTATAATTATATTTTAGTCTAGAAATTTAGACGTTGTATGATACTATAATTATATTTTAGTCTAGAAATCTAGACGTTGTATGATACTATAATTATATTTTAGTCTAGAAATATAGACGTTGTATCATACTATAATTATATTTTCGTCTAGAAATCTAGACGTTGTTTCATCATCATAATCACCATCAGGTGCCATGCCGGCTGGCTAGGCTTTCATGGATCTCCACAAATCTTTGTCTCTGTTGTTAGTTATCATCTCAGATGTTGACGCTCTTCTGTGCCTTGAAGTTCAGGCTATTCAAAATTATCTCTCTCTGTCATCCCTTTCGTATCCTCGATTTTACTGGTTGTTACAATGTGTTCTAAACCTCCTCTACTCAGGGATTGTTTTTGTATTTTGTAAAACTACAGTACTTTGTTTTACGTGTTTCGCCATTGCTACATAGTTTTACTGCAGTCTTTCCTTGTATCAACATTGCTACATAGTTTACTCAGTCTTCACTTATATCAACATTGCTACATAGTTTTACTGCAGTCTTCCTTGTATCAACATTGCTACATAGTTTTACTGCAGTCTTCACTTATATCAACATTGCTACATAGTTTTACTGCAGTCTTTCCTTGTATCAACAATGCTACATAGTTTTACTGCAGTCTTCACTTATATCAACATTGCTACATAGTTTTACTGCAGTCTTCCTTTATATCAACATTGCTACATAGTTTTACTGCAGTCTTCCTTTATATCAACATTGCTACATAGTTTTACTGCAGTCTTCACTTATATCAACATTGCTACATAGTTTTATGCAGTCTTTCACTTTATCAACAATGCTACATAGTTTTACTGCAGTCTTCACTTATATCAACATTGCTACATAGTTTTACTGCAGTCTTCACTTATATCAACATTGCTACATAGTTTTACTGCAGTCTTTCCTTATATCAACATTGCTACATAGTTTTACTGCAGTCTTCACTTATATCAACATTGCTACATAGTTTTACTGCAGTCTTCCCCTTATATCAACATTGCTACATAGTTTTACTGCAGTCTTCACTTATATCAACATTGCTACATAGTTTTACTGCAGTCTTCCTTTATATCAACATTGCTACATAGTTTTACTGCAGTCTTTCCTTATATCAACATTGCTACATAGTTTTACTGCAGTCTTCCCTTATATCAACATTGCTACATAGTTTTACTGCAGTCTTCACTTATATCAACATTGCTACATAGTTTTACTGCAGTCTTCACTTATATCAACATTGCTACATAGTTTTACTGCAGTCTTCACTTATATCAACATTGCTACATAGTTTTACTGCAGTCTTCACTTATACTATTCATTTTGAGAAGTAGATTTCGTTTTGTAATGTTATGCAGAATGTGTTGTACTATGGTCACCGCGAGTAATCGGTGATAGCTTTGCCCTATCAATTTGATAAGAAAACATAATGTCTCACTAAAACATCTATTGAAATTCTTGTTTTTGTTACATTACCTTCAGTCGATACCAATGTGTATCTGTTAGATCAAGTTGTGTTGTAAGACAACAAGAACAGTAACACTCAATCAATCGATGAAAGATAACATTGTTGTGTGCAATGCAATCAGGAAATCGATAGCAATAATATTGAAAGTGCAGAACAACACTGCATGAAGCAATTATTGTTACAATTTGATACACATCAACTGGCATGACTCAGATCTGATAATTTCTTCTATGACTAAACAAATCTGACACCATGCTTTATAACAACCCAGTAGATGGGATACTGTAAAGTGGGTTTTCTCTTTTTATATTTGACCAATGGCCTTCTGTACAAGTGTGTGTTTCTTCGACAATATGCATCAAACCTCTGTGGTATCAAACAAAAAAAATAATAAAGAAATCAAGAATCATATGATTAGAGTTGAGAAAGGAGAATCAAAGCGTTCGACGTTTTTACGACTGGCGACCATATGACTTGGGAGAGGGATTGTGAGGGGAGGGGCGAGACGACTCTGTGACTGGACGTAATATTCCGAAGACATTAAGTAGTAGCATGTCCCATACGGAACGTCGCATTCATCACAGCCCGTCTGAAAGCTCTCTGTCGCTTGCCTCTTCAAGCGTCATGTTTAAGGTTCCTTTGATGTTCTGCTGCCACCTTCGTCTTGGTCGTCCCCTGCCTTGTGGTCCAGGAACCATGCCTTCATTACCTTTCTCTCCAGACCGCTGTGACGTTTAATGGGACCAAAATATTTCATATTCCGGGACATGATGCTATTTATGAGAAAAATGCTCCGTGATATGCAGATCTTGTAGGATATCTTCCAAAGACATTAACGTGATTTAAATAAGCATCCAACGCACTCATGGGACCAAAATAGATTTATAAGTAAATACACTCTAAATTTCAACAAGAAATCAAATCAGACCATGGTATTGGAGAACCTAATCCTTCTTTTACGATGTTTTCCCCCTGCTCCATCTATTTCTTTTTTTTTGCGTTAAATAATAAAAAAAAATACGAAAAGCAATCCTCAGCTTCTGATCAACACACTCTCGTGCTTTGAAAATTATCAGAGTAATAGTCATGAAAGACAGCGTAGGGAATTAGTCCCATGAGATGTGAGCGGAATAATTCGGTGGTTATAAGTAGCATCGAGTAAATATATGGAAAACAGTAATTTGGCCAAAGTAATGAAGACGAACACGCAAATATAATCCGATATTTGTTATGGAGATTGTTATGGAGATTGTGTTATTTAATCCCACTCTACGAGGACTTAGTCACGGATCATTCACAAATACTGATTGATTGACTGCTTGATTGACTGGTTGATTGATCAGATCATAATCATTGATATTTGGCGAATCTGTTGTTCCGATTTCATTCATACACATGACATTTTTAGCGATAATGCACAACTTGACAGCACTGGCGAAAGTTTCAAATGAAGTTTTATATTATGGTAATTTTTGGTAGGAATATTATAATTAGATTACCAACAGACAGTGCACTACAAAGAACAATGTTACTCCGATACAGTGTATACAAAACAAAAGGCCGGCAACGCAAAAGGTGGACTTCAGAGATAACAGAGGCGATGAGAGACACTGTTTATGAAGCGCACACAAAAGCTCGTTCTAGAAATCTCTTCTTACCATGACGATGTGAGGCAAATCAGGGCCGGAGAAGAGAAAGAAAGACAAGGCGTATAAAGAGGCTCGCTCCAGGTGTCTCCTTTTTTATGTGGCTGAAAGGCAAAACATGATTAGAGAATATATATTTTAATCCACATATTATATATGTTTGAGTAATTATTTAGACGTTAAGATTCGAATACAAATGGCAAGATTAATATTTGCCATTTTTAAAGAACATATGGAGCTCAACAAGGATCAGGAATAAAACTAAGATAATGTTCTTTAACTCAAATGTCAGTGCTGTCCTTCTATATGGAGTGGAGACATGGAGAACAACTAAGGGAACACCAAAAAGTTGCAGACATTCATCAACAGAAGCTTGCGCTAAATACTATATCTGCGATGGTATTACAGGACTACAAACAAGGGAACTATGGGATAAAGCGGGACAACGGCAGGTGGAAGAAGAGATAAGGGACAGAATGTGACGATGGATATGGAGATACACTGAGAAGACCCCGGGCAGCATCACCAGACAGGCCCTCCAATGGAACCACCAGGACAATAGAGGTAGGAGAAGATCAAAGAACTCATGGAATCAGATCTGTTATTTGTTTGAAGTGATGAGTTGAGATGCCAGAGCTTTCTCCTGAAAATGCAAAGAGATTAGTAGTGTACAATAGTTACATAAGAGAACAAGTTTATGAACTATGAACTAACAAGTTTATGTTGCGGGAAATTGTGTTCATGTAAATTTTACGAACAAAAGTGAAACATTCTTATTCAGAAACACATTTTTAAAATGAAAATTTGACTAACGTTAAGCCAGCGAAGCTAAACATGGTGCCAGAAATCCATAGACGCGGGCGCCGTGTTGAACATGGTGGCGTAACCTTTTAGATAAAAGGCGTATCTATCGATACTATATCATCTATGAATGTGAACGCGGTTGTATTAGTATCCATTTGTTCAGCATATTATTTTCTCTAACAACAAATATACACGTATTTATATATATACATAAATATATAAAAAAGGAGGTCTGTGTGGCTAAGTGGTCCGCGCCGTTATCTTCCCGAGTGCAGCTTTTTTTTCCAGAGATCCCTAGGATTGTTGCTGGAACTACGGAGTTCGTGCTTTGTGTAATACTCTCGGCAGGTGGCGTGAGTTTCTGCGGAGAGGGTCCGAGCCATATGGGATAAAACCCAGTGCAATGAAGTCAATCCTTCAGCTTTAAAACCGTTAAAAAAAATATCTAAAAAATGCTGTTAATGTGAACTATTAGTCACGCAACTAACATCTGAAATCTGTTAGAGTTTAGTTTCACTCAATCATACAATTGTTAGCTAGCAATATTGATTTGATGATACATTCTAATTAGTAAATACTAACTGGAAAGTCTGCATACAACAATGGAGTCTAGTAGCAAACGCAATAATTATAATGGCTATACGTAAGCTGGGCTTAATAATCTGTTGAACACAATTATTTTGTCTCATTTTGACTAGACATATGCTATCAGAAATATCGCATATGAAATAGCAGATATAAAAGAGGAAGACTAGAAGAAGACTAGGGTATAATAATGAACACAGTAAACATAATATTTAAGCGCCAGTGAAAATCAGAAATAACGGTCCAAGAATTCTGAGAAATGTGTTTGCACCGAGTTTTATGACGCCTGTTCCATATCCAATCTCTAATACGATAAAAGACTCGCCGCTGCTGAGAAATAAACTGAATAATTTAGTGAAGGGAAACGTTGCACTGTCCATGATCGTTACAGATTTCCCGTCTGTTACATTGCTTTTGTATAACTTTTCTATAACTGTCAATCAATAACTTAATAAAAAATGTTCTACAGCGCTTTGTTATTATTTGTTTCAAATTAACTTTCAACATTGGCATTTCGTTATGAGCAATAAGAAATAAATTGCAAACATTCATCAACTGGTGTCTGCGAAAAATGGAGGGACATAGATTGTTTATAGGGTTATAAGTGAGAAACTTATGGAGATAGCGACAAATAGAGGGACATATATTGTAGGGTTATAAGTGAGAAACTTATGGAGATGGCGACAAATAGAGGGACATATATTGTATTATGGGGCTTTAAGTAAGGAACGTTTTTAGATAGCGACAAATAGAGGGACATATATTGTAGCATTATAAGTGAGAAACTTATGGAGATATCGACAAATAGAGGGACATATATTGTAGGGTTATAAGTGAAAAACTTATGGAGATAGCGACAAATAGAGGGACATATTTTGTATTTAGGGTTATAAGTGAGAAACGTATGGAGATAGCGACAAATAGAGGGATATAGATTGTTTTATACAGTTATAAGTGAGAAACTTATGGAGATAGCGACAAATAGAGGGACACATATTGTATTATGGGGCTATAAGTAAGGAACGTTTTTAGATAGCGACAAATAGAGGGACATACATTGTATTATTGGGTTATAAGTGAGAAACTTATGGAGATAGCGACAAGTAGAGGGACATATATTATAGAGTTACACGTGAGAAACTTATGGAGATAACGACAAATAGAGGGACATATATTATAGAGTTACACGTGAGAAACTTATGGAGATAGCGACACATAGAGTGACACATAGAGGGACATAGATTGTATTATAGAATCAAAAGTGATGAACTTATGAAGATGGCGTGAAATGTCCTCAATGAAATAAGAGAAGACTGAAAAACACTAACGTGGCACACTTGAAGAAAACAAGAGAGAAATATGTGGCTAAGTGGTTAAGCATTTACCTTCCATTCCGAAGGTCGTGGATTCGAATCCAGACCACGTCAATCTGTTCAGGTCTGAATATTTTCTAGAGAACCCTGGAATTGTTACCGGAGCTACGAAGTTTGTGCTTTGTGCAGTAATCTCGGCCGGTGGCGTGACATTTCTGCGCAGAGGGACTGAGCTATATGGAGTGAAACCAAGTGCAATGAAATCAGTCCGTCGTTTTCAGGCCCTTTACAGAGAAATATAACATGAAGGGCCCTTTCCTGGAACCCACAGGGAAAGCGAGAGTGAAGTCTAGAGATTCACAGAGAAGAGATTTGGAGGCAGAAATTAAAGATATATGGAAGAGCTGATAGAAACTGGAAGGAACTGCTAGAGATATTTAAAATTTGAAAACTTTTCATGAAATATTTGAGGGCCTGTGCCCCAACCTGGGATAAAAAGACTCAAGAAAGAGACACAGAGAGAGAGAGAGGTAGATAGATAGATAGAGAGAGAGAGATATAGATATATATATATATATATATATATATAGATATATAGATAGATAGATAGATAGATAGAGAGAGAAAGAGAAAGAGAGAGAGAGAAAGAAGAGATTATGTTATGCTTCTGTTTTGATATGATGGCATCCTGCTAGTCTCAAAGCTAATGAACATATCACAGATGTAGGATAAACTAAACACACTTGATCTTAGGTTACAACAACCAGATTATACGCGTTTATAAGGGAAAGACAAAGATGATGAGATTTAGCCAAGCAAACGACAAATCCGATCTCCCTGAATGAAAATACACTTCAAGAGGTAGAATCAAACACATATTTAGCAACAATATAGACTTAGAGGAATGAACAGATAGCGATGCCATACTGAAGCGTTGGAAGGAGTTGCATGAGAAACTAAATATATGAATAATTAACATGAATTGTTTGAGGGTAATGCCAAAAATGGTGGAAAAAATAAAAATAAGAGTGAGAGAGAGAGAGAGAGAGAGAGAAGAATATATCTGCTAATCTAAGAGACACAACGAGATACTAGGATGAAGCAACGATTCGGGAGGAGTTGACTGAAGAAGCTATCAATCACAAATTTGGAATAATCTTATCTGCATACAGAGAGAACAGTGATACATATTTTGGACGCTGAGCAACAAAAAAAAGCACACAAAACTGGTCAATTCGCAGAAATAATAACGACCATAGAGGAGAGAAAACAAACTGACAGGAAGACTAATACAGCTTTGCAGTGAACAGTGTCATAAGCTTAGTAAAGAATTAATCATCATCTAATAGCTTGTCCTGAGCAGAACTTTACCACCCTAACAGTCCATCGGAATTTATCTCTCTCATAGGCAAGATATCTCGATTTTGATTCTTCCATACTCAATTCATCACACACACACACACACACACACACACAAACATCTAGAAAATCCATCTTCTTTATAGTCTTCGTTTTCTCCTATTTACTTATTCTTATTTGATGGATCAATAAAGATTTAAAAAGTCTAATTAGAAAGAACCCAATGAAATTCACAGACGACATAGCAAGACAAGCAGAAGAAGCACTACATAGTAATGAGTAAAGCACAAGGTTAAACGTAGATGAAACCAAAAAAAACATTTATCGAACAGTACAAAAGTTCTATGCTTCTTTCATATGTAATTTTTTTTTCAGTACTCTTCTAGCGTACTGGTATTACGCATATGTTACAGTTGCTGTTATCTTCTAGCGTACTGGTATTACGCATATGTTACAGTTGCTATTATCTTCTAGCGTACTGGTATTACGTATATGTTACAGTTGCTATTATCTTCTAGCACTGGATTACGCATATGTTACAGTTGCTGTTATCTTCTAGCTACTGTACGCATATGTTACAGTTGCTGTTATCTTCTAGCACACTAGTATTAAGCATATGTTACAGTTGCTATTATCTTCTAGCACACTGGTATTACGCATATGTTACAGTTGCTATTATCTTCTAGCACACTGGTATTACGCATATGTTACAGTTGCTGTTATCTTCTAGCACACTGGTATTACGCATATGTTACAGTTGCTGTTATCGATTAATTTTCTGCTGATGCCAGTCTTTGAATTTGAGAAGCTATGCATCTATTTATAAAACGCTCGTCTGTATGGCTAGGCAATGGGTACCATAAGAAAAAAGGGTTTGTAACGCAAATCAGGTGTTTGGTAATTATTTTTTTCCGGAAAGCCCCTTGTTCACTGTATGTTTGTTGATTTCAGGGTTAGACGTTCGAAAGCTCTCCCTGCTTCACACAAACACGCAGGGCAACTTTCTATTTTATATTAAAAATGTATGGATGCATGATTAATATAATATTTAACATCTGATAGACACAGACAGAAAAAAATACATTCAGAGAAATAAATAGCCATTTTGTGTGCCTGTACCTGCAATAAGATAGCACAACTAACAGAGATAACATATCTATGTGGTTCTCCCATAACAAAAGTAAACAAATCATGATATAAACCACAAACATACATCGAACAACACAACAGTTTCATATTTTTCTCTATATTTTATTTCTTTCTTGGTAGTCTCATATCGTACTGTTGTTACCCAGATCTTACGGTTACTGATATTAGCTATTTTCATGCTGATGTTGATCTCCAAATGTTAGAAGCGATGCATCTATTGCAGTTTTCTTTTACTATATTGACGTATAATTTCTTTATGGTCTTTAACGTTGCTGCATTCATTGTTAAAAAGGTTTCTGCTCAAATTGTAGGGTTTCATGCAGCTCTTGTTATTACTGTTCATTGATAAAGCTATATGTGTTCTGTTAATTTCTGTTGTTGTATCATTCGTTGCTTGGTTGCTATGTTTGCATTTTCAACTGCTAATGCTCAAACCATTCTATTATGGATCTAGTAAATTTTCATCCGACAGGCGCTCCTGTTCTAATAGTTGCTGCTCCAGCTGCCATTGTTTCTCTTGAAAACTCTGCTCCAGTTGTCGATCTCTCTCCAGAAGTTGTTGTCTTTCAAAGTGTAATTCTTGCTTTTGAAGTTGGTACTCTAGAAGCGCTTGCTGTTCCAGAAATTG
Source organism: Arion vulgaris (assembly GCA_020796225.1). Classification (NCBI taxonomy): domain Eukaryota; kingdom Metazoa; phylum Mollusca; class Gastropoda; order Stylommatophora; family Arionidae; genus Arion; species Arion vulgaris. Next base: position 9,824,694 of record CM036759.1, on the reverse strand, counting down.
CCGTTCAAATCGCCAGTCTGGCTTTGGAAGTTGGTACTTTATCAACTGATTTTCCTGCTCAATGGGTTGGTCTTGTTCTATGGGTTCTAGAGGTTCTACATTTTCAATCTGACGTTCTTGCTGTTGAAGCTGCAGATGTAGCTGTCGTTCAATCTCTAGAAGTTGTTCCTTTTTAATCTTGAAATCTTGGTCTTGAAGTTGTTTATATAGATCTCTCTCAATCTCTAGTAGTTGTTGCTTTTTAATCTGACATTCTTGCTCCTGAATTTGCCGATTTAGCTGTCGCTCTTCTTCTAGGAGTTGTTGCTTTTTGATCTGACATTGTTGCTCTTGAAGTTGCCAATGTATCTGTCGCTCTTCTTCTAAATGTTGTTGCTTTTCAACCTGATATTCTTCCTCTTGAAATTGCTGGTGCAACTGCCTGTCTTCGCATTGAATATCTTGCTGTTTAGTCTGGCACCCTTGCTCTTGAAGGTGAATAGTTAGCTTTCGATCTTCCTTTAGAGTTTGTTGTGTTTCAATCTGATATTCTTGCTCTTGACGTTGCCGATTTAGTTCTCGCTCGTCTATAAAAAGTTCTTGCTTTTTAACCAGACATTCTTGATCACGAAGTTGATGATGGAATCGTCGCTCTTGCACCAGAAGCTGCTGCTTATCCAACTGGCATTCCTGTTCTAGAAGTTGTCGTTGAAGTTGCCGTTCATTTTCTAGAAGTTCTTGTATTTTAAATTGACAATCTTGTTCTAGGAGATGTTTCTGCTCAACATGCCTTTCTTGATTTAGAAGGTGCTGCTGCAGTTGAACGCTTGTATTATCAGACAACTGGAATTGCTGAGGACTCTGTTCTAAATGATATTTTTCTAGTTTCAGATCTTGTTCTAGATATAGCTGCTTCTCCAGCTGCCAATTTAGCTTTTGAATTTGCTGCTTCAGATTTTGAATTTGCTCTATAAGTTTCTGACTGTCAAACTGTCGTATTTTCTCTAAATTATGCTGCTCGGAGCGCCAGTCGTGCATTTGAAGTTCCTGCTCTAGATTCAAATTCTTCTCTAGACTTTGCTGTCGTTCAAGCGGTTCGGGCTGCCAGTTTACCATTTGAAGTTGCTGATCTCTCTTTAGGAGATGAGAATGCCTAAAATGACGTTCTTGCTTTGTATTGTGTTGCTCCAGCTGCAAGTCTAGCTTCTGAAGCTTTTCAGTCAAAGTCTGTTTCTGCTGCATAATTATGCGCTCCATCTTTTGTTCTTCCTTTAAATCATTCTTTCATTTAGTATTTTCTGCTCCAGTCTTTGTTCCTCTAGAAGAAGCTACGCAGCTTCTGTTCTTATTGTAGACAATGCAGTTTCAGTAGTTGGTTATATAGAAAACGTTATCGCTCCAGCTCTTGTTCTTGAAATATAATAGTATGTACTAGTTGTAGATCTTGCTGTAGACAATGCAGTTTCAATAGTTGGTTATACAGAAAACGTTGTCGTTCCAGCTTTTGTTCTTGAAATATAATAGTATGTACTAACTGTAGATCTTGCTGTTGAATTTGCTTAAATCGAACGATGCTTTATTCTGTTGCTTTAATGTTATATCCTTATTTCTACTTACAAACTGTTACACCAACCGCAGTTTTGCTCAATAATTGCTTGCGCTATCTGTCTTTCCTGTTCTTGAATTTGTTCTTCCAGCTGTTTCTCTTGTTCTAATATTTGCTGGTCCAGCTTCCGTTCTTGATGTAGAAGTTGCTGCTCCAGCTGTTTCTGTTGCTCTATAAGTTGCTGTTGTTGCTGATGGTATTGTTTTCGATTTTGCTGCTTCGCCTGCTTTTCCTGTTCTAGTAGTTGTTGCTCAAGTAGTTGTTCTTGCTCTAATAGTTGTTGCTCGAGCTGCCGCTCTTGCTCTTGAAGTTGTTGCTCTAGCAAACGTTTTTGTTCTAGAAGTTGTTCCACCAGCTTTCGCTTTTTCTCTAGATTATTCTGCACCGGTAATTGTTGCTTTGAATCATATGGATCATGCTGGTGTATATACGTTTGCAACTGGTCCTTCTGATATTGCTGGTGCTCTGAATGTTGTTGTACCAACTGCTGCTGCTGTTCACATTGTTGTTGCTCCGACTGTTGCTGTTGGTACTGCTCAAGCATTTTTTACAATTAGTGATGTAGCTGCTGTCACTTCATTAATATTGGCTACCTTTTTCCCACTAGCTCTAACTGTTGTTCTAAGAATATTTTTTATTTCGAGCTGCTTCTGTGTTTCTAGTTCTTTTTGTTTACTCAAGCTATTCTTGTTCTAGGTGTATATTCTATTTTATCGGTTCTTACTACTAAAACTGTTTATGATGTTCGAGATATTCTTGCTGTGACATATGCTCTTGCTATTTTTATTGTTCCTGTTGTTTTAGCTGTACATGCTTTGGAACTGATCTTATTGTTACAAAACTGTTTCTGTTGTTCGAACGTCTATTGCTCTTCTATTAATGAACTGTTATTCTTGTCTTAGCTGTTGTTATTGTTCTAGATGTTCTTTATGTTATATAGACTTTTTTGGTTATAGATGTGCTAGTTGTTATTATGTTCTTATTGTTTCGCCTGTTTTTGTAGCTATATACAATATTACTGTTCTGGCTGTTGTTGCTCTAACTGTTCTTGTTGCTATATAGTTTGTTGCTGTTCTCGCTAATCGTTCTTGTAGCTATATAGTATCTTGCTGTTCTCGCTGTTGATATTCTAACTGTTCTTGTTGTCTAACTGTTAGAGTTTCTTTTTATTCAAAATTATTTCCGCTACTGTTATTAATGTTTTACGTAACATTGTTATTCGACTGGTGTCAGTCTCAGTGATTGCAAATAATCTTGATGGTGTTATTACTACACTTCCGTGTTCTGTAATATTTTGCATAATATTACTGGTTTGACATGATCTCTGTGTTTTTCTAAATGAAACATTCACTCTTGGTGTACTTTCCTTACTTCTGTTACAAGTCCTTTACCTTTTTGTTTAGAACATTACAATTGTTTTGCCGACTTCATATTCTCGATCCAACATCTCTGTTCTTTCAATCTGATTTAAGTTGTTTTTGAAATGCATACCACCCACTATTAAGAGCTGCATTTGTTTCGCTTACGTGTTAAAATAAATGCTGACATATTTATTCTTGTTTGACAGGACACAAGCAAGATTCGCACTCACATTCCAAAAATAACAAGAATGATTTTCTGAATGTATCTACGACGAAAACGTAACTAGTTTCACGCACATAATAGTGGTACAGCTTCTAGATCCAGAAAAACAAATTAGCAACGTTCAGTAGATGTGCTTTGCCGTGCTTTGCACCAGTTTCGGATATTCTAATTCATCATCATCATCAAGTATCTAGTCCCTTCCGGAACTTGGCTCCAATGACAGCAGTCCTGAAAACCTCTCTGTTCTGTGCAAGTTGACCGGCGTCAGCAGGAGTCATTGTCATATCGTCAATGATATCTTGCATCCATCGTCTTCATGGCCTTTCTCTCATTCTTCTTCTGGACCCTATTTTTTCCAAAATTATCTTCTCTAGGCACTCATGTCGTTTAGTGTGTGAAATATTTAATTTCCATCGATGTTATGCTCTTAAATACCCAAATCTCTCTCTAATATCTCGCTGTTTGCAGAACAGAAGCATTTGTTCTTTTCTCTATCCATGATATTCTAAGTACTCTTCTGTAGCATTTGCATTCAAAGGCATTATGATCTTCTCCAGCGCCTTATCAATGGTCAATTACTTTTTAATAAATTAGGCAAGATAATAAATTCAAACATTTGATAACACTCCTTTTTCTGTGACAACATGTGGATAAGAATCATGGATCATTCATCATCATCATCAGGCCTCGACACCCGCAAGGGGGAAATAAAGAATAGACAAACAATTTCTACTTAATTCTTCTTCTTCTTCTTTGCGATCGTTCTTTACACCAATTTTAATCACTCTTTGTGATATGTTTGATCTTTGCTAAGAACGTGTATACGTTGCACATTGGTTTGGTAGGCCCCTAAACGCATAGACTTCTACACGTTTAGAACACGTGCATCCTATTTCAGCCAAACCGCCTTAGTCGTCTCTTACGACATGCATGGCAGGTAACAGTAGTTCTTTTCTTTACACCCCAAATTTGGGCCCCGGTAACCACTCGGGCGTCTACTTAATTCCATCTTGTGACTTTCTTTTCACTTTAGACCTAGTCATATGGATATCTGTGAACTCTGTTGGGTAGAATGGATAGAGTTGACATTCTGAACGCTCTCATACAGTGTGACCTAAGCGGTAACACAGACAAGTAAACTAAGACAAATCTTAATGATAAGTTGCAGTCATGTTCTGTTTGTGAACGGACTGGCGTAAGAGACAGAAGAGAGATAATGAAATAATGATTTTTATCTTTAACAATTTCAGACAATATATCAAGATTCGAGTTGTAGATGACGAAGAATATGAGAAGACTGAGCAATTCTCTCTGGCACTGGACGAACCTCAACTGATGAAAACAGGTAAGTGTTAACCTGTTATGTTGCTTTTATACTTACTTTCTCTTCTCCTTTTTGTTCAGCCTCTTCTTTGTATTCTCCCACTTCGCCACCATCCTCTTCATTGTTTTTCTCATTCTCGTCGTGGTACTCTCTTAGTCGTTATATCTTCGTCGTCTCTCTCTTAATCATCATCCTCAATGTTTCATCGCAAGCTTGATATATCCATTGGTGCAGCAAAACGAGAAAACCACGAGAGAAACCCCAGTAGGTACATCAACCTCAATGTTTCATCTCAAGCTTGGTATGCCCATTGGTGCGGCAAGAAGAGAAAACCACGAGAGAAACCCCATTAGGTACATCAACCTACACAGAACGGAAGTTGTAAGTCTATACATACTGAAAACATACTTAGGAAATGATCGGAACAGTAATGGACATGTCCAATGTGCGATGAAGATCATCTTCAAATGAACAATAAACGGGGCACCGCTCGTTTAACCTAAGAACAAGCCTTATATCAGAACGCATTAGTGAACAGCCATAAATAATGTAAATTATCCCCTTCAAGAGAATATTTAACAAAACCGTACATATAATTGAATAGTAACGGTAATGTTACATGGTGGGCATGATTGTTCACTGTTAACATCAAAGAGTAAACTTTCCTACAGTCAATATTAACATGTATAAGACATGCATTGAGAGAGTCTTTCCGAACAGGGAAGTTTCAGGGCTGTGAATCCCACTCGCTGACCAGATTGAAAGAGATGGGTGTCAATATTGGTACAGCCCGAAAAGAAAGACATACTAAATAACAAAAGAGGACTGTTAATCAACATCGAACGGCGTGTTGGTCGCTGGACGCTGCTGGATTTGCTGAGGCGGAGATCAGAGCACCTATGGACATGTCCGGAGTGCTGTGATGATAGTCCTCATATAACTGATAACTGATAAGACTCCGCCAATATCGGTTATCAGTTATATGAGGACTATCACCATAACCGTTCGGGCATATCCATATGTGCCGATTCCCGCCTCAACAAGTCCAGCAGCGTCCAGAGGCCCAACATTCCAGTTCGTTTTTTATTAATCAATCTTTTCGCAGATATGGTATGTTTTTTTTCGGGCTGTACCAATCTACTCATCTCGCTCAAACTGGCCAGCTGCTGTGGTTCACAACAATGAAATTCCTTTGTTCGGTTAGACTATTTCAATGCGTTAAGAATGTCATTTCAATTCAAGCAGTTCCCTCTGATATCGCAACCGTACCAGCCAATCTATCAGCTCGTTCATTTCTCCTGACTCTGGCGTGCACAGAGAACCAAAATGAAAGGGATTTCTCTGATCTCAGTCTGTGCCAGTACCTTCACCCAACGTAGTCTCACCATTACTGTTTCGATTTTCCTAACCAAACACATAGCGTCTCCGCAATCAGTAAATATCAAAGGAGTGTAAATAAATGTCCAGAAGTGAATATATCAAAGAATATAAATGATTCATAGAAATGTTTCATAGTCTAATTATGCAAAAATATGCACAATTAATCAACGTATAATTAAATAATGCATATGTCAGAGGTCAGGACAATAAGATAAAAAGCTAACATTGATAAAATCAAATATTCTGACTATGATCATTTGTATAATGTTAGGTTACCATAGTTACACTGTTTGATATGCCACTGTCTGATCTATCCTGGTAATGGACTATAGTAATGCATATCTCTTACTAATCCATGTATAATACATTCATATCATGCATATTATTTACATAATAGATTCGTTGATATATATATATATGCTGCCCAAGATGAAAACTGCAGCCCTGGTTAGAAGAAGAAGTAGAAGATATATATATATATATATTACATATATTGTTCACCAAAGTACAAGACGATATGACTTGTTCACGGCCAAAGCTACACCAAAGACAGTCCATAGACTTGTTCACGGCCAAAGTTACACCAAAGACAGACTATAGACTTGTTCACGGCCAAAGCTACACCAAAGACAGTCCATAAACTTGTTCACGGCCAAAGTTACACCAAAGACAGACTATATACTTGTTCACGGCCAAAGCTACACCAAAGACAGTCCATAAACTTGTTCACGGCCAAAGTTACACCAAAGACAGACTATATAACTTGTTCACGCCAAAGCTACACAAAGACAGTCCATAAACTTGTTCACGGCCAAAGCTACACCAAAGACAGTCCATAGACTTGTTCACGGCCAAAGTTACACCAAAGACAATCCATAACTTGTTCACGGCCAAAGTTACACCAAAGACATCATAACTTGTTCACGGCCAAAGTTACACCAAAGACAGACTATATACTTGTTCACGGCCAAAGTTACACAAAGACAGTCCATAGACTTGTTCAGGCCAAAGTTACACCAAAGACAAGACTATATGACTTGTTCACGGCCAAAGTACACCAAGACAGCATAAACTTGTTCACGGCCAAAGTTACACCAAAGACAGTCCATAGACTTGTTCACGGTCAAAGTTACACCAAGACAGTCCATAGACTTGTTCACGGCAAAGTTACACCAAAGACAGTCCATAGACTTGTTCACGGCCAAAGTTACACCAAAGACAGACTATAGACTTGTTCACGGCCAAAGTTACACCAAAGACAGTCCATAGACTTGTTCACGGCCAAAGTTACACCAAAGACAGACTATAGACTTGTTCACGGCCAAAGCTACACCAAAGACAGTCCATAGACTTGTTCACGGCCAAAGTTACACCAAAGACAGACTATAGACTTGTTCACGGCAAAGCTACACAAAGACAGTCCATAGACTTGTTCACGGCCAAAGTTACACCAAAGACAGACTATAGACTTGTTCACGGACAAAGCTACACCAAAGACAGTCCATAGACTTGTTCACGGCCAAAGTTACACCAAAGACAGACTATATACTTGTTCACGGCAAAGTACACCAAAGACAGTCCATAAACTTGTTCAGGCAAGCTTACACCAAAGACAGTCCATAGACTTGTTCACGGCCAAAGTTACACCAAAGACAGTCCATAGACTTGTTCACGGCCAAAGTTACACCAAAGACAGTCCATAGACTTGTTCACGGCCAAAGTTACACCAAAGACAGACTATAGACTTGTTCACGGCCAAAGTTACACCAAAGACAGTCCATAGACTTGTTCACGGCCAAAGTTAACAAAGACAGACTATAGACTTGTTACGGCCAAAGCTTGCACCAAGACAGTCTATACTTGTTCAGGCCAATATTACACTAAGACAGTCCTGAGACTTGTTCACGCAAACAGTTACAAAACAGTCATAGACTTAGTTCACAGGCAAAGTTACACCAGACAGTCCATAGACTTGTTCACGGCAAGTTACACAAAGACAGTCTATAGACTTGTTCCGGCAAAGCTACACCAGACAGTCCATAGACTTGTTCTGTGCCAATTACACCAAAGACAGCATAGACTTGTTCACGGCAGCTACACAAAGACAGTCCATAGACTTGTTGCAAGTTAACAAAGACAGTCCATAGACTTGTTCGGCAAAGTTACCCAAAGACAGTCCATGACTTGTTGGACAGATTACACAAAGACAGTCCATGACTTGTTCACGGACAAGTTACACCAAAGACAGTCTATAGACTTGTTCACGGTCAAGTTTACCCAAGACAGTCCATAACTTGTTCAGGTCAAATTACAAGACAGTCCATAGAACTTGTTCAGGCAAAGTTACCCAAAGACAGTCCATAGACTTGTTCAGGCAAAGTTACCAAAGACAGTCCATAGACTTGTTCACAGCCACAGTTTACACAAAGACAGTCCATAGACTTATTCACGGCCAAAGTTACACCAAAGACAGTCCATAGACTTGTTCACGGCCAAAGTTACACCAAAGACAGTCCATAAACTTATTCATGGCCAAAGTAACAAAGACTGCTAGAAGATGGTATGGCTTGTATAATCACATTTACTTGAAGCAATTATTTATGATCTACGAGTGTACAGGTCGTCCTGGGAAAACGCCATATGATCAAATCATCAGTCTTTCGTCTGGTATAACTTAATTTAAAGCGTAGGTTCTTCAGTTTTTTTTTTTATCACGCATTGCGTCTTCATTGATACAACGATCAACGACTCTTATTGGTCTCCCATGCTCCCCATGTTATTCTTTCGTGTTGTCTTCTTTTCTCTAATCCTGTTTTGCCTCACTGCGTCAGAACACAAAACATTTATAGAATGGGCTTTTGTGTGCGTTCATAAAAGATTGTTTTCGTCGCCTCTGTTATCTCTGTGTACCCCTTTTGCTGTGTAGCCACTGTGTTGGAGTAACATTGCTCTTTTAGGCGAACTGACACAGGCCAAAGTAATCTGTGTATTCTTAAATGTATTTACATATATATTTTGTTCCTGAAAGTAACTGCTCCCAGTTCGGTCCGGCGACAATTGGGGACTAGAGGAACATTATTAAGTAGAGGTGTCCGACGTGATGCTGACACCATCGCCCATTGTGTTTCGTTGGTCAAAGAAATTTGGGGACTAGAGGAAGGTTATTAAGTAGAGGTGTCCGACGTGATGCTGACACCATCGCCCATTGTGTTTCGTTGGTCAAAGAAATTTGGGGACTAGAGGAAGGTTATTAAGTAGAGGCGTCCGACGTGATGCTGTACCATCGCCCATTGTGTTTCGTTGGTCAAAGAAATTTGGGGACTAGAGGAACATTATTAGTGAGGTGTCCGACGTGATGCTGACACCCTCACATTGTGTTTCGTTGGTCAAAGAAATTTGGGGACTAGAGGAAGGTTATTAAGTAGAGGCGTCCGACGTGATGCTGACACCATCGCCCATTGTGTTTCGTTGGTCAAAGAAATTTGGGGACTAGAGGAAGGTTATTAAGTGGAGGTGTCCGACGTGATGCTGACACCATCGTCCATTGTGTTTCGTTGGTCAAAGAAAAAATTTGTGTCTAACACTATATTCCTAATATAGATCTTGTTATGAAAACATGTTTCATTCATTCATCTCCACACTAAAAATATGTTCCATTCATACACTCTCAGAGTAACTGAGGGAACAGAGATCTCACACACTAAAACATGTTTCATTCATACACTCTCAGAGTAACTGAGGGAACAGAGATCTCACACACTAAAACATGTTTCATTCATACACTCTCAGATTAACTGAGGAGCAGAAACCAAAAACTAAATTGAAAAATACTGGTTTAATTCAAACGTCACTGTATTATCTAACTACACGCATATATGTACTTTTACCATTCCATCTTGCTGAAAACTTTAGCGTCAAAACACCTACCCAATAGCTTCGGCTGAAAGTTCTAATTTGTTTTCCTCGGAAAATATTTTAAATCAAGTTTTAGCTAAGGAAACCTACGAGTAGATCCTACCCGGATTTGAAGTCCTGTTTATTGTTTGTGAACCCCGGTTGTTGACGTGTTCATCCAGCAGCTGGTACTAGTTCTTGATGTAGTATGAACGTTTGAGAATTCTAAGGATGGTGTAGTTATTGCACATATACATATCGTTGTATGAACAGAAGATTAATTGTAACGTACTCACTAGCCCGTCAAGCCTATCACCAACAGCTGGATGCAGCTCTTCTCTGCTAGATGTAAGACAAACAGATGAAGACAAAAATAAGGTGTTGTCAATGTGTGTATAACAGCTGTTATATTTCTTAGCTAATGTTATAGGCAAATAGATACAACTGGTATTTATATATTAGATAGTACGCTGTAGTGTAGAAGTGAGAAACATTCTTTGAAATAAATATGGCGAAATGCGTAAAAACAAAGTTTTACAAAATACAAAAACAGTAGAAATAAACATCGACGTTTCAAACAAAATTTCTTTATCAATAATAGGATATAGCAGAAGTGAAGATATACTTGTTATACTTCAGACATCACTTATACAATGAGACAACATATTCATAACGGCTCTAAAATGAAAATATGAGAATAAAATGAAATAAATGTGACAACTCGAAACGGAAAAAAGATGAAACAATACTAATAAAAACGTATACAAATGGGATGTAACTGATGGTTTGAACATGACGGTTGCAGAGGCGGAACATCTGGCCTATGAGAGAGAAATTCCGAAGGACTGTAGGGGTGGCAAAGTTCTGCTCAGGACAAGCTATTTGATGATGATGATAAATCTATAATAAAGTGGGAAAAGAGACATTAAAAAGCACAGGAATGTAGTTCGTTAAGTCCATGCGGTTGCAAGGTATCACATAAAAGATATAAAACGATTTTCTAGAGAAAATCGATTTCGATCATCGGAGGAACATGATCGGATAGCTATGACCTGGATATCGCAAGCTCCCAAGTGGTCAGTTCCATTGAAATGGATGTCTACATGGGTCACAGAGCATTTGCGTATACCATGTAAGTGTTGGCCTAAACTGTACTTCATATATTGAAACACATATCATGTAAGGATATATGGATTTCTCATCCATCTGATACTGCATTCAGATCATTAAATAGTTAATGTATTTTGGAGCAGAGCATTTGGTTATTTTTTAAAAAGGGTTTGACCACTCATCATTATCATCATCATCATCATCATCATCATCATCACCATCATCACCATCATCATCATCAAATAGGTTATCCCTTCCGGAACTTGGCTCCCATGACAGCAGTCCCGAAAAACTCTGTGCTGTGCAAGTTGACCGGCGTCAGCAACAGTCGTTCTCAGATCGTCAATACCATCGTCTTCTAGGTCTTCCTCTCATTCCTCTTCCAGGCACCATTCCCTCCAAAATTATCTTCTCTAGGCATTCATGTCGTTTGATGGGTCCACATATTTAATTTTCCTTCATGTTATGCTCTTTAATAGCCATCTCTCTTTAATATCACGATGTTGCAGAACAGAAGCATTTGTTCTTATCTCTGTCCATTATATTCTAAGTATTCATCTGTAGCATTTGCATTCAAAGGCATTAATGATCTTCTCGGCCGCTTTATCAATGTTCCATGTCTCACAACCATTTGTTGCCAAGGGTTGACCACTAGCACAGAGATATTCATAAGTTGTACAAGCAAACATGACACGGTACGTTTCCTCCAGACATGACTAAGTGATAGTTGCAATAAAACATGTTGATCTGATTGATGAGGTCCCCTGTCTTGACTGCAACCCACTCAATTAGATATTATCCTTCAGGCGACAGCTGAACATACTGTCGTAGGTTTCATCATCATCATCATCATCAGGTGCCGTCTCACATCGAAGGTTGGCTGCAATGAATCTCCAGCATCCTCGTGTCTTTCGCCTTGGTGTTGCACACTGCCAGACTGTAACCTGTCCATTTCTTAAAGTCGTAGGTTTACACTTCCAAATGTCACATCCATCGACTGTCACGACCTCATTGACTCAACGCACTACATTCCTAAGCTTCTTAATGCTGTCTCTTATCATGCTCCATATTCTATATGTGTATATGTTAAATTTATATATGTTATGTCTATATTTGATTATTATGTTTTTGTGTCTTCTTCTTTCCACTTCTAGTTTTTTGCATTTATTTTATTATTAGTTTTTAGTAACATATTTTCATTTTAGGATCGCTATGGATGTATTGTTTGATTTTATATGGTGTGTGCCTCATAAGAAGGGACAATTTTTCACTTCTGGTGTATTCTTTGTTTAATAAAGGCTTTTTGGTCGAAACGTTGCCGTGTATTGTTATTGTTTTATACTTTGTAAAACTACAGTACTATGATTTTACATGTTTCGGCAAGTGTAGCATCTGCATGTTTACACAAGTCATACTGGTGAGTCCCTTCTGGAATTGTTTTTTTTTACTCGAAAGTCTTATTCGTGTGACTTGCCATAAATAAATCTTATTTAAAAAAAAAAGGTTTAAAGGGGTCAGTATTGATCAAACTAGGTAAATAGTTTCAAATATGGTCTACAACTAGTGTACTACTGATTCACTAAAGTAAATGTTGCATTGATCCAGCAGTTTGGAGATACCTGTTGTTAAATTAGAACTGGATGCCTGGGAGAGAGTGTGAGGCGTGTGTTTAATCAGCGAACCACGGGAACCATCAAGTATATTATATCTGTTGCGGGAGACTGGACACCTATGGGTCTGCCCGGATAGCAGTTTAGTAACAAATAACCAATTACTGATGATTCAAAATTTAATGCATAAGACGATGAACCACAACATGAAGAACTAAGATGCTACATTTAGTATGATCTTTTTTCCTTTGGCCTGTCCGATTCAGATAACCCTGCTAGCATAGCGTTCCGGGTCACTACACAGCATCCCCCAGAAGGTAATTACCTCATGGAGCAAGGGGGAAGTTGTTGACCGTACACACAAAAATGTGTACAGTTAACAATTTGAGCTCACAAAAATTTTTTATGCCCAATAGTAGATATTCTTTTTTTTACCTTCTTCAGCGATCCAGCTGTTTCTTATTGTATGCTAGTATATTTCGTTATATATGCAATTTTAAAAAATCCTGTCATTTGTCACATTTGTCGCTAGAACTGTTGATATTAGTATATTTTTATGTTATTTCTATTTTAACTGTGTGAGTTTTCTTATATATACATTTTACTGAACACCTTTTTCTTCTTTTTATATGCGAGCTACGAAAAGGTCTTTTGTTACGTACGGTGTGTCATGGTTTATATAGATGTTCGCACCGACACATTCGTATCAAGGACGGCATTTTAGAACAGGGTTTGACATTAATTTTCGTTCCCTTTTATGTAGCGTAAAGTTTAAGAGCACCTGCACAGTAGAACCGGCGACACTTTAACGAAATATATTGTACACAAAAACATAACACGCGAATTCAGGTCATTTCTCTAAACGTCTAACCAAATTTAAAAGGAAATTGTCTGCCTTTTTTATGTTTCTTTTGCGTTAATAATAAATAACTATAATTGATGTTTTGACAGCATTATAATGATTACAGGGCAACATCATTGGTCAACATTATAAGGTAGTACAATTACCATTGTAAGGTATAATGCCTGTACTGTCAGAGCGCTCTTCATCATCATCATTGGCCTCTTTGTCTCAGGAGATTGGATTTCGTTGTTCTGTACTGAACCACATGGTCTGTTGTGGTTGTAATGGCCTAGTGGTAATCATTGTCACAGTTGCTACAGGTGAAACTGGAGACTGAAGCTGATTCATAGGATGTTCTCTCTGAGCTCTGTGCTTTCTTTTGCCTCCACACATGTGAAGGAGTTTTCTTATTTTTGTTTTGTTCTATCTATCACTGCCACTCGCCAATCTCTGTCTGTCTGTGGTCATCCTTTTTCAGTTTTCTTTGTTTATGCTGCATGAAGTTAGATCACGTTAGCAGGAGTCAATAAAACGTTGTATGCCCGTCTGCCCAGCGTGTTCGTAGCGCGTTGAACTACGGGTGACAAGCTCCCTGTGAGCGCCGGTTCAATTCCGCAAGCTGGCAGAAAAGTCGCAGGTGCATCAGATTCACGGTGCTCGTGACACCAAACCGAAGGGTTGCGATGTCCACAGTACCGAGCCGAAGAGCTGATAGCACAAGTGCTTCTGGATCGGTTTTTCAACAAAAGCGTTGTATTATGCACCAAAACCGTCTAGGACCAGTTGCGAGTTGACCATATAAAATATCCTTTGGGATTCTGCCATCGCTCATACGGTACAAGAGCGTCAGCATTCTCAGACGTCGCTAAGGAACCTTGCAGTACTAACAATCACTGGAATATATTTAAGATTGAATTACATAAGATTTACGAGACTGGTGAAAATATTTGACATTGAGTGGAAGTTCGTGGACTTAATTTTCACTTGGTCAATTTACTGGTCTAGCCAACTGAAAATGATTATGTGAACTTGTCTACTTGTGGGATCATTCTTAATGTTTATTGTACCTACTTACTGAACTCTTGGATCTGTTTGGAATCTTCTGCTCCGGCAAGAAACCTCGGGTACTCTACCCTGCTCTTAATAGGAAACAAAGTCAAAAACATATAATAGTTTCTTAGGATTAAAAAAAAATTAAAAGAAATGAAAGTTTGAACTCACCAGATTGAGAGATTCTCAGAATCTATTGCAACTTTTAAAGTAAACTATGAAAAATGGCACAGTTCAGTTAATGATGTTAAGGGGTTATGCTACAGGATTTCTCAACTTTCTTATCTCTCAATAAAATTATATGATATATAGCAGTTACTACTAGAGTGGTCTAAAATGACAATTTATATATCTTTCGCATTAATAAATTATCGGGTTGCCATGGAAACGGCATCCATGTTGGATCGTAAACAGCATCTGTGGCGTAGAAGTACAGACTAGAAGTAAGGAAAACGATTAACTTACCCTTGCAACTTTATTAAGGAAGTCCTGGTGGTCGATGTACTTACGAGTAATCTGTGATGATGTCCAGTCTAAGAATTTATTATCTGATAGTCTGTGATAAGACGATATAAATTGAGTTTTGCTTGTCATATTATCATTCATTGAGCAAAAGTATATGTAATGTGTTTGTTGACATTGATTTGATAACTGTAGATTCTGCAAATATTTATCCTGGGAGACTATTGTTGCATGCTTTGATGATTAGGGGTTTATGTCTATAGGGGCTTGTGTATATAGGGCTATGTCTATAGGGGTTTGTGTCTATAGGGCTTATGTCTATAGGGTTTGTGTATATAGGGGCTTATGTCTATAGAGGTTTATGTCTATAGGTTTATGTCTATAGGGTGTGTTGTAGGGCTTATGTCTATAGGGGTTTGTCTATAGGGCTT
Organism: Arion vulgaris; assembly: GCA_020796225.1. Classification (NCBI taxonomy): domain Eukaryota; kingdom Metazoa; phylum Mollusca; class Gastropoda; order Stylommatophora; family Arionidae; genus Arion; species Arion vulgaris. The sequence goes on along the minus strand of CM036759.1, from coordinate 9,809,420 downwards.
ATCTCTATAGGGTTATGTCTCTAGGGGTTTATGTCTATAGAGGTTTATGTCTTAGGGTTTATGTCTTAGGGTTTATGTCTATAGGGCTTATGTCTATAGGGGCTTATGTCTCTAGGGTTTATGTCTCTAGGTTATGATCAAGAGTGTATTCCCTAGGGGATTATGTCTAGGGATATGTGTCTTGGGTATGTCTAAGGGGCTTATGTCTTAGGGTTTATGTCTCTAGGGTTTTATGTCTAATAGAGGCTTATGTCTATAGGGGCTTATGTCTATATTTGATTATAAAAATATTTGCAAAATTTCAATTTTAAAAATTCAGATTATGATGCGTAAATAGTAATGTATATAAATAATAATAATTCCTCTCGTACCGTTATACGTTATATAGGGCCTGCAAGTAATTTCTCTATACCGCTCTATCCTGGGCAACTCGCTCAATCTCCTCCATGGAACTGAGACCGATATTTCCTGCCTCTCTCAGCAAAGTTCGCTTCAGGGGCTCCTTAGGTCGACCTCTCTTTCTTGAACCCTTTGCATCCCACTTCAATGCCTGCTTTGATATTCGTTTATCATTTCTCTTCAAGGTGTGCCCAACATATCTCCATCTTCTCTTTCTTATAACAGTTGTCACTATTGGTTGACCAGACATGTCTCTGATTTCTGACCTTCATGTTTATACTGACCTTCAAAATTTAAAGTGTGTCTGGCGAATCTGATGTCTGCAGCATCTGATGTACGAAAGATATATATAAGGAATCTGATGTACGAAAGATATATATAAAGAATCTAGTATACGAAAGACATGCCTGGAGGAAATAATAAGTGAAAGATATTTGTGCACAACGTTGGTACACGATGGAGGGTCAGGGCAGGGGGTGGGGCGTTTCTGCTGAGTATGATTAACCTTTTTCCGAAGGTTATGATAAGCTGAAAGTGTATTACAATTTGTGGAGTTAAATAAATAAATATATATATATATGTTGAACTTTCATTAGTTAAAGTATATAGATAAACGAAATGATGATTTCTCTCTCTCTCTCGCGATCACCCGCGATGTACCAGACTCCACATAAATTCTATTCATGTGGATATATGATTCATGCAGCTCTAACATTGGTGTGTTTTACGTCACATCTTCAGCACCATTTGGAAACTCTGCTGCTTATCCTTTGGCTATGTGTCTGGTTTCAGCCAGCGTTTACTCGGTTCGCTCTCCGTTCTGTAACCATATAGTGTTTTTTACAGTGTGGGGTAGCTAGCCACACGTCCTACCTCCTGAGTCGCCTCTTACGACATGCGTGGCAGGTAACAGTGTTTCTATTCTTTACACCCCATGTTTTGGGCCTCAGTAAACACTCGGGCGAAATGATGATTTAAGAGTGTTTATATAATTTTTTTATTTAAATTATTGCGTTAAGAGTCTATCTATATTGACCACTTGTTAAACCGCTCTTTGTGATTTGTATGTGATCAGAGACTAAGAGCGATTGTGCGCTGTGCTAGTTATGAGACTACAATTAGGCTAGCATATCCGATTTCTTCGACGCTTTTCATTTACTTAGGTACCTTCTATAGTCCCCCTAACTCAGTCATCTCTTACGACATTCCTTGCAGGTCAAAGTGTTACTATTCTTTGCTCCCCTTGCGAACCTCGGCAACACACGGGCACACGCTACATCATTTTCATACGCTTACTTTTAAATAAACATTCACCTTGTCATCAATTTTCGCTGCAACCTTTGATTGAGACCGTCATTGATAACATATACCCTATTTACTTTCATCACCTTTTCTCTAACATCGTCATCCCCGTCACCCATAGAAGTGTGCGGTTTTTTTCTCCAAATACTTAAACTCAGTGGCGACTCATGATCATTTTTGTTGGTGGGGCCAGAAAAAATGTTCGGAAAAATCATGGTCTTGGGTTGTTATATTTTAATTTAGAAAATAATAAATACACATTATACATTACTTTTTGTGGGGCCCGACCCCACTGGCCCTTAATGACGAGCCGCCATTGCCTAAACTTGATGATCTCAAATATAATCTGCATACATCAAACTTTTGGAAAGAAACACATCCCAAAGGATACATGTTCTTCAGCTTCAATACACACGTGCTGCGTTTCTGAATTACGGGTTCTGTGTCAGTCTCTGGAATGAAAATCGATCCATAACTGAGTCCATCTCTTGGGCTGTAGATTACGTAAGATGTCCTGTCAGAGACAATCACGTTTGTTGATATCTCTTGAATTATTCAACATTTGATTTATACAGTGTCTGGAAATATTATATCCATCTGATAATGTCAAATGTACACTGCATATATATATAGAAAAATGTTCAGAAATATATCATTTCTTCATCTGGGATTTGTTAATCCATAGTTAGTAAAACACTAGCCGCTGAGACGCTAGGACTTACTGTTATAATAATAATAATTCCTCTCTTACCGTTATATGTTATATGGACAATAAACAAACATCGAAAAAATCTCTGAGAGCCACAAAGATGTGGTTTTACAGAAGAGTAATGAGAATCCCATGGACTGCTTAAATGACTAATGTGGAGGTGTCTAATGAGGTCAAGACACAGAGAACACTTATCAGAAAGAGGCAGACATCATTTTTCTGACAAGTAATGAGGAAGGGAGGTTTACAACACATTGTGACAACCAGTAAAATCGTGGGTAGACGAGACAGAAGGAAAAAGGGAGAGAGAGAGACAATTTTGGATAGCCAAGATTCATAGCACGGAAGAACTTCAACATCTGAGATGTTAGCAGAGACAGAGATTTGTGGAGGTCCATGATCGCCTATGCCAGCCGGTACGGCTTCTGATGATGACCGTTATACGTTACATAGTGTCTGCAAGCAATTTTTCCATACCGCTGTATCTAGTACAACTCGCTCAATCTCCTCCATGGAACTGAGATTCTTGCTTCTTTCAGCAAATTTCGTTACATGGTCTCCCTATGACGTCCTCTCTTTCTTGAACCTTTGCACACCACTTCAATGCCTGCTTTGATATTCTTTGATCATTTTTTCTCAAGGTGTATCCAACATATCTCCATCTTCTTCTTCTTATAACAGTTGTTACTAGTGGTTGACCAGACATTTCTCTGATTGCATCCTTTCACCTGAATTCGTCCCATTTTATGTTCTTTATTTTGTCGCATATATTCATTTTCAAATGAATTTAACTTTCTTTCTATATCTTCAGTAATTTTCCAACTTTCTCTGTCATATGATAGTATTGATACAACATTGGAATTGACAATTATTAATTTAGTTTTGAAACTATATTGCTTGCAGATCCATATTTTATATAATATCTGCAGTTATATACCATATTTTATATAATAGCAACAGTTTATATACCATATTTTATATAATATCAGCAGTTATATACCATATTTTATATAATATCAGCAGTTTATATACCATATTTTATATAATAGCACAGTTAATATACCATATTTTATATAATACAAACAGTTTATATACCATATTTTATATAATATCAACAGTTTATATACCATATTTTATATAATAGCAACAGTTTATATACCATATTTTATATAATATCAGCAGTTATATACCATATTTTATATAATAGCAACAGTTTATATACCATATTTTATATAATAGCAACAGTTTATATACCATATTTTATATAATATCAGCAGTTTATATACCATATTTTATATAATATCAGCAGTTTATATACCATATTTTATATAATAGCAGCAGTTTATATACCATATTTTATATAATAGCAACAGTTTATATACCATATTTTATATAATAGCAACAGTTTATATACCATATTTTATATAATAGCAGCAGTTTATATACCATATTTTATATAATAGCAACAGTTTATATACCATATTTTATATAATAGCAACAGTTTATAACCATATTTTATATAATAGCAACAGTTTATATACCATATTTTATATAATATCAACAGTTTATATACCATATTTTATATAATATCAACAGTTTATATACCATATTTTATATAATATCAGCAGTTTATATACCATATTTTATATAATAGCAGCAGTTTATATACCATATTTTATATAATATCAACAGTTTATATACCATATTTTATATAATACACAGTTATATACCATATTTTATATAATATCAGCAGTTTATAAACCATATTTTATATAATAGCAGCAGTTATATACCATATTTTATATAATAGCAACAGTTTATATACCATATTTTATATAATATCAGCAGTTTATATACCATATTTTATATAATATCAGCAGTTTATATACCATATTTTATATAATATCAGCAGTTTATATACCATATTTTATATAATACGTCAGTTTATATACCATATTTTATATAATATCAGCAGTTTATATACCATATTTTATATAATATCAGCAGTTTATATACCATATTTTCAAAGAATAAGATTGGAAAAGATTCCTGTTGGAAATCCTAACTTTATTATAACGTGATTGGCGTCATCTTTAGGAAGACAATGGCCAAGACTTGTCTCTTTTCCACGTTTGGTTTCGCTTTAATAAAATTGTCTGGCTATTGAAGCACAGAGATCGATGTGAGTTTCGCCGTATTGCCAGCATGCATGTTCAAAACCAAACTGTATCAGTTTGCTAAGAACACAAGTAAGTAAAGAAACCTTGTTATACCACGAGGTATATATGGTAATATGGTGTTAGGATCGTATATTTTATTGATCGTCGGCACACGATGGGTGATGTGGTCAACATCACGCCGGTCGTCTTTATTTTCCAATGCTTTTCTAGCACCCTATTGAAACTGAGTTGACATGAGAGACGTTACGGTCTGAAAAAATTCCACACTCACCGTGGAGTTGAACTCGGGCCACTAGTCTAAGAAGCAAGTTCACTAACAACGATGATACTGTGACTCTGTCTGCTAGGAATGAAACCTTCACTGTCAGCATCGATTCGAGATTTAAGAACGTCACTGCAGAGTTTTCACTGTCAGCATCGCTTCGAGGTTTAAGAAAGTCACTGCAGAGTCTTCACTGTCAGCATCGCTTCGAGGTTTAAGAAAGTCACTGCAGAGTCTTCACTGTCAGCATCGCTTCGAGGTTTAAGAAAGTCACTGCAGAGTCTTCACTGTCAGCATCGTTTCGAGGTTTAAGAAAGTCACTGCAGAGTCTTCACTGTCAGCATCGCTTCGAGGCTTAAGAAAGTCACTGCAGAGTCTTCACTGTTAGCATCGCTTCGAGGTTTAAGAAAGTCACTGCAGAGTCTTCACTGGAAGACATCACAGATTTGTGGTGGAAAACTGTGGAAATATGTTCTGTTTAAGTGTGGTCATGAAAAAGAAATACAGAAAGTCAGAAGTACAAGTGAAAAAGTGTACAAACATCATTGTCTGGAGAGGAGAAATATTGTACATACCACAAGTTATAGTACAGAGAAATATGGTACATACTCCACTATTTTGTACAGATAAATATTGTTAAACTCCACTGTATAGTACATATAAATATTGTTAAACTCCACTATTTTGTACATATAAATATTGTTAAACTTCACTGTATAGTACATATAAATATTGTTAAACTTCACTGTATAGTACATATAAATATTGTATAAACTCCTCTGTATAGTACATATAAATATTGCATAAACTCCTCTGTATAGTACATATAAATATTGTATAAACTTCACTGTATAGTACAGATAAATATTGTTAAACTCCACTGTATAGTACATATAAATATTGTTAAACTCCTCTGTATAGTACATATAAATATTATTAAACTCCACTGTATAGTACATATAAATATTATTAAAGTCCACTGTATAGTACATATAAATATTGTATAAACTCCACTGTATAGTACAGATAAATATTGTTAAACTCCACTGTATAGTACATATAAATATTATATATAATCCACTGTATAGTACATAGAAATAATGTACATACTCCACTGTATAGTACATAGAAATAATGTACATACTCCACTGTATAGTACAAATAACTCATGTACATACTTCAGTGTATAAAACATAAAACATAAAACAAAGACAAAGTATTTCAACTCATACTCCATGATCTATCCCCAAATATAAACCAACAAATAAAACAATGCCTTCAAAATGAAAATACTACCAAATCCTACATATCTTTAGTTCTCTTCTGTATTTTGTAAAACTATAGTACTTTGTTTGTACGTGTTTCACTACCAAATCCTACATATCTTTAGTTCTCTTCTGTATTATTTTCGTTCCTCCTTATCCAGCCCTTTATAATGATATATGTGTTCTACTTATGATGTATCTTTGACCTGAATAATAAACCCTCCGTCTTGGTAGTTCTATATAATTTACTGTCTTTACCACGTGACTAACATCTATAATATCCTATCTCTGTAATTATTTAGTTTCTCCCGTGACTTAAGAGTGTACGACTAATATTGTTTCTATTTTCTTGATGTTAAAATAAAATATGAAACATTTTTCGTTAGAACTAGTTAATATCAATAGACACTCTTTTTTACTTTTCTCCAATCCTATTTTGCCTCACAGCATCAGGATAAGAAGAGATTTCTAGAACGAGCTTTCATGTGCGCTTCATAAATAGTGTCCTTCGTCGCCTCTGCTATCTATGAGGTCCACCTATTGCGCGACCAGCCTGTTGATTTGTATCCATTGTATCGGAGCAACATTGCTCCTTGAGGTGCACTGTCTGTTGGTAATCTGCTTATGTGGCCGAACCATTACATTTTAGTTTCTTGATGAAGTTTGGTACTGATGTTATACTCCCTTTTTTCCTGATTTCTACATTTCTCAACTGGTCTCTTCTTGTTAACCCCAGCATTCTCCGTAGACACTTCATTTCTATCGTGACTAGTTTTATTCTATTATTTGATGTCAGCGTCCAGGTTTGGCACTGGTAACATAATGTGGGATGAAAGATTGTGTTGAACATTGCTCGTTTTTTGTTCATAGTGGCATGCTTGCATTTTAAAATTGTCGCCTTTTGACTAATCATTTGATTTGCTTTGTTGACATTTGATGTTAAATGTCGTGAGTTATTCTTCCGTTTGCTGACAATATTCTCTTACAGTTAGATATGTTGAATCTACAACTCTAACCAGTCTACAAGAATTCGTAGTTAAATGTGGTGTAGTTAAACAAAAACACTATACTGGTAGAGTATAGAGCAGAGGGAGCTGCAATGGATCGAAGTGACAATCTTTACGCATTGAGAGAGTCTTTCCGAACAGAGGAGTTTCAGGGCTGTGAATCCCACTCGCTGACCAGATTGAAAGTTATGGGTGTTAATATTGGTGCAGCCCGAAAAGAACGATATATTAAATATGCAAAAAGATTGATTAATCAACATCGAACTGGCGTGTTGGGTCGCTGGACGCTGCTGGATTTGCTGAGGCGGAGATCGGAGCACCTATGGACATGTCCGGAGTGCTATGATGATAGTCCTAATATAACTGATAACTGATAACTATACTGGTAGAGAAATTAGAAAAATAAATACATTTTAAGGCTGTTAGGAATTTATTACGTGATTCGATATGTTCTGTGCCGAATAAGAAGTTAATTTTTTCACTTCTGGTGTTTCCTTTGCTTGATGAAGGCATTTTGGTCGAAACGTTGCTGTGTATTGATATTGTTTTTTATTTTGTAAAACTACTGTACTTTGTTTTTACGGGTTTCGCCAAGAATAGTAAACCAACAAAGCACCGGTGTCGTTAGTCGTCCCACGCTGAGAGACATACTGAGGAGGAGATCGGAACACTTATGGACTAATTATTTCGATGTGCGATGATGATGATCCTAAGACTAAACTAAACTGAGAGACATACTGAGGAGGAGATCGGAACACTTATGGACTAATTCTTTCGATGTGCGATGATGATGATCCTAAGACTAAACTAAACTGAGAGACATACTGAGGAGGAGATCGGAACACTTATGGACTAATTCTTTCGATGTGCGGTGATGATGATCCTACGACTAAACTAAACTGAGAAACATACTGAGGAGGAGATCGGAGCACTTATGGACGAATTGGTTCAACGTGCAGTGATGATGATCCGACGACTAAACTAAACTAAGTTAAAGATGTACATCATCGCCTACACCAGCTAGAAAAGACATTGAAGCCATATCTTATATGTTAAAAAAACGAACACAATCTGCTTCTACCAAAAACTTGTCACAATGTGTACATTCAATATAAAACTCGCATATATCTTCGGGGCATTTCTTGATGTTACAGGGCATCCATTATCATTGATCTGTCTGTTATGTTATATCTAATATGAAATCTATATAGCGAACAAAAACTGGCAGTTTATATTGACTTGACATATCATATATTGTTGTATCCGATCGTAAACTGTAGTTTGCCTCTCCTTAATTGCTATGTAATTATGTTGGGAAATCTTGTTCATTCTTGCTCATGCATTTTGCTTATTTGATAAACATGTGGAATATAAATATATTTTTTGCTATAAGTACATGGAGGATACATGGACTTTAAACAAAGCAGTTAAAAAGAGGATATGCGTTTTTGAATTTAAGTGTAAAGAAAAGCTTATATGCGTTTTTTAATATAAGTTTTAGTTGTCGGATCATCATCATTGCACGTCGAACCAATTAGTCCATAAGTGATTCGATCTCCCCCTCAGTAAGTCTCTCAGCGTGTGGCGACTAACGACCCCGGTTCTTTGTTGGCTTACTATCATTCTTTGGCTACCAGCATAGTGTTGTCTAGCTACACCACACTTGACTTGGGATTCTTGCAGTCTGGTCATTGTTGTAGATTCACCACTATTACTTGAATCATGTACACATCCTCTCTCCCTTAGGGAATTTATAACACCAGCCTGGTCCATTGCTCACTCGATTTTTACAGCAACCAAACCTGCAAGCCTGTCGGCGCGTTTAATTCCCCTTAAACCTGCATGCCTAGGGACACACATAAAACATGATTCTAGTCAGCTTAGACCTCCCCAGCGACAACACGTTGACTCCGAAGCCATTCTATTTCAATCTTCCTGATCCTATTCATTGAGTTACTGAGAAAACATGTATTTATAAAAGTATGTGATTCCATTAAGTCCATCGATTTAATTACCGCAATGATTAATATAAGTGTTATAGAAAAGTTCTTCGTATACCATGAACAGAGAAGAGAACAAATAGAATGAGCTCAAAACTGGATGATGCTACAAATAAGAATGAGAAAATTGAAGTATTTTCAATATATAAGAAGGCGCTAAAGGTTATAGAAAACTATTATGAAAGGATGTATCCCGACAAGGAGAAGGGAAAGAAAGACCATGGATAAGATGGATTCTGGATGTTAACTATGATTTGAGAATGACAGCTGCAGAGGCGGGAGATATGGCCCGTGAGAGAGACATTCTAAAGAACTGCTAAAGTAGCAAAGATATGCTAAGGACAAGCTACTTGATGATGATAACATGGACGCACGAATCAGATCTGACGGTCTAATCCACTGAGCAAATATTGTATGTGACATCATTGTAATATAACTCAATATATTTGGTACTGAGACAGTGCCCCTCAAAGGGCAACGCTGTTCAGTTTCAGTGGATACTCGTTCGTGAATGACAGTGCCCCTAAAAGGGCAATGCTACTCTGTTACAGTGGATAAACTGAGACAGTGCCCCTCAAAGGGCAACGCTACTCAGTTTCAGTGGATAAACTGAGACAGTACTCCTCAAAGGGCAATGCTACTCAGTTACATCGGATAAACTGAGACAGTGCGCCTCAAAGGGCAATGATACTCTGTTACAGTTGATACACAGAGACAGTGCACATCAAAGGGCAATGATACTCAGTTTCAGTGGATACAAGACAAAAAGATCGTCTATGCAACAGGTGGACAACAGAAAAAAACATGGGCTGTGAAAGACAAGAAGTACACACAAGAGCATTTCGAGAAATCTCTGCAATCATATTTATATATCTGCAGTCGCCCATGTGATGCAGGAACTCATAAGGAAGGTAAAGAATAGTACCACTGCGACTTGCAAGGCATGTCGTAAGAGGTGAGTGATGTTGGACCTAGGAAGCTTCCTAGTAAATAAATAGCCAAGAAGAAGAAGAAGAAAACGATCGAAGAAGAAATAGCATTGCAGAAATCGGATGTACTGGCCTACTTGTAGGCGCATAACTGCACAACAATCGCTCTTAGGCTCAGATCACATACAAATTACACAGAATGGTTAACAAGTGGTCGATATGGAGCGTTTGAAGAAGAAATATATGTACAGTTTTGTTTCTTGCTGGAGAAGATCAGCCAAACTCTCATAAGTTGAGGTAGAACAAAATACCAACAATGTAACAATAACACATTTGTTTAGGAAACTGCAATGAAGAGCTGATATATTGTTGGGAACAATGTCAACCCTACTTTACATAAGAAACGCTGATATGGAAAACTAATATATATGTTAATTGTAAGTTGCAACGTTATGATCGAATGGATAAGGAATAGAACAAGACAGAAACGAAAAATGAATAAATGTAGTTTAATGTGTAAGTATTAATTACTTTTGTTACTGCTTGTAATAATAAATGTAGTTTGATGTATAAGTATTAATTACTTTTGTTACTGCTTGTAATAATAAATGCAGTTTGATGTGTAAGTATTAATTACTTTTGTTACTGCCTGTAATAATAAATGTAGTTTGATGTATAAGTATTAATTACTTTTGTTACTGCTTGTAATAATAAATTGTTTGATGTATGAAGAGTAATTACTTTTGTACTGCCTCGTAATAATAAATGTAGTTTGATGTATGTTATTAATTACTTTTGTTATGACCTGAAAATAATAAATGTAGTTTGATGTATAAGCATTAATTACTTTTGTTACTGCCTGTAATAATAAATGTAGTTTGATGTATAAGTATTAATTACTTTTGTTACTGCTTGTAATAATAAATGTAGTTTGATGTATAAGTATTAATTACTTTTGTTACTGCCTGTATTACCGTTTTTTTGAGCAGTGTAGGGCAGGAGGGATATAAGCCGGTGGAATTTAATGACCGCATGGCTAGGACAGTCGCCGCGTTACTGTTCACGTTAGATTATTTTTTTTATGCACTCGATAGAAAACAAAACTCGTTGGTCGTATCGTGGATTGAACCCAGGTCTCTCGCATGGAAGCTGCGCTCTAATCCAGTCGGACAGTCTCTCCAACGTATTAATTACGAATTGCTGTGATTATATATGCAATTATTTGTTATATTCATTTCCTCAGTGTTTATTGTTTTGTTGAGAAATAGCCAGCAAGTTACTTAAAGTTGAAGTTATTACAAAAACAAAAAGATACAGATCTTTCATCTTCGTCTTCCAACACTCCATAACGTCCAATTGTTAACCACTCTTTGTGATATGTATGCACATGCGATTGCTGCGATGCTTTTTATTTACTTGGGTAGCTTTCCTAGGTCCTGCACTAGCCGCCTCTTACAACATGGCTTGTAGGTCGTAGTGGTACTATTCTTTGCTTCGCTTGTGGGCCCTGGCAACACACGGGAGAGATGTAGTGAGGATTATTAAGTACTATATTTACTCGGCATTTTTGTATGGTTGAGGAACATGGACGCTGAACATGCATTTGGAAGATATAATGAATGCTTTTATGATATGGATATACAAAAAAGATAGATCGTATTTCATGAAAGGTAAAACAGATTAATATAGAGCTACTAGTAATGGGAACACAATTAAAACACTAAATAAAAACTAAAGAAAAAAATATTTCAGACACATAAAGTGTCATGAGACACTGATCAAAAAAAATAATATAGGGAAAGTTGAAAATTGCAAGAAGACAGCAAGTGTGAGGGAAACATTATAAGAGATTAACAAATTACAACCTCGGTAGAGTGCAACATAAAGACAGGAAACAGAAGATGTTGTAGGTTTATTGCAGCGAATTTTCGTTGCGGAAACCGCACCTGATGATGATAAACATATCAATAAACAAAGAAAGTATTTATTGCTATCGAAAATACTTGTCTTTCTTTGTTTAACAATATTGATTGTGTGCGTTCATTGCTGTTAACTTGTGCGACTTGACGGAGAGAATAATGAACGTAAGCTACTTAAGGCTGCATAATAATTGCCACATAAACAACAGGTTACAAAGATTGACATATTTACAACGGGAAGCAGCTTGTTAAATGTTTCTATCACGAAATATTAACAAATAAATTAGAATCAAGGAAAACAATAAATTCTCAAATCAGTTTTAAGTCACATTGGGTACTTAACTTAACTCTTGCATACTTACTCATACTCTCTTCGTTTCAACTCTTACTTAACTCATATTTCATCTACTTCTTCAGCTCTTACTTAACTCATAGTTCCTCTACTCCTTCTCCGTTTCCGAGCATCATATATCAATAATTCTTGCATAACAAATCAAACAACTATAGATTTCCAATATTGTTTGGCAATTTCTTCATGACAGAAAATAGACAATGAATTTTTCATAACCCGTCAATTATGTTATATTTAAAACTTCTACAACACGCACTATTCTCATTGAAATTGGGACCCATCGAAACATACATAATTGTCAACAGTTTATCCTTTTATTGTACTTCTACTTACATATTTTCTGTAGTTCTGTTTACTACTGTCATTTATAAACTTATTTTTTTACATATTTTTTTCCATGTTTAAATTTATCATCAAATAGCGTGTTCCTTGCAGAACATTGCTTACATCACAGCTTGCTTGATAAACTCTCAGTTTCTAGCAAGATATACTACCTAGTCTAACGTCATGCTCAATGTTTTATTGTTGTACTGCTGCCACCATCGTCTTGGTCCAAGACCAAGTTTACATTCATCATCATCAAGGTGCGTATCCTTTATAGGACGTTGCTCTCTTTGCAGCATATCTGAAATTCACTCTGTCTCTTGTCAGTTCACCCACTTCGTCGATGGTCATATTCATGGTTTCTTTAATATCTGTAGCCATCTTCTTCTTGGTCTGCCTCTGCGACCTGGGCCCTCTGCCTTTTAGTATTGTTCTTTCTAGGCCATCGTGACGCTTAATGTGACCAAAGTATGTAATTTTTCTGTATAGTATGTTGTTTATCAGCCAATTTCCTTTAATATTTACTTGCTTGTTTACTTTACTTTAAAGTTTACATTACTTGCTGCAAATCTCGCCCAGTGCGGTTTCAGTTTTTTTAATGACTTCTTTCTGGTACTAATAGATATACATCAATATATCTGACAGTTAAAATTACAAGTCCATCATTTCCTAGAAGATTTTTACCGTGAATTATGACTACAAATTGTATTTAAAAAAATTAAGCTCAAGTTGAAAGTGTAGACGTCAGATCACTTACATAAGCGCAGCATAATGTACCTGGATTTTAACCACCGCCAACTGATGCGAAAGTCAAACTCACAGGTCACAAAGGTTAAACCGATTCTCAACGTTATACTGACCTTATGTATCTTGATGAAGATTGATAATTGGATACGTTAATGTCGGTACTTTTTAAAATTTAAATATTTCTCTTTGTTTTTGTTTTTCTCAACTGATCCCAATTTTAAAAGTGTACACTTTTGTTCCTAATCTTTAGCTTTACAGATGTCAACCATTATTAATAGAAACGCAGTCGCCGATAGGATGTTGATAAAGTGCTACGTTAGTGACCGCGTGCTGTCAAAATTCCGAGGTCAAACATTTTCTATGCGCGCATGGTAGGCAGTTGGACTTCAGGAGACCCTGATCCTTTACTTGGAAATCTAAATTACAAGTACCTCTAAAGTAGGAGTACGGGTCACATGAATTTCGAGTAACACTGTTGATAAGGAAAGGAATCTTTCACGCAAAAATCAGTCAGAGGCGACGTATAAGGAACCATGAATACACATGAATTCATAGTGGTAAAAAAAAAAGTAGAAATGTTTACCGTCAACTCCCCCATTTCAATTTTCCTGAACTCTTGTCTGTATTATATAAAGTTCATATCTAATGTCAAGAAAGAGTCACTAGTTTTTAATGAATTTTGTGCCCAAAATATACGCAGCCTGGGTCGAACTCAGACATAAATGTTGCTTCATGTTGAGAAGATCAATGTTGATGATATATTCACTGAATGTAGACTGAAATATAACTATCCCCCAAGCTGACAACACGACTCTCCTCGATTAGTAGCTATTACATAATCTATATTTCCTTTTTTTCTCACACCTTCTCTTTCATAATGCTTCATATTCTCGCTCTTTCCCTGCTTTAATTTGTGTATCTGATGTTAGTGGGTAAAACAACATTACTCAACTTCATAGAGAAAAAAAATTTTATGTTTGGCAATATAAGCAGATTACCAACAGACAGTGTGTTTCAAAGAGCAATGCTACTACGATACAGTGGATACAAAGCAAAAAGGCGGTCCACGCAAAAGCTTGACCTCAGAAATAATATATATATATATTTATCAGATTGAGGATGAAGGTTGAGGCCGTCGCTTCTGCCCTCCATTGGCTCTCTGGGACAACGTTTACGGAGGCCCATGTTGTGTTTGACTCTCAGTCGATGCTTCACAAGATCCAAAAAGGCTAGTTTCGGTATGAGTGGGTGCCGTCTATAGAACTTTCTAACCTTCAGAGGCTTACGTGAATCTACTGCCTGTACTGTACTGTGGGCGTCTGTAGCTTAAGCGGTAGTGAGCTTGATCACAACCCAAGCGTACCTGGTTCAAACTTCGCTGTGGGCAAGTTTGGAAGCAAATTTGTTTCCGTGGGATTTTTACGAAAGGCAAAAATAGACCTCACCGTTCATAAAACAATGGCAAACTACTGAACGTATAAATGGTGTCTAGAAAATCAACGATTCGTTTGCTGTGGTTGATGGCTAAGTCCTGTAAGGGATATGCCACGATTTTCATTTTTGCACTGTCCTGGACATGAGGCTGTTTGCGTCAATGAGAAAGGGAACATGCTTGCATCAACATCATCGAATGTTGGGGAGTTGAAGATGGATAAGGGGATATTCTTCGGTCTCTTCACGACTGCCTGTTGGATGAAAACAGTAAAATAGATATTGAATCGAGGCAGCGATTGAAGCACTTTTTAGTTACACGTTGTACGGGTAGATCTGGATGCCTAAGGGGCAGAGTGAGAAGTGCGTTTAACAAGCGAGTCACGGGAACCATCAGTATGCGTTCTCTTCGATATCTTTTGTTGGAGACTGAGCTCCCATGGGTCTATCTGGAGTGCAATGACGTCAGTTTATTAACCAATAACCACTATATACGATTTGTTTGTGAACTATGGTAGAATATGAAACTAGCATGGAATTAAGAATTAGTATATTATTAGATATCAAGTTAGAATTCGAATTTACAATAGATTTCGGAACTTGTACATGCTTGAACAAAGGGGTGAAATTAGATACTACATTAGATTTATAAACTATAACATGATTATAAACTATGGTAAGATTATAAGTTATTGCATGATTAGAAATTAATGTCAGATGAGAAACTAACATATCATTAGAAACTAGTTCAGGATTAGAAACTATGTTAGGATAAGGAACTAACGTAGGGTATTAAACTAGTGCTTGCTTATGAACAAGGGCAGCGGTTCTCAAACTTTGCATGACCACCAATCCCCTTTTATATACTTTTTGCGGCTGCGAACCTCCACAAGTTTCTGTATATGACAATCCTCTAGCGATGGAGTTATTATTACACCACAACAAAAGTCAAGATGTCTCCAACTTCTTAAACTGCAGGAGACTGCAAATGATCTTTCATTTTGTCGTGTCAGACATTTAGACTTCGGTCTGGTCCGGGTCTTTTTATTTCGCATCGAAAATAGTTTACCACTTTTTTAATACATATTTTTAAGATTTATTTTTCTATTGGATATGTCAAAGATCATAATATTTCTTCAAGCGATTGTGGACCCCATGTCAGTACTTCACGGACCCCTGGAGGTCTGCAGACCACAGTTTGGGAAACGCTGAACTAATGCATGATATTAAACTAACATTCATTTATAAACTGACACTTACTACATCCTATTGTTTTGTTGCACTGTTATGCTATTTCTGAAATCTTTTATTGAAAACTTTTACTTAAGTAAAATTGTCCATTATGTCTGTATTTGTATTTATATTATCTATTTCTAGTGTTACCGCAGCATCAATTATTTTACTGCAGCATCAATGGTTTTAAAAACTCATACATACTTAAGTTTTTCTATGTGTTGGTTCAGAAAATGGCTAAGAAAGGATTATGACTTAACATAGGATTAGTGAAACTCAAAGGTTTATTGACTAGTTCAGAATTATGCTGTCTTGAAGAGTTGTAATTATGAGCAGATGTTGCGGGTGAAGAATTGTTCCCATCAGTATGTTGGTAAGAGAAGTTGGATCAATAGATCTGAAGTACAGAAAAATAGATTAGTCGTTTTGTCAAATGAAGTCACAAAACAGTTGAGCCATAACCTTGTTTGAGAAGCAAAGAACGAAGTGATTCGGTCATTTAATAAAATGCAACCAAACTCAACTGTGTACACAGTCTTCTACAACAGACCGTCAGGAAATAAAGCGAGAGGAAGACCAAGAAAAGGATGGATAAATGTCATAGCAGAATTTTGTCATAAAGCAAAAAATAATTATCACCCAATCCGCTAGAGAAGCACAGGACAAAAACAGAAACCACGACCTGTGCAACAACCGGATGTGACGACAATAGACGAAGAAGAAGAAGAATATTGTTCGTTTTGTAAATGATGTTTAGTTTGAGGCTCTCTGTAGCGTGGAGGTAAGGTGCTCGACTGTTGCTTAAAAAGTACTTTGCTCGTTTCACTCTTGGAACAATCTAGATATTTTTCCAGAGATCGCTGAACTCAATGTAGGTGAAATCGAGTTCCTAGTCCTTTCGAGCGTAAATTAGCATTGACAGTTGACAGTCGATAAAAGTAGGCGGTAGAGCCACTGCCTGTGCAAAAATTCAATAGAAAACTAATAAAAATACTACATTGTTTTATCCTCTGCAAAATTTCATTGAGAACAATCGCTGGTGTTACGGAGTTCGTACCATGTCGATGAGATCTTCCCGTGTACAAAAGAGATTGGATCACACATGGTTATTCATAGAAGTGCGATGATTCAAAGCGACGTTCTGTAAAGAAAATACTTTTGAAGATTATATACCATATGAGTACAAATGGAGGACGCGACATATGGCATATATATATATATATATATATAGCTCTTTAGTATATGGCTCTTATGCATGAACAGCCTACTGAAGGCACGAGGAGAGACTTAACATCTTTCACCTTCTATGTCTCCGTTAGATAATGAACTTCAGTTGGAACGATAAGATAACCAACTTTGAAGCAGAGCAACGTGCAAAATTTTCTTCAATCATGGGCGTGCTCTCAACAGTAGAAGACTAAGATGGCTAGGGCATGTGCGAAGAATGGACAATTGCCGCATATGAAAACAAATGCTGTTTTGTGAACTTTCGGAGGGAAAGAAGCACTAAGGCGGACCACTGATCAGATATAAAGATGTCTGCAAGGCCTTAATAACTTTTCTATAGGTCCCAAAAAATGAGAAAAACTAGCTGATGATAGAGTTATTTGGAAAATAACATTACGTAAAGGTGCAGAATCTTTCGAAAATTGATGAGCTGAAACACAAGAGAGACAAGCGAAAGCTCAGAAATTGCCAAAGAAAAACATTTGCTAATTGACCGTTTGAAAAGACGAAAAAGGCCATATATGTACAGAGAGCGAGAGAGAAAGAGAGAGACATGCATAAAAGAAAGCTTGTTAAAATAAAGCAGCACATCTTTGCAATGAAAGTCTGCAATTAGAGATATATGCTTTATTATTAGCTGATGTCTGTATATTGGCATTTGCTGGTAATTCTTGCTTCTGATAATCGATGTAATATTTAGTTAAAGTGGAGTTTTCTACTGGTTTAGCTGTGATTGAGACTAGACTATAGTGCAATTTGGTCGTTTATTTGGTGGAGTCTGGAGGTTGATAACCGATTAAGATTGTGTCTGTCTAGGCTGAGTAATCTAAACGGGTTTAAATAGAACAGTATCGTCTCCTACGCCAGCCAAGTAGCATTTTTGTGTGAAAGAGTAAATTAGAAATAATGCACAGTACCAAGAATATGGTAAGATTATGTTTAACAAAAAATAAGACTGGAAGTGGATAGAAAAGAAATGAGTCTATGTGGCGTAGAAGTTTTGTGCTCGTCTCTTGTTCCAAAGATACTTAGTTAACTCTTCGTGGAGTGATCGAGGTATTTTTTCAGAAATCCTTGATCTCAGTGTATGTGTGATCAATTTCCTAGTCCTATTGTAGATGGATGATAAAACGAAGGTCCCGTGTTCAATTTGAGAACGAAAAAGAACCATTAGCAGTTCGAAATCGAAAATAGCAAGTCTGGAAAGCCGCTGATCGGGTATAATTCATTACAAAATTAAATTCATAACAAATAGTTTTACCGTTTTTAAATAATAAATGGAAGCCTTGCAGGTGCTACGGAGTTCATGTACTGCCACTGAGCTCTTTCTGTGTAAGAAAGAGATTGGATCAAACATGGTTATTTCGTGAAGAACGGTGATGTTGGTCCCATCATTCGTTAACTCAATCATTTATAAATTATACAGTCACCATTACAGGAAATAGACCTCTATGTTTTATTCATTGGATTCAATGCAAGCAGACAGTATTGAACCGAACAGTATTCTCATTGATATGACTTGGGGTTACATTCCCACAATAATTTATGCGCGACATACGCCAATGCCCTGTGACCCCTGTAGCCACCCATTTCAATGATACTGGCCATTTAGGAGCTCACGATGTCCAGGTAACAGCCATCCGATCATGTTCCTCGGATGATCGCAGTCGATTTGTTCTGGAGAATCGGTTGATTTCGTTGTATGGTACGTTGCGACCACGTGGGCTCAACATATTACATTCCTATGCTTCTTAGTATTTTCTCTTCCCATGCCTTGTAATCTATATGGGTATATGCTGCATGTATTCAAGTTATATATTTACTAGATTTTTCATTGTTTCTCTTCCGTTCTATTTCTAGTTTTTATGTGTGTTTTTGTGTTACATTTATTTCGTTTTTCGTTTTTATTCCCAAATTTTCATTAGAAACGTTTGAATCTCTCCGTATGTTGTCGACTATATGTTTAAAAAAAATAAAATTCGTCACTTCTGTTATTCGTTTGCTTGATAAAGGACTTGTTGGTCGAAACGTTGCTGTATATTGTCATTGTTTTTGTAATTTGTAAAACTACAGTACTTTGTGATTACGTGTTTCGCACAATAATTTAACACAAAACATACAATTTATTATTACAATTAAACTATGTTTCCTAAGTCTACTTGTATACTGAGCAAACTGATGGTATCTGTAGTCAAGCCTTTTACCCTGCATTTTGAAAGTCTTATGTTCGAATCCTAACCACGTCGTTCAGTTCACGAGTTATTTTTTTCGGAGATCCCTACGATTATTGCTGGAGCTACAGAGTTCGCGTTTGTGGAACACTATCGATAGGTTGAGTGTCATTTCTTTGAAGACAAACCTAGTCATATGCAGAAACCTAAAGTTTGCGTTTGTGGAACACTATCGACAGGTTGAGTGTCATTTCGTTGAAGACAAACCTAGTCATACGGAGAAACCCAAAGTTTGCGTTTGTGCAACACTATCGACAGGTTGAGTGTCATTTCTTTGAAGACAAACCTAGT
The DNA here is from genome assembly GCA_020796225.1 of Arion vulgaris. Lineage (NCBI taxonomy): Eukaryota > Metazoa > Mollusca > Gastropoda > Stylommatophora > Arionidae > Arion > Arion vulgaris. The sequence continues at coordinate 9,789,612 of CM036759.1, read as the reverse complement.
CATACGGAGAAACCCAAAGTTTGCGTTTGTGGAACACTATCGACAAGTTGAGTGTCATTTCGTTGAAGACAAACCTAGTCAGTCATACGGAGACACCCAAAGTTTGCGTTTGTGGAACACTATCGACAGGTTGAGTGTCATTTCGTTGAAACAAACCTAGTCATACGGAGAAATCCTTTCCAATAAAGACAATCCTTCGTCTCTTAAGCCATTCATCTTACTGAATCGATATACTGGTTAGCGGTATTTTATTAAGATGACCCAAAGCCTATCTTCGTCTTCTTTAATCGTCACACTGTTACCGGGATGTTGCCCAGTGTCATTGTTTTCTGTTTTATCTTGCGCTGCACTAGTGCTTGGGTGATAGTTATTTTTGCGCTGTTTACAGCTTTTTGCTATGCCATCTAATTATCGTTTTCGTATTCTTTGTGACTGAACCACTTCTTTATTTGTTTCTCAATGTAATTCAAGTAAAATTCTGTCTCAACTTTTTTTCTTATATTGATATTGGTGATTGCCTTTTCTGGTGTTGTTGGTATCTTTTCGTAGACATCGCATGTCACGTGTAGTTATATCTTTTCAACTGTGCTTTGCTCATTGTCCATGTTTGGATCTGGTAACATAGAGTAGCCATGAACATGTCGTTGGTCATCTGTTATTTAGCTGTCAGTGAGATGTCTGGGTGCCGTAACAATAGACTGGTAAGCAAAAGTCTTCCAGCGAAGTCTATATACTGGTTAATTCAGTATATAGTAAAAAGTAAAGGAACCCTTTCATACCTTGTGGTATATAGGTCAATACAGTGTTAGGACTGTATTTTTCATTGACCGTCGGCACACGATGGGTGATGTGGTCAGCATCACGCCGGCCGCCTTTACTTTCCCAGAGCGTGTCTGGTACCCAGTTGAGGCTGGGTCGACCTGAGAGCCGTCGCGGTCGGGAAAAATTCCACGCGCATTGCGGGAGCTGAACCCAGACCACCAGCCTTGCGAAGCGAGTTCACTAACAACTACGCTACAGCGGCTCTCAATTCAGTATATATTGTACCATAAATGCGCCTGGTGGTAAAAAAAATTACGAAGTCAAAGAGTTAATACTTGTTTTTTTCTTTAAACAGAGATAGAGCCATGCTACTTACAAAGTGAAATTGAAAAAAAAAAGAAAAGATTTACATCTTTTTAAAATGATCAATGTGTAATATGGTTTCTGCAGGACGATGATCATTAAGCACAAATAATTAACGCTAATGTACGTTAAGAAGTTCAGACATTCAAAATATATTTGAATAATAGGATGTCACCATCTCTGTAAGGTTGCAGTCTTCCATCACATTTTGACATGCTCATTTAAATAATAACTGCGTGCATAAGTGATTAAGGAAATATTGTTACAGACAAATGTATCATGCAATTCTAGTGTCGCAAGTTAAGGATTTGGACAAGATCAATAAGCTTGGATATCTATATCAGGCCTGTTGACAGTTATTTGTAAGTTACGGATTTTGACAAAAGCATTAAGTGTGGCCATCTATCAATCAATCAAGTGCCATGCCTGCCGGCGTAGGCGATCATGTCTCTCCACAACTCTCTTTGCTTGGTGCATGTAATCAGTTCTGACGTCGATATTTTGTCGAACCATGATGTCAGGCCATCCAACATCTTCTCCCTCTGTCTTCCACGATCTCTCCTTCCCTGAATTTTACCTGTAGTCACCAAATGTTCTAAACCTTCTCTTCGCATTATATGCCCGAAGAACCTTGATTGTCGGATTCTTATTCTTTTGATAAGGTTTCTTTGTGTGCAGGCCTGATTTAAAACCTCCACGTTTGTTTTCTTTGCTGTCCATGGCCATCTATACCAGACCTATTGACAGTTATTGATGTTACAATCATCATCATGTGCTCTGGTGACAGTTGTAGCCAAATATGACACTCTAGAAACGTTTCTTCTTTCTAATCTTACTCTTATTTTTCTATTCTTTTTTGGGGTCGCTATAGTGAAGTGGTTAAGAAGTTGGTCTTGTGTTGCGAAATATGCGGGTTCGATTCAAAACCGATAGCAAATTACCATGTGCAAATCGTTTCGGAGATCCTAGGTTTGATGCTGGAGGTAAGAACTCGTGCGTTTTGCAACACTCTCGATAGTTCGTGCGTTGTGCAACACTCTCGGTAGTTCGTGCATTGTGCAACACTCTCGGTAGTTCGTGCATTGTGCAACACTCTCGGTAGTTCGTGCATTGTGCAACTCTCTCGGTAGTTCGTGCGTTGTGCAACACTCTCGGTAGTTCGTGCATTGTGCAACACTCTCGGTAGTTCGTACATTGTGCAACACTCTCGGTAGTTCGTGCGTTGTGCAACACTCTCGGTAGTTCGTGCATTGTGCAACACTCTCGGTAGTTCGTGCATTGTGCAACACTCTCGGTATGTGGTATACCATTTCTGCCGAGAGAAACGGAACCATATGATACAGCCCGGTACAAGGAAGCTGTTCATTCACTTTTAGATTCTTCTTCTCTTCCTCCAGTACATCTCAGTGAAGTGTTGGGATTAGATGCTATGGTATTCTGTGCTCCTTGTCTAATGAGCTTTGTAGGTTGATATACATTTCTTCAAAACTGTTATTGATAACGTTAATCCATCTTCAGTGCGGTCTTCCTCTTGCTTTGAATTCATTATATTTGTTCCATGTTGTTCTATGTGGTTGACGATATCAGAACATCAACGTCTATCCTGATTTTTCATTATTATTTTAGTACTACACATTATTCCGTGATATACAGTTATGATGTGCATAGTCTGTATTTTGTTATGTCTCCCAGTGTCTTGTTCACACTTTGATGTTACCGATTGTTGTTTTGTGTTCTAACACCCAATGCCTTGCTAGAAATCATAGCCATCCATCGCAGCGATGATGACAACAATCTCAGACGTGTGCTGTTGCATCTCTATGGTGTGTGCGGAGATGACTGTAGAGTCCAATCCTAGAACAGAATCGCCGACCACAGGTGGGCATACATGAATAACTTGTTAGAAATAATGTTATAATGGCTATGGCATTATCTAAAATGTGACAGCTTTATAAAGTGCTTTTTTGCTTGACATTTCAACTTACTCCAAGGGAATCTGAAGTTCTGATATGATATAGTGATACTTTCTCATCACTTACTCCAAGGAAATCTGAAGTTCTGATATGATATAATGATACTTTCTCATCACTTACTCCAAGGAAATCTGAAGTTCTGATATGATATAATGATACTTTCTGATCACTTACTCCAAGGGAATCTGACGTTCTGATATGATATAGTGATACTTTCTCATCACTTACTCCAAGGGAATCTGAAGTTCTGATATGATATAATGATACTTTCTCATCACTTACTCCAAGGGAATCTGAAGTTCTGATATGATATAGTGATACTTTCTCATCACTTACTCCAAGGAAATCTGAAGTTCTGATATGATATAATGATACTTTCTCATCACTTACTCCAAGGGAATCTGAAGTTCTGATATGATATAATGATACTTTCTCATCACTTACTCCAAGGAAATCTGAAGTTCTGATATGATATAGTGATACTTTCTCATCACTTACTCCAAGGAAATCTGAAGTTCTGATATGATATAATGATACTTTCTCATCACTTACTCCAAGGGAATCTGAAGTTCTGATATGATATAGTGATACTTTCTCATCACTTACTCCAAGGAAATCTGAAGTTCTGATATGATATAATGATACTTTCTCATCACTTACTCCAAGGGAATCTGAAGTTCTGATATGATATAATGATACTTTCTCATCACTTACTCCAAGGAAATCTGAAGTTCTGATATGATATAATGATACTTTCTCATCACTTACTCCAATTAAATCTGAAGTTCTGATATGATATAATGATACTTTCTGATATGATATAATGATACTTTCTGATATGATATAATGATACTTTCTCATCACTTACTCCAATTAAATCTGAAGTTCTGATATGATATAATAATACTTTCTGATATGATATAATGATACTTTCTCATCACTTACTCCAATTAAATCTGAAGTTCTGATATGATATAATGATACTTTCTGATATGATATAATGATACTTTCTCATCACTTATCGTAATGATGACTTTCAGGGCAGATTGATTGATTGATTGATTGATTGATTGATTGATATAACCATCATCATTGCACTTCGGTGAGTAACCATGTATGCTCCGCTCTCTTTCTTACACATAAAGATCTCAGTGGCAGTGCACGAACTCCGTAGCACCGGTGAGGCTCACCGATGTAATTTTGAAGATGGTAAAAGTATTTTGTAGGAATTTATTTGTAATATTTCTATTGAATTTTGATCGGGAATATGCTTGCCAACATGTTCTTCTCGATTTTGAACTGCTAATGGTTCTTTGATGTGTTCAAATTGAACACGGAACGTATGTTTAATCGTCTGTCTCCGGTAGAACTAAGAACTCAATTTCACCAACACTGAGATCAGCGAGAACTGGACAAGTAACACGATCACTCCACGAGGGAGCGAACCGAAAACCTTTGAGCGATAGACGAACACATACCTCTACGTCACAGAGACACCATAAGAAGAAAACTTGACAAGAATTTAAGGTCACGGACATCGCAATCTTTTAATGGTAATATCATCATGTGTCATGTCTGGCGTAGGTGATTATGGATCTCTACAAACGTCTGTCCCTTGTGCTGACAATCAAGACAGATATTGACACTTCCTTGCTATGAAGTCAGACTGCTTAGAATTATATCTCTCTGATATTCTCCTATCCCACCTCTCATGTTCTATTTATTATTTTTCTTACAAAGTTTCTAGTTCTGAAAGTGAACTAAGTCATCATTGCTCCTTCATGTCGACTATAGATTAATCCTCTAATGTTGATCTATACTTTATCAAATAGCTAGTCCTGAGCAGAACATTTCCACCTTAACAGTAATTTCCAAATTTATCTTTCTCTCGCAGATGCTAGATTTCGGGCCTCTGCATTCGTCATGCTCAAATCATGTTACTTACTGAATCCATCATCTCCGCTGTCTTCCTCTTCTCCTCTTTGCTGTGATGAATCTTCTCATAATGGTATTCTCCAACTCTTCGTGCCACTTTATGTCTAAAATACTTCAATTGTCTCCTATCTTTTGTTGCATCACCCAGTTTTCTTTGATTTTGAGTTATTTCGTTATAAATCTATACTATATACATAAATAGCAGATATGAAGTTGATAGAGACAAAAATGGAAAAAAAGGATATCTGAAACTAATGTTTTGTAAGAGAATGAAATGTGTAAAAATCTATCACAATAAGACATTTAAGTTGACAATTCTTGATTACTTTTACTAAAATCTGTCAGTATTCCGCTAACATATCTGTATTTCCCTCGCTGCTTGTTGAAGGAGGTTCAACATGTCTCTAGATGACTGGGATTCCCTGAAATTTGATCGATGCTTCCTGTTTAGTGCTGTTGTTGAATAACTAATCTATCAACTTTTGATTTTTAAACGTTTCAGTACTTCTAGAAGTTTACTGTTGTCTTTACAGTGTATCATGCCATTACAATTATATGTTATATTATTAAGTGTTTCAATACTCTCAGAAGTTTACTGTTGTCTTTGCATTTTATCATGTTATCACAATTATATGTTATATTTAGCTGCTTGAGCTCTGTGTGGTTTCCTACGTCTTCTTCTTCTTCTGCTAACGCTCCATATCAACCACTTGTTAAACACTCTTTGTAATTGGTATGTCATCCCAAACTTAAGAGCGATTGCACGTTGCGCCTACAAGTAGGGAACACTTCTCATTTCTGCAACTCGTTTTATTTACTAAGATAGCTTCCCTAGACCACTACCTCAGTCGCCTCTTAAGACATGTCGTGTACTTCGCAGTGTTAGTATTCTTTGCTCCCCTTGCGAGCCCCGGGCGCCTGTGGTCTTCAAGTTGGTTGTATCCAGTTTCACATCAAATGAGTAGAATACATCATATCTTTCATGGATGTATATTTTATTTGCTAAACTAGAATCTTAGCAAATATCGAAGGAAGTGAACGTTCAACTGAAATTATCCTATAACATGACTAACTAGAACTTTAGTGAATATCGAAGAAAGTGAACGTTCAACTCAAATTATCCTATAACATGACAAACTAGAATCTTAGCAAATATCGAAGAAAGTGAACGTTCAACTGAAATTATTCTATGAAATAACAAACTAGGAAGTGTAAAGCACAATATAAAGTAATAATGTTGGCGTTGATTTTTGAAAATCTTCAAATTTCCGTAGTTTCAACAGCAAACTGGTTGAATACTAGAACTATAGTAATAATAATTCCTCTCGTGCCGTTATACGTTACATAGGGCCTGCAAGTAACTTCTCCATACCGCTCTATCCTGGGCAACTCGCTCAATCTCATCCATGGAACTGAGATCGATACCTTTTGTCTCTCTCAGCAAAGTTCGTTTCAGGGTCTCCTTAGGTCAACCTCTCTTTCTTGAACCATCTGCATCCCACTTCAATGCCTGCGTTGATATTCGTTGATCATTTCTCCTCAAGGTGTGTCCAACATATCTCCATCTTCTCTCTCTTATAACAGTTGTCACTAGTGGTTGACCAGACATGTCTCTGATTTCATCACTTCTATGAAGCTAGTTAATTTTTGTCAGAGACCCATATGATTGTTGCCGGAGCTACTAAGTTCGGGCTTTGTGCAGTACTCTCCGCAGATGGCATGCCATTTTTGCGAAGATGGACCGAACCATAGGGGTAAAACCCGGTACAATGAAGTCAATCATTTGGCTGCGTTTCGGATTTAGACTCTGGAGCTACGTGTGACATGTTACAAATTGAGATTGTGTTCTTGTGTTCAACTTATATTGAATATTTATATAAATGTTTGTATTTTCTATAGTTTACTATTTTGAAGTTGATCTTATCCTACTATCGTCGGTGACAAATTATTAATAGTAACAAATTAGTTTTATCATCAAATTACTTTAAAAAAAACCACTGTTGTGTATTTTTAAGTTTAACTTTATTAACACGATATAATGTTGAAAGCTACACTCACTTCAAACGATAGAAGAAAACTAGTCACGACAGAGATGAACTGTCTAAGCAGAATGATGGTAATATCAAGATGAGACAGGTTTAGAAATGAAAACATCACGGAAAAAGTGGGTACAACATCAATACTGAACTTCATCAAAAAACAACAAATTAAATAGTTCAGCAGATGAGCAGATTACCAACAGACAATGCGCCTTAAAGAACAGTGCTACGCCGATACAGTGGAAACACATCAAAGGTCGTCCACGCAAAAGATTGACCTCAGAAAAAACAAAGGCCGTAAAAGACTATATTTATGAAGCACACACAACAGACCGTTCTAGAAATCTCTTATACCGACGCTGTGAGGTAAAACACTATTAGAGAAGAGAAAGAAGAAAAAGATTACAGCTAAATTTAATTATGGAGAAGACACTTAATCCTGATTAATGATATTCTTCAGAAATGTTAATCTGTTTAATTTCGACAACTGGTTCGTTTCATTTGTTTCAACCTACCGACATAATTATTTCAAAAACTGTGAATGTAAAGCATTTGAGTGACACGAAAAAGTAAGAGGAGATAGAATTAGTTTATATATGTAAATGTAGTCTGGCTAGGACAGCTCTTCAAAGGATATATGAGTGGATTAGAGGCCTGGACGTCCAAGGAAAGCTTGTGGTAAGAGAGTTGAAAGATTATGACCCGACGTGGGAAACAATTGGTAGAAAGGAGAATAAACGGCAGCTTGTGTCGATTTCAAGTTAGTGTTTCTCATTCTGACAGGCTGGTTAGCAGCAGCTTTCATTCAAATCGCAAAGATATATTTGATAGAATATGGAGTAGGATCTAATGTCCCGATCAGGAGTATCATCTATTGCGTAGGAGATTCTGGTATGACTACTATATATATATTTCCTACGGATCTCTCTCTCTGTCTCTTTCTTTCTCTCTCTCTCAATTCACACACACACACAAAACTATATATATCACGCAATAACAAGAGAGTACTTACAATATTGCAAAGAGAAATGGATTACTTTTAGATGTTTAATGCAGGGGACATAACAAATTAAATGTAACGACTGTCAGTTAGAAACAGTTATCTGTCGTTAGTACCTTGTATGTTCGTAGTGTACACGCAAACGTTTATTGTGAGTACTCGTACAAAAGCGAGTTTAATTAATTGAAAAAAAAAAACTCACCCAAGAGAGTAGTATAAATGCAAAAGCATGTTTAATGAATAAAGACAACTAGGTCAGCTACGTGAGAAAATACTTATCTCAGAACTGGAAGATTGGGATTATGCTGACAATATTAGGGTGAGCAAATAGTATTATGCCTACAGAACAATAGATTCACTTTCCAGAAGAGCTCAAACAACATGAACTAAAGGTAATATTGCGAAAACAATAATAATCAGAAAAAACACAACAAATCTGAAAACGCAATTATGTTACAAAGTGTAGTCACAGAGAAAGAACATAATTGTTTGTAACTTCGAAGTACACTATCAAAGAACAGTGATTCGGAAAAAGACAACATTGTAAAAAATCAAAACGGCAAATGAAACTTTTCAATGCTCCATAAAATAAATAAACTCTAATGGTTAAATTAAAAAAAAAATACTTAATATATCATCATCATCATCAGGTGCCGTCTCCACATCGAAGGTTGGCTGCAATGAATCTCCAGCATCCTCTGTCTTTCGCCTTGGTGTTGCACACTGCCAGACTGTAACCTGTCCATTTCTTAAAGTTTCCTCCCACTTATCTCTCGGTCTTCCTCTTGCTCTTCTCCCTCAACTTTCCCCTCTAGTAAATGTTTTATCATGGTGTCATGCCTTTTATGTGCCCAAAATACTTTATTTGTCTGAATTTTATTTCTCTTAATAATTGTTTCTTCATGCCTAGTTTTCCTAAAACTTGTTTATTTGTCTGTTTTTCTGTCCATGAAACTCTGCTTATTCTTCTATATATCCACATCTCAAATGCATCAATTCTGTCTTCTAACTTAATATATATATATACATATAAGAAGTATCTTGTGAGTGTTATTATACATTAGTGTGATCTGACAAATGATTCACAACATTATACACACGCTGGAGACATTTCTAATAAATGTTGAAGTAGAATCCTGGACATTTTCTGACCAAATACAATTGCAAATGCAGAGCTTTTGGAACAAATGAATTGTGCATAATTGGAGACCATTATTCAAAGACGAAGTTTTAAGTGGATTACGCATATATGTCGCATGTCAGCGAAGTTCATTCTATGTCATTGCCGAATCTTTGTTTTCGTTGTCTATAGTTCGTCTCTATGTCTCTCTAGCTCTTCCCCTACATTTCTTTTGCTTTTTGAATTCCATTTCAGAGTCATATGTCGGTGTCAGGTCTTCTGCATTTTTAATGTATGTCCCAACCACTTCTCTTTTATTTTATTTTCTTGTTGATATTATTGAAACTTGTGTGTAGGGCAATCTTAACATTAGTTGAACATATAATAAAAGCTTCATTCTGTTACGGCCAAAACTGTTTAGACAAAATAGAACAAACAGAGATGGTGAAAACAGTTCTAACGTGGTGATTTGGAAAACATAATTAATGCCATCATTTCGAGATGTGAATATACAGAATAATCAGTCATATTTCATGAGAGAAAACGCAGATAAATAAAGATGTTTTAAGAAATCTAGAAATATAGTAACAATTGCTATAGAAAATAAAATAAAAAAAATAAAAAATATTTCTGACTCATAACGAGACAGTTTAGGAGCCTACCAAACCAATGTGCAGCGTATACACGTTCTTGGCAAAGATCAAACATATCACAAAGAATGATTAGAATTGGTCATAAAGAACGAACGCAAAGAAGAAGATAAAGAGATATGACACATTGATCAAAACCTTAGTAGAGGGGGAGTTCAAGGATGGCGAGTGAGAGAGGAAGCCAGAGACACATGGGGGAGGAAATCATCAGGAGATGGGCACTTACTGCAAAATATATGAGACAGGCATGTTGGAGGTCGATTGCAGCCAACCTTCGATGTTTAGATAGCACCTGATAATGATGACTAATGTGATATCTCAGCAAAGAGCTGGACATTAAAAGACAATGGAAGTAAAACTGAGAAGACAATTTGTAGTTATTATGGCTTGAAAGATAATAAAAATAAGTTGACAGTTTGATGGATTGATTGATTGATAGGATCATCATTATTGCTCACCAGTCAGTAACTGTGATGTGATCTATTTCTTACATAAGAAGATCTCAGATGCAGTGCACGAAAGCGGTATTACCGGCGATTGTCCGCAGTGTCATTTTGAAGATAGGGAAGGTATTATTTAAAGAATTTTATTTTTAATCTTTTCTGATGAATTTTTCCCGAGCAGCGACTTTCTGTTGTGATCTTAACAACTGTAAACTTCCAAGCGTTATTTGTCTTTTCATTAGGAAAGAACTAAGCAGATACCAGTGGAGAAAGAACTAAGCAGATACCTGTGGAGAAAGAACTAAGCAGATACCAGTGGAGAAAGAACTAAGCAGATACCAGTGGAGAAAGAACTAAGCAGATACCTGTGGAGAAAGAACTAAGCAGATACCAGTGGAGAAAGAACTAAGCAGATACCTGTGGAGAAAGAACTAAGCAGATACATGTGGAGAAAGAACTAAGCAGATACCTGTGGAGAAAGAACTAAGCAGATACCTGTGGAGAAAGAACTAAGCAGATACCTGTGGAGAAAGAACTAAGCAGATACCTGTGGAGAAAGAACTAAGCAGATACCTGTGGAGAAAGAACTAAGCAGATACCTGTGGAGAAAGAACTAAGCAGATACCTGTGGAGAAAGAACTAAGCAGATACCTGTGGAGAAAGAACTAAGCAGATACCTGTGGAGAAAGAACTAAGCAGATACCTGTGGAGAAAGAACTAAGCAGATACCTGTGGAGAAAGAACTAAGCAGATACCTGTGGAGAAAGAACTAAGGAAGAGGCGCTGGCGATGGAAAGGACACATATTGAAGAAAATGACGAGGATCGTTGCAAGACAGACACTGTTTTGGAACCCGCAGGGAAAGAGGAGTAGTGCAAGACCTAGACATATCTGGAGAAGAGCGCTGGAGGTTGATATTAAATGGATAAGTAAAACATGGACAAAATTGGATGGGATGGCAGGATAGAAGAAGAGCTGGAAGATGTTTATGGAAGACATGTGATCCGTTGGCAGTTGGAAGAAGTTTATTGAAGACATGTGATCCGTTGGCAGTTGAAAGGCGAAGAAGGAAGAAAAAAGAAAGGTTCTTTTATCTTCAAATTCAAGTTGAATACTAGAACGACCTTTTATCGTTCGTCTCCGACAGGACTAGGAACTAGATCTCACCTACACTGAGAACAAGGATCTCTGAAAAGAATCTTCCGATGGCTCCACTAGGGAGTTGACAGATAACAGTGCCGAACATAGATGAACGTGATCGCTAGTTACATAAAACTTGGCACTGATGTCTTTTGTCCAAAGTACAAGACACATATTATCTGTCTAATCTTTATAAGCTCTTATCCGTGGCCCCATAATCATCACACGTAATCGCAATGTTCTTGACCTAAGCAGGTTGATGACAACGTTGACGACATATAAATCTTGAAACATATAGGGCAAATTTCGACAGCAAGTAATCAATGCCAAGTTCTGAAGACAGATATAAAAATGTACTGTAACGTTGTGTCCTTGAATACATGCGGAGACTTACTTTTTAAAGTAAAATTTATGTTGAAGAAAGTGTGTCTGAGTGATATGGAGATGAAGATATTAAATATCAACCTAACTTATGTCATTAACACCTTGACTACCAAGTGCCGCAGAGTATGTCCGTTTGTTTGTCCCGTTTGGCCATATCACACAGACTGTGTTGGTTTGTTTATTCCATTTGGCCATGTGCCGTAGTCTGCGTCCGTTTGCTTGTCCCGTTGGTCAAGTCCCGCACACCACGTTTTTTAATTGTTTCATTGTCATATAGCTCAGAAATGACTGTTACCAATGTGAGTTTGCTATAATAATAATAATAATAATTCCTCCCGTACCGTTACATGTTACATAGGGCCTGAAAGTAATCTCTCCATACCGCTTTATCCTGGGCAACTCGCTCAATCTCATCCATGGAACTGAGGCCGTTATTTCTTGACTCTCTAAGCAAAGTTCGTTTCAGAGTCTCCTAAGGTCGTCCTCTCTTTCTTGAACCCTTTCATGCCCACTCCAATGCCTGCTTTGATATTCGTTGATCATTTCTCCTCTAGGTGTGTCCAACATATCTCCATCTTCTCTTTCTTATAACAGTTGTCACTAGTGGTTGACCAGACATGTCTCTGATTTCATCACTTCTTCTGAATTTGTTCCATTTTATGTTCATTATTTTTCGCAGACATCTATTTTAAATGCATTCATTTCCAACTCTCGCTGGCATATGTTAGGATTGATTCAACATTTGAATTGAAAATTCGTAATTTAGTTTTAATACTATATAACTTGCAGTTCCATATTTTATTTAGACTTTTAAAAGCTGATATTGCTTTGCCAATTCGAATCATAATTTCTTTGTTAACATTTCCTGCGCAATCAAAATTGCTACCTAAATAGGTGAACTGCTCTGTTATTAAAACCTCATTGAGCCGACGCTCTCACTTTCAATATAAGAACAAGCACGTCGTCGTTATATCAGAACGTGTAGACCAACAAACATAAAGTATAAGAATCATGTCCTTGTGGGGAACTCTCCTCCCTGCTGTTATGTTACCTTGTGGAGTACTCTCCTCCCTGCTGTTATGTTACCTTGTGGGGTACTCTCCTCCCTGCTGTTATGTTGCCTTGTGGGGTATATATGTATATAAAGGAGCTAAACGTTTGGCTTGCGTTTCGAAGATCGTGTGTTCGAAATCCGCCATTGCCCCCAGAGTTACCTATGATTGCTACAGGAGCTAATGAGTTTCATTGCAGTTCTGCTCACGTGTTACATTTCCCCCAGAGTTACCTATGATTGTTACCGGAGCTAATGAGTTTTGTGCAATATTTTCGACAGGGGAGTGCCCTTTCTGTGGAGAGGGATCACGATTTATGAGAAATAACGTTACAATGAAGTCTGTGCTTCGCGGGTGACTAGCCCTCTGTGAGTGCGGGTACAATTCCGTGGGCTGGCAGAAAAGCCACATGTTTCCCAGATTCACGGTGTTCGTGGCACCGAACCGAAGGGTTACGATGTCCATGGCACCGAGCCAAGAGCTAAAAGCTCAAGTGCTTCTGGATCGAAAAAAACCAAACAACAGATCTGTTATAATAGCATGGCCCATCTGCTATCGGCTATAGTAGAGTCTAGATATAAACGAGTTTGCTTTATTAATAATGGACACAATTTAACACGAAAACGTTGCAGTAGTAAACAATTCAACTTACTGGCTAAATCAAATACACGTCCACGGACATAAAAAGTACAATATAATCCTAATACAAACATTCCGTTTCGTAACTTACTTCCTTCCTCAAGGACACCAACCATGCTTTATCCACCTTTCTAACTATCTCATTTACTGGTGCCGTTGTTGTATCTGACTCTCAGTCGACGCTTCACAAGATCCAAAGGGCAGGTTTCGGTATGAGTGGATGTCGTCTATAGAAGTTTCTAACCTCCAGAGGCTTACGTGGATATACTGCCCTGGGCATGCGGGCGTTTACGGTAATGAGAGAGCGGACAGGCTTACATCAACAGCATCGATTGTTGGGGAGTTGAAGATAGATAAGGGGATGTTCTTCGGTCTCTTCGCGACTGTCTGTTGGAGGGTGACACTAAAATCGATATTGAATCGATCAAGCGATTTAGGCAGTTTGGAGTTACCCGTTGTTCAAGACGAACTGGATGCCTGAGAGGCAGAGTGAGAGGTGTGTTTAATCAGCGAGCCACGGGAACCATCAGTATGCATACTCTTCGATATCTGTTGGGGGAGACTGAGCACCTATGGGTCTGCCCGTAGTGCAATAACGTTAGATTAGTAACCAATAACCAATAACTACCTCCTTACTCCCAGGTCGTACCTTATGTCTCTTCCTTTTGCACGTATACAAAAGAAAAAAAGAAAAAGAAGAAAGGAACCAAAAATAATGATTATTGTCATCATTTTAATTATTTAATTATTCGTTTTTTCTTTCTCATGGGATGCAGTATATACATGTCTTTGTCCAAATTCGTCCAATACATGTACAGTTACATTACAAATTAAAATACAGCAGAAATGATGTTCTGGAAGTAAATGCTCAATACAGTGTATCCAGAAAATAGAGAGAAAAAAAAAGAAAGAAATGATATAATCAGTAATTAAGTTCAAAGTGGGTGTAAAGCAGCAACAAAATTCACCCAGAAGTAACAGGTCAAAGGTTTTGGTCATATAACATGATAGTCGTCAAAAAGTGTACTCAAACAGGCAATGATACACAGAGTAAACCGAAACAGAGACAAGAAGGGATGTGCAAGCGTTAAACTGGTGGAATAGCAGAGTTTATAATCATATATACGAGCCACATAAGAGGGCCCTCTTCCATACCTCTTCCATTTTCAACTCGACACCGCAAGTGTACAGAATTATTAAGAAGAAATAATGAAATGAACGCTGTAGTAGTCGAAAAAGAACAATTCATGAACACATGAGACACGTATGCTACGTCAGCAATCAACATGCATACCCTTCATTATATTATGAAAAAGTTGCAAGACATACAATTATCTTCATTGGACCGAGTTTCCTCATTCGTTTGTTATTTGTTTCAAACGAACACAGAAGAAGAGCATGAAGTGATTCGTTATAACTTGCATGGAATAGGACTGGCAGAATTTACTGTTGCCTTCTTTTTAAAGTTAAAATTACTTGCAAATCCTTTACAGGACTTTGCGAATAAACTCCAACTTTTTAACGCTGTTTGTGATTATTAGAGGCATTATTATGTTCAGTAGTTTGCCATTGCTTTTTGAACGGGTGGTGCCAACGTCCTTTTATAAAAATCCACGTGAAACAATTTGCAACCAAATGTCCGCATCGTGATTCGAACTCAAAACGTCGGGGTTAATTGACCAGGTCACTATCCCCTAAGCCACAGACGCCACTGCCTTCTTTTTAGGGAACCAAAACATATTCACAATAGTCAATAAAAGTAGAGTGCAAATCTTGTATTTGCTAAATCATTCTCTAAAACAATTTTTAAAATGTGCATCTAGACGCTGGCACGAGAAAGGGATAACGAATGGTTAGTGCTCTTGCTTGGTAAACAAATGGTCCTAGTATCAATTCCAAAGTTGGTTTTGTCTTATTTTCCCAGCTGTAACATATTTTAGATCGACGCAGCCTCATTTGTCTAGCAAAGAAACACTGGGAAGTATAGGCTGCTGATGGAATGTTTCCCACATCAATCATCTTGTGCCGATGGTGAAAGAAAAACACAGGCCTCACACAATATTCCCAAATTTACCTTATAGAAATAAAACGGGGTCCTTAAACTTGTTGTTCACTTTAAGTTAATACAAAGTTCTAGTGCATGCGTTTTGTTCATGTCTGAAAAGAAATCTAGGCAAAGAACGACACTATCTACAGTCTAAATATTTACAAGGACAAAGAGTTACATATATTTTGAAGTGGTAGAGCTACAGTAGTATAAAAGTAAAGTAGAAAACAAGGATACGTTACAGATTTCATAAGACAGTATCTCGAACAGAACGAATTTCTTTCAATTTGAGCTAAAAGTTAAGGTTAGTAATATTTAAACAAGAACAAAGTAAATTGTAAAGAATAAACCCATATACCTGTTGTTTTGTTGGTTATCAATGATACGGCTCTGGCACATGGACAACCTACTTCAGGTACGAGAGGCATGTACCTGTTGTTTTGTTGGTTATCAATGATACGGCTCTGGCACATGGACAACCTACTTCAGGTACGAGAGGCATGTACCTGTTGTTTTGTTGGTTATCAATGATACGGCTCTGGCGCATGGCACATGGACAGCCTACTTCAGGTACGAGAGGGACTTGCCATCTTTCAACATCTGCAAGATTGCCCTGCGCAATGGGAGACCACTGCTCAGAAATAATGATTTCTGCAAGGTCTCAATGAAGAACTTTTCTGTCGATCTCAACAAATGTTCAAAAACTAGTTGATGACCGAGTTATCTGGAAAACAACATAACGTATGAAGGGTTCAGAACCTTGTGTAAAGAGACTTAGTGATGAGCTGAAAGGCAAGAGAGACAAGCGCAAACTCAGAAGTTGTCATAGTAACACACTTGACAAATGACCATCTGTAAAAACGAAACAGGATATATATATATATATAAACATGATAAGAAAAATATACTTATTATATGTGTCATTTACAATTTGGTACATTTGGAGAAGAAGATGGTGATATGCTGGGCATACTCTGACAAGAAATGATCAAAGAATCATAAAGCAGACATTACATTTCGAGGCAAAGGGTTCAAGAAAGAGAGGACACCATAGAGCGGTGATTCTAAACCGACTTAATGCCACCACCTTTTAATACAGTTCCTCATGTTGTGGCGACCCCCAAACAACAAAATTATTTTCGTTGCTACTTCATAACTGCAATTTTACTACTGTTATGAATCGTAATGTAAATATCTGATATGCACGATGTATTTTTGTTGTTACAATTTGAACATCATTAAAACTAGAGGGCAGTATTCACATCATCCGCAGCTGAATATAAAAAGGCAGATCAGCATCCAGATTAAGTTCCCATGGTACAGATACTTTGTTTTCAGTAGTTGATGATTTTACATTTAGACAGTAATTATAATTCATGAAATGTCGTTTCACCTCCAATACTGCTGCTTTCAACAAAGTAGCTGCTTTTAAAAAAGTAACTGCTTTCAACAAAAAAGCTGCTTTCTATACAGTAGCTGCTCTCTACACATGTGTAATTGGTCCACATAAGTACATTATTTCACCAACCCTGTCACATACACCTGTATTTGTGCGGGATGAAAGTGTTGGAGTTGGCGCGATGATGTCATCACGCCTGGAACTCGTATGTGGACGTATCTGCATGTGGGCGGACCCGTCAAGTGACGGATAGGGGGCAGTGTCTCGGTTTCTAAGCCCATCGAAAATATATGTTTTCCGATGGTCTTAGGCGACCCCTGTGAAATGGTCGGACCCTCAGTTGTGGTCGCGACCCACAGGCTGAGAACCACTGCCCTAGAGAATCCCTGAAACGAACTTTCCTGAGATGCAAGAGATATTGGACTAATTTCCATGAAAAAGATTGAGCGAGGTTCCACAGGACAGAGCGGTATCGAAATATTACTTGCAGGTCCTATGTAACGTATAGCGGTACGAGAGTTATATGTGTTATAGATATATCGAAACAAAACAAAATCAGTGGTAATAAGTTTATAATTGTATACTCTCTATTGGCAACACATTTCTCTCTCTCTCGCGATCGTTCTTATGCTGCTTTTATCATTCTATTGTGATATATAAGCAGCCAAACATCAAGAGCGGATGTACGTGCACAGCCTTCAGTACCTATTGGAGCTCAGGTGCTTATCCTTCGGTGGTGTGTTCGATTTAAACCAGCGTTTACTGGGTTCGTTCTCCGTTAGCCTTTTGCTGTCCCTAGCCTAAACCAACAAGACAGCAGGCTGCTGTTTTCTTTTAGGACAGCGATCCTTAGACGGCCTGCCCTCCCGGGCTTATGAGCACCATCTGCCCAGCAAACCGGTCGTTTATGTGGACTCCTTGGTTTGCCGCTCGTCCAGTTTTGTGTACGGTTAGCTCCGCTAGCAGCAGTAGTTCTCTGCGAGCGGAAATGAGAACTGGCTTTACCTCTGCTGGGCTTTCCAGTTTTTTTGCACACTCGGGTGGTCAGCACACCCTCTTGCCTGCCGCGCTTGCCATGCCTGCCGCTGCTTTGCCTGCCGTACCTGGCTTTTCTGGCCGACTGTGGGCTCTCCCGTGAATCGCTCGCATGCGTGCACGCTCTGCCCTGGTGTCTCCCT
This sequence comes from Arion vulgaris, assembly GCA_020796225.1. Taxonomy (NCBI): domain Eukaryota; kingdom Metazoa; phylum Mollusca; class Gastropoda; order Stylommatophora; family Arionidae; genus Arion; species Arion vulgaris. The sequence continues at coordinate 9,771,488 of CM036759.1, read as the reverse complement.
CACAATTTCCGCCAATTTCCACCGTGCTCACATTTGCATGGGCTGTTCCCGCCTGTGACTCAACTCGGTCTCCACCCCTGTGATGTGGTCGCGGGTTTCAGTGGAGATTGCAATTCATTTAGTCATAATATATGTTCATTTTTAGAATAATGTTTTGAACTGCAACTTAATGTTATTTTCACAATGTTTTAATTACAAGTTGAAAATGAGTATTACTTTGAATATGACTATTCTTTATCCAACATTTTATTTCTTGATCCTACACAGAATTTCTGTAACTATGACACCATTTGATATCAACTCTTCCTGGATTCTGTTAGTGGTCGTTGGTCTCACATTATATTGGCTGTGGACAAAAAGCAGGCGTTCTTACCCGAGTGACAACATTCCTCCATTTGCTGTTACGCCCTTGCCAATTTTTGGAAATTTCTTCAATTTAAGTGGACAACTAACAGACAAAATGAAAGAATGGCGAAAGAAATGTGGGGATATCTACAGTCTGGACATCGGTGGAGAGCTTCATATCCTTGTTAATAGCTTTAACGATATCAGGGAGATTTGGGTCAAACATGCTGACCTTATTGTCAACACGCATGACAATTTTGGTGATGAAATTCTACATGAACACGACAAAGGGATTTTTACAGCACGCGATGGCAACTGGAAAGAACAAAGATCTACCTCTTTGTCCATTCTTCGTTCTTTTGGGATGGGTAAGAATATCATGGCAGATAAAATTCAAGAAGAAGTGTCCGTTACACTTGAAAAACTTGTTGCTCTCAAAGGAAAAGCTGAAGATCCAAGAGTACTTATGTCCATTAGTGTTTCAAATATAATTTGTTCTGTTGCTGTTGGCAAACGATTTGAACATGAAGATCCTTATTTTGTTCAGTTAATCAACCAAGTAAACGATATGCTCAAGTACTTTTTTGTAGTAGCTATGTTAACTCCCTTTAAACAATTAAGTTATCTCCCCGGAGATCTGTTTCATGTCAAGAAATGGACAAAAGCCACACTCGGAATAAACGAAATGTTTAGCAAAGCTTTCATTAACAAAATCAAGAAAAATGTGAAATATAACGAAGAACCTGACAGCTTTGTGGCTGCTTATCTACAAGAAATGAAGAAAATGAAAGACAAAGGTATCAGTTCTAATTTGAGTGAAGAAAATTTGATTGCCTTAATACGATCTCTCTTTCTGGCTGGAACAGAGACCACAAGCACAACTATTTTGTGGTGTCTTCTGTACATGTTACACCATCCAGATGTACAAGAGAAAGTGTACCGTGAAATTGAGGCAAATGTGGGAACTGAACGTGTACCAACTTTGGCTGACAAACCAAAGTTAACATATTTTAGTGCGATGCTCATGGAAACACAACGTATGTCGAGTCTGGCACCGATTGGTTTGCGTCGAGAAGTCAGTTCAACGTTTCAGTATGGTGGATTCACTTTTCCTAAAAAATGTTTGCTTTGGCCTGTCTTGGACTCTGTTCTTCATGACAAGAAAATCTGGGGAGATCCAGAAAACTTTCGACCTGAGAGATTCATCGATAAAAGTGGAGCTCTCATCACTAGAGAAGAACTGATTCCATTTTCTATTGGCCGAAGAGTATGTCTGGGAGAAGCTCTGGCTAGAATGGAATTGTTCTTATTTTTGGCACCACTGTTCCAGCGCTTTAAGTTTGAATTAGTTGACAGATCTGGTAAATTGCCTTCACTAAAGGGAATTCTTGGGGGCACGTTAGTACCTCAACCGTTCAAAATGAGATTCATTGACCGCAGGGTTTGAACTGAACATCGAAAGTATTTGGTTATGACAGCTATTTATTTTAATCAGGAAATATAAGATATGGTACATATCATGCTCTAAATCAGCGTTTCAAAAAGTGGGCGGCACCGCCGCCCTCCCAGTGGGCGCTGAAGATTTCTAGAGAGGGCGATAGTGGGTTCAGAAGAATGTGCGGGGTGTTCGGGCGATTAGGGGTCGGTGGCGCATTAAAGAAGAAATTAATAATAAATAGTTTGAAATAAATTATGTTCGTGATTTTGCGATTGAATAATCATTAAAAATTTGAATTCTGCATTTTAATTCATCTTATGCCCGTCTTACACGATCCATTTTTCATCAATTTTCTATTTCATGCATATAATCATTTGAAAATAGACTATGTATGACAGAAATATATATCAATGTTCTATGTCAAAGAGAAAATAGAACATGTATATATATGAGGGGTGGGGCGTTGGCAAACTGTTATAATGTGGAGGGTGGGGGGCGTTACAAAGTTTATGTTGTGCAAAGTGGGCTGTGAGCCGAAAAAGTTTGGGAATCTATGCTCTAAATGCTGATATACGAAATCATCAATCAGTAAATATAAGATGTGGTATATATCATTCTCTAAATACTGATATACGAGATCATTAATCAGTAAATATAAGATGTCGTACAATATCATTCTCTAAATACTGATTTACTAAATCATTAATGTTTTTGCTAATCTTAACTCGTTGCTTCAAATTTGAAATATAAACGAAATGAATCGTCAGTATTTTAAAATATGATTTACATCACTTAAGGCACGTTTTCGTAAAATAATTTGGCGAAACAAAGGAGTTACTCCTGTTGTATCCTTTGTTTGATGAAGGCATTTTGGTCGAAACGTTGCTGTGTATTGTTATTGTTTTTGTATTTTGTAAAACTACAGTACTTTGTTTTTACTTATTTCGACATTGCTACATAGTTTTATTGTAGTCTTCCCCTATATCGATACAATAATTGATGTAACTTAATTGTGTTCTGAGAAGAAGCAAAGAATCAAGTGGTTCGGTCATCTAATGACAATAGAACCACATTTACTACTATCACGTGCCTACAATAATCGACACTCAGGACGCAGAGCACGAGGCAGGCCAAGAACACGATGGATAGATAACATCTCAGAGTGCCTGCGAAAGCATGGACTGACAACGTCAAACGCAACACACCTGGCACAAGATAGTAACTTACTCTCCCCACGGCGCTTCACGGGCAAATGTGGTTAAGATAAGATATGATAATTGTGTTCTGAGCTGTGTTTTGCCATTTACTTTATCTTATGTATACCTTACATCATTTGTCTTATAATGACCATTTTGTCCAGAAGTTGATAAAATCTGTTTTTCATATTACAATTTTGTTTTCTTATTTTGATAATTAAATGGTATTGTATATATTGACATTGTATTGGATCAAATAGTAGACTATCTTGTAGAGATATTGACATCCATGGCACTAAAACTTCAAATGTGTTCATGAAAATGTTGCAATGTTGCAAATAATCGATATTGCTACCGATAATAAAAAGACAAATTGATATGCAATTTAACATTATTGCATTACAAAAAAGCAAACTATCAATTATATTATCACGTTAATTGTTAAACACTTATACATTTCTTATTTAGTGAGAGGAGCTCTTAATGCGAACTAGCTTTATGCCACTAGGTCTTGCCTCTGTCAAATGTCAAAAACCATTAGCTACAAGAAACCGTTTATATCGACATATTTCCGTATCTTCTTTTGAATTTTACGAGTACATTTATTTGTTAGATAGCAGTTTATATGACCTTTTTCACCTTTACAGACAATAAATTGGCAAGTGTTTTACTGTGACAACTTCTGAGTCTGCACTTGTCTCTCTTGTCTTTATAGACGATCAATTGGCAAGTGTTTTACTGTGACAACTTCTGAGTCTACGCTTGTCTCTCTTGCCATTCAGTTCATCTCCAAGTCTCTCGCGATTGTTGCTCTCAGTGTAGTGTCCGAGCTAAAAGCAAGGAATAGTGTCCGCTCCATTTATAGACGGTACGTGATGATGATAATGACTAGTGTGATATCTCAACATAGTCCTAAACATTAAAAGTCAGTGGAATTAAAACTGGGAAGACAATTCGTAATTATGTGGACTTGAATGAGGTAAAAAAAAGTTACAGATAACAGTACCGAACCTAGATGAACGTGATCGCTAGTTACATAAAACTTGGCACTGATGTCTTTTATCCAAAGTACAAGACATGTACTATTTGTTATATGATCTCTAATCTTTATAAGCTCTTATCTTTCGGACCCTTGATCACCACACGTAATCGCAATGAACTTGACATGAACAAGTTTATGACAACGTTAACGACATAATGAAACATATAGAGCAAGTGTCGCCAGCAAGTATTCAATGCCAAGTTTCGAAGACAAACATAAAAATGTACTGTGACGTTCTGTCCTTAAATATATGATTAGACTTATTATATACTTACCTTTCTGAACAAGCTGGAGATGAAGATCTGAAATATCTTATCTTATCTTATCTTATCTTAACCACATTTGCCGTGAAGCGTCGTGGGGAGAGTTAGTTTCCTATCTTGTGCCAGGTGTGTTGCGCTTGACGTTGTCAGTCCATGCTTTCGCAGGGACTCTGAGATGTTATCTATCCATCTTGTTCTTGGCCTGCCTCGTGCTCTGCGCCCTGAGTGTCGTTTATTATAGGCACGTGATGGTAGTAAATGTGGTTCCATTCTCATTAAATGGCCGAACCACTTGAATCTTTGCTTCTCGATGTACTGTATGCATGGTATAGTACCAACGATGCTTCTGATATTCTCGTTTCTCACTCTATCTCGCCTTGTAACGTTGACAGCTTTTCGTAGACATCTCATTTCACATGTTGTAATCTTTCTTTCTTGTGTCTTAGCCAGGGGCCATGTTTGCACTGATAGCAGAGAGTTGGAATAAATATGCAGTTTATCAGTTGTCGTTTGACTGCCATGTTAATGCTTGGATGTTTTAATAGTGGTGACAGTTGGTATGTCACTGCATTTGCCTTCTGGCATCTAGTCTCGATTTCTCTGTCCATCTTTCCATCTGCTGTGAATATACTCCCGAGATATTTGAATTCTGGAGTCTGTTGTATTTTGACATTATTCACGTGTATATTTAGTTGACCTGTTGACCTGCTTATTGTCATGACTTCTGTTTTGGAGGTGTTAATTTTCATGTCATATTTTTCGCATGTGGCTTGCAGGGCATTTATGTGTTGTTGAAGTTTGTGTTCGTTGTTGTAAATTATACTCTGATCATCTGCAAAGAGTAGTTCGTTTATTAAATTGTAGTTGTTATCGAGGTTGTTACAACTACAATTTAATATATAAATTGTAGTTGTAACAACTACAAATTGATCTGAAATATCAACCTAACTTATGTGATTATGTGACATTGACTACCAAGTACTGCAGAATGCGCCCGTTTGTTTGTCACGTTTGGTCATGTGCCACATACCACGTTTTTTATTGTTTCATTATCAAGTAGCTAAAAGATTACCGTTACCAATGTTTGTTTGTCATATAGAGGATTAAGACCTGACATTAAGCGGAAGCATTTCCTTTCAACCTAAGAAAGAGCATATTGTGGTTATATCAAGGCGTGTAGGATAAAACAAGCATAACACTTGAGCCGTAACTCCTTGCGGAGTCCCCCCACCACTTTATTTCTTCTTCATATTCACTTGTGGGATCTCTGTGACTCAATGGGTAAGCTTTTGTCTTCCGTTTCGAAGATCGTGAGATCGAATCCCGGCTACGCCGTTCTGTTCACTTGTGCAGTTTTCCTGGAGATCCCTAGGGATGTTACCGAAGTTACGGAATTTTGTGCAGTATTTTCAACAGATGGAGTGCCATTTCTGTGAAGAGAGGGAACAAGATATATGAGAAATAACGGTACAATAAAGTCAGCCTTTCGTCTTTAGATTCTTTAAACAGATCTGTTAAGAACAACATTGTCCTTCTGCGGCTACCTTTAGTAATGTCTGTTAAGAATAACATTGCTCATCTGCGGCTACCTTTAGTAATGTCTGTTAAGAATAACATTGCTCATCTGCGGCTACCTTTAGTAATGTCTGTTAAGAATAACATTGTCCATATGCGTCCAGCTTTACTAGCGTCTGTTAAGAATAACATTGTCCATATGCGTCCAGCTTTAGTAACGTCTGTTAAGAATAACATTGTCCATATGCGTCCAGCTTTAGTAACGTCTGTTAAGAATAACATTGTCCATATGCGTCCAGCTTTACTAGCGTCTGTTAAGAATAACATTGTCCATATGCGTCCAGCTTTACTAGCGTCTGTTAAGAATAACATTGTCCATATGCGTCCAGCTTTAGTAACGTCTAACGTCTAACCATAAACACAATTACCATCTTAATAATGAATAGGCCTTGAGGGGGATGATATCAGACTAATAAGTAACATATACTGGGAACAGACAGCAATAATGAATAGGCCTTGATGGGGGTGGTATTAAACTAATAAGCAAGATATACTGGGAACAGACAGCAATAATGAATAGGCCTAGATGGGGAGGATATCAGACTAATAAGTAACATATACTGGGAACAGACAGCAATAATAAAATATGAAAATAGCTACTCTATACATAGACATAAAGAGAGGAGTGAGACAAGGATGCATTCTGTCACCAAGCCTATTTAACATTTATACAGAGAAAATCTTCAAACAACTAGAGGGAATGCCAGGACTCAAGACCAATGGGGAAAATAATAAACAACTTAAGATATGCAGATGACACAGTATTAGTAGTAGAAAGTGAACAAGAATTACAAGAACTAGTGAACTAATTGGACAAAACTAGCAACGAATATGGATTAGATATTAACGTACAGAAAACAAATACTATGGTAATGAACAAGGAAATGGAGAAACCTAAAATGAATATAAAAATACATGGAGAATTACAACATCAAGTAAACAATTTCTTATATCTTGGTCAGATGATAACAGATGATGGCAGATGTCTAACAGAAATTAAAAAGAAAATAGGAATGGCCAAAGATAATTTCAATAGAATGAGAAAGTTAGTTAGTCTTTCCTCTTGGGCCTGTGGGCGGCATAGGGCAGAGGTCATAGCTCTCCATGTCTCGCGGTTCGTTGCTATTTGTTTTAAGTCTTTAATGTTTACTAGGCCCATCGTTGAGCCTTCTCTGGTGATGGTTCTACGCAGAGTCTCTCTTGGTCTTCCTAGTTTTCTTTTTCCCTCTGGTGTCCATATGAGGGATTGGTAAGGAGTCTTCTCTCATCCATTCTAAGTGTGTGGCCGATGTAGTTCCAGCGGCGCTTTCTTATAAAATTTGATACATTTTCTTGCTTGGTCTCTTGTCTTATTTGTGTATTGGGTCTGAAATCTGACCATTTGAGGTTCAGTATTCTTCTAAGACATTTATTCTCAAAGTTATCTAATTTTCTAGAGCTTTTGTTGCTTTCCAACTCTCGCATCCATAAGTTAATACTGGAATCACACAAGAGTTAAAGATCTTTAATTTTAAGTGCTTGCTGAGTGAATTGGACTTCCATATATTTGACAATTTGTTAAAAGCACTTGATGCCAATGCGATTCTGTGTGGAATTTCTGGCGCTGTATCCCCGTAGATGACATCATACTCCCTAGGTATGTAAAACTTTTGACTTTTTCAAGAGTGTAGTTTTTAGTTGAATATTTTCTGGACTGCTGGTAAGGTCAACAATTTTTGTTTTTGTGGTGTTGATTTGGAGACCAATTTGTCCTGAGATATTTTGGAGAAGGTTTGTTTTCATTTGAATATCTTGATGTGATGAACTCAAAAGGGCTATATCGTCGGCAAAATCAAGGACTTCTAAAATTTTATCAACCCACTTGATGCCCATATTTGCGTTATTGGTGCATTTTCGCATGACCCAGTCAATTGCTATTCCAAAGAGCATTGGCGATAAGACGCAGCCTTGTTTCACTCCTGTTTCCACTGGGAACCAGTCAGAGTTACAGAAATCTGTTCTTACACTGCAGCGCGATTCACTGTAGAAGGATTTTATGATGTTGATGAATTTAGTAGGAAACCATAGTTTTGAGTAGTTTCCAAAGCGTAGGACGGTGAATACTGTCAAACGCTTTCTGAAAATCAACAAAGTTGATGATTAAATTCGATTGAAATTCTACGAACTCTTCAATGATTACTCTTAGTGAGAAAGTTACTGACATCCAAACAAATCACAAACAGGCTAAAAATGAAAATGATCAAATGCTATATATATCCTATATTAATGTATGGCTCGGAAACATGGACAATGAACAATCAGTTAGAAGACAGAATTAATGCATTTGAGATGTGGATATATAGAAGAATAGACAGAGTTTCATGGACAGAAAAACAGACAAATAAACAAGTTTTAGGAAAACTAGGCATGAAGAAACAATTATTAAGAGAAATAAAATTCAGACAAATAAAGTATTTTGGGCACATAAAAAACTGACACAATGATACAATTTTTACTAGAGGGAAAGTTGAGGAGGGAAGAGCAAGAGGAAGACCGAGAGATAAGTGGGAGGAAACTTTAAGAAATGGACAGGTTACAGTCTGGCAGAGTGCAACACCAAGGCGAAAGACAGAGGATGCTGGAGATTCATTGCAGCCAACCTTCGATGTGGAGACGGCACCTGATGATGATGATAAATAATGAAGAACATTTAACTCCTTCACCCTTCTGAGCTAATATACGGGCACGTAGTATTTGCTCAAGATGAAGCACAGCTAGTGTACAGGCTAAGTCAGTATACTTTGTAATATAAATACGACCTGAGTTAAACACCATTACGGAGTGAAAGAGTTAGCACGAAAACGTTGCAGTAGTAAGCAAACCAACTTACTAGGTAAATGGCATCAACCCTGAATACCAAATACATGTCAGAAGACATAAAAAAAACTCACTATAATCGTGATAGAAATCTTGTATTATCAATACCATGCATTGCCAGAGTGGTTACCGGGGCACACATTTGGGGTGTAAAGAATAGAACCACTGTTACCTGCCACGCATGTCGTAAGAGGCTAGTAAGGAGGTTTGGCTGAAATCGGATGCATGTGTCCTAAACGTGTAGAAGTCTATGTATTTAGGGGCCTACTAAACCAATGTGCAACGTATACACGTTCTGAGCAAAGATCAAATATATCACAACGAGGGATTAAAATTGGTCGTAAAGAACGAACGCAAAGAAGAAGAAGACTACCATACATGGACGAACACGGCCAAACACAAAATTACAAGAGAAAAGAGATGCTCAAGTGAATGCTCAATGTATCAAGAAATAGAAAATCAGAGATGATAATATCAGGTCGAAAGTGAGTGTAAAAGCAGAAAAAAAATTCAGGCAACAAGTCAAATTGTTTGGTTATATAACACTGTAGTCTGCCCAAACAGTGTACTAAAACAGACACTGATACACTGAGTCAAGCGAAACAGAGAAAAGGACAGATATACAAGCGTTAGACTGATGGAACAGCAGGGTCCCTGCACACTTTCATACACGGGCTACATAAGGTGGCTTTCTTCCACACCTCTTCCCTCTTCAACTCGACAATGTAAGGATAAATAGTGATTAATTAAGTCTTCCACAGCTCTTCCCTCTTCAACTCGACAACGCAAGGATAAATAGTGATTAATTAAGTCTTCCACACCTCTTCCCTCTTCAACTCGACAATGTAAGGATAAATAGTGATTAATTAAGGTCTTCCACAGCTCTTCCCTCTTCAACTCGATAATGTAAGGATAAATAGTGATTAATTAAGTCTTCCACACCTCTTCCCTCTTCAACTCGATAATGTAAGGATAAATAGTGATTAATTAAGGTCTTCCACAGCTCTTCCCTCTTCAACTCGACAATGTAAGGATAAATAGTGATTAATTAAGTCTTCCACACCTCTTCCCTCTTCAACTCGATAATGTAAGGATAAATAGTGATTAATTAAGTCTTCCACAGCTCTTCCCTCTTCAACTCGATAATGTAAGGATAAATAGTGATTAATTAAGGTCTTCCACAGCTCTTCCCTCTTCAACTCGACAATGTAAGGATAAATAGTGATTAATTAAGTCTTCCACACCTCTTCCCTCTTCAACTCGATAATGTAAGGATAAATAGTGATTAATTAAGTCTTCCACAGCTCTTCCCTCTTCAACTCGATAATGTAAGGATAAATAGTGATTAATTAAGTCTTCCACACCTCTTCCCTCTTCAACTCGATAATGTAAGGATAAATAGTGATTAATTAAGACTTTCACAGCTCTTCCCTCTTCAACTCGATAATGTAAGGATAAATAGTGATTAATTAAGACTTTCACAGCTCTTCCCTCTTCAACTCGACAACTCAAGGATAAATAGTGATTAATTAAGTCTTTCACAGCTCTTCCCTCTTCAACTCGATAATGTAAGGATAAATAGTGATTAATTAAGACTTTCACAGCTCTTCCCTCTTCAACTCGACAACTCAAGGATAAATAGTGATTAATTAAGAAGAGCTAATCAAATAAACGTTGTATTAGTCGATAAAGAACAATGCATGAACGGATGATACATTTGTGTAACCAGTGCAACGGGAACAATCAGCATGCATATCCTTCGTTATATTTTGAAGGGGTCTAAAGGTAGAGGATTTACTTCATTGCACGGGGTTCCGGACATGGCTTTGTTGCTGTCGACAGAAATGCTGAGAGTGTTGCACAAAGCATGAATTCCGTAGCTCCAGTAGCAACCCTATGTATCTCATGAAAAAAACAACACACATTATTCGGTCCAAATTCGAACCCACACTTTCAGAACGACAATCAAATAGCTTAACCACTTCACCCTGTAGACACTCTTTATATTATGAAAGAAATGAACAAATATTATTTTGCACAAAGTTCTGTAGGGCCAGTTTCATATATAACTATTCCTCTGTAACATTTATTTCTTTCAAACAATCAAAGAAGAAGAACATGAAGTGATTTCTTATAAGTTGTATAGACGCCGACCGGAAGAATTTGTCATGTTCATTTTAGGGAACTCTAAAAAAGACAGAGTTAGTTAGTTAGTTCCTTTCGTGCCAAAGACATAATAGAGTATAACGGTAGCATACAAGTATTGTCTATGCTAAATCATTCTCGAAATCTATTTTTGGTTAAAAATTACAGCCGAACTCTGGCTGGAGTACGCGAAAACTGAATGATTAATAATTGGTACACCGAGTGGTGCTGGTGTCAACTCCCACAGTAGGCTCGACATTTTAGTTCTGTCTAGGAGTTCTCTGTGGAGTAGAGGGTAGGTTCTCGTCTCTCGTTACAAATGTATTCGATTTGCTTCCTCGTGGAACCATCAAGATATTTGTCTAGAGATCCCTGATCTCAGTATCAATAGTAGGTTCCGTGTTCAAATTGAACACGTAAAAGAACACAGTTCAAAATCAAGAAGAGCAGGCTGGAAAGCCATTATTTTGGCAACATTCATAACAAAGATTAAATAATAAAATTTATACAAACATTTTTTTACCATCTTCTAAATTACATCGGGATCCTCGCCAGTGCTTTGGAGCTCGTGCACTGCCGCTGAGATCTTATTGTATCAGAAAGAGATCAGAGCACGCACGGTTACTCACTGAAGTGCACCGATAATGATACACTCAATCAATCACTCTCGGCTGCAACATCTTTTAAGTCTACGCAGCCTCATTTGTCTAGCAGAGAAACATTGAGAAGTACAGGCTGCAGTTGGGCTGTTTCTCATATCAATCATCTTGTACCGATAGTGACAGAAAAACATACAGCTTACACAGTATTTCCCAATTTACCGTATGGAATTAAAATGGGGTTCTTAAAATGTTTGTTTACTTTCAATTAATACAAAGTCCTAGCCCAACGGGACTGCAGAGACGATAGATCGGTTCAGAGTAATGTTCATGATGTCACAAAACAGATATATCTGCTTTTGGATGTCTGTTCACGGAAACGAATGTATCTTCACAATCCCTTTACTGAAGTTCAAAACATCTTCAGAAACGGAAAGTACATATATGTAGGTACATTACTGTTTCCATTTAACAAAGATTTGAAAGAGTTTACAATTGTGTTCAAGTCAAAACTTTTTTTTAAACGTTAATGATTCCGACAATGTTTACAGTGTAATCTTGAGTACTGTTAGATCAAATTATAACTTGTGATAGTAATGAAGAAGATTTTATTGATGGTAATAATGACATTTGATTGTTTATGAAATGTAGTATCGATAGTTGTAAGTCTAATGTAATAATTGCATCTAAAGAATGGGCGTTTCACATTCCATTTATTGACGTGTCCGCACTAAAAAGTGAATATTATAAAAACTACTGCACCTAGTTAGATGAAACTTATAGAATATGTTCGCATATGAATTATCTTCATTTAACTGCTACTTTTGGAAACATTTATGAATATTAAGATGTAATACAAATTTGAGAGTACAAATATTTTAAATGATTTTTTTTTTTTCAAAATAGTCATGATACAATAATCTACTTTTCTCAAACATATATCACCTGATGTAAAATATTATTATATTAATGTATTCCACATCCAATTAGCAACAATCTAATATATAATATGTCATACTTTAGATAAACAGTACTAGAGTTATAAGTGTTTAAACTAATTGACATTGAATGTTAAATTTGAATCCCAAAATAAAAACGTCCAGAGGTCAAAATAATACAGAGCGAAAGGGCAGTACATGCATTTTGTGCATGTCATAAAAACAATCTAGGCAAAGAACGACATTATCTGTTTAGCATACATGATAACTATTTACAATGACCAAGAGTTACATGCATCTTGAAGTGGTGATGCTTCATTAGTATAAAAGGAAGGTAGACAACGGATACGTTACAGATTTCATAAGACAGTATCTCAAAGAGGACGAATTTCTACCATTTTGAGTTACAAGTTAAGGTTAGTAATGTTTAAACAGGAAGAAAGTAAATTGTAAAGAATAAACCCATATACTTGTTGTTTTGGTAATTATCAATGATAGGGCATAGAAACCTTGACAGCTTTCTCAAGGTATGCGAGGAGACTTAACATCTTTAATCTTCGATTTCTCTGCCAGATTATAAACATCTGGTGGTATGACAAGATAACCAGATTTGCAGTACTGCAACATGCAAAGTTACTTTTCATCATGGGCATGCACAGCAGTAGACCACCAAGATGGCGAGGACATGTTGAGAAGAATGGACAATATCCGCATACCACAACAAGTGCTGTTCTGGGATTTTTCGAAAGGGAAGAGACACCAATGCAGACCACTGCTCAGATATAAGGATGTCTGCAAGGCTTCAATGAAGAACTTTTTTTTATAGATCCCAAATAAATGGAGAAAACTAGCTGATAGTTATGAGAAAAACAACATTATGCAAAGGCACACATTCTTGTGAAGAGAGCTTTAGGGAGGAGCTGAAAGACAAGAGAGACAAGCACAAATTCACAAGTTGTCACAGTAAAACACTGGCCAATTGACTGTAAAGACAAAAATACCTAAATATATATATATATATATACACATGATTCGAAAAATATACTTATTCTTTGTGTTATTATTAATGATCTACATATTTTGAAGATGGAGATATGTTGGGCATACTCTGAGAAGAAATCATCAAAGAATCACTGACATTGACTTTTGAAGCAAAGGTTTCAAGAAAGAAAGTACACTCTAGGGAAACCCTGAAACGAACTTTACTGAGAGAGGCATGAAATATTGGACTGAATTCCACGGAAGGATTTGAGCAAGTTGCCGTAGAACAGAGTAGTATGTTCAATCTTACACTCGACGTTCCACATGCGAGGAAAACAATTGGCCCTCTTACCTCCTGCACACTAGGACCTAGCAATGTTAAGTGAAGTGACTTCATACCCTAATGTCAGAATAAACTAACGGAAATGTTATTTATTATTATTCTCCCATTGGTAATACTTCACATGATTCATGCTTAAACATCACTCTCTGGTAATAGTAAACACAGAAATGTTTTTAGCTATAAGCTCTAATCCTGTTTGGACTAACACTGTCAAAAAGAACACTTTAGTTTTTAATTAAGAAACTGTTTAACACATACAGCTCTTCGCTTACATTTCAAATAAACAGTTCATCATCTGTTTCTCATCTAAACAAAATTTATAATTACAAATCAGAAGAAATAGTTTGTAAATGCCATGCCAGTGGAGATTGCATATCATTTCGTCATAATATACTATCCTTTTATAGAATTGTTATTTGAAATTTCAACTTAATGTTATTTTCACAATGTTTTAATTACAAGTTGAAAATGAGTATTACTTTGAATAACACTATTCTTTATCCAACATTTTATTTCTTGATCCTACACAGAATTTCTGTAACTATGACAACATTTGATATCAACTCTTCCTGGATTCTGTTAGTGGTCGTTGGTCTCACATTCTATTGGTTGTGGACAAAGACCAGGCGTTCTTACTCGAGTGACAACATTCCTCCATTTGCTGTTACGCCCTTGCCAATTGTTGGAAATTACTTCAGTTTAAGTGGACACCTTACAGACAAAATGAAAGAATGGCGAAAGAAATGTGGTGATATCTACAGTCTGGACATCGGTGGAGAGCTTCATATCCTTGTTAATAGCTTTAACGATATCCGGGAGATTTGGATCAAACATGCTGACCTTATTGTCAACACGCATGACAACTTTGGTGATGAAATTCTACATGAACACAACAAAGGGATTTTTACAGCACGCGATGGCAACTGGAAAGAACAAAGAACTACCTCTTTGTCCATTCTTCGTTCTTTTGGGATGGGTAAGAATATCATGGCAGATAAAATTCAAGAAGAAGTCTCCGTTACACTTGAAAAACTTGTTGCTCTCAAAGGAAAAGCTGAAGATCCAAGAGTACTTATGTCCATTAGTGTTTCAAATATAATTTGTTCTGTTGCTGTTGGCAAACGATTTGAACATGAAGATCCTTATTTTGTTCAGTTAATCAACCAAGTAAACGATATGCTCAAGTACTTTTTTGTAGTAGCTATGTTAACTCCCTTTAAACAATTAAGTTATCTCCCCGGAGATCTGTTTCATATCAAGAAATGGACAAAAGCCACACTCGGAATAAACGAAATGTTTAGCAAAGCTTTCATTAACAAAATCAAGAAAAATGTGAAATATAACGAAGAACCTGACAGCTTTGTGGCTGCTTATCTACAAGAAATGAAGAAAATGAAAGACAAAGGTATCAGTTCTAATTTGAGTGAAGAAAATTTGATTGCCTTAATACGATCTCTCTTTTTTGCTGGAACAGAGACCACAAGCACAACTATTTTGTGGTGTCTTCTGTACATGTTACACCATCCAGATGTACAAGAGAAAGTGTACCGTGAAATTGAGGTCAATGTGGGAACTGAACGTGTACCAACTTTGGCTGACAAACCAAAGTTAACATATTTTACTGCGATGCTCATGGAAACACAACGTATGTCGAGTCTGGCACCGATTGGTTTGCGTCGAGAAGTCAGTTCAACGTTTCAATATGGTGGATTCACTTTTCCTAAAAAATGTTTGCTTTGGCCTGTCTTGGACTCTGTTCTTCATGACAAGAAAATCTGGGAGATCCAGAAACTTTCGACCTGAGAGATTCATCGATAAAAATGGAGCCTCTTATCAACAGAGAAGAACTGATTCCATTTTCTATTGGCCGAAGAGTATGTCTGGGAGAAGCTCTGGCTAGAATGGAATTGTTCTTATTTTTGGCACCACTTTTCCAGCGCTTTAAGTTTGAATTAGTTGATAAATCTGGTAACTTGCCTTCACTAAAGGGCATTTTTGGAGAAACGATATACTCAACCGTTCAAAATGAGATTCATTGACGCAGGGTTTGAGCTGAACATCGAAAGTATTTGGTTAGACAGCTATTTATTTTAATCAGTAAATATAAGATGTGGTACAATATCATTCTCTAAATACTGATATACGAGATTATTAATCAGTAAATATAAGATGTGGTACAATATCATTTCTTCTAAATTATCTTAGATGAAAAATCTAACATGAGATTATTAATCAGTAAATATAAGATGTGGTACAATATCATTCTCTAAATACTGATCATTAATGTGTATTATTTTAAAAATCATGTTGCTAGCTTCATTCTTCTTCTTCGATCGCTCCATATCAACCACTTGTTAACCGCTCGTTGTTATTGGTATGTGATCTGAGCCAAATAGCTATTGTACGTTGTGTCAGTTATGCTCCTACAAGTAGGCCAGTACATCCAATTTATGCGACGCCTTCTATTTACTAGGTAGCTTCCTAGGCCCCTACTTTAGTCGCCCCTTAGGCATGCCTTGTATGTGGCAGTGTTACTATTTTTGAATGCCCTTGTGAACCCCGACTACACACGGGCGTCATAGCTTCAAATTTGTAATAAAAAAAGAGTGAATCATCAGTATTTTAAAATCTGTTTCGAGCCGCTTGATCACGCCGTTTATGTCAAATAATTTATGTGACTTGTGTTCTGAGCTGCTTTGTCTCAATTGTTTTATCCTATGTGTACATTATATCATTTATCTTACAATGACCATGTTATCAATACGCTGATACAGTTGGTTTTTAATTAAAGAAAATTTCATATTTCAATAATTCAATTTGTTTGCTTATATAGTGGCATTGTATTGGATCAAATAGTAGACTATCTTGGAGAGACATTGACAGCAGTGAACGTAACGGCAATTTTGCGCACGCCATATTATTGACACCGGAAGCGAATCTCAAATAGTATGACAACAAGCAGCATGACAATGGAGGTACTGGCGGTGACCAATGCACTACTCTGGCTAGAGTCACAAAACTACACTCATGCGTGCATTTTGAGTGACTCATTGAGTATGATCCGAAAGGTGGAGGCCGGTTCGGTGCGCAGGCAATGGACTGAATCACTGTAGGCGTCAACAATTTGCAGAATTACACTTGTCTTTGTTCCGGGGCACATGGGTGTCGTTGGCAATGAGAGAGCAGACAGGCTGGCTTACTCTGCCGCTATATCAGACGGCCAGCCAATGGACAGAGCTGACATCGTGAACGCCCTCATAGAGCGTGGCCGCAGAGAAGACCTTCATCTAAACCAATCCACGTCAACTACTAGATTGCGAGAACTGGGTTTGAAGATTGGTGTGGCAAGAAATGAACAGTACAACAGGTATACGAGTAGGCTCATCAATCAAAATAAACTGGTACGGTCGTCGCTGGACGCTGCTGGAGATATTGCGAAGGAGATCGGAGCACCTATGGACATGAGCGGGGTGCAATGAAGATATTCCAAACTGAAACTGAAACTGACAGCAGTGGCACTAAAACTTCAAATATATTCAAGGAAATGTTGTAATGTTGCAAATAATCAGTAACGTCACCGATAACAAAGAGACAAGTTGATGTTGAATTTAAAATTATTGCATATAGAAAAGGAACTATCAATTATATTATCACGTTAATTGTTAAACACTTGTAAATGTATTGTTTAGCGAGACGAGATCTTAATGTGAATTGATTTTGTGCCACTAGGTCTTGCCTCTGTCAACTGTTAGAAACCATTAACTACAAGACGCCATTTAGGTTGTTAAACTCCTGTCTCGTTTTGGAATTTTATGAGTACATGTATTTGTTAGATAGCAGTTTTATCGCCTTTTTCTTCTCTACAGACAAGTGCAAGTGTTTTACTATGTAATAATAAGTAACTGTGTACAAGAAATGGCAAGTGTTTTACTGTGACAACTTCCAAGTTTACGTTTGTCACTCTTGCTTTTTAGCTTATCCCTAAGTCTTTCGTGACTGTTGCTTTCCGTGTAGTGTCCGAGCCAAAAGCAATGAAGAGTGTCCTCCTAATGTATACCTAGTCTGGGAAGCTGATATGAGGAATGTGCCTCAAGATATCAGTTTAGCATGGTGGATAGTGTCCTGGCTTCTTAGATGGCTGGTATCGGCTCTATTGCAAGGTATCACTATAGAAAGCAAACTTGCACTGCAACGATACAATCCAATAGTAAAATAATACTTTCTATCTAAAACAAGTAATTTTTTTTCAGAATTCTTGGTTGTCTTTTTTAGTTAATAGTTCATGAACTTGGTTATCATTTTAGTTAATAGTTCATGAACTTGGTTGTCATTTTTAGTTCATAGTTCATGAACTTGGTTGTCATTTTTAGTTCATAGTTCATGAACTTGGTTATCATTTTAGTTAATAGTTCATGAACTTGGTTGTCATTTTTAGTTCATAGTTCATGAACTTGGTTGTCATTTTAGTTTATAGTTCATGAACTTGGTTATCATTTTAGTTAATAGTTCATGAACTTGGTTGTCATTTTTAGTTCATAGTTCATGAACTTGGTTGTCATTTTTAGTTCATAGTTCATGAACTTGGTTATCATTTTAGTTTATAGTTCATGAACTTGGTTGTCTTGAAATAATGTATAACGATGTTCAGAAAGTCAGTTGAATGCATTTCAAAATAGATGTCTGTGAAAAATAATGAACATAAATCGGGATGAACTAAGAAGTTATGAAATCATAGAAATATTTGGTCAACCAATAGTAACAACTGTTATAAGAAGGAGACGATGGAGATATCTTGGGCATACATTGAGAACAAATTATCTAAGAATATCAAAACTGGCATTGCAGCGGGAGGCAAATGGTTCAAGAAAGAGAGGACGGCTGAAATGAACTTTACTGAGAGAGGTAAGCAATATCGTACTCAATTCATTGGAAGTAAGCTGCACAGGACAGAGCGGTATGGAGAAATTACTTGCAGGCACTATGTAAAGTATAACGGTACAAGAAGAAGATATATATATATATATAAGCATGTTTCATTTAAAAGATACAGTACTACAGTGGCTAGAGCAACTCCTTCCTAGACGTGTTGTCTAGGTTCGACTCTAAGATTAAGTTATGTTTTGTTGTTCGCAACTCGCAATCAGGTTGATCCAGCTTCAGCTAGATTCTAGAGAAACACTAAGAAGTGACATCATCAAACATGTTTCTGACCACATCGCTCACCGTATACCATGTGTCAAAAACAACAGCATCAACAGCATCAATTGTTGGGGAGTTGAGGATGGATAGGGGGGATGTTCTTTGGTCTCATCTCAACTGTCTGTTGGATGAGAACTCTAAAATAGATGTTGAATCGATCCAGCGATTTAGGCAGTTTGGAGTTACCCATTGTACAAGTAGAACTGGATGTCTGAGGGTAGAGTGAGAAGTGTGTTTAATCAGCGAGCCACTGGAACCATCAGTATGCATACTCTTCGATATCTGCTGGGGAGACGGAGCACATATGGGTCTGCCAAGAATGTAATGACGTCAGTTTAGTAACCAATAACCAAAGACAATGATGGGTCGAATATATCGTATTCGCTAAAATACACAAGTTTAAAAATGTAGAATTAACTTCATCACATTGCTTTTTCTCATATGACTCAACCCCTCGGCGCAGATAGTGCACTCCATCTAGCAAGAGTATTTTGCACAAAACACCAACTCCGTAGCTTTGAAAATAATAATGAGGATCTCTGAAAGAAATACACTCGTGAAATAATGCGCAGCATTGAAAAAAAAATGCGCAGCATTCGTCAATGTACTAAATGGTATTAAAACAGATTGTTTATTTATTGTTCAACATTTAAATGAGGAAATTAGAAAAGCAGTTGTAACAACACCTGCTATTAGATTCACTGAATAACAGAGACTCAAATGTATTGACCACCTGGTGGGAATGAAACAGAATACATCAGTAGCAAGAGTGTACAACCTGAAAATGGAATCATCAAGAGGAAGGGGCAGACCAAGAAAAAGATGGATTGATGGGGTTACATACATCTTAAAACCACACAATACCACAGAATATCAAACGAGCGAGCGTGCACTATCTCGGAAACTGATTATCAGTTAAACGTGCTAGGTTTAACAGCAAAAAAGCAGAGAAAGACGCAAAAAAAAAGAAAGAACATTGATTTGTTTACAAAAGGACTTGTCATTTATCAGAGTATGTTGAAAGTTAAGAAACTACATTAATATTTCTACATAAACTTATTTGTGAACAAGTGAGCAATAATTATGTGTGATTTATTATATCTTTTCAATTTGGTAATTTAAATGTTAAAACAAGAACTCTTGAGTTTGAAGTAGTAATTTTACTATTTAACAGAGGCTGGCAGTAACTACTCCAATAACTGTTTGCCGTAATGGAGGCTTTTGAAAAAAACTATGTTTGATGTCAATAAAATTAAAGTCCGATGTACTAGCAATGTAGCAATGTGGAGCAACTTTTAGTATTTATACGAATATATGACGACATTCTACATCTCTCTCCTCTCTCTTTGTCTCTCTCCGTCTCTATCTAAATCGATCAGAGTTTCAGATTGAAATGCTAAAGAGGTCAAATATTTCTCAGAACCATTTGATGGGCAGTTAGCTACAGCTACTACTACTACTACTACAGCTACAGCTACTACTACAGCAACTACTACTACTACAGCTACTACTACTACTACTACTACCACTACAGCTACAGCTACTACTACTACTAGGCATTTCTCTTTCCAGGGAAGCATAAAACTTGTATCTCTCCACTGCCTTCTATCTTGGGATATCTTTTTAAATTTGCTTTCGACACTCCGATCGTTCTGACATTCTCTTGCACAGTTCTTTGCGAGGTAATTATTGTTTTTCTTCTAACTCCTTTTCTTCCTTTGGGACCCAGTCAAGTACATATCTGGCTATGTTGTTCAGTTATTTATTGAGAGTGTGTCAAATTTGTCACTGCTTTCAGTTGTATTGATGTATGGTTTGTTCTGTCTCACAATTCTGTATAATGTTATCGCTGCTTACCATCTTATGCTGTGTATGCGTTGGAGACATGTGTTGGGGAATATCTGTAGTCTAGATATGATATCTTGGGGCACATGCCTTTTTACAGAACCGTAACGCATTTAACATTGTACATTTCTATTTGACGGACTGCCTAGTCGACATGGTGGAAAAACTGGCTTGACGTTACGACCTTGTAGTGTTTTGGGCTTCTGGTCATTGTTGTTACCTCGTTTTCCTTCATCTTTGGACCTGTTACCTTCATCGTGTCTTCTTCTTCTTCTTCCCATTTCAACTCCCAATGGAGCACAGGTCTTCAACAAACTTTTTCTAGCTCTTCCTTTCTCCTCGCATCCCTTCCAATTATTTCCATTTTTTACCTATTCTTTTAATATCAGCCTCCAGCTCTCTTCTCCAGGTCTGTCTAGGCTGTCCCCTACTCCTCTTTCCCTGCGGGTTTCAATACAGTGATCAACTACCTCTATTGTGTGCTGATGGTAAATGAAACAACAGGTCTACTAAATTGTAAACATTTATTATTACACACAAAACGAGCCTGATACAATACGATCTTCATCTTAAATTTGTGCTATCAGTGTCAAAGATTGAACACTTATTAACATGGAAAAAGAAAATTACAGCAGTAGAGGTGTAGTGCCTAGAAAAATATCATTCTGAAATTTTTCCATGTTACCATTCTAAATCGACCTCTTTTCAGGACTTTAAAGGGCCCATGCTAAACATAAGAAACAACAAACCAAACGGTTCGAATATGTAACACAATTACAGTACAACACTACACCACAACGAGCATTACTATTCAGATACAATGGTTTCATGGCTAAAGGTTGCATACGCAAACGATGGATCTAAGAAGTATCAGAGGTGGTAGAAAATACCATACATGAGCTGCACTCTAGGGGACGTGTCAGAACTGTTAGACTGAATGAGGAAAAGCGCAACAGGAGTCAAGAAAAGAAGAAGAAAGATGATTAAAAGATTCTTTACTTGTTTTCTTTGACTATAAAAACAAGAGACATTGAGTTATTGAACTGTTCATGAAAACAACAAAGAGACATTTTGTGTTTCTGATGTTATGGTGATCATATTATGTTGTTATTTTCTTGTTGATTTCTTCAAAATAAAAGTGTTTATTTTCTTCTTGGTGGCTGACAATGACAGTGTTTAAATGTTTATCTCTATATACAAATCGTAGTGTCCGATGTGTGTCCGGGTATACATCGTCTCATTTTACATCCAATATTCACCATATTTTGTACAAATATTTTCGGGCTAAATTTACATCAGCTAAAGAAACAGTTTCGAAATCAAATCAATATTAGCTTTAAAATTAAAAAGAGTTGAATTCTTGATGTCCGATCCGACATTAAAATCCGCCATATTTGTTACAGAAAAACACGCGGTTAAGAAAGCTAAACAGTCAAAGGGAAATAATTATTTAAAAAATTATAGATGGCCTCTACAACATTGGCATGGATTACGTCCCTTAACGTACAACCACGTTACCACTGGCATTTATCTAACGATATATCTAAAGAAATATCTAACGATATTTTCAATCATTGGAGACCTTATGGGTTAGCTCATTCAAGTGAGATTTTTTGATGAGACCTGTAGTCCGAACGACTTGCCGTGAAGCCAGTGACATTGAGTGAAGTTCTACTTCTCTAACGGATTTCAATCCGTTATGTGCCTGTGACGAAGTCGTTCTTTTGCATCGTATAATAAACACACGATCTTTTTTGATCTTTCTAATGTTGATCTTATTTACAAAAAATTCCCCATTAGTTGCGTTGCGTTTTTCCGTTTGCGTTGATCTGCGCAGAATGTGTAATTTTTTATCTCATTACAGCTTCACTTTTCTGTTTCAAACTACACTATAGACATTTTAAAATAATTAGGAAGAATGCGAAGACTACTTTGAGTAGACGTGAAGCATTTCAAGAACGACTCAAACCGTTAAAATCATTTAACGACGACATAGTCGATTCAAACCACTTCTTAAAAAATATCAGAAAATACAATTCATGCTTTCAGATGATATCTTTTGGAAAGGCTTACCTAATTTCTCATCAAGGATTAATAACAACTTTCACCCGTGCGGAGCCAGGTTAATTAGCTAGTGTTTTTATAAATACAAGTGGTATTCAAATTATATTGATTTCTCTCGTGCCGTTATACGTTACGTAGGGCCTGCAAGTAATTTCTCCATACCGTCTGTCCCGGGGAACTCGCTCAATCTCTTCCATGGAATTGAGTCCGATATTTATTCTCTCGCTTAGGAAAGTTGTATTTGAATATATATTTCAACAAACACTTGAAAATCGAAAACATAATATATGACAATAGTTGTAACGTTGTGATGCAATAGTGTCAGTTTGATAAAAGTATGTTCAAGTTGGGCAAGTAACATAACTATTGGAAAGTGAACATTGATAAAAGTATGTTCAAGTTGGGCAAGTAACATAACTATTGGAAAGTGAACATTGATACAAGTATGTTCAAGTTGAACAAGTAAAAGAACTATTGGAAAGTGAACATTGATACAAGTATGTTCAAGATGAACAAGTAAAAGAACTATTGGAAGGTGAACATTGATACAAGTATGTTCAAGTTGAACAAGTAAAAGAACTATTGGAAGATGAACATTGATACAAGTATGTTCAAGATGAACAAGTAAAAGAACTATTGGAAGGTGAACATTGATACATGTATGTTCAAGTTGAACAAGTAAAAGAACTATTGGAAGATGAACAATGATACACGTATGTTCAAGATGAACAAGTAAAAGAACTATTGGAAAGTGAACATTGATACAAGTATGTTCAAGTTGAACAAGTAAAAGAACTATTGGAAGGTGAACATTGATACAAGTATGTTCAAGATGAACAAGTAAAAGAACTATTGGAAAGTGAACATTGATACAAGTATGTTCAAGTTGAACAAGTAAAAGAACTATTGGAAGGTGAACATTGATACAAGTATGTTCAAGATGAACAAGTAAAAGAACTATTGGAAAGTGAACATTGATACAAGTATGTTCAAGATGAACAAGTAAAAGAACTATTGGAAGGTGAACATTGATACAAGTATGTTCAAGATGAACAAGTAAAAGAACTATTGGAAAGTGAACATTGATACAAGTATGTTCAAGATGAACAAGTAAAAGAACTATTGGAAGGTGAACATTGATACAAGTATGTTCAAGTTGAACAAGTAAAAGAACTATTGGAAGGTGAACATTGATACACGTATGTTCAAGATGAACAAGTAAAAGAACTATTGGAAGGTGAACATTGATACAAGTATGTTCAAGATGAACAAGTAAAAGAACTATTGGAAGGTGAACATTGATACACGTATGTTCAAGATGAACAAGTAAAAGAGCTATTGGAAGGTGAACATTGATACAAGTATGTTCAAGTTGAACAAGTAAAAGAACTATTGGAAAGTGAACATTGATACAAGTATGTTCAAGATGAACAAGTAAAAGAACTATTGGAAGATGAACATTGATACAAGTATGTTCAAGTTGAACAAGTAAAAGAACTATTGGAAGGTGAACATTGATACACGTATGTTCAAGATGAACAAGTAAAAGAACTATTGGAAGGTGAACATTGATACAAGTATGTTCAAGATGAACAAGTAAAAGAACTATTGGAAGGTGAACATTGATACAAGTATGTTCAAGATGAACAAGTAAAAGAGCTATTGGAAGGTGAACATTGATACACGTATGTTCAAGATGAACAAGTAAAAGAACTATTGGAAGGTGAACATTGATACACGTATGTTCAAGTTGAACAAGTAAAAAAACTATTGGAAGGTGAACATTGATACACGTATGTTCAAGATGAACAAGTAAAAGAACTATTGGAAGATGAACATTGATACACGTATGTTCAAGATGAACAAGTAAAAGAACTATTGGAAGGTGAACATTGATACACGTATGTTCAAGTTGAACAAGTAAAAGAACTATTGGAAGGTGAACATTGATACACGTATGTTCAAGTTGAACAAGTAAAAGAACTATTGGAAGGTGAACATTGATACACGTACGCTGCAAAGACTTCCTGACAAAATAATTCATGGAAAACATTTTTATTATGTCCTACAGTTTTGAAAATTATAATTTGAATTCTAGCCAGTACTTCTGTACTACGTTAGATAATGTTTACTACAGTACTTCAGTACTACGTTGTAGATGACACTATGAAAGAAACATATCGGAACACACGATTTGTCAACAGTGGTCCTATTGTTCAATCAAACCATACAGAAAATAATGTTTACTACAGTACTTCAGTACTACGTTGTAGATGACACTATGAAAGAAACATATCGGAACACACGATTTGTCAACAGTGGTCCTATTGTTCAATCAAACCATACAGAAAATAATGTTTACTACAGTACTTCAGTACTACGTTGTAGATGACACTATGAAAGAAACATATCGGAACACACGATTTGTCAACAGTGGTCCTATTGTTCAATCAAACCATACAGAAAATAATGTTTACTACAGTACTTCAGTACTACGTTGTAGATGACACTATGAAAGAAACATATCGGAACACACGATTTGTCAACAGTGGTCCTATTGTTCAATCAAACCATACAGAAAATAATGTTTACTACAGTACTTCTGTACTACGTTAGATAATGTTTACTACAGTACTTCTGTACTACGTTAGATAATGTTTACTACAGTACTTCTGTACTACGTTAGATAATGTTTACTACAGTACTTCTGTACTACGTTAGATAATGTTTTGTTACTACAGTACATGTGTACTTCTTCTTCTTCTCTTCCACTATTTAAACGTTATAGATGTGTTGGGGGGTAGTAATCTTATGTTTGCTTGTTCTATTGCACTTTGTAAGCTGTTATACATTTTCTTAAGTCTGTTCTTGATGCCGTCGCTCCATCTTTTGCGTGGTCTTCCTGTTGCTTTTACATTTGTACTGCACACTAATTATTTTTTTACTAATAATAGACGTCCATCGCAAGCGATGATGACAACAATCTCAGACGTGTACTGTTGCACCTCTCTGGTGTGTGGGGAGGTGACTGTAGAGTCCAATCCTAGAACAGAATCCCCGACCACAGGTGGGGCATACATGATCAAGGTTAGACATGTGCGTGTTGTGTGCTCTGTCTTTTCGCGCTGCTCGTTTTCTCTGTGACTCAACAATACGATGATTCTCAGCTATTCGGGTTCCTCTTTTGTTGTTACAGCGCCACATTTGGCGATCTTGCGCAAGGGATTCCAGCACGTATTGTCTATATCGAAGCATTTCAGAGACACTTTAAGAGTGTCTTTAAAGCGTTTTTGCATCGTATAATAAACACACGATCTTTTTGATCTTTCTAATGTTGATCTTATTTACAAAAATTCCCATTAGTTGCGTTGCGTTTTCCGTTTGCGTTGATCTGCGCAGAATGTGTAATTTTTTATCTCATTACAGCTTCACTTTTCTGTTTCAAACTACACTATAGACATTTTAAAATAATTAGGAAGAATGCGAAGACTACTTTGAGTAGACGTGAAGCATTTCAAGAACGACTCAAACCGTTAAAATCATTTAACGACGACATAGTCGATTCAAACCACTTCTTAAAAATATCAGAAAATACAATTCATGCTTTCAGATGACATCTTTTGGAAAGGCTTACCTAATTTCTCATCAAGGATTAATAACAACTTTCACCCGTGCGGAGCCAGGTTAATTAGCTAGTGTTTTTATAAATACAAGTGGTATTCAAATTATATTGATTTCTCTCGTGCCGTTATACGTCACGTAGGACCTGCAAGTAATTTCTCCATACCGTCTGTCCCGGGGAACTCGCTCAATCTCTTCCATGGAATTGAGTCCGATATTTATTCTCTCGCTTAGGAAAGTTGTATTTGAATATATATTTCAACAAACACTTGAAAATCGAAAACATAATATATGACAATAGTTGTAACGTTGTGATGCAATAGTGTCAGTTTGATAAAAGTATGTTCAAGTTGGGCAAGTAACATAACTATTGGAAGATGAACATTGATACAAGTATGTTCAAGTTGAACAAGTAAAAGAACTATTGGAAAGTGAACATTGATACAAGTATGTTCAAGTTGAACAAGTAAAAGAACTATTGGAAGGTGAACATTGATACACGTATGTTCAAGATGAACAAGTAAAAGAACTATTGGAAAGTGAACATTGATACAAGTATGTTCAAGATGAACAAGTAAAAGAACTATTGGAAAGTGAACATTGATACAAGTATGTTCAAGATGAACAAGTAAAAGAACTATTGGAAAGTGAACATTGATACAAGTATGTTCAAGTTGAACAAGTAAAAGAACTATTGGAAGGTGAACATTGATACAAGTATGTTCAAGTTGAACAAGTAAAAGAACTATTGGAAGGTGAACATTGATACAAGTATGTTCAAGATGAACAAGTAAAAGAACTATTGGAAGGTGAACATTGATACAAGTATGTTCAAGTTGAACAAGTAAAAGAACTATTGGAAGGTGAACATTGATACAAGTATGTTCAAGTTGAACAAGTAAAAGAACTATTGGAAGGTGAACATTGATACAAGTATGTTCAAGATGAACAAGTAAAAGAACTATTGGAAGGTGAACATTGATACAAGTATGTTCAAGATGAACAAGTAAAAGAACTATTGGAAGGTGAACATTGATACAAGTATGTTCAAGATGAACAAGTAAAACAACTATTGGAAGATGAACATTGATACAAGTATGTTCAAGTTGAACAAGTAACAGAACTATTGGAAGATGAACAATGATACAAGTATGTTCAAGTTGAACAAGTAAAAGAACTATTGGAAGGTGAACATTGATACAAGTATGTTCAAGATGAACAAGTAACAGAACTATTGGAAGATGAACAATGATACAAGTATGTTCAAGTTGAACAAGTAAAAGAACTATTGGAAGGTGAACATTGATACAAGTATGTTCAAGATGAACAAGTAAAAGAACTATTGGAAGGTGAACATTGATACAAGTATGTTCAAGTTGAACAAGTAAAAGAACTATTGGAAGGTGAACATTGATACAAGTATGTTCAAGATGAACAAGTAAAAGAACTATTGGAAGGTGAACATTGATACAAGTATGTTCAAGATGAACAAGTAAAAGAACTATTGGAAGGTGAACATTGATACAAGTATGTTCAAGATGAACAAGTAAAAGAACTATTGGAAGGTGAACATTGATACAAGTATGTTCAAGTTGAACAAGTAACAGAACTATTGGAAGATGAACAATGATACAAGTATGTTCAAGTTGAACAAGTAAAAGAACTATTGGAAGGTGAACATTGATACAAGTATGTTCAAGATGAACAAGTAACAGAACTATTGGAAGATGAACAATGATACAAGTATGTTCAAGTTGAACAAGTAAAAGAACTATTGGAAGGTGAACATTGATACAAGTATGTTCAAGATGAACAAGTAAAAGAACTATTGGAAGGTGAACATTGATACAAGTATGTTCAAGATGAACAAGTAAAAGAACTATTGGAAAGTGAACATTGATACAAGTATGTTCAAGTTGAACAAGTAAAAGAACTATTGGAAGGTGAACATTGATACAAGTATGTTCAAGATGAACAAGTAAAAGAACTATTGGAAGATGAACAATGATACACGTATGTTCAAGATGAACAAGTAAAAGAACTATTGGAAGGTGAACATTGATACAAGTATGTTCAAGTTGAACAAGTAAAAGAACTATTGGAAGATGAACAATGATACACGTATGTTCAAGTTGAACAAGTAAAAGAACTATTGGAAGATGAACAATGATACACGTATGTTCAAGATGAACAAGTAAAAGAACTATTGGAAGGTGAACATTGATACAAGTATGTTCAAGTTGAACAAGTAAAAGAACTATTGGAAGATGAACAATGATACACGTATGTTCAAGTTGAACAAGTAAAAGAACTATTGGAAGATGAACAATGATACACGTATGTTCAAGATGAACAAGTAAAAGAACTATTGGAAGGTGAACATTGATACAAGTATGTTCAAGTTGAACAAGTAAAAGAACTATTGGAAGATGAACAATGATACACGTATGTTCAAGATGAACAAGTAAAAGAACTATTGGAAGGTGAACATTGATACAAGTATGTTCAAGTTGAACAAGTAAAAGAACTATTGGAAGATGAACAATGATACGTATGTTCAGATGAACAAGTAAAAGAACTATTGGAAGGTGAACATTGATACAAGTATGTTCAAGATGAACAAGTAAAAGAACTATTGGAAGGTGAACATTGATACAAGTATGTTCAAGATGAACAAGTAAAAGAACTATTGGAAAGTGAACATTGATACAAGTATGTTCAAGATGAACAAGTAACAGAACTATTGGAAGGTGAACATTGATACAAGTATGTTCAAGTTGAACAAGTAAAAGAACTATTGGAAGATGAACAATGATACACGTATGTTCAAGTTGAACAAGTAAAAGAACTATTGGAAGGTGAACATTGATACAAGTATGTTCAAGATGAACAAGTAAAAGAACTATTGGAAGGTGAACATTGATACACGTATGTTCAAGATGAACAAGTAAAAGAACTATTGGAAGGTGAACATTGATACACGTATGTTCAAGTTGAACAAGTAAAAGAACTATTGGAAGGTGAACATTGATACACGTATGTTCAAGATGAACAAGTAAAAGAACTATTGGAAGGTGAACATTGATACACGTATGTTCAAGATGAACAAGTAAAAGAACTATTGGAAGGTGAACATTGATACACGTATGTTCAAGATGAACAAGTAAAAGAACTATTGGAAGGTGAACATTGATACACGTATGTTCAAGATGAACAAGTAAAAGAACTATTGGAAGGTGAACATTGATACACGTATGTTCAAGATGAACAAGTAAAAGAACTATTGGAAGGTGAACATTGATACACGTATGTTCAAGTTGAACAAGTAAAAGAACTATTGGAAGGTGAACATTGATACAAGTATGTTCAAGATGAACAAGTAAAAGAACTATTGGAAGGTGAACATTGATACACGTATGTTCAAGATGAACAAGTAAAAGAACTATTGGAAGGTGAACATTGATACAAGTATGTTCAAGATGAACAAGTAAAAGAACTATTGGAAGGTGAACATTGATACAAGTATGTTCAAGATGAACAAGTAACAGAACTATTGGAAGGTGAACATTGATACAAGTATGTTCAAGTTGAACAAGTAAAAGAACTATTGGAAGGTGAACATTGATACACGTATGTTCAAGTTGAACAAGTAAAAGAACTATTGGAAGGTGAACATTGATACACGTATGTTCAAGATGAACAAGTAAAAGAACTATTGGAAGGTGAACATTGATACACGTATGTTCAAGTTGAACAAGTAAAAGAACTATTGGAAGGTGAACATTGATACACGTATGTTCAAGTTGAACAAGTAAAAGAACTATTGGAAGATGAACATTGATACACGTATGTTCAAGTTGAACAAGTAAAAGAACTATTGGAAGGTGAACATTGATACAAGTATGTTCAAGTTGAACAAGTAAAAGAACTATTGGAAGGTGAACATTGATACACGTATGTTCAAGATGAACAAGTAAAAGAACTATTGGAAGGTGAACATTGATACAAGTATGTTCAAGATGAACAAGTAAAAGAACTATTGGAAGGTGAACATTGATACAAGTATGTTCAAGTTGAACAAGTAAAAGAACTATTGGAAGGTGAACATTGATACACGTATGTTCAAGTTGAACAAGTAAAAGAACTATTGGAAGGTGAACATTGATACAAGTATGTTCAAGTTGAACAAGTAAAAGAACTATTGGAAGGTGAACATTGATACAAGTATGTTCAAGTTGAACAAGTAAAAAATTATTGGAAGGTGAACATTGATACATGTATGTTCAAGTTGAACAAGTAAAAGAACTATTGGAAGGTGAACATTGATACAAGTATGTTCAAGATGAACAAGTAAAAGAACTATTGGAAGGTGAACATTGATACAAGTATGTTCAAGATGAACAAGTAAAAGAACTATTGGAAGGTGAACATTGATACAAGTATGTTCAAGATGAACAAGTAAAAGAACTATTGGAAGGTGAACATTGATACAAGTATGTTCAAGATGAACAAGTAACAGAACTATTGGAAGGTGAACATTGATACATGTATGTTCAAGATGAACAAGTAAAAGAACTATTGGAAAGTGAACATTGATACACGTATGTTCAAGATGAACAAGTAAAAGAACTATTGGAAAGTGAACATTGATACACGTATGTTCAAGATGAACAAGTAAAAGAACTATTGGAAAGTGAACATTGATACAAGTATGTTCAAGATGAACAAGTAAAAGAACTATTGGAAAGTGAACATTGATACACGTATGTTCAAGATGAACAAGTAAAAGAACTATTGGAAAGTGAACATTGATACAAGTATGTTCAAGATGAACAAGTAAAAGAACTATTGGAAAGTGAACATTGATACAAGTATGTTCAAGTTGAACAAGTAAAAGAACTATTGGAAGGTGAACATTGATACATGTATGTTCAAGTTGAACAAGTAAAAGAACTATTGGAAGGTGAACATTGATACACGTATGTTCAAGATGAACAAGTAAAAGAACTATTGGAAGGTGAACATTGATACACGTATGTTCAAGTTGAACAAGTAAAAGAACTATTGGAAGGTGAACATTGATACAAGTATGTTCAAGTTGAACAAGTAAAAGAACTATTGGAAGGTGAACATTGAAACACGTATGTTCAAGATGAACAAGTAAAAGAACTATTGGAAGGTGAACATTGATACAAGTATGTTCAAGTTGAACAAGTAAAAGAACTATTGGAAGGTGAACATTGATACACGTATGTTCAAGATGAACAAGTAAAAGAACTATTGGAAGGTGAACATTGATACACGTATGTTCAAGTTGAACAAGTAAAAGAACTATTGGAAGGTGAACATTGATACAAGTATGTTCAAGTTGAACAAGTAAAAGAACTATTGGAAGGTGAACATTGATACACGTATGTTCAAGTTGAACAAGTAAAAGAACTATTGGAAGGTGAACATTGATACAAGTATGTTCAAGATGAACAAGTAAAAGAACTATTGGAAGGTGAACATTGATACAAGTATGTTCAAGTTGAACAAGTAAAAGAACTATTGGAAGGTGAACATTGATACACGTATGTTCAAGATGAACAAGTAAAAGAACTATTGGAAGGTGAACATTGATACAAGTATGTTCAAGTTGAACAAGTAAAAGAACTATTGGAAAGGGGAACATTGATACAAGTATGTTCAAGATGAACAAGTAAAAGAACTATTGGAAGGTGAACATTGATACAAGTATGTTCAAGATGAACAAGTAAAAGAACTATTGGAAGGTGAACATTGATACACGTATGTTCAAGTTGAACAAGTAAAAGAACTATTGGAAAGTGAACATTGATACAAGTATGTTCAAGATGAACAAGTAAAAGAACTATTGGAAAGTGAACATTGATACACGTATGTTCAAGTTGAACAAGTAAAAGAACTATTGGAAGGTGAACATTGATACACGTATGTTCAAGTTGAACAAGTAAAAGAACTATTGGAAAGTGAACATTGATACACGTATGTTCAAGTTGAACAAGTAAAAGAACTATTGGAAGGTGAACATTGATACACGTATGTTCAAGTTGAACAAGTAAAAGAACTATTGGAAGGTGAACATTGATACACGTATGTTCAAGATAGACAAGTAAAAGAACTATTGGAAGGTGAACATTGATACACGTATGTTCAAGTTGAACAAGTAAAAGAACTATTGGAAAGTGAACATTGATACAAGTATGTTCAAGTTGAACAAGTAAAAGAACTATTGGAAGGTGAACATTGATACACGTACGCTGTCAAAGACTTCCTGACAAAATAATTCATGGAAAACATTTTATTATGTCCTCAAGTTTTGAAAATTATAATTTGAATTCTAGCAGTACTTCTGACTACGTTAGATAATGTTTACTACAGTACTTCGTACTACGTTAGATAATGTTTACTACAGTACTTCAGTACTACGTTGTAGATGACACTATGAAAGAAACATATCGGAACACACGATTTGTCAACAGTGGTCCTATTGTTCAATCAAACCATACAGAAAATAATGTTTACTACAGTACTTCAGTACTACGTTGTAGATGACACTATGAAAGAAACATCTCGGAACACACGATTTGTCAACAGTGGTCCTATTGTTCAATCAAACCATACAGAAAATAATGTTTACTACAGTACTTCAGTACTACGTTTTAGATGACACTATGAAAGAAACATATCGGAACACACGATTTGTCAACAGTGGTCCTATTGTTCAATCAAACCATACAGAAAATAATGTTTACTACAGTACTTCAGTACTACGTTGTAGATGACACTATGAAAGAAACATATCGGAACACACGATTTGTCAACAGTGGTCCTATTGTTCAATCAAACCATACAGAAAATAATGTTTACTACAGTACTTCTGTACTACGTTAGATAATGTTTACTACAGTACTTCTGTACTACGTTAGATAATGTTTACTACAGTACTTCTGTACTACGTTAGATAATGTTTACTACAGTACTTCTGTACTACGTTAGATAATGTTTACTACAGTACTTCTGTACTACGTTAGATAATGTTTACTACAGTACTTCTGTACTACGTTAGATAATGTTTACTACAGTACTTCTGTACTACGTTAGATAATGTTTACTACAGTACTTCTGTACTACGTTAGATAATGTTTACTACAGTACTTCTGTACTACGTTAGATAATGTTTACTACAGTACTTCTGTACTACGTTAGATAATGTTTACTACAGTACTTCTGTACTACGTTAGATAATGTTTTGTTACTACAGTACATGTGTACTTCTTCTTCTTCTCTTCCACTATTTAAACGTTATAGATGTGTTGGGGGTAGTAATCTTATGTTTGCTTGTTCTATTGCACTTTGTAAGCTGTTATACATTTTCTTAAGTCTGTTCTTGATGCCGTCGCTCCATCTTTTGCGTGGTCTTCCTGTTGCTTTTACATTTGTACTGCACATTAATTATATTATTTTTTTACTACAGTATCTGAGTATTACATTACTTTAGCAACTAAGCTATCTTCATTTAATACGAGATTTAGCAAGTCAAATATTCTCTTAAGTTATGTAATCTATCACTTACAAACAACACGGCAGGTGTCGATTCTCTTAAGTCTCAAGGTTAGAAAATAATAAAGTGACCTGGTATGAAGACGTCAGATATCTTGCAATGTCAAACAAAGAATATTTTTCTATTTGTTTTTCTAATGGATCTTGAAAATTTCTGTCCTTGAGACAACCAACATCTGTCAACATTACAATTTGTGGTAAAGATGAACAAGCAAAGTGATTATTTAACCAGATTGTGAAGATGATTGTGAGAAGTGTAATATACTTTTAATAAGAGAGACTTTAGTCTACTTATTTAACATAAACAATATATTTTGGAAGAAGTTTAGTCGGTTTACACCAGTGGTTCTCAAAGGGTATGCACAGGCGCACCAATGTGCCAGGTGATATTTTAAGTGCACTCTAGGAAATCCAGATCAGGACTCGGCAACGCGGTGTCAGCGGGCACCAGGGTAAAATATTGCCATACACATCATGCACATTCTTCTTTTAGGCAGAAATTAAATGATGAATAAGGCTACGTAGCATTCATAGCAGTACGTAGCATTCGTAGCAGTAAAGACCCCATAGTAGATGTTTATCTATTTTATATCAGTCTCAAGGCCGTCAAATCAAATTGTTCTGAGATTGTGTTTTTGTCTATGCTATTTTGTCTCGTCTGTTTTCTGGGGAGCTGTGTGTTTGTCAGACCTGTCAGACCTGTCAGACAAGGGATCTCTGTGACGTGGAGGCAGGTACTCCCTCTCGCTCCAAATGTACTCGGTTAGATCTCGCCGGAAGTGATAGGATATTTTCCAGTGATTCTTGATCTCAATGTAGGGGAAGTCGAACACCTAGTCCTATCGAAGATAACGATACAACCTAGCTTATTTTAAGGTGAGAATTAAAAAGAATTCCCTGGCATTTGAAAACCCATGAGGCTGTAGTGCTATGTCCGGGCAAAATTAATGCTATGTCCGGACAAAATTAATGCTATGTCCGGGAAAAATTAATGCTATGTCCGGGCAAAATTAATGCTATGTCCGGACAAAATTAATGCTATCACCGTGCAAAATTAATGCTATCACCGGGCAAAATTAATGCTATCACCGTGCAAAATTAATTCAAAAGATTGAAATATAAATGTCTACAATAATTTCGCTGACGTCAAAATTACATTTCATACCCTCGCCGATGTTGCTTAGTTTGTACACTGTAGCTGAGATCTTCCTGTGGAAGAGAGATCTGATGATCTTCCTGTAGCTGAGATCTTCCTGTAGCTGAGATCTTCCTGTGCTGAGATCTTCCTGTAGCTGAGATCTTCCTGTAGCTGAGATCTTCCTGTAGCTGAGATCTTCCTGTAGCTGAGATCTTCCTGTGCTGAGATCTTCCTGTAGCTGAGATCTTCCTGTGCTGAGATCTTCCTGTAGCTGAAAGATCTTACAATACGTAGCTGAAATCTTACCGTAGTGAATAATATAGTTACAATAGAGATCGAAATAATCAATATTACAATAGTTATTCAATACAATCGTAGTGAACTAATCAATACAATAGTGCTGAAACTAATCAATATTACAATACGTAAGTGAAACTAATCAATATTACAATACGTGAGTGAAACTAATCAATATTACAATACGTGACTGAAACTAATAAATATTACATACGTGATGAAACTAATCAATATTACAATATGTGATCTGAAACTAATCAATATTACAATACGTGTACTGAAACTAATCAATATTACAATACGTGTACTGAAACTAATCAATATTACAATACGTGATGAAACTAATCAATATTACAATACGTGACTGAAACTAATCAATATTACAATACGTGACTGAAAATAATCAATATTACAATACGTGACTGAAACTAATCAATATTACAATACGTGACTGAAACTAATCAATATTACAATACGTGACTGAAACTAATCAATATTACAATACGTGACTGAAACTAATCAATATTACAATACGTGACTGAAACTAATCAATATTACAATACGTGACTGAAACTAATCAATATTACAATACGTGAGTGAAACTAATCAATATTCAATCGACTGTATAAACTAATCAATATTACAATACGTGACTGTGACTGAAACTAATCAATATTACAATACGTGAGTGAAACTAATCAATATTACAATACGTGTCTGAAACTAATCTTTCTTTCTCTTTCTTTCTTTCTCGAATCCTGTATGCCTCACAGCGTCAGGCCAGGAAGAGATTTCTAAAACGGGCCCTAGTATGCGCTTCGTAGATAGTCTCTTTCGTCCCCTCTGTTATCTCTAAGGTCCATCTTCTGCGTGGCCGGCCTTTTGCTTTGTACCCATTGTATCGGAGCAGCATTGCTCTTTGGGGTGCACTGTCAGATGGTAATCTGCTTACATGGCCGAACCATTTAATTTGTTGTTTCTTGATGAAGTCTAGTACTGATGTTGTACCCACTTTTTCCTGATGTCTTCATTTCTCAACCGGTCTCTTCTTGTTACACCCAGCATTCTGCGTAGACACTTCATCTCTGTTGTGACTAGTTTTCTTCTATCGTTTGTTGTCAGCGTCCAGGTTTGTCACTGGTAACATAATGTGGGGAGAAAGATTGTGTTGAACATTGCTCTTTTTGTGTTCATGGTGACGTGTTTGCATCTTAAAATTGGCGCCATTTGCCCTATCATTTGATTTGCTTTGTTGCATCTGTGTTGAATTTCATTAGTTATTCTTCCATTTGCTGAAAAAATGCTCCCCATGTATGTGAAATCTTGTTCTTGATTTAGTAGGTGATTATCGATGGAGATGTTGGTAGTGTTTCCTCTCTGGCGAATGTCATTACTTCTATTTTGTCAGTGTTTATTCTCATGTTGTATTCGTTACATGCTAACTGAGTCTGTTGATGTGTTGTTGTAGCTGTTCTTCTGTTGTTGATATGATTGCCTGATCGTCTGCAAAAGAAATTCATTTAAGAGTTCTCCGAGGTTGTTTCCTCGCTGGTGTTAGCTATTTTACAGATGTGGTCAATATACGTGATGAATAGCAGCGGAGCACGAACTCCGTCGCACTGACGTATCTCTTTTATGCACTATATTTATCTTTCTCTTTTAGAATACCTTGCATTTTAAGACAGTGTAATAGTCATATATTTTGAGCAGTTAAAAAGCAATGACTCTATTGAAGCTATCATAGAATGATATATTGAACATTAACAACAAATATAAATGTAACATTGTAATATGTAAACTGACATGATAACAAAATGAAAAGACATATTAATCGCAATTTTCGTTGTGGAGACAAAGTTCACCATCATGATCATGTATTAAATTTTGCAGTCCTAAAAATATGTGGGTTAACATATAACCAAGATAACATATGTAACTTCTGTATACTTCAGAGAAATGCATCAACATTTATGTATGTCAATATGACATACGAAAAACGTGACCGTTATATTCTATGCATATAAATTTTGTTTCTTTAGTTCGAAAGAAATAAGTAGGACGCAAGTCAAGAAAGCAGTAGTGCTTAAGTGTTTACACAAGTGTGTTTAAACAGATGTAAAGTAGATATGAAGTATTACGTAACAACATTTTGCAAGATGTCATCAGAGTCTTCAAACTAAAGAGTAATAATATATGCTGACGAATGAAGGAATAAACACTATATTTTATTGAAGTTTAGTGGACTAGGTCGGTTTAAGGAGGTCAAAGTTTGCAATATATAAATACACTACATTCATCTTATAAAGAACACAAAACAACTAGTTTCTCTATCAAACTGAATTATTATAAATTTGTTGAATACAGGACTATAGAACATTCATGTTTACATTTCTAATGTTTAAATAGGTTAAAGAAGTCAAATATGAGGGAATCAGGGAATAAAGATGTGGCCAACAATTTAAAAAATAGAAGCATACAAGGGTAAATAATGTGAAATATTAATCATCAACTTTTCTTAAACATCAAAATATTAGTATGAGAACCAAGTGACAACAGATAAATAGTTTGTTTGTACCCAGTTTATGCTATACATGTCAAACATGGACACTCCCGTTTATGTGATACCATTGTGTGCGTACAGAAATGGTTAATCCCAGTCCTCTTATTTAAAAATCAGTGAATATTAATTGACTAGAAAGTCAAATCATTAAGCATCTTCACCGGTGCTGCGAGGCTCGTGCTTATTTGCTGAAATATGTTTAAGTGTATCCATCGAAAGGCGGTGACGACATCGTTCAGTTATAACGACTGAGAAACTCTGGCGAAGATTGGCAGTCGACGCAGGAAAGGAAAGCGAGTTAGCGCTAGAAGGATACGGGTCAAGATCAGATAGGGTCTCATAAACTTGTTTTGTAATTTTGCAAGTCTCATACAATGACAGATTGTTTTTGAGTTGTCTTATCTTCAAATCGGACATTGTAGCCCTTCAAGTGACACAGCTTGTTTATAGTATTAGGATAAAGATGATATAATTACTCAGAATCTATAACATACGACACACGGAACAGGTAATTATTGTTCATGGCAACATCGTTACACTCATCATCATCAAGTACCTTGTCTCTTCCGGAACTTCGCTCACTGACAGCAGTCCTGAAAAACTCTCTATTCTGTGCAAGTTGACCGACGTCTGTAGCAGTCTTTCTCAGATCGTCAATGACATCCGTGACAGAAAAACTCTCTATTCTGTGCAAGTTGACCGACGTCTGTAGCAGTCTTTCAGATCGTCAAGACATCCGTGACAGAAAAACTCTCTATTCTGTGCAAGTTGACCGACGTCTGTAGCAGTCTTTCTCAGATCGTCAATGACATCCGTGACACCAATGACACTCATCATCTTCTAGGTCTTCCTCTCATTTTTCTTCCAGATATCATTCCCTCCAAAATGATCTTCTCTAGACACTCATATCGTTGTGATACTAGACGTCTATATATACAGCTGGAATTGTAAAGAATTGCAACTACATGACCTTAGAATCATGACTGATCTTTTATGTTGGCGTATGCTTATACACTTAACACGAATGGGAATACCTAGAGAGGACAGTGTTTTAATGATGTTCTCTCACAAGAAGGACGTCATTTTCTTAGGCTATTTTAATGTCAACGTTAAATCGGGGGGAATTATGCGAACATTCATTAGAACGTCAATTTGCTGAAGAATACATACAGATGACACTGTCTAGTACTAGTTAGGTGAACATTTATTAGCACGTCAAGTTGCTGAAGAATACATACAGATGACACTGTCTAGTACTAGTTAGGTGACATTCATAGAACGTCAAGTTGCTGAAGATTCACTACAGATGACACTTTTCTAGTATTTAGTCTAAGGTGGACATTCATAGAACTTCAAGTTGCTGAAGAATACAGACAGAGGACACTGTCTAGTACTAGTTAGGTGGACATTCATTAGAACGTCATGTTGCTGAAGAATACATACAGATGACACTGTCTAGTACTAGTTAGGTGGACATTTATTAGAACATGAAGATGAGAAAGATTCTAGTACTAGTTTCTTAAAAATAAAGTCAAAAGGTGAATGAATGACTTCATTGCACCGGGTTTCCCCATATGACTCCATCCCTTCGGCAGAGATGGCATCCCATCTTCCGAGAGCATTACACAAAACACGAACTACGTAGCCTCAGCAAGAATCCTAGGACTCACAATTTCACATGTCTCGGTCCGGTTTCAACCCACATCTTTCAGTACTACAGGAAACAATTTAACCACTTCGCCGTTGAGGACCCTGTATCTATGAACATTCATTAAAAGAAAACGTTATCAAAGACAACATACAGACAATGAGTTTATTCTTCCCTTTTCGTTATTCAATGTTCATCTTTCAAACGATGAGTTGTATTTCATGACAACAAATATGCAATATCAAGGGACATAACCAATCTCATTTCTGAGTTATGTAAATAAACAAATGTTTTTGCAGTTATTGTACTTTATACCATACTCGAGTTTTGTTTCATGATTTTATTTAGTGAGAGCGCGGTAGCGTAGTTGTTAGTGAACTCGCTTCTCAAGGCTGGTGGTCTGGGTTCAACTCCCGCAATGCGCGTGGAATTTTTCCCGATCGCGACGGCTCTCAGGTCGACCCAGCCTCAACTGGGTACCAGACATGCTCTGGGAAAGTAAAAGCGGCCGGCGTGATGCTGACCACATAACTCATCGTGTGCCGACGGTCAATGAAAAATACAGGCCTAACACTGTATTGCCCTATATACCACGAGGTATGAAAGGGTTCCTTTACTTTACTTTTTTTTTTAAATAACTTTTTGTTAGTACATTGCGACCCTGTTAGACTCTTACATAATGTAGAGCAGACACATCCGAATGTCTGTCTAAGTGTATGTATATTATTTATCATGACATTTGTACGGATGGATAATTTTAAAACTTTACAAACAGAAACGCCCATGTTTAAAGTACCACTTTTGGAATTATAATGTAGCATGTCATTAGATTTAGTTAGTTACAGGGAGGCCGTCAGAGCTGATGGATGTCATGTCTTTGTTGTTAATGTCGTGAGTTCAAATTTGGACCGCGTTGTTTGGTTCACGAGTGCATTTTTCTAGAGATCTCTTGATTGTTGCTGGATCTACGAAGTTCGTGCTTTGTGCAATTTTAAAAAAATTTAATTTTAGAACTACTCCACTGCTCTCACGTCGGTGGTGTGACATTTCTTGGGAGAGAGCCGATCCATATGGAAAATTCAGTGCAAAATGTTCAGTACTTTACCTTTAAAATTTAACCGGTCAATGACTACTTTGAAGCAATTTAAACATTGCAAATAAAATACGTCAAACACTCAAGGCTGTATGTAAGCTAAAGGTTAATACATTGGCTATATGCCAAGAGTGGTGTTGGAACAGAGAATCCGACTTCAATAAGTGG
The DNA here is from genome assembly GCA_020796225.1 of Arion vulgaris. Classification (NCBI taxonomy): domain Eukaryota; kingdom Metazoa; phylum Mollusca; class Gastropoda; order Stylommatophora; family Arionidae; genus Arion; species Arion vulgaris. Next base: position 9,730,550 of record CM036759.1, on the reverse strand, counting down.
AGATGTGTTGGGAGAATGGGCCTCATCTCACTAATGGAGATGTGTTGGAGAACGGGCCTCTATCTCAATATGGAGAGTGTTGGGAGAACGGGACCTCTGATCTCACTACTGGAGATGTGTTGGGGGGAACGGGCTCCATCTCACTAATTGGAGATGTGTTGGAGAACGGGCCTCTATCTCACTAACTTGGAGATGTGTTGGAGGAACGGGTCTCCGATCTCAATAAGTGAGATGTGTTGGGAGAACGGGCCTCATGATCTCACATTGGAGATGTGTTGGAGGAAGGGGCTCCATCTCAATAAGTGAGAAAAAGTGTTGGGAAACGCCTCATATCTCACTACTTGGAGATGTGTTGAGGAACGGGGTCTCCGATCTCAATAAGTGGAGATGTGTTGGGAGAACGGGGTCTCCGATCTCAATAAGGGGAGATGTGTTGGAGGAACGGGGTCTCCGATCTCAATAAATGGAGATGTGTTGGAGGAATGCGACCTCCAATCTAAATAAGTTTAGATAAAGTCGAGATAGCCAAGTTTATAACGCGCTGAGCTAGTGACCATATACCATGGAAGTTCCTGGGTTCGAGACCAGCTTTGGTCAAGAATACTTGATGTGTACACACACTGTACACGGTAGGACTACAGGAAAGTCTGAACATTTAATTGGGAATCTAAATTACAGTTAAGTCGCAATAAGACTCGTTTGAATAACGAAAGACACTGGTGATAAGGAAAGCTAGCATTCACGCAAAAATCATCACTCAGAAGTGTCAAATTAGGTACAATAACTAATCCTGAATTCATAGCAATCGAACAAAAAAGAAATCAATGTCATTACCACGATCATCATCATTATCATTGTTATCATCATTACTATCATCATTACTATCATCATTACTATCATCATTACTATCATCATTACTATCATCATTACTATCATCATTACTATCATCATTACTATCATCATTACTATCATCATTACTATCATCATTACTATCATCATTACTATCATCATTACTATCATCATATTCACTATTTGATTATTTTCTTTCTCTTCGTCATTATATTCTTGTACATAACTTATCTCAGTATTGTAACGTTGACCAATAAAACATTCTAAAATGGCACGTACATGTCTAACGTACCGTAACATTCTTTCTTCCATAACGTTCGACATATATAAAAGATCACTAATGTCATACATACATATGCAGACCATCGACTGAGCATGTTCTGGCACTAATTAGGCTTGTTAAAATAATTATATCAGCTTGATATTTAAACATGATACGTATGTTAACTGTAACACCATTTGTTTACATGTAGATAATTATTGAAAAGAAGTAGCACGGTGTTTTAATTTGTTATTTGTGATTTTTTTTTCTTCCGATCCTGAAGCACATGAGTTTTTCAGCTGTTCGGCTCGGCGCCATGGACATCGTAACTCTTCGGCTCGGTGTCATGGACATCGTAACTCTTCGGCTCGGTGTCATGGACATCGTAACTCTTCGGCTCGGTGTCATGGACATCGTAACTCTTCGGCTCGGTGCCATGGACATCGTAATCTTCTGGCTCTGCCATACATCGTAACTCTTCGGCTCGAGTGTCACCGATCATGCGCTAACACTGGCATGGACATCGTAACTCTTCGGCATGGACATCGTAACTCTTCGGCTCGGTGTCATGGACATCGTAACTCTTCGGCTCGGTGTCATGGACATCGTAACTCTTCGGCTCGGTGTCATGGACATCGTAACTCTTCGGCATGGACATCGTAACTCTTCGGCTCGGTGCCATGGACATCGTAACTCTTCGGTTCGGTGCCACGAACACCGTAAATCTGGGGAATCTGTGGCTTTTTCTGCCATACCGCGGAATTGAACCCGCACACACAGAGGGATAGTCACCCGTAGTCCAATGCGCTACGAACACGCTGGGCAGACGGGCTGTTATTTGTGATAATTACTGAAGCAATTACATATAGATTTACACGAGTGAAATGGTATGTTCTATTTAGAAGACGAAGGTGGAGATACATTAACCAGAGCCTCTTGTGTCTAAGGTAACTGGTTCGATCCATCATGGAGCAATCCGCATATTTTTCCTAGATCGCCAAACTCACTGTAGGTGAGATTGAGTTCCAAGTCCTATCAGAGACGGAACGATAAAACGTAGGTCCCGTGTTGAATTTGAGCACGGGAAAGAACCCTTGGTAGTTCAAAATCGAGACGAGCAGTCTGGAAAGCCACTGCCCGGCAAAAATTAGTTACAAAAAAGATTGAAAATAAAATTCCTACAAAATATTTTTACCACCTCCAAATTACATCGGAGACCCTCCGGAGATGCTACGATGTTCGTGCGCTACAGCTGAGATCTTCCAGTGTAAGTAATAGATAGGAACCCATATGGTTACTCACAGAAGAGCAATGATGATGGTCCTATCAATCAATCAATCAATCAATCAATTAATCAGACCAGTGTTTAGAAATTGCTTCAAGCTTTATATGTCTTTGATGGGTGATAAGTCCTCTGTAAGTGCGGGTTCAACTCCGCGGACTGGCAGAAAAGCCACAGATTCCCCAGATTTACGGTGTTGTGGCACGAGCCGAAGGGTTATGATGTCCATGACACTGAACCGAAGAGCTTTCAGCTCAAGTGCTTCTGGATCGGGGAAAAAACAAAATGTCTTTGATAGCTATTATCCTAGTTGAATGTATTCATACCAGTCACTCATGTCTCGTTTATATCTGACCTTATAGTCACTTCATGTCTCGTTTATATCTGACCTTATAGTCACTTCATGTCTGTTTATATCGACCTTGTAGCTCATGTCTCGTTATATCTGACTATAGTCACTTCATGTCTCGTTTATATCTGACCTTGCAGCCACTTCATGTCTCGTTTATATCTGACCTTATAGTCACTTCATGTCTCGTTTATATCTGACCTTATAGTCACTTCATGTCTCGTTTATATCTGACCTTGTAACCACTTCATGTCTCGTTTATATCTGACCTTATAGTCACTTCATGTCTCGTTTATATCTGACCTTGTAGCCACTTCATGTCTCGTTTATATCTGACCTTGTAGCCACTTCATGTCTCGTTTATATCTGACTTTATAGTCACTTCATGTCTCATTTATATCTGACCTTGTAGCCACTTCATGTCTCGTTTATATCTGACCTTATAGTCACTTCATGTCTCGTTTATATCGACCTTGTGCCACTTCTGTCTCGTTTATATCTGACCTTTAGACACTTCATGTCTCGTTTATATCTGACCATAGTCACTTCATGTCTCGTTTATATCTGACCTTGTAGCCACTTCATGTCTCGTTTATATCTGACCTTGTAGCCACTTCATGTCTCGTTTATATCTGACCTTATAGTCACTTCATGTCTCGTTTATATCTGACCTTGTAGCCACTTCATGTCTCGTTTATATCTGACCTTATAGTCACTTCATGTCTCGTTTATATCTGACCTTATAGTCACTTCATGTCTCGTTTATATCTGACCTTGTAGCCACTTCATGTCTCGTTTATATATGACCTTGTAGCCACTTCATGTCTCGTTTATATCTGACCTTATAGACACTTCATGTCTCGTTTATATCTGACCTTGTAGTCACTTCATGTCTATATCTGACCTTGTAGCCACTTCATGTCTCGTTTATATCTGACTTTATAGTCACTTCATGTCTCGTTTATATATGACCTTGTAGCCACTTCATGTCTCGTTTATATCTGACCTTATAGACACTTCATGTCTCGTTTATATCTGACCTTATAGTCACTTCATGTCTCGTTTATATCTGACCTTATAGTCACTTCATGTCTCGTTTATTCTGACCTTATAGTCACTTCATGTCTCGTTTATATCTGACCTTGTAGCCACTTCATGTCTCGTTTATATCTGACCTATAGAAAACTTCATGTTCGTTTATATCTGACCTTATAGCAAATAACGGCATCTCTTCGTACAATATATCCTTAGAGATTTGGTCATCATTCATCTGAACACAACGGCATCTCAGCCAAAGGAACTTGTCCATACAGGAAATTCCAATAATCATTTCAAAGTATCACTGTCGGTTACTATGTCAATTCATGCTATCTCGACTATACTCCACAGGCAGCGTATGTCAAATTAATTCATTTTGTGTTTCATAGCATCATGTTGAGGACAATGCTGATATATGTAGGGGTGCTCACACCATCGCAGGATAATGTTGAGGGCACAATTTGCTGATATATAGTAGGGGTGTTCACACAAGCATTGCAGGATACATGTTGGGGGCACAATTTGCTGATATATAGTAGGGTGCTCACACAAGCATTCGCAGGATACATGTTGGGGGCACAATTTGCTGATATATAGTAGGGTGCTCACACAAGCATTCGCAGGATACATGTTGGGTGCACAATTTGTATATATAGTAGGGGGGGGTGCTCACACAAGCATTCGCAGGATACATGTTGGGTCACAATTTGCTGATATATAGTAGGGGGTGGGGGTGCTCCACAAGCATCTGCAGGATACATGTTGGGGCACAATTTGCTGATATATAGTAGAGGGGGGGGGGTGCTCACACAAGCATTCGCAGGATACATGCTGGGTGCACAATTTGCTGATATATAGTAGGGGGTGCTCACACAAGCATCTGCAGGATACATGTTGGGGGCACAATTTGCTGATATATAGTAGGGGGTGTCACACAAGCATCTGCAGGATACATGTTGGGTGCACATTTTGCTGATATATAGTAGGGGGTGCTCACACAAGCATTCGCAGGATACATGTTGGGGGCACAATTTGCTGATATATAGTAGGGTGCTCACACAAGCATTCGCAGGATACATGTTGGGGGCACAATTTGCTGATATATAGTAGGGTGCTCACACAAGCATTCGCAGGATACATGTTGGGGGCACAATTTGCTGATATATAGTAGGGTGCTCACACAAGCATTCGCAGGATACATGTTGGGGGCACAATTTGCTGATATATAGTAGGGTGCTCACACAAGCAATCAGCAATTGACTCAGACACAAAATAGTTGTAGGTTCAATCCCATACTGGACATTCCACTAGTGAGGAAATGAATTGACCATCTTACCTCCTGCACACTAGTGAGGAAATGAATTGACCATCTTACCTCCTGCACACTAGTGAGGAAAAATGTGAAATGAGTTCATACCTTGAGATCTAAAATTAGTTTTAAAAAAAAAAAAATGTAAATAGCGATTGATATGACTATCCTTATATAATACCTTATATGATATAACAACTACCCATTGCACTTTGATTAACAATCCTGTATGATAATCTCTCTTTCATGCCCATGACGATTTCAACGGCAGTGCACTATCTACGTAGCAGCGACAAGGGTTACCAATGACCTTGTGAGTGTGGTGAAAATTTGTTCGAATTGTTTTCATTTGTTAATGAATTTTGTTCAGCCAGCAGTATTCCAGCCTACTTTATCGTTTTTGACTTGTCAATCTTTTTTCGCTTTTATTTTGAACATAAAGCCTTCCTGTTACCGTCCATCTCCGATAGAGCTAGAACCTCAATTTCACCTCCATTGGGATCATGGATAACTGGAAAATAGATTGTTCGCTCTCCACACGGCAAACGAGCCGAGTACTTTTAAAACGCGAAGCGATCACCATACCTCCACTCCACACAGAGACCCATATCAATAAAAGAAGAAAAAATACTGATTATGTAGTGGAAACCAAAACTTTCAATTGTATATAATCAATTTTATTAAAATCCAGGTACATGAAAAAACACGAATATAAATACATTTTAACATAAGAAACATTAAACTAATCTGGACATAATCATATTATTATTTTACACTATATTATTCATATTATTATTTTACACTATATAATTCATATTATTATTTTACACTATATAATTCATATTTGATTTGGATTGTTAATTATCAATCAAATACATATAAATAGCAGAATATGTTCAATAACAATTCTTACCATACTTGGGGTATGAGTAGCAAGAGGTTAGAGCATTGGCATCCCAATCGTATAATACTGTGTATTGCTTCCTATGTAGTAAAACGTTATATGTATATGTGTCATCTGTATATTAAGATACTGGTACATTGAGTTAAGATATGGAGCTGTTTGCAACAAAGAGAATTCATTTAATCATGTTCAGTTGTTAAAGTCTAGCAAAGTGAGGTTTATTTCAAACACTGCAAACTACTGCAGCATTATGTACCAGGAAATTACATTCACGTATACTTTTAAAAAATTGGATCAAAATGTCACATTAATTGCTCGCACGTATGTTGCCGGGACTCGATGGGGAAGCAAATAATAATTTCACTGTGACCTACAAAGCATGTCATAAGAGACGACTGAGGTAAGGTTCTAGGAAAGCTACCTAGTAAAGAAAATGCATCGCAGAAATAGGATGTGCTGCGTACTTGTAAGCGCATAACTGACACAACGTAAAATCGCTCTTAGACTCAGATCACATACAAATCACAAAGAGTGGTTAACAAGTGGTCGATGTGGAGCGTTTGAATAAGTAGAAATAAGAAGATATAAATTGCTATGCAATCGCAATCTGTTCTTTAAAAAAAAAATGGAAGGATATCAACCCTAGACAATCTACTTGATAATAGCTTCAATTAAACAAAGTTATTTCAAACTCAAGAATTAAACATTAAATTGTTATAAAGAACATTTCCAGAATATTCCATAATTTCTTGCCAGCAGAAGTGGCAAAACAAAACGTAGTATAAGTAGAAAACGCACATAATAATAATAATAACAGTTAACATATACCAGAAAGAACAAAATTGATGTTATATATTCTGATTACAAGTTTATTCTTATATAACATGCTTAAGATTTAATATCTCGCTTAAATGCACAACTAATTTGTTTGAATAATCGCAAAATATGAAATTTCTGCATGTCTCTGTCTTGCGATGTAAAAGTTACAGCGAAAACATCGGGAAGTAGGATTACTGAACTTCTTACACGCCATGAATCTTACCAAGTTAATTATGATAACACATGTTTTATAACAACAAACATTTTTTTTTATTACACACAACATGAGTTTGTACGTCACTTTCGGTCGGTATAACATTTATACGAGTATATATCTTCTGATAAACTAGTTACATGTTTATCTGTTTCACATTTTATAGTTACCATAAACACCTTTAAGCACAAACAGAAAGTGTTGTATGTGAGAAGTCAATATAGATTAGCCCACATTTGTAGGTCACTATTAGGTAAATGAGATATCTTGAGCATACTCTGAGAAGAAATAATCAAGGAATAACCAAGCAGGCATTGAAGTAGGAGACATGGGGTTCAAGAAAACAAAACGCTTTAGGACAACTCTGAAACGAACTTTACAGAGAGACGAGAAATATCAGATTCATTTCCATAGAAGAGATTCAGCGAGTTCCCATGACAGAGCGGTATGGAGAAAGTACTTGTAGACCATATGTCACATACAACGGTACGGGAGAAATATATATATATATATGTTTATGTAGTTTATGGTATGAATTGAGTCATAAAAAGTGTACTGTCTCTTGCATTATTTCAGACACAAATTCCTTCCGTGTTCTGTGAATATGTTCGTCATATCGTTCAAACTTTGCGGTCAACAAATCTCAGCTTGAAAGGTTGAGGTACTAATGTTCCTCCAAAGACTTCCTTCAGCGTCGGCAACTCACTAGATTTGTCTTCGGGTTCAAACTTGAAACGTTGAAACATGCCAGCAATAAATAGAAACAACTCCATTCTAGCAAGAGCTTCTCCCAGACATACTCTTCTACCAATAGAAAATGGAATCAGTTCTTCTCTGTTGATGAGAGCTCCGTTTTTATCTATGAATCTCTCAGGACGAAAGTTTTCTGGGTCCCCCCAGATTTTCTTGTCATGAAGGACAGAATCCAAGATAGGCCAAAGTATGCTCCCTTTTGGGATCGTGTAGCCGCCATGTTGAAAAGTTTCACTAACTTCTCGTTTTAAGCCTACCGGAGCAAGGCTCGACATACGTTGCGTTTCCATAACAACCGCGTTAAGATACGTCATCTTGGGCTTATCTGCAATAGTTGGTAATCTGTCAGTTCCAATATTAGCTTCAATTTCACGGTAAACTTTTTCTTGTACATCTGGATGGTGCAACATGTAAAGAAGGCACCACAAAATGGTTGTGCTGGTGGTGTCTGTCCCAGCAGAGAATAGAGTTCTTATTATAACAACTAGATTCTCTTCATCTAATTTAGTACTGGCTCCTTTGTCTTTCATTTTCTTCATTTCCTTGAGATAGGCTGAAATAAAGTTTTGTGGTTCTTCATTTTCATTAAATTCTTTCTGAAACTTACGAATAAATTTCTTGCTAAATTCTTCATTTATGTGGAAGGCACTATTTGTCCATTCCTTTGCATGGAAAATATCTCCAGGTAGAGAATACAGCTGTTTTAATGGGGTCAAGAGCTGAATGTTTGGGAAATATTTTAAAATTTTACTTATCTCAATAACTAAACTGACAAAATGTGGATCATCATATTCAAACCGTTTGCCGACAGCAACGGAACAAATAACGTTTGAAACACAAGTGTTGATGAGTAGTTTGACATCATTCGGTTGTCCATTTAACGAGGCAAGTTTCTCATTAACAAACCCTACTTCTTCTTGAATTTTGTCTGCCATTAAATTCTTCCCCATTCCAAATGATCGGAGAATTGATAAAGAAGTTGTTCTCTGTTCCTTCCAATTTTCATCCTTTGCAGAAATGATTCCGATATTGACCTCTTTAAGAACCTCATCAGCAAATGTATGTTGTGTGTTGACAATGTGGTCGGCCTGTTTGGTCCATATTTCTTTGATGTCAGCAAAGTTATTAACCAGGATATGAAGCTCTCCACTAAGATCCAAACTATAGATATCACCCCCTGTTTTTCTCCATTCTTTCATTCGGTCTCGTAAGTTGCCAAACATCATGAAGAAATGACCAACAAGTGGCCACGGCTTTACAGGAAATGGTGGGACGTTGAGTTTAGAATAAAAACGTCTGGTCTTTGTCCACAGCCAAAACAGAGACAAAGCAGCAAGAGTTCCTAAAAGAAGCCATGGGATACTAATAGCAGATATCATCGTCTTGACTCAACAGCTGACTTCTTGTACGTCAGATATAACCTGTTGGAAACAGATATAGGCAGTTTATTTCTCTATAAATCAATTTAATAGAAACAAAAATAATGACTACTGATTAACCCTTTCAATCCGTAACTTGCTTGAGCTCCGGACGCACTTACTTTGCAATATATACTAGATTGGCCGCTAAACTGGTTTTGCGTCATCTTAAAAAATAATGTGAGCCAGTATATCAACTCGGCAGGACAAATAAGTTAAACATACATAACAAATGATATTTTTTTATTATGGGCGAGAAATGTAAAAAAGTGATCTGTTTTGAATATCTCGGTTAACTGTACACGTCATTGAGAAAATCAGAAGAAAAACTAACATAGCTATATAAACAAAAAACTTAATTAAAAACAGTATGGAATGTAAATGATAGGAAAACCAAAAATGAGAATACTAAGAACATGCCTGTTCCCAATAGTGTGAAACATGAACATTTAACAAGGCAGTAGAAAGACATATATGTGCGTTTAAATATTTATTAAAGTGATCTACGTATATCATGGACAGAGAAGAAGAAAACAAATAGATTTATCAAGAAGAAACTCAAAATGAAATAAAACTGGATGCTACTACAAATATTATAGAGAATTAAGAATATGCTAGTATGGAAGAAGAGACGAATCTAGATTAGGAGGGGATAGTATTCAAGAAGAAGATCAAGAAGAGAATATTATAGATGAGACATAAAATTGATAGACGATGAATTAGATAATATTCTGATAAAAGTTATATAACGGACAATAAAGAAAATAATATTATAGAAGATGAATATTATAATATTACAGAACAGAAAGAAACTATTTTAGAAAAATAAAGAATTTTTAAATAAGAAAAACAAATAAAAAATAGAAGTTGAAGAAGATAATATTATAAAAGAGGCGGTAAATAATATTTTAGAAAAAGTAACTAGTTAATATTCTTGAAAAGGAAGAGTATAATATTATAGAAGACAAAGACAATAATAACAGATAAAAAGATAATATTCTAGAGGAGGTATTAGATGATTTTATTGAAGAAAAAAAATAAAAACATATCCGAGAAAAAAATATTTAATTCATGATATTAGATAGGTTACGGTTCTGATCACGATAAAACACTGATACAGAAAATAATTCTCAAAATAAAATAACCTAACAGATAAAGACTAAAACGATATCAATGAGTAAACAATAAAGAGAAGTCTTACACCATCATAACTCTATAATTAATTTTTAATTACAGATTAAACAATCTAGCTGAATGTGGTTGTTTGCGGAATCCTTATAACTTACAATTTCTGTCGAACACGTCAGTTTTTGTTGCTACTGGTTTTCTAATTGTTTACTTCCCAGCCCTTTTATAATAATTTCGGTTTGGCATATTTAGAACGAGTTACATATTCAATGGTAATTTACGATTTTAGAATACGGCCATCTGTTTGTCTGTTTGTCTGTTTGTTTGTTTGTTAATTAGTTATTCATCTTCTTCTTCTTTTGTCGTCACACTGCTACCGGGTTGTTGCCCAGTGTCGTGGTTTTCTGTTTTGTCTTGCGCTGTTCTGGTGGCTTGTTTGATTGTCATCTTTGCTCTTTCACAGGATTCTGCTACGCCATCTAACCATCTTTTCCGTGGTCTTCCTCTTGATTTCTTTCCCGATGTTCTGTTGTAGAAGACTGTATACTGTGGAGTTTGGGTGCATTCTTATTAAGTGGCCAAACCACTTCATTCTTTGTTTCTCTATGTAATTCAAGCAGGGTTCTGTGCCAACTTTCTTTCTTATTCATCAAGTCATGTTAACCACACAAGGAGCAAGTTCATAAGTTATCTGATCTTCTTCTTTCTTTCTTATGCGTTCTCACTAGATTGGGATTTCGGATTCTCTAATAAAAGCAGCCGTCTGCCTTAGATTATTAGCCACGCCATACAGTTTGTCTTGGACGCTAGTGTAAGTGGACCACCTTTTTTCTCAAGTCTGTATACTGGGGACAGTTCTGTATTCCTATGATTTCTGCTTCCCCGTTTGTACCAACCTTTTCCCGCAGTAAGTTTTGGCCACCCTCGTGATGGTAGGTCTGACATTCTTACTGCGTGGCTACATCTTTGAGGCAGATTGGCGACCGTAGAATCCGTTATCCCATTCCTCATTGTGAGGGGTCGTTGTACCATGTTATGCGCCTTACGGCCTGGTGCCTCCGTTTTCTGCAAGCATTTGTTTCGGGTTAGCATTCTCTATCGGACACGTGCATCCGATTTCAGCCAAACCTCTTTAGTCGCATCTTACGACATGCGTGGCAGGTAACTGTGGTTCTATTCTTTACACCCCAAATTTGGGCCCCAGTAACCACTCGGGCGGTAATCTGATCTCATAGTCAGTGTATCCGTCAATGAAACACCTTCTACATCTCTTCCACATCAAGTGTAAGTCCCTTGCAGAACGTCGATTTCATATCAGTCTGCCTGAAACAAACTCTCTCTCCTTAACAAGTTCTCCAACCTCTTCTATCGTCCTGTTCAATGTTTTTCTGAATGTTCTGCTGCCATTTTTGTCTAGTCTTCCATTGCCTCTGTCATCAGAAATCATGCTTTCCAATACTTCTCGTATAATGCGCAAATCTAGGATTACCACGTTTGACTCCATGCCCCTGCTGTTGGGGAAAATTGACGTAGAATACAAGTACCTAAGTTTCTGTTTGCTTCGTCTTCCCATAATGGCTTTCAGGATATCAGTCCGTCCATTGCAATACCGATTGCCATTGCAGCTGTGACTGCAAGTCTGTTTGGACTTTCATTTACCCTGACTCACACCTGTCATGTAAGCAGCGATAGCACATCGTTTAGTGAATTTATGTCTCGGCGATTGTCATGGGATTCATTTCCAGCGGCAATTTCTGGGTGTGAAACATGAACAGTGCTGTATAAAGGTATTTATCTGCTTGGTAAAGGCCTTTTAATCGAAACGTTGCCATGTATTGTGATTATTTTTGTGTTTTGTAAAACTACAGTGCTTTGTTTTTATGTGTTTCGCCATTGCTACCTAGTGTTACTGCGGTCTTCCCTTATATGGGTTTCATTTCACAGTAGAGTTGAATTATACCTACTGTGGTTGCTTTCTGGTCAGACTCGGTTGGATATTAGAGAAACACTGAGAACCCACCTGGGTTTTGAGCACATCACTCATCGTGTACCGTAGGTAAAAGGGTTTAAAAAAGGCCTAACTAGTATTATCTAATGTACCTTATGGATGAAAACGGGCTATTTGCCCACATGCGCTTCTATGAAAATGACGTAACTCTGCAGCTCGAAATCAATACAGACTCCAGTAATTGTTGACGCACACAACCCGTCAGGACCTTCATGGGCGTGCGCATAGAGTCAATGCGAATACAGAAAAGGTGGTACATTTCTGTTCCAGTTGGTCAATTTTGTCACGGACATAACTTCCTGATTAAAGCTACATATGTTCACAGTAAAGATACCAATCTCTTCAGTAACAATTTTCCCGCTTCACTGAGCAGTTACAACTCATCATGATAATCAAATAACTTGTCCTTTGCAGAACTTTGCAAACTCTAACATACCTTCGGGTTTCTTCTCATTGGCTGAATGCCTCGTCTCTGGCCGTCATACTAAACTATCATTCACATCCTAAATCCATTATATCCGTATCCCCCTTCTCTTGGATGAGGCCTTCCATATATAACTCTCAACCTTCATACCTTTTATAAGTCCAACCTTCGTCAGTTTTTCATTATTATTTGTAGCACCAATCAGTTTTATTCGATTTGGAACTACCTTTGTATCGATCTATTTGTTCTCTTCTCGATCCTGGTATATGAAGAACTTTTCTGCAACATTTATATTCAAACACATATATATACTTGTTCATGAATCAGTAAAAGCACTGCAAAAAAGGAAAACACTGGCAGGCTACCTTCAAGAAGAAAATGTCTAGACAATCCTATCAGTAATATGAAATCCCATATTATATTCCTCTTGTACCCATATTATACGTTACATGGGACATGCAATCAATTTATCAGGGTCCTGATTTCATTTTGTAGGATGGTGGAAATTTGTTAAAATAAGTTGTTTAATGTTAAATGAATTACACATGAACGGGTTTTACAACTTACAGTTATCTAACTTCAACTGTTACAGTTATCTAACTTCAACTGCTACAGTTATCTAACTTCAACTGTTACAGTTATCTAACTGCAACTGCTACAGTTATCTAACTTCAACTGTTACAGTTATCTAATCCCAACTGCTACAGTTTTTTCAACTGTTACAGTTATCTAACTTCACCTGTTACAGTTATCTAACTTCAACTGTTACAGTTATCTAACTTCAACTGTTACAGTTATCTAACTTCAACTGTTACAGTTATCTAACTTCAACTGTTACAGTTATCTAACTTCAACTGTTACAGTTATCTAACTTCAACTGTTACAGTTATCTAACTTCAACTGTTACAGTTATCTAACTTCAACTGTTACAGTTATCTAACTTCAACTGTTACAGTTATCTCAACTGCTACAGTTATCTAACTTCAACTGTTACAGTTTCTAACTGCAACTGCTACAGTTATCTAACTTCAACCGTTACAGTTATCTAACTTCACCTGTTACAGTTATCTAACTCCCAACTGTTACAGTTATCAACTTCAACTGTTACAGTTATCTAACTTCAACTGTTACAGTTATCTAACTTCAACTGTTACAGCTATCTCAACTTCAACTGTACAGTATCCAACTTCAACTTTTACAGTTATCTAACTTCAACTGTTACAGTTATCTAACTTCAACTGTTACAGTTTCAACTTCAACTGCTACAGTTATCTAACTTCAACTTGCACAGTATCTAACTTCAACTGTTATCCAACTTGCATCTAACTTCAACTGCTACAGTTATCTAACCTTAACTGTTACAGTTATCTAACTTCAACTGTTACAGTTATCTAACTTCAACTGCTACAGTTATCTAACTTCAACTGTTACAGTTATCTAACTTCAACTGTTACAGTTATCTAACTTCAACTGTTACAGTTATCTAACTTCAACTGTTACAGTTATATAACTTCAACTGCTACAGTTATCTAACTTCAACTGTTACAGTTATCTAACTTCAACTGTTACAGTTATCTAACTTCAACTGCTTCACCAGTTATCTAACTTCAACTGTTCTTGGCCATTCAACCAACTGTTACAAGTTATCTCAACTTCAACTGTTACAGTTATCCAACTTCAACTGTTACAGTTATCTAACTCAACTGTTACAGTTATCTAACTCAACTGTTACAGTTATCTAACTTCAACTGTTACAGTGTCATTAACCTTCAACTGTTACAGTTATCTAACTTAACTGTTTAACAGTAATATCTAACTTCACCTGTTACAGTTCTTCTAATTTCAACTGTTACAGTTATCTAACTTCAACTGTTACAGTTATCTAACTTCAACTGCTACAGATATCTAACTTCAACTTTTACAGTTATCTAACTTCAACTGTTACAATTATCTAACTTCAACTGCTACAGTTATCTAACTTCAACTGTTACAATTATCTAACTTCAACTGCTACAGTTATCTAACTTCAACTGTTACAGCTTTTCTAATTCAACTGTTACAGTTATCTAACTTCAACTGTTACAGTTATCTAACTTCAACTGTTACAGTTATCTAACTTCAACTGTTACAGTTATCTAACTTCAACTGTTACAGTTATCTAACTTCAACTGTTACAGATATCTAACTTCAACTGTTACAGTTATCTAACTTCAACTGTTACAATTATCTAACTTCAACTGTTACAGTTATCTAACTTCAACTGTTACAGATATCTAACTTCAACTGTTACAGTTATCTAACTTCAACTGTTACAATTATCTTACTTCAACGCCAATGATTTTTCCTTGCTCAATTTCAATACGTAACCTACGTTTTATCGTCCATCGCCAATATGACTAGGAACTTGATCTCATTTACATTGAGATCGAGAATTTACGAAAGAGAACATAGCGATCACCTTAATCGGGAAACAAACCGAGAGCCTTTGATGCTAGAAGCGAACAACTTACATCCTCACCAGAGAGACCTTTATTAAATGAAATTTTGAAAAAAAAACTGACAGCCGCAATAAGAGCTTAAAATTTAATTGCATATCCTTTACAGGACTTTGCGAATCAACCCAGCTTTTTTAACGCTGTTTGTGATTTTTCTAGGCATTATTACGTTCAGTAATTTGCCATTGCTTTCTGAACGGGTGGTGCCATCGTCCTTTGTAAAATCTACGAAACAATTTACCACCAAACTGTCCACAGCGAATTCGAACTCAGAACGTCGGGGTTAATACACCGAGTCACTAACCCCCAAGCCACAGACGACAATAAATAAGAGCTTCGCTGGTTTATATTCTAGTTACAACCATTTGGTAGCGTTTTATTTTGTGCTATTCTGCAAAAATTCAGATTTGTAATAGAATGTTTACTGTAATATATAGATGCAGAGTGGGGAATTGTCTGTGTTCCAAGTATGACTGAATAAAGTCACCACGAAGGTCATGCCAATAACAAATGTTATTCACATTGATTGGTCACAAAAAGATAGGTCAACACTTGACAATGACGGAATCTGCCTTACGTACCGTCCAGCTATATACAAATACATATCTGTGTGTGTTTACTCGCATATATAATTGTTTCTTTGATTTATTCTGTATTCTTTCTTTTGGGACTTTTAACCTGGTTGGGATTAAATATTCCCCCACCAACCCATGCCTTAGTCTTCTTATCTTTAGAGATCTCTTGCAGACATTTCGAAATATTTTTCGTATATTATTCATCTCTGAGTTCATAGATATCTCTTGCAGACATTTCGCATATTCTTCGTATATTATTCATCTCTGAGTTCATTTCTATTCTCCATGTTTTGTTAGACATCATTCTCTTTAGTTTTTTTTTGCTGGTTCCAGCAAGATCCAACACTATACATTCTGCTCAGGTTTTCTTAGTGTGTCCTATCCACCACTGGCATATTTTCTTCACCTCTTGGTTCACTAGCATCTCTCTGGTTCTCTCTATAAACTCCCCATTTGGGACCCCATCGTACCACATCAGTCCCTCTATTCTGCGCAGACACCAGTTAACGAATGCTGGCAATGTATTTGTTATTGTTTCAGTTGTTCTTCATGTTTCTGACAAATACAGAGAATTGATTTCAAATTGGAGTTAAATATTATAATTTTGGTTGTAAATTTGATTTTTAGACTGCACAAATTTCTAATGGGATTAAAGTTGCGTACGCTGGATTAGATTTCAATATACTTTCTGTTTTGTTTCTCTGAATATTGATTCTATTATTCTATGACTCACATGCTTGCTTAGAAAGCATCGATTCTTGGGAAGTTTAAAATCGATAAGGAGGTGTTCTTCTGTATCTGTGTGATCTAGTACTGGATGAGGACTCTATAATTGACGTTGAATAATTCCAGCGATTTCGGGAGTTTAGAATTACTAGTTGTACAAGTAGAGCTGGATGCTTGAGGGGCAGAGAGAGAGAGAGAGAGAGGGACAGAGAGAGAGAGAAAGAGCGAAAGAGATAGATGTGTTTTAAACAAGAGAGCCACTGTTTGGGGAGATACAGCACCTATGGTTCTGTCCGGAGTGTTGTGTCGCCTGTGCAGTAACCAACCAGTAACATGACACACTGCTTCCTATTTTATTCAGGGAAATTTTCTGCCGCTTTAAATAACTTTAAATATTTCTTGTTGCTTTCTCTGCATTGCATCATACTTTTCAGAAAAGTGTCTTTTCTCTTGGTTTGTACACTTGATTATTTCCCAGTATACAAAATTGTTCATGATTGGTGGATTTAGTAGACAACGTTTCTACAGAACAGGGTAGCCGAAACCCACAAAAGCCTCGCTTTAGTAAGTATCCTCTTGCGATATTCTTTGTTGGTCGTTATTTACTATTCTTTTCTTCTATTTCTCGCCCTCTACACACTGGTCATATCATTTTTCGTCTCTTTCGACATGGATGCAAGGCAACAGTAGATTTATTATATTATATTATATTTGCCATATTTTTTCAAGAAAGATGGAAAGATACAGTGAACCTAAGATCTCTGAGCAGATGACGCTCATCAGCCCGGGAGGGCAGGTCGTCCTATGGTCGCTGCCCTGAAAGAAATAGCAGCCTGCTGCCTTGTGGGTTTTGGCTGGGGACAGCAAAAGGCTAACGAAGAGCCAACTCAGTAAACGCAGGTTGAAATCGAACACACCACCGAAGGATAAGCACCTGAGCTCCAATAGGTACTGAAGGCTGTGCACGTACATCCGTTCTTAATGTTTAGCTGTTTATATATCACAATAGAATGATAAAAGCGGCGTAAGAACGATCGCGAGAGAGAGAGAGAACCTAAGATCTGATATATATTCAGGAATAAGAGCCTAGCGGTCATCGACAGTGTAGATATCATTCAAATTCCACATATGACCTAATTAAACAGGGAATAATGTCCAGCTAAAAAGTATCTTTCAGTAGTTGTATAATCAACAACATAGAGGCAGAAACAAACGGCCATAGATAAATAATTATAACGTGTCTAACCAAGTGTATTGTGAATAGTTTTGGAAAGCTTAAGCTTTCTTTCATGTGCCTAGTGTATTATAACGTTCTTGGTAGTATATATTTCTCGGATGTTGTATCTGCCCGTTGACCTTTCTCGACCTATTATACCGGAAAGTATACTGCGTTGTCAGCATAATGGGACACAATCATTTCATTTTTTTACCTGTGAGAGTTGGGTACCCATGTTCAGACATATAGACTGTGATTGGTTGAAATCAGATGCACGTGTTCTAAATGTGTAGAAGTCTATGTATTTAGGGGCCTACCAAACCAATGAACAACGTATACACGTTCTTGGCAAAAATCAGACATATCACAAAAAGTGATTTAAATTGGTCGTAAAGAACGAACGCGAAGACGAAGAGGATAGACTGTGTAATCAATCCTACCTGTATTTTAATCTCTGTACCTTTAGTGTTTATAGCATATCCTTTGACCATCTATGGCGTCGAATCTGGAAACCATCACTTAAATCTTTCCATACCATGAACGTTAGTGAGTTCTGGTCATAACTGTTTTATGATACCATCATTTGTATAACACAAACGTTTTGTGTTTGCTATAGGTATTACATTAATATGTATCCTTCAATATACGAATTATTCTGTTTGTTGGTATTTCGATGCCAATTTCTGTGTGTTGTATAAATCTTTCAGGTTACCTTTAGTTGCTATCGCTTCTAAGGGTAACACCAAATATTGGCATTCATGAATAGATACCTGCGCAGGATACTCCAGTTGCAATGGTATGACAGGAAACCAATCATGGAAGTGTGGGAGATAGAGCGGGACAACGGCAGGTGGAACAAGAAATAATGGGCAGAAGGTTGCGATGAATGGGCAGAAGGTTGCACTGAGGAAACCCCCCTAACAGCATCACGAAACAGGCTCTTTGATGGAACCCCCAGGGTAATAGAGGTATGGAAAGACACAGGAACATCCGGAGGCGGAAGTTGAATACCGAATGCAAGAAATTAGGGAAAGAGCGGAACGGTCTGGAAAAAATGGCCTGGAATAGGAAGGATTGGAAAACCTCGGTTTCGGACCTATGTCTCCATATTGGTGAAGTGTGAAGTTTCGAACCTATGTCTCCATATTGATGAAGGGTGAAGTGTCAGACCTATGTCTCCATATTGGTGAAGTGTGAAGTTTCGGACCTATGTCTCCATATTGGTGAAGGGTGAAGTTTCAGACCTATGTCTCCATATTGATGAAGGGTGAAGTTTCGAACCTATGTCTCCATATTGATGAAGGGTGAAGTGTCAGACCTATGTCTCCATATTGGTGAAGTGTGAAGTTTCGGACCTATGTCTCCATATTGATGAAGGGTGAAGTTTCAGACCTATGTCTCCATATTGATGAAGGGTGAAGTTTCAAACCTATGTCTCCATACTGGTGAAGGGTGAAGTTTCAAACCTATGTCTCCATACTGGTAAAGGGTGAGGTTTCGGACCTATGTCTCCATATTGGTGAAGGGTGAAGTTTCGAGCCTATGTCTCCATATTGATGAAGGGTGAAGTTTCAGACCTATGTCTCCATATTGATGAAGCGTGAAGTTTCAACCTATGTCTCCATATTGGTGAAGTATGAAGTTTCAAACCTAAGTCTCCATATTGGTGAAGCGTGAAGTTTCGAACCTATGTCTCCATACTGGTGAAGGGTGATGTTTCGGACCTATGTCTCTATAGTTTCAGACCTATGTCTCCATATTGGTGAAGGGTGAAGTTTCAAACCTATGTCTCCATATTGGCGAAGGGTGAAGTTTCAGACCTATGTCTCCATATTGATGAAGGGTGAAGTTTCGAACATATGTCTCCATATTGGTGAAGGGTGAAGTTTCAAACCTATGTCTCCATATTGGTGAAGGGTGAAGTTTCAAACCTATGTCTCCATATTGATGAAGGGTGAAGTTTCAGACCTAAGTCTCCATATTGGTGAAGGGATAAGTTTCGGACATATGTCTTCATATTGATGAAGGGTGAAGTTTCGGACCTATGTCACCATATTGGTGAAGGGATAAGTTTCGGACATATGTCTTCATATTGGTGAAGGGTGAAGTTTCGGACATATGTCTCCATATTGGTGAAGGGTGAAAAAGAAGACTATACTATTTAGTAAAAAGTATTTGTTTGACTATTTAAAGATAGAATATAACATTTGGAAGGTTCAGTACAATCATTGTCACACCTGCAGCTCTTCTACGACAGAGATGAGGTGTCTTAGAAGACCTGCAGGTGTGACAATAGGAGAGAAAATTAGAAATGAAGAAATCAGAAGACTGGATGTGAAACTAGTCATGCAATTCATAAGAGGAAAACAGATTAAATGGTTTGGACACCTGACAAGAATGCCTTGGTGTCGCCTACCACAGAGAGCCACACAGAAAAGTATAATGAGTACAAAGCAAGAGGAAGACCACTCAAAAGATGGAGCGTGATTGTCGCTTGTATCTATCCTTCTATAGTGGTCAGTGGTATGAATTGAGTTAAAAGTAAGAGTCCAAACAGAAACAAAAAAGATAAAAAAGATGAAGGTACATGTACTATGCATATCAATACAATAATACTTGATAAGATCTATTGAATAACAATATATGTTTTATTTTTTTATTTCAAAACTTTCGTGTCTCTCATTTCAATCTGATAATCATCTTTTCGTTCCGGGGCACATTACCTGTCGTTGGCAATGAGAGGGAAGACAGACTGGCTGGCTCTGTCTCTATATCAGAGGGCCAACCAATGGACAGAGCTGACATCTTGAACGCCCTCATAGAGTGTGGACGCAGAGGAGGTTTTCATCTAAACCATTCCACATCAACTACTAGATTGCAAGAGCTGGGTTTGAAGATTGGTGTGACAAGAAAAGAACAGTACGACAGGTATACGAGTAGGTTAATCAATCAAAATCGAACTGGTACGGTCCGTCGCTGGACGCTGTTGGAGATATTGTGAAGGACATTGGAGCACCCATAAACATGTTCGGAGTGCAATGTAGATATTCCAAACTGAAACTGAATCAGCTTTTATGTTGTGTTGTACTTGTTTTGTTGGTTTGTCATGTGGAAAATTATATACTATTTAAACCGAGGCACACTCTTTCAACCTAAGAAAGAGCTGTTTATTTTATATCTCAACGTGCAGGCGTAAAAATCTTAGTACAAAATAAACTATTAACTCATTGCGAAGAATGTACAGGGTGTTCAACTTAAAATCAGCCCCAGTGATAAATAGAAATTTGCCAGATACGCATTGCATCTCGTGTATTTACTATTTAAACCGGTTCTGATAGCTTGTCCTACGTCACATTTGTTCATCGCCCTTCCCGCACTACAATTACACACCATCACACAACCTTGACCTATACTACGTCATAACTGAACCTTCCCATTTCCATACATATATGCCAGATTAGCTCCATTCACAGGTTGCATTTAAGTTGAACACCTGTATAACTTTTTTGTTCTTGTATAATATGTCCATGCCTGATAAAACCCTTTCAGTTGATATGTTGACTCACTGTCTGTAATTATTTAAAGCGTTATTGCTACTTAAAATTTTGTTTAATTAAACAATTTTGGTGAAGTAGCAAAGTATATAAACACAAAGTCATTCACACACAGATACATGCATATATCTATGTATACTTGCAAGATAGTAACAAACTCGTTTTTGGAAATGCAGAATATCATATAATAATTGCAACAAATATGAAAACAGAGTTTTCAAATAAAACGTAAGAATTCTAAGAAAGAACAATTATATCTTAGAACGTTTAACTTGTGTACAACAACACCACAGTTAGCAACACACAACAACAGCAAAGTGAGCAACACACAGCAACAGCACAGTGAGCAACACACAGCAACAGCACAGTGAGCGACACACTTCCCATGTTTTCAAAATTTACACGGGCAATGTTAAAGAAAGACAGACAATATCGTGTGTGTTTACAATAAGTTTCATAACTACAAATTTTTTCAAGGAAATGTAGATCTTTAGAATGAACTTTGGGGCATTGTTTGCCACTGATGCTGAAGTACCAAAATCAGTTTTTGCTGAGTAGCAAGAGATGGCTGATGTTGATTAATTCTTCATCCAACCTCGTCAGACAGATATTCTGTGGATTAACATCATAAGAAAGCATGTATGGTACGAGAGCAGTGTAGGTTTGCATTATCATCTTGAAAGACTGGAATGTTCCCATTAACGTGGAAAATGTTTATAGCTAGATGTTATATAATATCGTCACGGTATCATCTTGAAAGACTGGAATGTTCCCATTAATTAACGTGCAGAATGGGGTTATAGATGCTATATAATATCGTCACGGTAATATATTTCTGACAGTTGAAAATGGATAACGAAGACATCCTCGGTTTCTCGACGATCGCTTGTTGGATGAAGACACAAAAACTGATTTAAATCTAATCAGCCTTAAATGTATTCAACAACTTGAGTTAAACATAATATAATTTGTGACAATTTTTTAGGCTGTCTGTAATGAGAACAACTTTCTACAAAATACATGCAACATGAAGATGATGACATCGATGAATATATTAACTCTTCCATTTAATGCAATATTTCAGTTATCATTATTTCATGGCCTCCTTTAACTTGACCTTCTAGAGCCCTGTTTCCCAACGTGGGGCGCACGCCCCAATGGGGGGGGGCAATTTTCATCGTTTAGGGGGGCAATGGACTCGTTCAGAGTTTAACTAATGTTCATGATGTTGCAAAACTGATATATTGGCTTTTGGATGTCTGTTGACAAAAACGAATGTTGCATCACAATCACTTTACTGTAGTTTAAAACATCTTCAATAAACGGAGAGTACTTATATCTAGGTACATTTCTACCTCCTGTTAACAAAGCTTTGAAAGCGGGAAAGCATATTTTATTGTGTTAAAATTGAGTCATATTTTTTTAAAATGTAATGTGTACAACATTTGCCAACCTTGTCATGAAGGTAAAAATGAGTT
Source organism: Arion vulgaris (assembly GCA_020796225.1). Lineage (NCBI taxonomy): Eukaryota > Metazoa > Mollusca > Gastropoda > Stylommatophora > Arionidae > Arion > Arion vulgaris. Next base: position 9,707,749 of record CM036759.1, on the reverse strand, counting down.
TATAAAGTGCAATCTTGAATATCTAATAGTATTGGACATAGCCACGTATATCATATTTCCGCTATAGAAAGCGGGTTCGAAGTTTGATTTGGCTTTGAATGTTAGGTAGATGGGAAAAGAAACCAAGAAACATCAAGGGGTTGACTCAAATACAAGTTATGAGCCATTAGTTTGATTATCAGAGTAATGGATACTCACTGTGCAGCTGGATTATACAGGTGTCCTTAGAGTATCATTTTGTAGTTGTATAGTTAACGAAGGAGCATTTATAAATGGATTACAGTAAAATGTCATGAGATCTTGTTTTTCATGTTTAGCAACAGATTGAGAATGCGTGGTTGGGACATACACTTTTAGACAATGACAGAAGAATATCGTTAGTTGAAGTAAAATGAGTCTTTTCCAAGAGAGTAACAGATGTGGAAAATCGCAGTCGTGAGAACAAAGTTTTGGAATAGTAAAGTAATAGAATATTCACCCATATATATATATAGACTATGGACTTTAAGAAGAGGGAATAATAGAGCAGATAGAGAGCCGAACACAAATCAGCTTGTGAGGTAGCTAGAATGAAAAATAGAGAACTAGACACAGAACAGCTAAAGTACAACACTGTTAGGCAAGATTATACGAGAAAAGCAGAAGAGAACCGAAGAGCTTCACGTAGAAGATATAACTATTGGAGGTTAGAATTTATCAGAGCTTATTAGAAGAGAACACCGCATACTTTTTCAGAAGAGCAGATTTGGCTACAAAACCGGTAGTATAAATATTGTTAATGATTTGTTTTGTTTTTTCAAAATCGTCATTTTACAAAAATCGAATTTTCTCAAACATATATCACCTGATATGAAATATTATTTTATTAATGTATTCCACATTAATGTCTTTTATACCAACAATGCTTGACCAACGAATCAATGAAACGAGCTCGCCATGATGCGCATTTGACGACGAAACATAATTAATGCTCATATTAATTTAGATTTGAATTACTTCCAAATTTTAAAGACAAATTTTGAAAAAAGAGCAACATTAAATTCTCTATTTATTGCTCATACTGTAACTGTCAATCATACTCTTGAGGCTAGTTATCAAATTTCCTTACTCATTGCTAAATTATGGATAAATCATACTATAGGAGAGAATTTAATTAAACCATCAATATCAGCATTTCTTAAAGCGATTCTGGAAAAAGATGACAAAGAGGCGAAAGCTATGCCACTCACTAAGTATACTGTTAGAGAGAATACACGAAATGAGTGAAGATATTGAAATACAACTTGTTGAAAACAAGAAAATTATCAGTGCCAATGGATGAATCAACTTTGAGAGACTGTGTTGATAACTTAAGTAAGATATATTGATAAAGGAGATTATGCTGAAGAAATGTTGTTCTGTAAGTCATTAGAAAGCACCACTACCTCTAAAGATATATATAATAAGCTAAAAAATTACTTAGATGTCAAATATATAACAATTTAATACATTACATCTTGTGCCACAGATGGTGCTCCTAATATTATAGGCAAGAAAATTGCTACTTAAAATTGATGAAAGATGAGAATCCAGAAATGCTTTTTCTGCACTGTGTTCTTCACAGGGAAAATTTGGTAGCTAAAATATTTCGCCTGTTCTAAACGAAGTACTAAATTCAGTTTAAAAGTGTATCAATGCTATTAAAGCTAATGCCAAATGTGAGCGCCTCTTCATGATATTTTCTGAAGAACAAAATGCAGACCATGTGAGACTTTTCTTTCACACTGAAGTAAGATGGCTCTCGAAAGGGACCTGCTTGAAAAGATTTATGGAACAAGTTGATACTCTTATCGATTTATTTAAGCAACTAGCCTGAAATGAAGTATCTGTTAATGGTAAAGTATTTGTGAGTTATCTAGTCGATATCTTTGAAAAACTAAATATATTAAATAACCAACTTCAAGAATAAAAAAACTCTTGTTGATGCTAAAGCAAAGATATTTGGTTTCATTACCTTTATTGAATTATGTCAGAAATATATTTGCAACAAAAAGTTTTGAAGTTTCATTGGCTCCAGAAATATGAAGTGACTGATACCGTTATACTTGTTATTGTTGATCATCTGAAAATTCTTTTGGCTGATTTAAAGGAAAGATTTTTTATTTGAAACAAATTGATTTTCCAACTTGGATGTTGCAGCCAATGTTAGTGTATTTGTCTGATATTTCAAATATGCAATATCAAGAATAACTCTCAAAAATGCAAAATGATGAGTCAGTTAAAACTTCATTTAATATAAAAGAGCCATGACATGACTTTGTGGGAAACAGAAATCAAATATCCAAATTCAACCAAATGTGCAAGAAAACTGTTATTACCATTTCTAACTTCATATTTAGCTGAATGTGAATTTAGTGCCACAACTGATTTGCTGCTAAAAAAGAAATCGCCTGGATGTAACACAACGAGGAGGCTTGAGACTGAAGCTAACTAAATTGGAACCTAACATAAAATATCTTTGCAGCATAGATCAAGCGCAAGGATCTCACTAAGTGTAATTAATAAATAATTACTAATAATTAAAAAAATATAGAAACATCTGTCCTTAAAATTATTTCGTACATGAATTTCAGTTCTCCATTATATGTTTTGAAAAATTACTTGCGGTGTTTTCTCAACAATTTCCTAGTGATTTCTTCCTAAAACCTATCATTTAAGTTTCTACAGTGGACAATTCAATTTTTGGATACAAAATTTTTGTATACGTTACATAGGGTGGGGCATACGAATTTTTGAGAGGCTTTGGTGGGGCATGCACAAAAAGGTTGAAACAATGTTCTAGAGTAAATAAATACATTTTCACAAATTTATTTCAAGAAATTGTTTAGTTGCCATTATTTTATGACCTTCTTAAACTTTACGTTCTATGATCCTTAGTTTAAAAGCCTCTGGAAATACTACAGTGCCCATTATTGCCTTCAGTGATGGTAGTTCTCCTGACTTATCCACGGGTTCACACTTGAAGCGTTGGAAAATGGCGGATAGAAATAAAAACAATTCCATTTTAGCCAGAGATTCTCCCAGACAAACTCTTCTACCAATACCAAATGGTATCAGTTCTTCTCTGTTGATGAGAGCTCCGTTTTTATCAATGAATCTTTCAGGTCGAAAGTTTTCTGGATCTCCCCAGATTTTCTTGTCGTAGTGGACAGAGTCCAGGATAGGCCATACGCTGCATCCTTTAGGGAAACTGAATCCACCATATTCAAATGATGAACTAACTTCACGTCGGAAGCCAACAGGAGCCAGACTAGACATACGTTGGGTTTCCATAATGACTGCATTCAGATATGTCAGTTTGGGTTTGTCAGCCATATTTGGTGTACGTTCAGTTCCCACATGGACCTCAATTTCACGATAAACCTTCTCTTGTACATCTGGATGGTGCAACATGTACAGAAGACACCATAAAATGGTTATGCTAGAGGTGTCTGTCCCAGCAGCAAAAAGTGTTCTTACTACAGCAATTAAATTCTCTTCATTCAGGTTAGAGTGTTCTCCCTTGCCTTTTACTTTCTTCATCTCCTTGAGGTAGGCAGCAATAAAACTTTTCGGTTCCTCATTCTCATCCAATTCTTTCTTAAATTTACTAAGGAATGGTTTTGTGTATTCTTCATTTAAATCTCTGCTGGCTTTTGCCCACTTCTTTGAGTGAAATAGATCTCCAGGAAGCAAGGAGACCGCTTTAAAAGGAGTCTGCATCACTACGATTCCAAAATATTTAATAAAAATGTTTATTTGAGCAACTAAATTGCCAAAAAAAGGATCACTATAATCAAATCTTTTTCCAACTGCAACAGAAGAAATGACATTGGATACTGCACAGTTGAGAAGTAATTTGACATCGGTTGGTTTTTCTTTCAAATCTGACAATGTCTTAAGTAAAACTGAAACTTCTTCTTGTATTTTATCTGCCATTAAATTCTTCCCCATTCCAAAAGAACGAAGAATTGATAAGGTAGCAGATCTCTGTTCTTTCCAGTTCTCATCCCTTCCTGAGGTTATTCCTTTGTTTTCCTCATTAAGAAGTTCATCACCAAAACTGGGTTGAAGATTGACAATATAGTCGGCATGCTTTACCCAAATTTCTTTGATGTCATTAAAGTTGTTCACCAGGATATGAAGTTGTCCTTTCAGATCCAAGCTGTAGATATCACCCCCTGACTGTCGCCATTTCTTCAAATTATTACGCAAGTCTCCAAACAACATGAAAAAATGTCCAACAATTGGCCAGGGTTTAACAGGAAATGGGGGAACATTGAATTTAGAATAGTCCCGTCTAGTCTGTGTCCACAACCAATAAACGATAAGTGCAGCTAGCAACGTCAGTAGCAACCAGAAAGTGTTGATATCAAATGTTGCCATGTTTAGTAAGTAATCACTGTCCTCTAAACCTGTTAGATATTCAATAATCTTCATTAAATATATTAATTTAAAATGAAATAACAGAGCTTCTTGAATATTAATTTCATATCATCATCATCATCAAGTGCCGTGACGGATTTTCTTTCTCTGTCTTCCTCTGTCTAGTCTCCCCTCGATATTACTGGTTGTCACAACATGTTCTATGCCTCCCCTTCTCATTACATGTCCGACAAATTATGATTGCATCTTCTTATTTTGATGATTAGCTTTCTCTGTGTTTGGTCCCATTCAACACCTCCATTTGTCATTTAGCAGTCCATGGGTTCTCATCACTCTTCTGTAAAACTCTGAGGTCTCAGAGATTTTTCAATCTGTTGTTACCTGACTCGTTTATAATATTAAAAGTTTAACTCATTTCAACATTAGAATTTATGCCCACATCGGAAACGATCATTGGTAAATGAAAGGAAAAATTCAGAATATGGTCAAACAATTATAAAAGCTTATCTATAATAAGAGTATGGCCGCCATAGTGTGTTGGATTACTGAAATGGGTTAGTCAGGGGTTTTCAAGCTAGGCACATGGTGGGAACATAACAAAGCGGAATGAAACATTCTGAACAACTACTTCCTGTATAAGAATGTAGGTTGATGTTACTGCTGCTCTCATTTGGCTCATTGTGACTTTGTTTACTTGGTCAATTGATTAAATGATTGATAGGACCATCATAAGTGCACTTTGGTGAGTAACCATGTGGGCACCGATCTCTTTCTTACACAGGAAGATCTCAGCTGCAGTACACGAACTCGTAGCACCGGCGAGGTCCTGATGTAATTGTTTAAGACGATGAAGACATTTTTGTCGACATTTTATTTGAATCTTTTCTAATTAATTTTATCCGGGCATCTGCTTTCCATCTTTTTATTCTCCATTTTGAACTGTCAAGGGTTCTTTTACGTGCTCAAATTGAACACAGGACCTACGTTTTATCGTTCGACTCCGATAGGACTAGGAACTCTATCTTACCTACACTGAGATCAGTGATCTCTGGAAAAATATCCAGATGTTTCCACAAGGAGCAATCTGGTATCTTTGGCACGAAGACGATCACCTAAACTCTACGCCACAGATTGTTGTATCAGAAACTCTTCATTATTACGAATGTTCCAAAAAGATAAGATTGGAGTTTGAGTTGAAGTTTCCAACCTCTAGACGTTTATGTTCATTTACTTTCCTGAACCTGTTGGTCTTTACGACAATGAGAAAGCTGATAGCCTTGCATCAACAGTATCTTTAGTAGAGAGGTTAAATATTTACAGTGGTAAACGTCCCTAGGTAAACTTTAGTAGAGAGGTTAAATATTTACAGTGGTAAATGTCCTTGGTAAACTTTAGTAGAAAGGTTAAATATTTACTGTGGTGAACGTCCCTAGGTAAACTTTAGTAGAGAGGTTAAATATTTACTGTGGTAAACGTCCCTTGGTAAACTTGACGATCGCATGTTGAATGAAGACACTGTAATTAATATTGAATCTTGTCCAACGATTTAAGAATTGAGTTTACCATTGTACAAGCATAACTAATTTTCTGGAGGACAGAACGAGTGTTGCGTTTAACCAGCGAGCGACCATAACCATAAGTTGGCATTATGTTAGTTATATGTTGGGGGAGGCGGGAGTCTGTGTTTTTTCCTTGGTAACATATGATTGTGAGACATGGACAATTTAAACAGTGGCAAAGAGTTTATTATTGCATTTATATGCAAATGCTACAGAAGAGTACATACAATATCATGGACAGAGAAAAGAACAAATTCGTCTGTTCTACAACAGCTTGATATTAAAGAGTTGGCTATTAAGAGTATGACATTAAGAAAAAAAATTTCGACACATCAAACGACATGAGCGACTAGAAAATGTAATTTTGGAGGGAATTATGCCTGGAAGAAGAATGAGAGGAAGACCTAGAAGACGAGGGGTGCAAGATGTCATTGCCGATCTGAGAATAACTGCTACTGACGCCAGTCAACTTGTACATAATAGAAAGCTTTTTAGGACTGCTGTCATGGGAGCCAGGTTCCGGAATGAACAAGCTATTTGATGATTTTGATGACTTCTAAGCATCTACATACATGCAAAACCAGGTTGTTATGTTCCGGCTGCGCACATCATGACCAACTGAGACCACATTTATATCAACATAAAGACTGACACATAAGACTGGTCTGGCAGCAGTGCCGGTTCTGTGACAGCTGAATAACCAGTGTAATCATACGTGACATACATGTTACATTAATTGACGATTATATTGTGCTGTATTAGTTAGAAATTTTTATTTTCCGCCATTATTGATACCCTAGTGCTGACTGCTATCTCTCTCATCGTTGTTATCATGACGAGAGATGAAGAAGAAGTAAAAGAGCTATACCAGTTATACAAAGTATAGCACACGTTGTTGCCGTTGTATCTGAGTGCTAGTTCTCTGTGTGAGACTGTCTTGTGGTAGTCTTGATGCGTGTCCGAACCAATAGACCTGTTGCCTCTTAATATATTGTAGTACCAGCAAGGTTCCACTTTTTCGATTTCATCGTTTCTGATTTTATCTTGTCTTACTACATTTAGAATTCGTAGTTTCTAATTTTATCTTGTCTTGCTACATTTAGAATTCATCGTTTCTGATTTTATCTTGTCTTACTACATTTAGAATTCATCGTTTCTGATTTTATCTTTTATTTGCTACATTTAGAATTCATCGTAAACACTTAATCTCTGCCGTTTGTATTCTTCTTTTCTAATGTGTTATCTGTGTTAATTGTATAAAAAAATTGAAAATGCATTTTTATCAAAGAGACTTACAATTCAAATATGTATAATATATGTTATTAAATGACAATCTCACACATATTTGACATATATGTGTATATAACATATTACTTGCCTTCATATAACACTGTTGCTTCAACTTGGAACTTTAAGCGCTTGGTACGCTTGTCAGACTTTATAACAGACTATCTGATGTTTAAAAAAAAATATGATTGTAGGCTCTAGAACTGAGATTGTAATTTGCTTGTCATGAGCGTTTTATTCTGTACCAAAGTTTAATGTTTACTGCTATCAAATAAAGGGCATCTCTTGTCATATATGGCCTTGTGGTTAGTTTTGTTTTTAAATTTGTGTGCTAATGCGTTTAACATTACAGTCTATTTGTCCTTTAGTTTCTGATCTAAAACAAAACAGGTGTTACTGTTTTTGTATTGTCATTGCTTTGTTCAACTTAGGACTGGAATTTTCTAGAACAGTATTGGTTTTTTTTGTACTCTTGAGTTCAGACTTGCTTGTTACTAGTTCTCGTAAAGGTGGCAGTGTATTTTTCTTCTTTAGTGTGTAATGCCGTTGTCGCTTAGTGCAGAAACATAAGCACGTATATCTTCTATGAACGTATCTGTCCACTGTATTGTATTCCATCTGTGGTTCATTTCTTTAAGTTTTTGTTATATGTTCTTTTTTACGTGGGTTTAAGTCTTCTACGTTTTTGTTTACCGTCCGGTATTCATCTCAGTGCAGATTTCAAAATAAAGTTAACGTCCTTGTGTAACGTATGTCCGATCATTCACAGCACCTTTTTCAAATGATGATATCACCTGTGTGTTGCCGGGACCCGCACAGGAAACAAGAGTAGTACCTGCACTGCGACCTACAAGGCATGTCGCAAGAAGTGTCACAGAAATCGGATATGTTGGCTTACATGTAAGCGCATAACTGGCAAAGCGAACAACCGCTCTTAGACTCGGATCACATACAAATCACAAATAGTGGTTTAACAAGTGATCGATATGGAGCGTTCGAAGAAGAAAAAGATTGAAGATATTCATATTTTGTTGCTGACATTTTGTGGACAGTTCATGGTTAGAGATAGTTTTTTTGCCAGAACAAGATCTTTCACAGACAAGTTGTATGGAAGAGAGACAGATTTACATACGAATATATTGTTCTGTTATTCTCAAGCAAGAGTGAACTCTAGTCTATACAAATTTGCATATAGTTGTTTCCTGGTTATTGGTTATTGGCAACTTATCTGACGTCACAGCACTTCGTGCAGACCCGTACGTGCTCAGTCTCCCTGAGTAGATGTGGGTGTTCGCGACAACGAGAGAGCGGACAGGCTAGCATCGAAAGCATGAATTTCTGGGGAGTTCAGGATGGATAAATGTGATGTCCGATAAGACTACGAACCTACTCTCACCTGCACTGAGATCAGGAATCTCTGGAAAAATATCCCATGACTCCACGAGGGAGCGAACTGAGTAACTTTGGAACAAAAGACGAGCACCTAGCCTCTACGCCACTTAGCCCCTTAAAAACAGCTTAACCGTTAGTTTGTGTGCTATGTCATACATTCTTTATACTAATTAACCTCTTGTCACGAGACGTCTTCTAATTTCTTCTGCATGCAGATTTCTTGGCACTGTTTGGAAGAGACATGTGTTATCTGCAGATTTCTTGGCACTGTTTGGAACGAGACATGTGTTATCAGCATATTTGATATCTTTAATAATATTATCACCAAACGTCAAGTAAAAAAAAAAATGTTTGTCATTCTGGTTTTATTTTACGTTTTGGGTAATATTTTATGCATAGATGTTAAATAAGTATGGGAGAGAACCCACATTGCCTGATTAAGTTTTACATTATTTCCCTTTTATAATATTATTTTATGTATCTTTCTTCTTTTGTCCTCTGCTCTTTTGCTGTTAGGCAGTAGGTTTAACTGATGATTGATTTATGAGATAGCGCACGCTCGGTCGCTTGATATCCTGTGGTACTGTGGAGTTTAAAGATGTCTGTAACTCCATCAACCCATCTTTTTCTTGTTCTACCCCTTCCTCTTTATGATTACATTTTCAGGTTGTACTGTCTTGCAACTGGTGTATTCGGGTTCATTCTCACCAAGTGGTCAAACCATTTGAGTCTCTGTTTTACAATGAATCTAATAGCAGGTGTTGTTCGACTGTTCTTCTAATTTCCTCATTTCGTATATAGTCTCTTCTTGTTTTATTTACTGCTTTCCTCAACTATCTCATTTCACAGGTGATAATATTATATTCAACTGAGTTAATCGTGAATGCACAGCGATATATATATTATAAAACATGCCATTTTATTTATTTTTTTAAATATTTGTACTGTTTATTTTTCTGTAACACTTTTACAATTATTTTGGAATCTTCTTCTTCTGTTGTCGTTACACTGTTACTATGTTGTTACACTGTTACTATGTTGTTACACTGTTACTATGTTGTTACACTGTTACTATGTTGTTACACTGTTACTATGTTGTTGCCCAGTGTCGTAGCTTTTTGTTTTTGTCTCGCTCTACTCTGATGTCCTCATCATCAAGGTGTGTATCCTTTATAGAACGTTGCTCTCTTTGTAGCGCATCTGAAATTCACTCTGTCTCTAACCAGTTCACCCACTTCGTTGATGGTCATATTCATGGTTTCTTTAACTCTTAGTGGATCACGGCAAAAGCCATTATAGGGTAAAAACGCCGCTTAGTGTGGCTCCTGGTCCACAATGAGTTAATATCTTGTAGCCATCTTCTTCTTGGTCTGCCTATACGTCCTGAGACCCTGCCCTCTAATATTGTTCTCTAAAGGGCATCGTGACGCTTAATGTAACGAAAGTATCTAATTTTTCTGTATAGTATATTGTTTATAGGCCACGTTATCTTTAACATTCAGTTCTTTCAGAACATCAGTGTTCTTTCTTTTTCTGTTCATGGTATTCGTATGATATTTCTGTAGCATTTCGTTTCGAAGAATTTGATTTTCGTTCTCGTTGTCTGTATACTGGTCCACGATTCACAACCATAAGTAGCCACTGGAAAAATGCATGTTTTCAGTAATTTTTTATTTTAATATTTTGCTGGTGCTTTGCCACACGTTCTTCATAGTATTTAACTGTCTGGTTGCTATTGTCAATCTTCTTGAGATCTCTTGGAGCAGTCGCCATTATTGTTAATTATTGAGCCCAGATATTCGTAGCTCTCTACACATTGGAGTTCTTCATTGTTTATTTGGATGTTAGGTGATCCTGTTGCTTTGTCAGTGGACATTATTTTTTGTTTTGTGTGTATTCAAATATAGATATTGGTCTTCACTAAGTTTCTTGGTTGTCATAAATAGGTTTTCAAACCTTCTTTGCTGATGGATAACAATACTGTATCGTCTGCGTATCTAAGCTCTGGTATGGATTTGCCGCCTATAGTGAAAGGGTCGTAATTCACATAGTTGGCATCGTCTTTTACATTCCTCATGATGATCTCCGCATATATGCTGAAAATGTATGGTAACAAAATACATCCCTGTCATACCCTTTTGAATCTCGAACCATTCAGCTATTTCACCTCCTATGTTAATGGTTGCCTGTTCGTGGTATAGAGATTCTATGAGTTGTATTATCTGTGTTGGAAAATGCATGTCCTTCATAATGTTTCACATTTTCTGATGTTGTATATTGTCGAAAGCCTTGCTATAGTCTATGAAACATGCATGCAGGTCTGATGTCATGGATGAAAGTTATTTATGATTTCGACAGGAATTTGCTCTGCCAACTGTCCATCATTTTCGCGGTCTTCCTCTCGACCTCTTTCTTGATATTTTGTTGTAGAAGACTCTGTATGCATTGTTTGGTTGCATTTTTTAAGTTTCCGAACCACTTCATTCTCTCTTTCTCAATGTAATTCAAGCAAGGTTCTGTGCCACCTTTCTTTCCAACCTGATGTTGGTGACTATGTCTTTTTTTGGTTTTGTTGGTAACTTTTCAAATGTAGTCTTTTATTATTGCAACTGTGCTTTGCTCATTGTTCATGTTTGGATCTGGTAACATAGAGTAGGTACAATAATGCTGTTGATCATATGTTGTTTAGATGTCAGTGAGATGTTTGGGTGCCATAACAATGGGGCTAGCTGTTAGGGTTCAGCATTTGTCTTGTTGCACTCTATCTTTGGAGTGACCAAGTTAAATATTATATGTACTCTGACGTACTTGATACCAACAGATTTACTAAATTTCATATTCACTTGTATTAGCGTATAATTCGTTACATAAGTCAGTTACAATTAATAACCCCCAATACTAAGCAACTTATACATAATAACTGGTACTAAGTAACGAGTATTTGATGAAGCAGTAACTGGATAAACAGATTCTCGATTGCAACAGAATTACACATAACTATCATATAGGCATATATGAGTTTAAAAACGCAATCATCAAGTAACATTTCCCTTTCGGTATGCCGCATTCATCAGAGACCACCAGAAAAACTCTCTGCCTCTAGCAAGTTCTCCCGCCTCTTCCAGCGTCAGGTTCAAGGTTTCTTTGATGTCGTGCTACCATCTTCGTCTTTGTCGTCCACTACCACGTACTTAAGGAGCCATGCCCTCATTACCGTTCTCTTTAAGCCGCTGTGACATTTAACGTGGTCAAAATATTTCATCTTCCGGAACATGATGTTATTTATGAGCCAATTCTCCTCGATATGCAGGTCTTGTAGGATGTCTTTGTTTTTCTTCTTTTCTGTCCAGGATGTTTTAAGAATTTTTCTGTAACACTTCGTTTCAAAATCTTCAATTGTGTTCTTTAATGTGTGCGTTGTTGTCCACGATTCACATCAATTTGTTGCCACAGGGAATATGCATGTTCTCAGAAATCTTACTTTTGTTTCTCTGCTTGTGTAGTGACAAAGTTTCTTCATGTTGACCACACGCTGGAAAGCCATGGCTATTCTTCTTCTAACTTCTTTCGTACAATCTCCATTCTTGATAATTATAGAGCCAAGATTATTCAAAATATGTGACGCTCTCAGTGTCTTCATTATTGATGATAATTTTAGGTTGAGATTTAAAAAAATACAATAGTTATTGCAATTTTGAAAGATAAAGTATTTTAAAAAAAGTAGATATATATAGACGGCAAATCCATACCAGAGCTTAGATATGCAGACGATACAGTATTATTATCCACCAGTAAAGAGGGTTTGGAAAACCTAATCAGGACGACCAAGAAACATAGCGAAGACCAACATCTATATTTGAATACACAAAAATGAATAATGTCCACTGACAAAGCAAAAGGTTCACCTAACATCCAAATAAACAATGAAGAGCTCCAATGTGGAGAGCTACAATATCTGGACTCAAAAGTCAACAATAGCGGCGACTGCTCCAAGAGATCTCAAGAAGATTGACAATAGCAATCAGGAAGTTAAACACTATGAAGAACATGTGGCAAAGCACCAGCAAAATTCTAAAATTAAAATTACTGAGAACATGCATTTTTTTAGTAGTCACTTATGGTTGTGAATCATGGACCATTACACAAACAACAAGAACGAAAATTCAGTCCTTCAAAACGAAATGCTACAGAAAGATCCTACGAATACCATGGACAGAAAAAGAAAGAACACTGATGTCCTGAAAGAAATGAATGTTAAAATAAAAAGAATTGGCTGATAAACAACATACTATATGGAAAAATTAGATACTCTGGTCACATCAAGTGTCATGATGGCCCGGAGAGAACAATATTAGAGTGTAGGGTCCGAGGACGCAGATGTAGACCAAGAAGAAGATGGCTACACAAGATATTAAAGAAATGATTAATATAACGATCGATGAAGTGGGTAAACTGGCTAGAGACAGAGTGAATTTCAGATGCGCTGCAAAACATAGCAACTTCCTATAAAGTATACGTACCTTCATGATGAGGATGAGATATATATTGTTTGTGCAACTAAATGTAACAAGAAAGGAAAAAGCCAAAAGAGTGAAAACAATTCTCTGAAGACAACCATGTTAAAAAATAGGCAGATTTAAGAAATGTTGCTTTAAACCAGCCAATATGGCAACGTTGGATGAGTTAATTAGCAATTACTATTAACCTTGTTTGTGTGTGGATCACATTTCCTGACTGTTGATTCTATCATTTGCCAGTTGTATTTCGAGTTAAAATGAGACTCGTCTTTGGCTATTTGAGTCGCTCTTCTGTCATGCAATTTCCACCATGATGACATGTGTGAGATGCACGTACTATGTTCTTCAGAGGTGTAACTTCTTGTTCTGTTAAAAATGGGAAAAAAAGGTGAAGGACAAATACGTGGGGGTGGGAGCTTTTGTAAAAAACACAAACACATAAACATATATACAAATATGAGTCATATTCAAAAACACAAACACATAAAGATATGTACAAATATGAGTCATATTCAAAAACAAGTAATCGTTTTTATCAGGCCAGCTTAGTTTATTGCAGATCTTTCATGCTTCTTCTCTTTTTCTGTCTACAGTTCGTATCTATGTCTCTCTAGGTCGCTGCTACCTTCCGGTTTTATTTCAAAGTCACATGTGGGTGTCTTGTCTTCTACATTCTTAATGTATGTCCCTGCCCGAGTGGTTACCGGGGCCCAAATTTGGGGTTAAAGAATAGAACCAATTTACCTGCCATGCATGTCGTAAGAGGTGACTATGGAGGTTTGGCTAAAATCGGATGCACGTGTCCTAAACGTGTAGAAATCTATGCATTAAAGGGCCTACCAAACCAATGTGCAACGTATACACGTTCTTGGTAAAGATCAAATATATCACAAAGAGTGATTAAAATTGGTGGTAAAGAACAACGCAAAGAAGAAGAAGAAGGAGAATGTATGTCCCAACCACTTCCATGTCTTACTTTTTGTCTCCTTGTTCATATTGTTAATGCATGTGCGCCTATTGATCCCAGTATTTTGTATTCTCTGGTCCCAACGAATTCGGACAATTCTTCAGACATCCTCCCTCAAAGTCTATTTTGCTACTGTTTGTCTGTGTATTTGTTTCATTATTCTTGATTGAAATGCCATCAACAACAGTAAACGAGTCGTCGATTTTCTAGGCACCAATTATACGTTCAGTAGTTTTTGTTGCTTTCTAAACAGTGAGTTTTTTTATCGTTCGTAAAAATATAAGAAAATAATTGCTTCCAAACTTTCCTGTTGCCGAGTTTGAACCGGGTATGTTTGGTTTGTGATCGCACTCACTACCGTTTAAGCTATGACGCCCACATTCTTAATTATTAACTCTGTAATTCCAAAAGTCGACTGTAAAACATTTGTATGATCTCTGTATTTGTTTACCATCGACATACTTTATTTCATGTTTGTTCAGTCAAGCTGACGCATTGTAAGGTGCTATCATTTATTGACAGAAATAGATGAACTAGTTAGTGAACTTGCTTCTTAGACCAGTGGTACGGGTTCAATTTCATAGTGGGCGTGGCATATTGTGTACAAGGGAAAGCACTGGGAATTAAAGTCGGCCGGCTTGATGTTGACAACATTGCCCACTGTGTGCAGACGTTCAATAAAAAATTAATGCTTAACACCGTATACCTTGAGGTATGAAAAAGGGTTCTTTTGCTTACATTTACATAGACTGTGAGATACCAGTAATATATGCATGATCACTTTAAAACAAAACTGTAGAAAATATACTTATCTGGTGGATATGTTCTAGGTTGTAACCCCCAAATCTTGCGCCTCATTTTTTTGCATAAGAGGAAGCTCATAAAATGTTTAACCCTTAACAAGCTCAAAGTGTTGTATAGCTAAGCACACAAACTGTTATATAACTAGGCTTACAAAATATTATATAAAAAGGTTAAAAAATGTTATATTAATAGTGCTAAAACTTGTTAAACAACATGGCTCAAGAAGTTCTATAAACAGTATTCAAAATGTGTTACTTAACTGTGCCAAATGTTTATATAACTGTGTTCAAATTTGTTGCGTAACAATATTCAAATGCGTCATATATAACAATTCTTAAAATTGTTACATTACAATGCCTAATAGTGACATGTACCGCTGCTCAAATGTATTATATATCAGCACTCAAATGTATTATATATCAGCACTCAAATGTATTATATATCAGCACTCAAATGTATTATATATCAGCACTCAAATGTATTATATATCAGCACTCAAATGTATTATATATCAGCACTCAAATGTATTATATATCAGCACTCAAATGTATTATATATCAGCACTCAAATGTATTATATATCAGCACTCAAATGTATTATACAGGGTGTTCAAGATAAAAGCAGCCTCGTCGTTAAGGAGCCTCGTCGTCAAGGGAGCTAATATGGCCTATGTTTATGAAAATGAGAAGGTTCAGTTATGACGTATAGGTCAAGGTTGTGTAATGGTGTGTAAGTGTAGTGCAGGAAGGGGCGACGTACAAATGTGACGTAGGACGAGTTGGACAGAACCGGTAAATAGACACAACGGCAATAAGTGACTGGCAACTTTTGATTTGTCAATCGGCTGCCTTTATCTTGAACACCATGTATAACATGTTAACAGTGCTCAAATGCATTATATAACAGTGCTCAAATATATTATATACCAGTTCTTAATTGTAATATATAACAGTGCTCAAATGTATTATATAACAGTGCTCAAATGTATTGTATAACAGTGCTCAAATGTATTAAATAACAATGTTCAAATGTTTTATATAACAGTGCTCAAATGTATTATAAAACAGTGTTCAAATGTGTTATATAACAGTGCTCAAATATATTATATAACAGTGCTCAAATGTATTAAATAACAGTGTTCAAATGTATTAAATAACAGTGTTCAAATGTATTATATAACAGTGCTCAAATTTGTTATATAACTGTGCTCAAATGTATTATATAACAGTGATCTACTGTGTTGTATAACAGTGCTCAAACGTATTATATAACAGTGCACAAATGTATTATATAACAGTGCTTAATTGTAATATATAACATTGCTCAAATGTATTATATAACAGTACTCAAATGTAAAGTATAACAGTGCTCAAATATATTATACAGCAAAGGATAAAATATTAGCATGGTTATAAAAAACAAAACATCTAAAATAACGATGCTAAAATGTTATACATTTTGTTATATTCTGCTTTAAGATAACCTTTTCATGATTATTATGAAGAACATTTGTACACTCTTCTCTCTTTAGTTTCTGTGTTCAGTGAAGCGTAGTTGAAACATTTCTAGTATCGTTATAGTTTCTCATACTTCCTTCAGTGTTGCTATCTCTTCTAGTTTGTCTGCTGATATTTGTGATATCGTTATAGTTTCCCATACTTCCTTCAGTGTTGCTATCTCTTCTAGTTTGTCTGCTGATATTTGTGGTATCGTTATAGTTTCTCATACTTCCTTCAGTGTTGCTATCTCTTCTAGTTTGTCTGCTGATATTTGTGATATCGTTATAGTTTCTCATACTTCCTTCAGTGTTGCTATCTCTTCTAGTTTGTCTGCTGATATTTGTGGTATCGTTATAGTTTCTCATACTTCCTTCAGTGTTACTATCTCTTCTAGTTTGTCTGCTGGTATTTGTGATATCGTTATAGTTTCTCATACTTCCTTCAGTGTTGCTATCTCTTCTAGTTTGTCTGCTGATATTTGTGGTATCGTTATAGTTTCTCATACTTCCTTCAGTGTTACTATCTCTTCTAGTTTGTCTGCTGATATTTGTGATATCGTTATAGTTTCTCATACTTCCTTCAGTGTTGCTATCTCTTCTAGTTTGTCTGCTGGTATTTGTGGTATCGTTATAGTTTCCCATACTTCCTTCAGTGTTGCTATCTCTTCTAGTTTGTCTGTGGGTTTAATTTTGAAACGATAAATGTGGCTGCTAGAAATAAGAAAACAAAATATTCTAACTAGTTTCTCTCTCAAACAGATTCCTCTAGAGCAGCATTTCCCAAAGTGGTCGCTACCGCCCCTCCCTCCTGTGGGCGCTGAAGCCTTCCAGGGGGCGAAAGTGGCTCAGAAGCATTTGGGAAATTTTAAAAAAATTGATTTTGCAATTGAAAATTAAATTTAAAATATGTGAATTCCGCATATTAATTCATCTTATGCCCATCTTACACGATTCATTTTTTCATCAAATTTCTATTTCAGGTACATAATCATTTGAAAATTGACCATGTCTGACAGAAATATATATTAATTTTCTATGTCAAAGTGAAAATAGAGCATGTATATATATATGGGGGTGTGGACGGTGGAGAGGGGTGTTAGCAGGGGAGGGGGCGTTGGCAAACTATTATAATGGGGAGGGGACGTTACAAAGATTATATCGTGAAAAGTGGGCGGTGGACCGAAAAGGTTTGGGAATCTATGCTCAAGAGCCATGGTTCTCAACTTTTAACATCTGTTTACCCTTATTCAATACTTCTCTATAAATTGTACAACATCTGTTTACCCTTATTCAATACTTCTCTATAAATTGTACAACATCTGTTTACTTTTTTTTTTAAATTGTACAAATCTGTTTCTCAGTTTTTTTAATAATGTATGCAACATTGAATTTTTAATAATAAATTGAAACATCTGTTTACCCTTATTCAATACTTCTTATAAATTGTACAACATCTGTTTACCCTTATTCAATACTTCTCTATAAATTGTACAACATCTGTTTAGTTTTTGGTTTTTTTAAACATAGAATTTTTGCTCAGTGTTTTTTTACAGTAGAGTATGCAAAATGAATAATAAGTAATGAAAGGAAAACTGCTGCACTAAAAGTACAAACCGCAGATTTAGTTGTACAGTATTCATAGAACAGAAACTTTATTTGTAACACAGATATTATATCAAATAAAATTTGAGTCGCTCTTCTACCATGGCAATTTCCTCCATGATGACCTGTGTGAGATGCACGTACTATGTTCTTCAGAGGCGTAACTTCTTGTTCTGTTAATGGGTCGGTGAAGGAGAAAATGTGGGGGTGGGGTGGGGTAGGGCGCTTTGTAAAACACAAACACAGAAACATATATACAAATATGAGTCATATTAAAAAACACAAACACATAAACATATGTACAAATATGAGTCATATTCAAAAACAAGTAATCGTTTTTATCAGGCCAGCTTAGTTTATTGCAGATCTTTCATGCTTCTTCTCTTTTTCTGTCTACAGTTCGTATCTATGTCTCTCTAGGTTACTGCTACCTTCCGGTTTTATTTCAAAGTCACATGTGGGTGTCTTGTCTTCTACATTCTTAATGTATGTCCCTGCCCGAGTGGTTACTGGGGCCCAAATTTGGGGTTAAAGAATAGAACCAATTTACCTGCCATGCATGTCGTAAGAGGTGACTATGGAGGTTTGGCTAAAATCGGATGCACGTGTCCTAAACGTGTAGAAATCTATGCATTTAGGGGCCTACCAAACCAATGTGCAACGTATACACGTTCTTGGTAAAGATCAAATATATCACAAAGAGTGATTAAAATTGGTGGTAAAGAACCAACGCAAAGAAGAAGAAGAAGGAGAATGTATGTCCCAACCACTTCCATGTCTTACTTTTTGTCTCCTTGTTCATATTGTTAATGCATGTGCGCCTATTGATCCAAGTATTTTGTATTCTCTGGTCCCAGCGAATTCGTACAATTCTTCAGACACCCTCCCTCAAAGTCTATTTTGCTACTGTTTGTCTGTGTATTTGTTTCATTATTCTTGATTGAAATGCAAATCGTTGAAATGCCATCAACAACAGTAAATGAGTCGTCGATTTTCTAGGCACCAATTATACGTTCAGTAGTTTTTGTTGCTTTCTGAACGGTGAGGTCTTTTTTTATCGTTCGTAAAAATATAAGAGAAATAATTTCCTTCCAAACTTTCCTGTTGCCGAGTTTGAACCGGGTATGCTTGGTTTGTGATCGCACTCACTACCGTTTAAGCTAAGACGCCCACATTCTTGATTATTAACTCTGTAGTTCCAAAAATCGACTGTAAAACATTTGTATGATCTCTGTATTTGTTTACCATCGACATACTTTATTTCATGTTTGTTCAGTCAAGCTGACGCATTGTAAGGTGCTATCATTTATTGACAGAAATAGACAACTAGTTAGTGAACTTGCTTCTTAGACCAGTGGTACGGGTTCAATTTCATAGTGGGCGTGGCATATTGTGTACAAGGGAAAGCACTGGGAATTAAAGTCGGCCGGCGTGATGTTGACAGCATTGCACACTGTGTGCAGACGTTCAATGAAAAATTAATGCTTAACACCGTATACCTTGAGGTATGAAAAAGGGTTCTTTTGCTTACATTTACATAGACTGTGAGATACCAGTAATATATGCATGATCACTTTAAAACAAAACTGTAGAAAA
Organism: Arion vulgaris; assembly: GCA_020796225.1. Classification (NCBI taxonomy): domain Eukaryota; kingdom Metazoa; phylum Mollusca; class Gastropoda; order Stylommatophora; family Arionidae; genus Arion; species Arion vulgaris. The sequence goes on along the minus strand of CM036759.1, from coordinate 9,688,123 downwards.
TATACTTATCTGGTGGATATGTTCTAGGTTGTAACCCCCAAATCTTGCGCCTCATTTTTTTGCTTAAGAGGAAGCTCATAAAATGTTTAACCCTTAACAAGCTCAAAAGTGTTGTATAGCTAAGCACACAAACTGTTATATAACTAGGCTTACAAAATATTATATAAAAAGGTTAAAAATGTTATATAATATGCTAAAACTTGTTAAACAACATGGCTCAAGAAGTTCTATAAACAGTATTCAAAATGTGTTACTTAACTGTGCGCAAATGTGTTATATAACTGTGTTCAAATTTGTTGCGTAACAATATTCAAATGCGTCATATATAACAATTCTTAAAATTGTTACATTACAAATGCCTAATAGTACATATCCTGCTAAATGTTTTATATAGCATACAAATGAATTATATAAGCCTCAAATGTATTATATATCAGCACTCAAATGTATTATGTATCACACTCAAATGTATTATATATCATACTCAAATATATATATCAGCACTAATGTATTATATACTCAAATGTATTATATATTATCAAATGTATTATATATCAGCACTCAAATGTATATATATAGCCTCAAATGTATTATATATCAACTCAAATGTATTATATATCAGCACTCAAATGTATTATATCAACTCAAATGTATTATATACACACTCAAATGTATTATATATCAGCACTCAAATGTATTATATATCAGCACTCAAATGCATTATATATCAGCACTCAAATGTATTATATATCAGCACTCAAATTTGTATATATATCAGCACTCAAATGTATTATATATCAGCACTCAAATGTATTATAATATGCACTCAAATGTTTATATTCAGCATCAAATGTATTATATATCAGCACTCAAATGTATATATATCGACTCAAATGTATTATATTCAACTCAAATGTATTATATATCAGCATCAAATGTATTATATATCAGCACTCAAATGTATTATATATCAGCACTCAAATGTATTATATATCAGCACTCAAATGTATTATATATCAGCACTCAAATGTATTATATATCAGCACTCAAATGTATTATATATCAGCACTCAAATGTATTATATATCAGCACTCAAATGTATTATATATCAGCACTCAAATGTATTATATATCAGCACTCAAATGTATTATATATCAGCACTCAAATGTATTATATATCAGCACTCAAATGTATTATATATCAGCACTCAAATGTATTATATATCAGCACTCAAATGTATTATACAGGGTGTTCAAGATAAAAGCAGCTTCGTCGTTAAGGAAGCATCGTCGTCAAGGGAGCTAATATGGCATATGTTTATGAAAATGAGAAGGTTCAGTTATGACGTATAGGTCAAGGTTGTGTAATGGTGTGTAAGTGTAGTGCGGGAAGGGGCGACGAACAAATGTGACGTAGGACGAGCTAGACAGAACCGGTAAATAGACACAACGGCAATAAGTGACTGGCAACTTTTGATTTGTCAATCGGGCTGCCTTTATCTTGAACACCATGTATAACATGTTAACAGTGCTCAAATGCATTATATAACAGTGCTCAAATATATTATATACCAGTTCTTAATTGTAATATATAACAGTGCTCAAATGTATTATATAACAGTGCTCAAATGTATTGTATAACAGTGCTCAAATGTATTAAATAACGGTGTCCAAATGTTTTATATAACAGTGCTCAAATGTATTATAAAACAGTGTTCAAATGTGGTATATAACAGTGCTCAAATATATTATATAACAGTGCTCAAATGTATTAAATAACAGTGTTCAAATGTATTAAATAACAGTGTTCAAATGTATTATATAACAGTGCTCAAATGTATTATATAACAGTGCTCAAATTTGTTATATAACTGTGCTCAAATGTATTATATAACAGTGATCTACTGTGTTGTATAACAGTGCTCAAACGTATTATATAACAGTGCACAAATGTATTATATAACAGTGCTTAATTGTAATATATAACATTGCTCAAATGTATTATATAACAGTACTCAAATGTAAAGTATAACAGTGCTCAAATATATTATACAGCAAGGATAAAATATTAGCATGGTTATAAAAAACAAAACATCTCAAATAACGATGCTAAAATGTTATACATTTTGTTATATTCTGCTTTAAGATAACCTTTTTATGATTATTATGAAGTACCATTTGTACACTCTTCTCTCTTTAGTTTCTGTGTTCAGTGAAGCGTAGTTGAAACATTTCTAGTATCGTTAAAGTTTCTCATACTTCCTTCAGTGTTGCTATCTCTTCTAGTTTGTCTGCTGGTATTTGTGATATCGTTATAGTTTCTCATACTTCCTTCAGTGTTGCTATCTCTTCTAGTTTGTCTGCTGGTATTTGTGATATCGTTATAGTTTCTCATACTTCCTTCAGTGTTGCTATCTCTTCTAGTTTGTCTGCTGATATTTGTGGTATCGTTATAGTTTCTCATACTTCCTTCAGTGTTACTATCTCTTCTAGTTTGTCTGCTGATATTTGTGATATCGTTATAGTTTCTCATACTTCCTTCAGTGTTGCTATCTCTTCTAGTTTGTCTGTGGGTTTAATTTTGAAACGATAAATGTGGCTGCTAGAAATAAGAAAACAAAATATTCTAACTAGTTTCTCTCTCAAACAGATTCCTCTAGAGCAGCGTTTCCCAAAGTGGTCGCTACCGCCCCTCCCTCCTGTGGGCGCTGAAGCCTTCCAGGGGGCGAAAGTGGCTCAGAAGCATTTGGGAAATCTTTTTCTCGATTTTGCAATTGAAAATTAAATTTAAAATATGTGATTTCCGCATATTAATTCATCTTATGCCCATCTTACACAATTCATTTTTTCATAAAATTTCTATTTCAGGTACATAATCATTTGAAAATTGACCATGTCTGACAGATATATATATCAATTTTCTATGTCAAAGTGAAAATAGAGCATGTATATATATGGAGGGCGGGGCGGGGGAGAGGGTGTGGGCGGGGAGAGGGTGTGGGCGGGGAGGGGCGTTGGCAAACTATTATAATGGTGAGGGGCGTTAAAAGTTTATATCGTGAAAAGTGGGCGGTGGACCGTAAAGGTTTAAGAATCTATGCTCTAGAGCCATGGTTCTCAACTTTTAACATCTGTTTACATATATTAAATACTTCTCTATAAATTGTACCCCATCTGTTTACCCTTATTCAATACTTCTCTATAAATAATACCCCATCTGTTTACATATATTAAATACTTCTCTATAAATTGTACCCCATCTGTTTAGTTTTTGTTTTTTTAACATTTAATTTTTGCTCAGTGCATTTTTTACAGTAGAATATGGGAAAATGAATAATAAGTAATGAAAGGAAAACTGATGCACTAAATGTGCAAAACGCAGATTTAGTTGTACAGTATTCATAGAACAGAAACTTTTCCCCCCATTTCGGATTATTTTACAAGTACCTCTGAACGGCACAGCAAGTACCCCTGAACGACACAGCAAGTACCCCTGAACGATATATCACGTAATACCGAATGATCCATAAAGTAACCCGCGTATGGCCTAGCACGTATCCCCCAAACGGACTAGCACGAACCCATGGGGTATGCTTACTACGGGTTGGAAACCGATGATCTAAAGTGAATGTAGACATATTTTCCGCAGTGGCAAAAATATTTCAGATACTTGTTGTTGTCATTATTTTAATGCTTTCTTTAAACTTTCCTTTCAATGATCCTTAGTTTAAATGATTGGGGGACTACCACAGTGCCCATTATTTCCTTCAGTGATGGTAGCTCTCCTGACTTATCCTCGGGTTCACACTTGAAGCGTTGGAAAATTGCGGATAGAACTAAAAACAATTCCATTTTAGCCAGAGCTTCTCCCAAACAAACTCTTTTACCAACACCAAATGGTATCAGTTCTTCTCTGTTGATGAGAGCTCCGTTTTTATCAATGAATCTCTCAGGTCGAAAGTTTTCTGGATCTCCCCAGATTTTCTTGTCGTAGTGGACAGAGTCCAGGATAGGCCATACGCTGCATCCTTTAGGGAAACTGAATCCACCATATTCAAATGATGAACTAACTTCACGTCGGAAGCCAACAGGAACCAGACTAGACATACGTTGGGTTTCCATAATGACTGCATTCAGATATGTTAACTTGGGTTTGTCAGTCATATTTGGTACACGTTCAGTTCCCACAACGGTCTCAATTTCATGGAATATCTTCTCTTGTACATCTGGATAGTGTAGCATGTAAAGAAGGCACCACAAAATGGTTGTGCTTGTTGTTTCTGTCCCAGCACAAAACAGAGTTTTTATCGTAACGACTAAATTGTCTTCATCCAAATTAGTACTTGTTCCACTATTTTTCATTTTATTCATGTGCTTGAGATAGGCAGCAATAAAACTTTGTGACTCTTCAATATCATCGACTTCTTCCCGACATTGTCGAATGTAGGGTTTTGTGTAGTCTTCATTTATCTGTTTACATGCTCTAACCCAATTCTTAATATTGAAAAAATCTCCAGGAAGTAACCGAACCTGTTTGAAAGGTGATAACATCATCATGCTTGCAAAGTACTTGATGAAAATTTCTATCGAAGCAACTAAATTGCCAAATTCTGGATCAGTGTAATCAAACCTTTTCCCTACTGAAACAGAAGAAATGACATTGCAAACTGCACAGTTAAAAAGTTCTCTGACATCTGTTGGTTTTTCTTTCAAATCTGACAATGTCTTAAGTAAAACTGAAACCTCATCTTGTATTTTGTTTGCCATTAAATTCTTCCCCATTCCAAAAGAGCGAAGAATTGATATGGAAACAGATCTTTGTTCTTTCCAGTTATCGTCCCTCCCTGAAGTTATTCCTTTATTATGTTCATTAAGAAGTTCATCCCCTATGCTCTGTTGAAGATTGACAATTTGATCGGCATGCTTCACCCAAATTTCTTTGATGTCATTAAAGTTGTTCACCAGGATATGAAGTTGTCCTTTCAGATCCAAGCTGTAGATATCACCCCTGACGTCTCCATTTTTTAAATTATCACGCAAGTCTCCAAACAACATGAAAAAATGTCCAACAATTGGCCAGGGTTTAACAGGATATGGGGGAACATTAAATCTAGAATAGTCCCGTATAGTCTGTGTCCACAACCAGTAAACGATAAGTGCAGCCAGCAACGTCAGTAGCAACCAGAAAGTGTTGATATCAAGTGTTGCCATGTTTAGTAAGTAATCACTGTCCTCTCAACCTGTTAAATAGTAATAACAATAACATTTAATAAGAAATAATAACAAGCAAAATAACACACAATTCAAATAATAGTTTTGAATATTGTTTCGTGTCTAACCCCGTCTTCTTCTTCTTCGTATCGACCCCTTGTTAACCACTCTTTGTGATTTGTATGCGATCGGAGCATAAGAGCAATTGTACGTTGTGCCAGTTATGCCCCTAAAAGTAGGCCAGCACATCGATTTCTGGGACTCAATTTATTTACTAGAGTAACAACCATAGGCCCTTACCACAATTCCCTCTTGCGACATGCCTTGTAGATCGCAATGTTTCTATTCTTTGCTCATTTTGAGAGCTTCGGTAAGATAAAAGGCGAATATTGCCTTGTAAAAACCAGTTGTGTTTTTAATATTGTGTTAGGTACAATATAAATCCATCTTTCACACTACGTGACGATATACAGTAAAAAATACTCTCTAGAATATTTACCTATCAATTCCATGAATTTTAAGTAAGCTTTACCAAATACGCTTACGCCAGTTAAACTTGAGACATGAAAGTCGAGAACAGATATGATCTGGATCTTTCGTTCGATCAACGACGTAGCTAGTGTAATGCACTTAAATATAACATTCTCCGTGCTTATCGACCACAGACTCGCTATCTTTTCAATAAGGTGTTATCGATATAAGGGAAGAATGCAGTCAAACTGTATAGTAATGGCGATACACGTAACAACAAAGTACTGTAGTTTTACCAAAAAAATAACAATGCACATCAACATTTTGACCAAAAGGCTTTATCAAGGAAAGGATACAACAGAAGTTAATTTATTCACTTCTTACACGGAACACTACATATAGAATCAGACAGTGGCGGCTCGTCATTAAGGGCCAGTGGGGACGGGCCCCACCAAAAATAATGTATATTTATTATTTTCTAAATTAAAATATAACAACCCAAATCCAATTTTTTTTCCGAACATTTTTTCTGGCCCCACCAACAAAAATGATCACGAGCCGCCACTGGAATCAGACGGCACTAAACTGAAAATATATGACTAAAAGCGAATAACGCAAATAATTAGAAGTGGAAAAACTCGTATATATACATTTAACACACACACACCGTTGTATATAGGGAATCGTGTTATACCTGTATATTATACCTTGTGACCTCATGAACTCAACGCACTACAATCCTTTGTTTCTTAATATTGTCTGTTCTAAGGCTCAATGTTCTAGATGTGTATGTCTGTATATATATATATATATATATATATATATATATATGTGTGTGTGTTGCCCGTCTGCCCAGCGTGTTCGTAGCGCGTTGGACTACGGTGACTATCCCTCTGTGTGTGCGGGTTCAATTCCGCGGGATGGCAGAAAAAGCCACAGATTCCCCAGATTTACGGTGTTCATGGCACCGAACCGAAGGGTTACGATGTCCATGGCACCGAGCCGAAGAGCTGAAAAGCTCAAGTGCTTCTGGATCGGGAAAAAATATATATATGTGTGTTATGTAACAGGATTTACTCCCTGAGACCCAATGTGGCATCAGAGCGGGTCGTGGAACAGCAGACATGATATTTGCTGCTCGTCAACTACAGGATAAATGCCAAGAGCAGCACTGTAACCTCTACATGGTCTTGCCGATCTGACAAAGGCTTTCGAAACGGTCAACAGAGAGGGTCTATGGAATATCATGGACAAATTTGGATGTCCAGTAAAATTCATTAAGATCGTCCTACAGTTTCACGAGGGCATGATGACGCGTGTACTTGATGAAGGAAAGCTGTCGAGGGCAAACTGGGCTGTGTGATGGCAGTAATAATACAGTAATATTATGTGATCTTTTTCGTCTTTTGGTGTGAAGCGTCTGGTTGAATGGATTAAAGTGCGGCTCCCACGTGGGAGACCAGGGTTCAATCCTCGGTAAGAACTATTTTTTTCTGTCGAGGCATAAAGAAAACATCCTAATCTGAACAGCTTCGCAGCGCCTACACTAGATATGTGACCATTACATTTCACAGGCTCATTTCTCCCTGCCCTACACTGCCTAAAAAGCGGTATTACGGCAGTAACGACAGTTTTCTTTTCTTTCTTCTCTCCCCTTCTTTAAAGACTGACATTAACAATAGTTCAACTGTAGCAACTTCTGAGTTTCCGCATGTCTCTCTTATCTTTCATCTTATTCCCTTAGCAGTGGCGGTACGTTGTCATTTTTCTTGGTGGGATCCCGCACAAATTTCGGAAAAATCGTGGTTTTTGTGGTATTTACTATTATTTGTCTATTCCGGGAAGTTATTACCCCTTTCAGGAAAATAACAAATGCTTCTGTTCTGCAACAGCTTGATACTAACAAGAGTTGGTTATTAATTAATATAAAATCAAGGACAAGTAAATATTTTGGAAACATCACACCACAGGATAACCTAGAGAAAATTGTTTTTTTAAAACGCTTGTCTGGACGCAAATTGAACATGCGTCACCCGCATAACAACAAAAAACAAGCAATGCGAACATGTCAACGAGTCTAGCGCGTCTTATGCATATTTAGGTGATTTTGTATTATATATTCTCTTCGGCAGATGGCTAAATCCTGTAAAGGATATGCCACGATTTTCATTTTGTATGAAGTATACTGTGAAAGAAGGGAAATTCTCACTTCTGTTGTATTCTTTGTTTAATAAAGGCAATTTGTTCGAAACGTTTCTGTGTATTGTCATTGTTTTTGTATTTGTAAATCTCTAGTACTTTATTACTGTTACAAATGTTTTTACATGTTTCGCTCAACTCAGTTGACAACTAATTCAAATTAGTCAAATCAAATAAATTTACGAAATAAAACTGCTGTAGACAGGGTGCATTAAAGCAAGGACAATTTCCTAAATTAATCTTATTCTATGATGGTTTGTTATTTATTACTATTCATTTTTATAATTTTATACTATTTATATAAAATTTGAGGATTCTCTGGATAATTAAACGGACTATTTAATCTAGTCCTCGTTTATCTGGGAAGTAGTTTGGCCGCGTAAGAATGAATGTATCTTCCGGCTTAATGAAAATGACATTGTTTTGGTAATTATCATTGCAATAACGATCACTTAGCTCAAAAACACACACTAAAATTGGGTTTTGGAATGTGAGAACGATGGCCAACGGCTACAAAATCAGCCCAAATTGCAGAAGAAGTGAAGAGATACGAGCTGGACATACTGGGGTTAAGTGAGGTGAGATGGCCTGGAACAGATAGAAGAGTAGTTAGTGGATTAACTTTCATATATTCAGGGAGAAGATGGTAAGTATTTTGAAGGAGTGGGTATAACGATGACACCTAGAGTAGCAAAGAGCATGTTAGAATGGGAACCCATCTCGAGTCGGATAGTTAGAGCCCTCTTCAGTACCAGGCATGTCAATATGACAATACTGCAGTGTTATGCACCAACAAACGAGGCTGACGATGATAAGAAAGACACATTTTATGAGCAACTACAAGATCAAATTAACAAGATCCAAAAACATGACCTGTTAGTAGTAATGGGAGACTTTAATGCCAAGGTTGGAAGTGATAATGTAGGGGTAGAGAGAGCTATGGAAAACAAGGAATAAACACAATGAATGAGAATGGAGAAAGACTGACGGAGTTATGTATGCTGTCAAACTTAGTAATTGGAGGTACCATCTTTGCACATAAGAACATTCATAAACTAACTTGGCACTCACCAGATGTAGTGACCAGGAATCAGATTGACCATATGTGCATAAATACACAATTTAGAACATCATTGTTGGATGTCCGTGCATACAGAGGGGCAGATGTAGAAGTGATCATAATTTATGCATAGGTAAATTGAAACTGAAATTGAAAATTCACCATACTAAAAAGAACAACTGCGAATAGACAGTCAACAACTACCAAAAAAGAAGTAAAAGAGGAATATCAGCTCGAACTTAAGAATAGGTTTGAGTTACTCAATGGTGAAAATGAACAGAACATTGAAGACAAATGGACTAAGATAAAGGACACACTATTGGGGGCAGCAAATAGTAGCGCAGGATTAAAGACGAAAGACAGAAAACACTGGATAAGCGATGACACCTGGAAATGTATTCAAGAAAGAAGAAAGATGAAACTAGCGATATTTAATACTAAGGATGCAACAGATGAAATCCAAGCTAAAGATGAATATAGACTAACAGACAAGGAAGTGAAAAGAGCGGCTAGAAGAGATAAAAGAGCATATGTCAATCAACTGGCTGAAGAAGGGGAAAAGGCAGCTAAGACTGGAAACAGTAAAATGCAATACAACACACTAAAACAACTTACTGGAACTTTTGTTTCAAAGGGTGGCCCAATCAAGAGTAAAGATGGTAAAGTTCTAACATCAGATACCGAGCAGAAGAAAAGATGGGCAGAACAATTTGAAGAAATATTAAATAGACCTGATCCACCAGTACTACTCAAGTTTGACGAAGAGGCAAGAAACAGCTCCTACCAATTAACGAAGAAATGATAAGTGTAGCTGAGGTCATGGGGGCAATCGATTCCTTGATAAACAATAAGGCAGCAGGTGATGACAACATTACTGCAGAAATGCTCAAAGCTGCTGATGATACAACTATTAGCCAGGTGCAAGAACTATTTAATAAAGTATGGGAAGAAGAAACTGTCCCAGATCAATGGAAGAAGGGAATAATTGTTAAGATCCCCCAAAAGGTGATCTCAAAGATTGCAACAATTGGAGAGGGATCACCCTATTATCAGTAATGACAAGACTTTCTGCAAAATCATTCTTAATAGAATCAAAGGAGCAGTGGACACAACCCTGAGAAAAGAACAAGCTGGTTTTAGATCTGGGAGAAGCTACTTAGACCAAATAATTACCCTACGACTAATTTTGGAGACATATTGAGAAGCAACAACCACTTATACTAAATTTCATCGATTTTAAAAAAGCCTTTGATAGTCTACACAGAATCTCTCTGTGGAATATTCTGAGATGCTATGGAATACCAGACAAAATAATAAACATTATTAAGAGCCTCTATGATGGTTCACAGTGTGCAGTTCGCACTGATGGTGGACACAGCAACTGGTTTATGGTTGAAACCGGAGCAAAGCAGGGCTGTATTCTATCTCCGCTATTGTTTGGAGTGGCCATTGACTGGGTGATGTGAAAATGTTGCATGGGCGAAACTGGTATCGATTGGGTAGAAAATAGTCAACTAGAAGATTTGAATTTTGCAGATGATATTGCCTTGTTAAGTAGAAACAACCAAGATATGCAAAGAAAAACAGACAACTTGTCATCTATAGCATCAAAAGTTGGACTGCAGATAAGATATGAAAAAACAAATATAATGAAGACACCTATGGCAAGTAATGCAGATATCACACTGGAATCTAAAATGATAAAAATAACAGAGCAGTTCACCTATTTAGGTAGCAATTTTGATTGCACAGGAATGTTAAAAAAGAAATATGATACGAATTGGCAAAGCAACATCAGCTTTTAAAAGTCTAAATAAAATATGGAACTGCAAGTTATATAGTATTAAAACTAAATTACGAATTTTCAATTCAAATGTTGAATCAATCCTAACATATGCTAGCGAGAGTTGGAAAATGACTAAAGATATAGAAAGCAAGTTGAATGCATTTGAAAATAGATGTCTGCGTAAAATAATGAATATAAAATTGAATGAATTCAGGAGAAGTGATGAAATCAGAGACATGTCTAGTCAAACACTAGTGACAACTGTTATAAGAAAGAGAAGATGGAGATATGTTGGGCACACCTTGAGGAGAAATCATCAACGAATATCAAGCAGGCATTGAAGTAGGATGCAAAGGGTTCAAGAAAGAGAGGTCTACCTAAGGAGACCCTGAAACGAACTTTGCTGAGAGAGGCAGGAAATATCGGTCTCAGTTCCATGGAGGAGATTGAGCGAGTTGACCAGGATAGAGCGGTATGGAGAAATTACTTGCAGGCCCTATGTAACGTATAACGGTACGAGAGGAATTATTATTATTATTAATAGCGATCAAAGGTCAGAGGTCGCAATGTTACACATTAGTTAGGAATCTTGTAAACTAGCCCAGGAAATAGGAACGGCACAATGCTTGAAGTATTTGAGCCAAAATGATGAGTTTCAGTATATATATTATTTTTTAATAAGGAGAAGTTATATATTAATATGATTGTTATATTATTATGATATAATATTAATATTATTGTTATATATTCAACTTTCAAAGTTTGTCAGTATTAAGTTAAAAGTAATAATTACGAAAAAAATAATTTGTTAAAAAAATAAGTACACCTTAATTATTTTTGGTTTAGTGGGACGGGTTTTTACTGTCCCATAATGACCAGTGGCGTTTACTAATTAGGGAGAAAAGATGCTGAATTTCAGATTCAGTCTGTGTGTGATATTTTAGCGTTAAATATAAACTTTCAAAGCTAATCAGTATCCCGTTGAAAGTAATAATTATGAACAAATAATATCTAAAATAATAAGTACACGTTACTCAATATTTTTGTTGGGCCGGGATACACTGGCCCTTAATGACGAGCCGCCCCTGTCCCTTAGTAACTTTTCAAATGAGTCTGCACCTTTGCGTAATGTGCAGTTCGCTGAAGTGATCATTATCGATCAATACAATAATGAAGCAATAACAAAAATAATTACAGTAGTTTACAAGATAAGAAATGGACAGTTGAAATTATGTGTTCACGAACATATTAGGCCACACTAAATGAACACGGTTATAACACAAGGGCGACTCATCTGGCCATGGAACGCAAATTAATACTCTCACCACTACGCTTAACGGCAAGATTAGACAACCAATTCCATCATCCACCTGAGGAAAGACAATATACAATAGTCAGACAAACCATTTTGTAACGAAACCACCGTGTAACGACACCACTTTATAACGAAACCACTTTGTAACGAAACCATGGTGTAACAGAACCACTGTGTAATGAAACCACTTTATAACGAAACCACTTTATAACGAAACAACTTTGTAACGAAACCACTGTGTAACGAAACCACTGTGTAACGAAACCACTTTATAACGAAACCACTTTGTAACGAAACCACTGTGTAACGAAACCACTTTATAACGAAACCACTTTATAACGAAACCACTTGTAAGAAACCACTGTGTAAGAAACCACTTTATAACGAAACCACTTTGTAACGAACCACTGTAACGAAACCACTTTATAACGAAACCACTTTATAACAAACCACTTATAACGAAACCACTTTGTAACGAAACCACTGTGTAACGAAACCACTTTATAACAGATAACCACTTTGTAACGAAACCACTTTATAACGAAACCACTTTAACAGAACCACTGTGTAACGAAACCACTTTATAACGAAACCACTTTATAACGAAACCACTTTATAACGAAACCACTTTGTAACGAAACCACTGTGTAACGAAACCACTTTATAACGAAACCACTTTATACGAGAACCACTTTGTAACGAAACCACTGGGTAACGAAACCACTTTATAACGAAACCATTTTGTAACAGAACCACTGTGAACGAACCACTTTATAACGAAACCACTGTGTAACAGAACCAATTTGTAACGAAACCACTTTATACGAAACCACTTTATAACAGAAACCACTGTGTAACGAAACCACTGTGTAACGAAACCACTTTATAACGAAACCACTTTGTAACGAAACCACTGTGTAACGAAACCACTTTATAACGAAACCACTTTATAACGAAACCACTTTGTAACGAAACCACTGTGTAGCGAAACCACTTTATAACAAACCACTGGTAAACGAACCACTTGTAACAAACCACTTTTAACAGAACCACTTTATAACGAAACCCCTGTGTACAGAACCATTGTAACAGAACCACTTTATAACGAAACCACTTTGTAAGAAACCACTGTGTAACGAAACCACTTTATAACAGAACCACTTTATAAGAGAACCACTTTAACGAAACCACTTTGTAACGAAACCACTGTGTAACGAAACCACTTTATAACGAAACCACTTTATAACGAAACCACTTTGTAACGAACCACTGTGTAACAAACCACTTTATAACGAAACCACTTTGTAACGAAACCACTGTGTAACGAAACCACTTTATAACGAAACCACTGTGTAACGAAACCACTTTGTAACGAAACCACTTTATAACGAAACCACTTTATAACGAAACCACTTTGTAACGAAACCACTGTGTAACGAAACCACTTTATAACGAAACCACTTTGTAACGAAACCACTGTGTAACGAAACCACTTTATAACGAAACCACTTTGTAACGAAACCACTTTATAACGAAACCACTGTGTAACGAAACCACTTTATAACGAAACCACTTTGTAAGAAACCACTGTGTAACGAAACCACTTTATAACGAAACCACTTTATAACGAAACCACTTTATAACGAAACCACTTTGTAACGAAACCACTGTGTAACGAAACCACTTTATAACGAAACCACTTTGTAACGAAACCACTTTATAACGAAACCACTTTGTAACGAAACCACTGTGTAACGAAACCACTTTATAACGAAACCACTTTATAACGAAACCACTTTATAACGAAACCACTTTGTAACGAAACCACTGTGTAACGAAACCACTTTATAACGAAACCACTTTATAACGAAACCACTTTGTAACGAAACCACTGGGTAACGAAACCACTTTATAACGAAACCATTTTGTAACGAAACCACTGTGTAACGAAACCACTTTATAACGAAACCACTGTGTAACGAAACCAATTTGTAACGAAACCACTTTATAACGAAACCACTTTATAACGAAACCACTGTGTAACGAAACCACTGTGTAACGAAACCACTTTATAACGAAACCACTTTGTAACGAAACCACTGTGTAACGAAACCACTTTATAACGAAACCACTTTATAACGAACCCACTTTGTAACGAAACCACTGTGTAACGAAACCACTTTATAACGAAACCACTTTATAACGAAACCACTTTATAACGAAACCACTTTGTAACGAAACCACTGTGTAACGAAACCACTTTATAACGAAACCACTTTGTAACGAAACCACTTTATAACGAAACCACTTTGTAACGAAACCACTTTGTAACGAAACCACTTTATAACGAAACCACTTTATAACGAAACCACTTTATAACGAAACCACTTTGTAACGAAACCACTGTGTAACGAAACCACTTTATAACGAAACCACTTTATAACGAAACCACTTTGTAACGAAACCACTGTGTAACGAAACCACTTTATAACGAAACCACTTTGTAACGAAACCACTGTGTAACGAAACCACTTTATAACGAAACCACTGTGTAACGAAACCACTTTGTAACGAAACCACTTTATAACGAAACCACTTTATAACGAAACCACTGTGTAACGAAACCACTGTGTAACGAAACCACTTTATAACGAAACCACTTTGTAACGAAACCACTGTGTAACGAAACCACTTTATAACGAAACCACTTTATAACGAAACCACTTTATAACGAAACCACTTTGTAACGAAACCACTGTGTAACGAAACCACTTTATAACGAAACCACTTTATAACGAAACCACTTTGTAACGAAACCACTGTGTAACGAAACCACTTTATAACGAAACCACTTTGTAACGAAACCACTGTGTAACGAAACCACTTTATAACGAAACCACTGTATAACGAAACCACTTTGTAACGAAACCACTTTATAACGAAACCACTTTATAACGAAACCACTTTGTAACGAAACCACTGTGTAACGAAACCACTTTATAACGAAACCACTGTGTAACGAAACCACTTTATAACGAAACCACTTTATAACGAAACCACTTTATAACGAAACCACTTTGTAACGAAACCACTGTGTAACGAAACCACTTTATAACGAAACCACTTTGTAACGAAACCACTTTATAACGAAACCACTTTGTAACGAAACCACTGTGTAACGAAACCACTTTATAACGAAACCACTTTATAACGAAACCACTTTATAACGAAACCACTTTGTAACGAAACCACTGTGTAACGAAACCACTTTATAACGAAACCACTTTATAACGAAACCACTTTGTAACGAAACCACTGGGTAACGAAACCACTTTATAACGAAACCATTTTGTAACGAAACCACTGTGTAACGAAACCACTTTATAACGAAACCACTGTGTAACGAAACCAATTTGTAACGAAACCACTTTATAACGAAACCACTTTATAACGAAACCACTGTGTAACGAAACCACTGTGTAACGAAACCACTTTATAACGAAACCACTTTGTAACGAAACCACTGTGTAACGAAACCACTTTATAACGAAACCACTTTATAACGAAACCACTTTGTAACGAAACCACTGTGTAACGAAACCACTTTATAACGAAACCACTGTGTAACGAAACCACTTTGTAACGAAACCACTTTATAACGAAACCACTTTATAACGAAACCACTGTGTAACGAAACCACTGTGTAACGAAACCACTTTATAACGAAACCACTTTGTAACGAAACCACTGTGTAACGAAACCACTTATAACGAAACCACTTTATAACGAAACCACTTTATAACGAAACCACTTTGTAACGAAACCACTGTGTAACGAAACCACTTTATAACGAAACCACTTTATAACGAAACCACTTTGTAACGAAACCACTGTGTAACGAAACCACTTTATAACGAACCCACTTTGTAACGAAACCACTGTGTAACGAAACCACTTTATAACGAAACCACTGTGTAACGAAACCACTTTGTAACGAAACCACTTTATAACGAAACCACTTTATAACGAAACCACTTTGTAACGAAAACCACTGTGTAACGAAACCACTTTATAACGAAACCACTTTGTAACGAAACCACTGTGTAACGAAACCACTTTATAACGAAACCACTTTGTAACGAAACCACTTTATAACGAAACCACTGTGTAACGAAACCACTTTATAACGAAACCACTTTGTAACGAAACCACTGTGTAACGAAACCACTTTATAACGAAACCACTTTATAACGAAACCACTTTATAACGAAACCACTTTGTAACGAAACCACTGTGTAACGAAACCACTTTATAACGAAACCACTTTGTAACGAAACCACTTTATAACGAAACCACTTTGTAACGAAACCACTGTGTAACGAAACCACTTTATAACGAAACCACTTTATAACGAAACCACTTTATAACGAAACCACTTTGTAACGAAACCACTGTGTAACGAAACCACTTTATAACGAAACCACTTTATAACGAAACCACTTTGTAACGAAACCACTGGGTAACGAAACCACTTTATAACGAAACCATTTTGTAACGAAACCACTGTGTAACGAAACCACTTTATAACGAAACCACTGTGTAACGAAACCAATTTGTAACGAAACCACTTTATAACGAAACCACTTTATAACGAAACCACTGTGTAACGAAACCACTGTGTAACGAAACCACTTTATAACGAAACCACTTTGTAACGAAACCACTGTGTAACGAAACCACTTTATAACGAAACCACTTTATAACGAACCCACTTTGTAACGAAACCACTGTGTAACGAAACCACTTTATAACGAAACCACTTTATAACGAAACCACTTTATAACGAAACCACTTTGTAACGAAACCACTGTGTAACGAAACCACTTTATAACGAAACCACTTTGTAACGAAACCACTTTATAACGAAACCACTTTGTAACGAAACCACTTTGTAACGAAACCACTTTATAACGAAACCACTTTATAACGAAACCACTTTATAACGAAACCACTTTGTAACGAAACCACTGTGTAACGAAACCACTTTATAACGAAACCACTTTATAACGAAACCACTTTGTAACGAAACCACTGTGTAACGAAACCACTTTATAACGAAACCACTTTGTAACGAAACCACTGTGTAACGAAACCACTTTATAACGAAACCACTGTGTAACGAAACCACTTTGTAACGAAACCACTTTATAACGAAACCACTTTATAACGAAACCACTGTGTAACGAAACCACTGTGTAACGAAACCACTTTATAACGAAACCACTTTGTAACGAAACCACTGTGTAACGAAACCACTTTATAACGAAACCACTTTATAACGAAACCACTTTATAACGAAACCACTTTGTAACGAAACCACTGTGTAACGAAACCACTTTATAACGAAACCACTTTATAACGAAACCACTTTGTAACGAAACCACTGTGTAACGAAACCACTTTATAACGAAACCACTTTGTAACGAAACCACTGTGTAACGAAACCACTTTATAACGAAACCACTGTGTAACGAAACCACTTTGTAACGAAACCACTTTATAACGAAACCACTTTATAACGAAACCACTTTGTAACGAAACCACTGTGTAACGAAACCACTTTATAACGAAACCACTTTGTAACGAAACCACTGTGTAACGAAACCACTTTATAACGAAACCACTTTGTAACGAAACCACTTTATAACGAAACCACTTTGTAACGAAACCACTTTGTAACGAAACCATGGTGTAACGAAACCACTTTGTAACGAAACCACTTTGTAACGAAACCATGGTGTAACGAAACCACTTTGTAACGAAACCACTTTGTAACGAAACCATGGTGTAACGAAACCACTTTATAACGAAACCACTTTGTAACGAAACCACTTTATAACGAAACCACTTTGTAACGAAACCACTTTGTAACGAAACCACTATGTAACGAAACCACTGTGTAACGAAACTACTTTGTAACGAAACCACTTTATAACGAAACCACTTTGTAACGAAACCACTGTGTAACGAAACCACTTTATAACGAAACCACTTTATAACGAAACCACTTTATAACGAAACCACTTTGTAACGAAACCACTGTGTAACGAAACCACTTTATAACGAAACCACTTTATAACGAAACCACTTTGTAACGAAACCACTGGGTAACGAAACCACTTTATAACGAAACCATTTTGTAACGAAACCACTGTGTAACGAAACCACTTTATAACGAAACCACTGTGTAACGAAACCAATTTGTAACGAAACCACTTTATAACGAAACCACTTTATAACGAAACCACTGTGTAACGAAACCACTGTGTAACGAAACCACTTTATAACGAAACCACTTTGTAACGAAACCACTGTGTAACGAAACCACTTTATAACGAAACCACTTTATAACGAACCCACTTTGTAACGAAACCACTGTGTAACGAAACCACTTTATAACGAAACCACTTTATAACGAAACCACTTTATAACGAAACCACTTTGTAACGAAACCACTGTGTAACGAAACCACTTTATAACGAAACCACTTTGTAACGAAACCACTTTATAACGAAACCACTTTGTAACGAAACCACTTTGTAACGAAACCACTTTATAACGAAACCACTTTATAACGAAACCACTTTATAACGAAACCACTTTGTAACGAAACCACTGTGTAACGAAACCACTTTATAACGAAACCACTTTATAACGAAACCACTTTGTAACGAAACCACTGTGTAACGAAACCACTTTATAAAGAAACCACTTTGTAACGAAACCACTGTGTAACGAAACCACTTTATAACGAAACCACTGTGTAACGAAACCACTTTGTAACGAAACCACTTTATAACGAAACCACTTTATAACGAAACCACTGTGTAACGAAACCACTGTGTAACGAAACCACTTTATAACGAAACCACTTTGTAACGAAACCACTGTGTAACGAAACCACTTATAACGAAACCACTTTATAACGAAACCACTTTATAACGAAACCACTTTGTAACGAAACCACTGTGTAACGAAACCACTTTATAACGAAACCACTTTATAACGAAACCACTTTGTAACGAAACCACGTGTAACAAACCACTTTATAACGAAACCACTTGTAACGAAACCACTGTGTAACGAAACCACTTTATAACGAAACCACTGTGTAACGAAACCACTTTGTAACGAAACCACTTTATAACGAAACCACTTTATAACGAAACCACTTTGTAACGAAACCACTGTGTAACGAAACCACTTTATAACGAAACCACTTTGTAACGAAACCACTGTGTAACGAAACCACTTTATAACGAAACCACTTTGTAACGAAACCACTTTATAACGAAACCACTTTGTAACGAAACCACTTTGTAACGAAACCATGGTGTAACGAAACCACTTTGTAACGAAACCACTTTGTAACGAAACCATGGTGTAACGAAACCACTTTGTAACGAAACCACTTTGTAACGAAACCATGGTGTAACGAAACCACTTTATAACGAAACCACTTTGTAACGAAACCACTTTATAACGAAACCACTTTGTAACGAAACCACTTTGTAACGAAACCACTATGTAACGAAACCACTGTGTAACGAAACTACTTTATAACGAAACCACTTTATAACGAAACCACTTTGTAACGAAACCACTTTATAACGAAACCACTTTATAACGAAACCACTTTATAACGAAACCACTTTATAACGAAACCACTTTGTAACGAAACCACTTTGTAACGAAACCACTTTATAACGAAACCACTTTGTACCGAAACCACTTTATAACGAAACCACTTTATAACGAAACCACTTTATAACGAAACCACTTTGTAACGAAACCACTTTATAACGAAACCACTTTGTAACGAAACCACTTTATAACGAAACCACTTTATAACGAAACCACTTTATAACGAAACCACTTTATAACGAAACCACTTTGTAACGAAACCACTTTGTAACGAAACCACTTTGTAACGAAACCACTTTATAACGAAACCACTTTATAACGAAACCACTTTATAACGAAACCACTTTGTAACGAAACCACTTTGTAACGAAACCACTTTGTAACGAAACCACTTTGTAACGAAACCACTTTGTAACGAAACCACTTTGTAATGAAACCACTTTGTAATGAAACCACTTTGTAATGAAACCACTTTGTAACGAAACCACTTTGTAACGAAACCACTTTGTAACGAAACCACTTTGTAATGAAACCACTTTGTAACGAAACCACTTTGTAATGAAACCACTTTGTAACGAAACCACTTTGTAACGAAACCACTTTGTAACGAAACCACTTTGTAACGAAACCACTTTGTAATGAAACCACTTTGTAACGAAACCACTTTGTAATGAAACCACTTTGTAACGAAACCACTTTGTAATGAAACCACTTTGTAACGAAACCACTTTGTAACGAAACCACTTTGTAATCAAACCACTTTGTAACGAAACCACTTTGTAACGAAACCACTTTGTAACGAAACCACTTTGTAACGAAACCACTTTGTAATGAAACCACTTTGTAACGAAACCACTTTGTAATGAAACCACTTTGTAACGAAACCACTTTGTAATGAAACCACTTTATAACGAAACCACTTTATAACGAAACCACTATATCCTTAATTTAAAAACTACAACACTAACTAGTATCAAACTTGATGAAACCACCTACCTTTTCTTTGCGTGTAGTGTTATTTTCAGAAGAACGCTTCCATAAACTTCATAAAGAACCAATAATAACTTCGTCTTTAGTATCAACAGTTATTCATTTCAAGGCTTATGAAGTCAACCAAACGTGAAATATTTTTATAATTTTGTATATGGTACAACGATTCCGCTGTTCAGAACAGCAGGTCGGATGTAGTGTGCTCGGTGCAATGTAATATTCTGTTTGTGCTTCTTAAATACGTTTCTTTACACGCGTTATCAACCTCTCTTCCCCATCCCATCTATGTTGCTTTTCCTTCTAAACAACAACACATAACTCTTCGTTTCTGCCATCATCCTTCCTATTTAGCAGTTGGAATTCGTTCTTACTTAAACAAAATATATACACTCCAGTATTCGTTTATGTCACTGCAGACTTTATTGTAAAGTTCCTTCTTGTAATATTATGTTGTTTCTCATCACTTTACCATCTCTTTTGTTCTGTTTTTCTCTTTTGCTGTGAAATGATTGAATGTAACGTATGTAATTGTGAAGTAACTGGTTGTGCAGTAATTGTGAAGTAACTGGTTGTGCAGCAATTGTGAAGCAACTGATTGTGCAGTAAGTAATTGTGAAGTAAATGGTTGTACAGTAAGTGATTGTGAAGTAAATGTTTGTGCATTGAGTAATTGTAAAGTAATTGGTCGTACAGTAAGTAATTGGAGGTAACTGTTTGTACAGTAAAAATTGTAAAGTAACTGGTTGTGCAATAAGTAATTGGATGTAAATCGTTGTGCAGTAAGTAATTGTGAAGTAATTGGTTGTGCAGTAAGTAATAGTGAAGTAACTGTTTGTGTCACAGAGTGAATGAGTGAATACTCTTCCTCTATACTAGGCACATTAAACCAGATCGGGATCTGCCTGGTGACTAATATTATATGAACTTTCATTCATATGAATCTGAGCATTCTATCTATACTCTTCCTTTTGTCATATCTTCTTCTTCCTCTTCAGCGATCTATGGTCATGCGCTTTATTTACTGTGGACCACAAACTGGACAGTCAACTTCAGGTCTGTCAGGTTTCCCCAAAGTTTAGTTTGCAGGTCGACTTGGTGTGGCCACATGTTGCTTCTCAGCTCACCCAGGAGAGGACAGTCTTGCAGGATATGCTACAGTGTCTGTTCCACCTGCTGACACTGGCAGAGAGCTGTTTGGCTTATTACTAGTCTATATAAGTGTTTGTTGAGTCTGCAGTGTCCGGTGCGTAGTCGAAATATAATGACCTGGTCTGTTCTGCTTAGGTCTTTGAGGAGTCTTTTCCATAATCATATCCAGTGTTTGTCTTCCAGTCTACTGCAGATTTTCTCAGTATGAGGGTTTTGAACTCTTGAAAAGACAGGGGTTGGTAAATTTGCTCTTTGGCGCTGCCCTCCTTAGCTAAGACATCGGCACTCTCATTGCATGCAATGCCACAGTGAGATGGATTCCACTGCAAGTGAATTTCTGCCTTTTCTGAAAGCTGGGCAAGTTCTCTTTTTAGGTTGTATACTGTGCTGTCAGCGGATTTAGCCTCCAGGGCTTGTATAGCTGACAGTGAGTCTGTAAGAAATACCATCTTGCCTGCAGGTGCTTGCAGTTTATTAATGTGCTGTGCTGCCATCAGAAGGGCTAAGAGTTCTGCTTTGTAGTTGGAATATATTCTTCCAGTAGTGGCCGCTAGAGACACAGTAGTAGCATCTGGGTGCCTAATGTACACTCCTGCTACACCATTCATGGTTGCCTCCATTGCCGATCCATCTGTATAAATTCTTATCCAGCTGTCTTCTGGAAACATGTAATGGAGATGTTCCATTGTAGTTGCTTTCTTCACTAGATTAGGCTTGGCATCTTTGCTTAACAATTTAGGGATGGAGGCTGAGAAGTTTAGTGTTACTGAGTCTGGTTCCCAGTGATCAAAAAGTAATTCTTCAGGTATGGAATTATGATTTAGTAGTTCCAAGTATGACTTTCCTATTTATTTTGCTTTGTGTTTTAGACTTGTACGCTTTAGTCTGTTTTTTGTGCTAGCCGTCATTTTTTCATGTAGTGGATGGTGAGGCATCCTTTTGATCCTTTCAGTTTGTAGAATCACTTTTCTCCTCCTTCTGTCTTCCAAGAGCTGGATGTTGGTAGCCTTTTCCATTTCTACAATTGGTGGATTCATGGCTCAAAATAGTGCGTAGACACTGTTTGAGTTTTCAGTATCGATTTGTTTGAATGGGCTGCGATATCCAGACGATGATGATATTCAGGTCGGTCTACTGCGCCAGTACCAGACTCATGATTCGACTATGGGCTACCCAGGTAGTTCCAGCGAGCTCGATCACCCTTATTTATAGCTTCTGTTTGTTTCATCAGTGATGTTTCCATGTCAGACGACGTCAAGTTTAACTCCCAAAGGTTGAGTATGGAACGGGAACGATATCAGATTCACGAGCCTTCCTTTGTTGACAAGAGAAAGAGTTGCTACGTTTGTCAGTTATTTCATATCCAAGTCCGTATGAAATTTAATTTGTTTATTTTCTAAATATCGCAACTTCTCGAACAAAATCACTTATAAATGTAGACATGCAACATAACAAATTATAATTATGCTCGTCATCACATGATTGACGCTTACAATGGAATGTAGTTGCGTTATGTTTGTCTGTGTGTGCGTAGATGACTAGTGAGCCCGATGCGGGCCTGAAATGTTCTTGTACAGTGTGGCAGGATCAGGGAAGTTTTACTGCCTTTCTATTTTGACGTTTTTGTTCCATCGTGCTGTTCTACCTGCCTCGCAGGTCAAGAACTGTGTCGAAGAAGTGTGCGCCAGACTGATCTGTCTTGAGTAATATTCTCCCAGTTGTCGACATAAATTATAAAAAACAAAATTATACTAAAAACAAACATTCAACATACAAGAAATGACACCAAGTTAAGTATTGTCTACTAACTTATGTATTGTCTATTACCTATATTTTCATCTTAGCTACCCCGAGAAATCAAAAACCACTTGTTTAGGCTATCTGGAGAATCTCAAGCAAAACGTATCTTTAATGGAAAATCTTCCAAGCTGATTGAAGATGGTGGTCGCAGGTCAATTTTTGATGAGAATCTATTTATTATAGTTCTGAAAGGTCTCTGAAACCATCTAAGTGATTGGGAGACGGTATGTCTCTGATCTATAGTATAAATGTATGTTCTCCGTACTGGTAGACATCTGATGATGATGGAGACCTCGAAGTAGTTTGGCAGACGGTTTGTTTCGGACCTATACCGGATGGTATAATATGCTATAATAAACCTCTGTCGTGACTAGGTTTCTTCGATCATTATATCAGCGTCAGGCTGCGCTGATAATACATTTAGTGTTCATGCGACATGTTTGCATGCCAAAATGGGACCATCTGTCCTATGATTTCATTTACGTACATGCAACTTTGTTGATTGTGATATAAGTAATAGAACAAACCTATTGAAATGTATTATAAACAGTGTCTACATATTATAAACAGTGCTCCAATATATTATATAACAGTGCTCAATATATTATATAACAGTGCTCAAATATATTATATAACAGTGCTCAAATATATTATATAATAGTGCTGAAATATATCATATACCCGTGCTCAAATATATCATATACCAGTGCTCAAGTATATCATATACCAGTGCTGAAATGTATTATACCAGTTCCCAAATGTATTACATAACAGTGCTCAAATGTAATATATAACGGTGCTCACATGTAATATAAAACTGATGAAATGCATTATACCAGTGTTCAAATGTGTTTTATAACTGTACTCAAATGTAATATATAACAGTGCTCACATGTATTATAAAATAATAATAATAATAAATCCATAACCCGTTAGGTCGTAGGGATGTCACTGTGGAGACATCCGCACAAAAGCACGTCATGAGTCTCTGTCTTCAACTCCACGAGCGAGTGTGGATAAATTCTTTCCTGACCAGCTCTTGATGTTGTCAAACCAGGATTTTCTCTCCCTCCTTTCTTCTTTCACCCTCAACTGTTCCTGTAGGATAGTCTTGGAGAGTGAGCCACGTTATATATAACAGTTATATGCATTATATAACAGTGCTCAAATATATTATACGGCAAGGATAAAATATTAGCATGGTTAAGAAAACAAAACATCAACTGACGATGCTAAAATGTTATACATATTGTTACATTTTGCTTTAAGATAATTTGTTATGATTATTATGAAGGAACATTTGTACACTCTTCTCTCTTTAGCTTCTGTGTTCAGTGAATCATAGTTGAAATATTTGTGGTATCGTTATAGTTTCCTCAACACTTCTTTCTCAGTATTGCTATCTCTTCTAGTTTGTCTGCTGGTATTTGTGGTATCGTTATAGTTTCTCATACTTCCTTCAGTGTTGCTATCTCTTCTAGTTTGTCTGCGGGTTTAATTTGAAAACGATAAAAATTGCCTGCTAAAAATAAAAAAAATCTTGTTTCTAGCTACTTTCTCCCAGACATATTCCTCTAGTGCAGCGTTTCCAAAACTAGGGTCTTTGGATCGCCGAGGGTGCGAGGTACTCACAGGTCCTCAAGCGCTTGAAGCAATATTTTGATCTTTGACATTTCAAACAGAAAATAAAAACTTGTATAAAACAGTGGTAAACTAGTTCTCGACTAGGACCAGACCGGAGTCTATATGTCTGATAGGAAAAAATGAAAGATCATTTGAAGATTCACGCAGTCTGAGAAATTGAAGCCAGCTTGACTGTTGGTGTGGTGTAATAATAACGCCATTGCTAGAAGAACGTTATTAAGTAAGTAATTGGCTGAAATGATCTTGGGAAATATATGATAAATAATGTTGACGTGCAATGTATTTTGCTACAATACATATAGGCTGAGCTTCAGGATGGATCACTGGCTGAAATCGAAATGCAAATGTACTAATGATGATAATGATGGCGCATCTTTTCGAGACTTCCTGGTTATTAAAATGTTAAATTGCAGACATTGTTTAACATTGCAACACCCATATAATTCATTCATGTCCATTTTCATATATAGAAACGTCTGGGGGTCCGGGTAACAAAATGTTTTTAAAAGGGGGTCACCAGTAATGCTAAGTTTTGGAACCGCTGTTCTAGAGCAATGGTTCTCAACCTTTTCTCATCTGTACACCCTTATTATATACGTTTCTATTAATGTATACATTCTGTTTAAAGTCCCTGTTTTTTAAATCATAATTTTTTGCTCAGTATCTTGCTTAAAGTAAAATATAAGAAATATGGTAATTAGCAGTGAAATGAAAGCTGATGCACTAAAAGTACAAACCTCAGATTTCATTTGACAGTATTTATTCAACAGAAGCTTGCTCGAGTGCCCAGCGTGTTCGTAGCGCGTTGGACTACGGGTGACTAATCCTCTGTAAGTGCTGGTTCAACTACAGAGTTCCCCAGATTTACGGTGTTTGTGGCACCGTGTCGAAGGGTTACGATGTCCATGACACCAAACTGAAGAGCTTTCAGCTCAAGTGCTTCTGGATAAGATAAAAAAAACAAAAACAAAAAAAGCAAACAAACAGAAGCTTAATTTGACAGTATTCATTGAAGAGAAGCTTAATTTGTCAAACAGACATTACACCAAATAACATTACGGGTAGTCATTTCAGACCTTAGGTATGAAGTGCCAGTCACTTTTTCATATTTCTAGACCCTATTCTGTATGAGATAGGAGGCACATTCCTTTCCTGCTGTGTGAAACATGGAGTGTATGATTCAAACCCCAACCCCCTTGAGGCTGTGACAATAAGGCGAAAGCTTATGCATTACGATAATCCGTCCCACAAAAGAAAGCCATATACTAGTGGTTTGAAATATTGTTAATGAGATTATTAAAGCTTGTATTGATGGATTTAGTTTCTAGAAAACAGGTTCAACAGATGGTAGATACAGTCTCAAATTCAGAGTTTGTTGTTTCGGAACTAACGTTTTGCATTACGTTTTTACTTTATTTGATTCCCCCAATTCGGATTATTTTACGTCCACCCCGAGCGGCCCGAACGTACCCTTTAACGGCCAAGCACGTAACCCCTGAACGAACTAACACGTATCCCGACCGGCGCAGCACGCATCAATGGGGTATGCTTACTATGGGTTGGAAACCAATGCTCTAAAGTGAATATAGAAACGGCTACGCTGTGGCAAAAATCGTTCAGATATTTTTAGTTGTCATTATTTTAATGCTTTCTTTAAACTTTCCGTTCAATGATCCTTAGTTTGAATGTATGTGGGACTACCACAGTGCCCATTATTTCCTTCAGTGATGGTAGCTCTCCTGACTTATCCTCGGGTTCACACTTGAAGCGTTGGAAAATGGCGGATAGAACTAAAAACAATTCCATTTTAGCCAGAGCTTCTCCCAGACAAACTCTTCTACCAATAGAAAATGGAATCAGTTCTTCTCTGTTGATGAGAGCCCCGTTTTTATCAATGAATCTTTCAGGTCGAAAGTTTTCTGGATCTCCCCAGATGTTCTTGTCGTAGTGGACAGAGTCCAGGATAGGCCAAACAATGCACCCTTTTGGGAAACTGAATCCACCATATTCAAATGATGAACTAACTTCACGTCGGAAGCCAACAGGAACCAGACTAGACATACGTTGGGTTTCCATAATGACTGCATTCAGATATGTTAACTTGGGTTTGTCAGTCATATTTGGTACACGTTCAGTTCCCACAACGGTCTCAATTTCATGGAATATCTTCTCCTGTACATCTGGATAGTGTAGCATGTAAAGAAGGCACCACAAAATGGTTGTGCTGATTGTTTCTGTCCCAGCACAAAACAGAGCTTTTATAGTAACGACTAAATTGTCTTCATCCAAATTAGTACTTGTTCCACTATTTTTCATTTTATTCATGTGCTTGAGATAGGCAGCAATAAAACTTTGTGACTCTTCAATATCATCGACTTCTTCCCGACATTGTCGAATGTAGGGTTTTGTGTATTCTTCATTTATCTGTTTACATGCTCTAACCCAATTCTTAATATTGAAAAAATCTCCAGGAAGTAACCGAACCTGTTTGAACGGTGATAACATCATCATGTTTCCAAAGTATTTGATGAAAATTTCTATCGAAGCAACTAAATTGCCAAATTCTGGATCAGTGTAATCAAACCTTTTCCCTACTGAAACAGAAGAAATGACATTGCAAACTGCACAGTTAAAAAGTTCTCTGACATCTGTTGGTTTTTCTTTCAAATCTGACAATGTCTTAAGTAAAACTGAAACCTCATCTTGTATTTTGTTTGCCATTAAATTTTTCCCCATTCCAAAAGAACGAAGAATTGATATGGAAACAGATCTTTGTTCTTTCCAGTTATCGTCTCTACCTGAAGTTATTCCTTTGTTATGTTCATTAGAAGTTCATCCCTATGCTCTGTTGAAGATTGACAATTTGATCGGCATGCTTCACCCAAATTTCTTTGATGTCATTAAAGTTGTTCACCAGGATATGAAGTTGTCCTTTCAGATCCAAGCTGTAGATGTCACCCCCTGACTGTCGCCATTTCTTTAAATTATCACGCAAGTCTCCAAACAACATGAAAAAATGTCCAACAATTGGCCAGGGTTTAACAGGATATGGGGGAACATTAAATCTAGAATAGTCCCGTATAGTCTGTGTCCACAACCAGTAAACGATAAGTGCAGCTAGCAACGCCAGTAGCGACCAGAAAGCGTTGATATCAAATGTTGCCATGTTTAGTAAGTAATCAATGTCCTCTCAACCTGTTAAATAGTAATAACAATAACACTTAATAAGAAATGATAACAAGCAAAATAACACACAATTCAAATAATAGTTATGAAATATATTTGAATATTGTTTCGAGTATAGCCTCGTCGTCTTTTTCTGTAGAAATGGATAAAAGAAATTAATCAATAAACAATAAAATCAAATATATATGTACAGTATTTAAGGAGTTATGCTACAGGATTTCTCAACTTTCTTATCTCTCAATAAAATGATGTGATACATAGCAGTTACTACTAAAGTGGTCTAAAATGAAAATTTAGATATCTTTCGCATTAATAAATTATCGGGTTATCGGGTTGTCATGGAAACGGCAGCTATGTTGGATTGTAAACAACGTCGTACGGTCTCCATACAGAGTGAAATAAATAACAATTGCAATTTTTTTGACTGCACAACCTAAATATACCATATTCTGGCCCACTGACAACTTTAAATTGTTCTGTAACATGTAACTGATCTCTGGGATTGCAACGAATAAGACCTACCAAATTCACGGCCCAAAATAGGACCCCCTGGTTCATAAAAAAATTCATATAAATTTATTTGCTAGAGAAAGGTGCATTTTCTGTTGTCTAAGGGCTTCAATATTAATAATTATATGTCAGGGTCAAATCTCATATTGCTATCTTGAGGATTTCTTTCATGGTGGAAACATACATTACCCACGTTAACGAAATTTACAAATGGGAGAAAACTGTGTTTTAAAAATGTAATGTGAATTTAGTCTAAAGTGTCAGGAAATCGTCCGTTACAGCATACAGTCATTGCCTAGCCTAATTAAATCTAATATATCTGTTAGTACTCAGATCAAGTTTTACAATGATACATGACTCGATTGGGTTAATTGAATGCCATACACTGTATCCAGGGACAAAAGAAAGAGGGTAGGGCTGTTCAAAAATAATTTTGAAGCATTTTTCAGGATCATAAATAAAAACTCTTTGCATAATTTGATTGTAGAGATGCAATACTAACACAATATGATGAATTTGAAAAATCGATATCTATAAGCTATGATGACCCAACTTTCAGTAGTATGACCACTTAATATTTCTTCAAAATGTTCTGCCCATCGTTTCGTCTGCTCGGTATCTGATGTTAGTACTTTACCATCTTTACTCTTGATTGGGCCACCCTTTGAAACAAAAGTTCCAGTAAGTTATTTTAGTGTATTGTATAGCATTTTACTGTTTCCAGTCTTAGCTGCCTTTTCCCTTCTTCAGCCAGTCGATTGACATATGCTCTTTTATTTCTTCTAGCCGCTTTTTTCACTTCCTTGTCTTTTAGTCTATATTCCTCTTTAGCTTGGATTTCATCTGTTGCATCCTTAGTATTAAATATGGCTAGTTTCATCTTTCTTCTTTCTTGAATACATTTCCAGGTGTCATCCTTATAAAGGGTTTTCTGTCTTTCGTCTTTAATCCTGCGTTACTATTGCTGCCCTCAAAGTGTGTCCTTTATCTTGCCAATGCCGATTACAAGCCCGGATGAAAAAGGAGGACTTGTTCGTGAGGCCAGCTACCTCATCACAAGAAATTTAAAGAGCTACAGAAACTTGCAAGAAAAGATAATATACTCGTACAATAGTAATACAAACCTTTTTGTAACAAAACCACTTTGTAATGAAACCACTTATCTTTCATTTAAAACTATAAAACTCATTAGTATTAAACTTGATGAAACCACCTACTTTCTCTTTTACTGTTCTGTTATTTTCTTAAGAATGCTTCCATAAACTTCATAAAGAATCAATAAACATTGATAGCATCGTCTTTAGTAGAAATATTTACTCATGTCAAGGTTAATGAAAGAGATCAAGCCTGGAATATTTGTATAATTTGTTTATATGGTACAAGATTCCGCTGTCCAGAATAGCTAGTCGGATGTAGTGTGCTCGGTTGAATGGAATATTCTGTTTGTTGCGCCGCTTAAATAGGTCTCTTTTATCTACACATCCCCTCTCCCTCCCCCAGCCTCTGCTATTTCGCTAATTTGCAGTTGGAATTTGTTCTTTCTTCAAAATGGTATATAAATTCCGGTATTGGTTTATGTCACTGAAAACTTTGTGGTAAAGTTCCTTCTTGTTATATCATGTTGTTTCTCAACACTTTGCCATCTTTCTTGCTGTTTTTTCTCTTTTGTTGTGAAGTGATTGAATGTAACGTATACAATTGTGAAGTAACTGGTTGTACAGTAAGTAATTGTGAAGTAACTGGTTGTACAGTAAGTAATTGTGAAGTAACTGATTGTACAGTAAGTAATTGTGAAGTAACTGATTGTACGTAAGTAATGTAAGTAACTGCTTTGGCTAAGTACTGAAGAACATTGTCAGTAAGTAATGTGTAACTAGTTGTACAGTGTAATTGTGATAACTGATTGTCATATATTTGACTGTTGCTGTTGTAAGTCTTGTAGTGTTGTAAATGATTAATGTACAGTAAGTAATTGTGAAGTAACTGATTGGACAATAAGTAATTGTGAAGTAACAGGTTGTACAGTAAACGTCCAGCAACTAGCCGTACCTGTTTGATGATGATTGAGGAGCCTACTTACACATCTGTTCTGTTGCTCTTTTCTGGCCACTTCAATCCACGCTTTTGCTATCTAGCTGCTGACGTGATTTAGATGAAAGACCGGGGTCAAAGGCGCAAGTAAGCGGCGCGCCAGGATTAGAGAGATGGCTCTAATTCCTGTCCTCACCTCCACGTGGTGACCCTGGTAACAGACGGTGGTTCCAGGCTGGCCAAGAGGGCAAGTGCTGTGGGAGAGCTACTCTGGGGCAAGTAGAGATGCAAAGGTAGTCATGCTGATGGGATTCGCCCGCAACACAGACGAGCGAACTTCCAGAGTGACTATTAATGCTCGCCTCTCCCGGTCGAAGGAAAAGCTTAAACGACACATGTGGAACCTCGCGGGGCGGAACTCCGAGCCCACGCATTCTCTCACTTGTTGCGTATTTCTTGAGCCGATGAGAATGCTGGGTGATGAGTTGGACCGCGCGCCGGTCCACATGGGTTCAAAGTTCGAATCAAAACCATCGAAGAGAGGTTGACCCGCGTGTGGCGAAATTCGGAGCCCACGCATTCTCTCTCTTGTTGCGTACTCTCTAGAGTCGATGCGAATGCCGGGTGATGAGTTGGACCGCGCGTTCGAATCGAATCAAATCCATCGAAGAGAGGTTGACCCGCGTGTGGCGAATTTCGGAGCCCAAGCATGTTCACTCTTGCGTACTTTCTTGAGACGATGAATGTGCTGGGTGATGAGGTGAGTTGCACGTGGGCAACATGGGGCAAACTCGGATTTCGGACAGCCTAGTGAAGAAACAATTGTTAAGAGAAATAAAATTCAGACAAGTAAAGTATTTTGGGCACATAAAAGACATGACACCATGATAAAACATTTACTAGAGGGAAAGTTGAGGGGAGAAGAGCAAGAGGAAGACCGAGAGATAAGTGGGAGGAAACTTTAAGAAATGGACAGGTTACAGTCTGGCAGTGTGCAACGCCAAGACGAAAGACAGAGGATGCTGGAGATTCATTGCAGCCAATCTTCGATGTGGAGACGGCACCTGATGATGATGATGAGTAGGAATTGACGGAAACGGTGAGGTAGGCACCAGGGCAAAGCGAACGCGCACACGGACGTGCAAGGGCGGCGCCACATGTGGCGAAAAATGTGAGCACGAAAAAGATGATGGTGACAGGGCATCAGGGCAGGACTAGCACGCACGCTGGCAAAAGTCGTAGTGGGCCTCATCGAGGGGCAGGCACGGCAAGAAGGTGCGCGTCCCACCCAGTAGAACAACTGGTAAACCCAGCAGAGACAAAACCAGTGCAAGCATCGCAGCAGCATTGCAGCAGCATCGCAGCAGCATCTAAAGAATGATTGAGTTCTTGATTTCTATATTTAAAAACGTGTGGCGTTCGGTTATTTCCAACCTTCACATTTCTATCTTGCTTTCTCCATCTTGTGCCTTTTAATCCCCGTTTGGAACATAAGTTATCAATCAACTCATGCTAGTTCATGGTTGTTTAGATTTAGTAGCTAAAGTTTTCTTTGGAGTTGTCAGCCCCAAGCCGAACCATACCTATATTACCTCTTACGACATGCCTTGTAGATCACATTGCTAATATTCATTGCATCACTTGTGGGCCCCAGTAACAAGCATGTTTTTGCATTTCCATATCATCACAATAAACCTCATTTTAAAACCGTGTAGTCACTCACTTAAAGTATGGTTCTCACATCTTTAAATATTTGAAGAAAAAGTTGAGCATAAATTGTCAAGAAGACTACAGCACAATCACTTGATAAGAAACATTAGAAGATGAAAAAGAACAATTTATTATAAAGTACCATCAAGTCAAGTGGTTGGGAGTGCTAAATATTTATTGCAAATTAAATCGAATGTGAAAATGACAATACATGCATCGTTCAATCAGTTTAATTATATGTTTTAGCACATGTTATACAGGGTGTTCAAGATAATTGCAGCCCCATTAACAATTCGAAACTTGCCAGGTACACATTGAGTTGTGATTATTTACTATTTAAACCGGTTCTGACTAGCTCGTCCTACGTCACATTTGTTCATCACCCCTTCCCGCACTACAATTACACACCGTCACACAACCTTGACGTACACTACGTCATAACTGAACCTTCTCATTTCCATACATATATGCCAGATTAGCTCCATTCACGGGCTGCTTTTAAGTTGAACACCCTGTATTATTTCAAAGATGTATTCAGTTTGTTGTTTTATAAATGACTTAAGACAGTAATTGAAGAGATAGCATGTCATGTGATAAATGACTTAAGACGGTAATTGAAGAGATAGCATGTCATGTGATAAATGACTTAGGACGGTAATTGAAGAGATAGCATGTCATGCGATAAATGACTTAAGACGATAATTTAAGAGATAGAATGTCATGTGATAAATGACTTAAGACAATAATTTAAGAGATAGCATGTCATGTGATAAATGACTTAAGACAGTAATTTAAGAGATAGCATGTCATGTGATAAATGACTTAAGACAATACTTTAAGAGATAGCATGTCATGTGATAAATGACTTAAGACAGTAATTTAAGAGATAGCATGTCATGTGATAAATGACTTAAGACGGTAATTGAAGCGATAGCATGTCATGTGATAAATGACTTAAGACGGTAATTGAAGAGATAGCATGTCATGTGATAAATGACTTAAGACGGTAATTGAAGCGATAGCATGTCATGTGATAAATGACTTAAGACGGTAATTGAAGCGATAGCATGTCATGTGATAAATGACTTAAGACAGTAATTTAAGAGATAGCATGTCATGTGAAAAAATGAAAATCGTAGCACATCCTTTACATGACGTTGCCATAAGCTACAGTAAACGAGTCATTGATTTTCTAGACACCACTTATACGTTCAGTAGTTTATCATTGCTTTCTGAACGGTAAGGTCTATTTCTACCGTTCGTAAAATCTAGGGGAACTAATTTTCCTCCAAATGTAACTTTGTGGTGTTTGAACCAGGTACTCTTGTGTTGTAATCCAGCTTTCTATCACTGAGCTACAGACGCACACACAAACGATGTAGCAGTGTTTTATAGAGAAAATGATTTCGTTAAACATGTTTCTAACCATCTAAGCGATAATATATCATGTAGCATTGTTTTTATGATCCAGATCAACGACTACAAGCTTTAGATAGGAAGTGATAGCAACGACTACAAGCTTTAGATAGGAAGTGATAGCAACGACTACAAGCTTTTAGATAGGAAGTGATAGCAACGACTACATGCTTTTAGATAGGAAGTGATAGCAACGACTACAAGCTTTAGATAGGAAGTGATAGCAACGACTACAAGCTTTAGATAGGAAGTGATAGCAACGACTACAAGCTTTAGATAGGAAGTGATAGCAACGACTACAAGCTTTAGATAGGAAGTGATAGCAACGACTACAAGCTTTAGATAGGAAGTGATAGCAACGACTACAAGCTTTAGATAGGAAGTGATAGCAACGACTACAAGCTTTAGATAGGAAGTGATAGCAACGACTACAAGCTTTAGATAGGAAGTGATAGCAACGACTACAAGCTTTAGATAGGAAGTGATATCAACGACTACAAGCTTTAGATAGGAAGTGATAGCAACGACTACAAGCTTTAGATAGGAAGTGATAGCAACGACTACAAGCTTTAGATAGGAAGTGATAGCAACGACTACAAGCTTTAGATAGGAAGTGATAGCAACGACTACATGCTTTAGATAGGAAGTGATAGCAACGACTACATGCTTTAGATAGCAAGTGATAGCAACACTACATGCTTTAGATAGCAAATGATAGCAACACTACATGCTTTAGATAGCAAATGATAGCAGCAAAGACAACAACAACAACATTATTAGCAATAAGGATATAAGCTTTACAGTTCGTTTGTTAGTTATTCTCTACGGGCAACGAACTGCATCTGAAAATCTGTACACATACAAACAACTGCATACGATTCCTTCAGAGATGGTAGTTCAGCGTTTTCACCAACAAGTTTAAAACTGAAACGCTGAAACATTGCAGATAAAAATAAGAACAATTCCATTCTTGCAAGACTTTCTCCAAGACAAATTCTTCTACCAATACAAAATGGAATCAGTTCTTCTCTGTTAACGAGAGCTCCATTCTTATCGATGAACCGTTCAGGTCGAAATACTTCAGGGTCTCCCCAAATTTTTGTGTCATAATGAACTGAATCAAGTATTGGCCACATTACGCTACCTACTGGAAAAGTAAATCCACGGTGTTCAAATGATTTACTGACTTCTCGTCGTAATCCAGTAGGAACTACACTAGCCATTCGTTGTGTTTCCATAAGAACCGCATTCAAGTAGGGAAGATTAGATCTATCGGCCATGCTAGGGAGTCTGTCAGTCCCTACAGTAGCTTCAATTTCGTTGTAGACTTTCTCTTGTACATGAGGATAATGCAACATGTAGAGAAGACACCACATAATTGTCGAACTTGTACTTTCAGTTCCAGCAACAAACATTGTTCGAATTATTGCAACTAAATTCGCTTCGCTTAAATCAGATTTTACTCCTTTCTCGTTCCTTATTCTCATTTCCTTCAGATAAGCTGTAATAAAATTATGTGGTTCGTCATCCTCATAAGAAATTTCTTGAAATTTTAATATTTGTGTTTTCACAAACCCAGACACATTTAACGCAGCTTTTGCCCATTTCTTCGCATGTAACAAATCCCAGGGTAAGTAATAGAGCTTCTTAACTGGAGTTAATAAGATTGTTGTCATTCCATACTTGATTATATTTGTAATAGATTCTAAAATACTAACAAAACGTGAATCATCATGATGGAATCGTTCTCCCACAACAACAGAACAAATAACGTTGGAAACACTTGAATTTAAAAGTGATTTAGGATTTACTGGTTGTCCTTTCAAAGCAGAAATCTTCTCATTAAGATAGGAGACTTCTTCTTGAATTTTGACTGCCATTAAATTCTTTCCCATTCCAAATGATCGAAGAATAGATACAGAAGTTGTTCTTTGTTGTTTCCAGTTGTCATCTTTTGCTGCTACAATTCCTTTGTTTTCTTCACATAAGATATCATTTGTGAAACTGTGTGGTGTGTTGATAATATTATCGGAATATTTGTTCATGATTTCTTTAATATCTTCATAGTCATTAACAACAATGTTTAATTGTCTCCCAATACATAAACTGTAGATACTGCCTGATTTATTTCTCCATACTTTCATCTTATCGCGCATATTTCCACTAAGCATAAGAAAGTGTCCCAGAATAGGCCATGGTCGAACAGGAAATGGAGGTATATTTTCAATTGTGCAGGAAATTCTGCTCTTTGTCCAGAGCCAAAACATTGAGATGACGGCTACAGTTCCTACCAGTAACCAGGATGAGATGATACTATGTAGATATTCTGGATTCATGATATCAGAGACGTTGATCTGATATAGAAGAAAATATGATGTTAGCAATTTGATTTAACAATGTCAAGAAAATACAAAACTAAAATATATTTATGAAAGGGGTGAGCGAAAACTCTGGTATTGACCTTGGTAAGATTCACACTTTGACCACGTTCCGTAATTTTATGAAACGGCGGACATGAAATGAAAATCGTGGCATATCCTTTACAGGACGTAGACATCAACTACAGTAAATGAGTCGTTGATTTTCTAGGCACCACTTATACGTTCAGTAGTTTGCCATTGTTTTCTGAACGGTGGGGTCTGTTTTGTTTTTTAAAATACTAAAATTAAAAATATTGAGAGCATGCATTTTTCCAGTGGCTACTTATGGTTGTGAATCATGGACTATTACACAAAAATTAAGAACGAAAATCCAGTCCTTCAAAACTAAATGCTACAGAAAGATCCATGCGAATAGCATGGACATAAAAAGAAAGAACACTGATGTCCTGAAAGAACTAAATGTTAAAGAGAATTGGCTGATAAACAACATACTATACAGACAAATTACATACTTTGGTCCCATCAAGCGTCACGATGGCCTGGAAAGAACAATACTAGAGGGCAGGGTCCCAGGACGCAGAGGCAGACCAAGAAGAAGATGGCTACAAGATATTAAAAAACCATGAACATGACCATCCACGAAGTGGGTGAGCTGCCAAGAGACGAGTGAATTTCAGATGTGCTGCAAAGAGAGCAACGTCCTATAAAGGATACGCACCTTGATGATGAGGTCTATTTTTACTTTTTTTTTTTAAATCCCACACAAGCGAATTTACTTCCAAACTTGCGGATTTGAACCAGATACGTTTGGGTATGTGATCGCGCTCACTAGTACTTGAGCTACACACTGTCACGATGAAATAGCTACTATCGTCATATGTCAGCATATACACAAATATGTGTGTCTGTAGATTTGTGTTTTGTTTGAATGGGAATATTGAAATTCTATTTCTTCATTTTCTTCCTCTAATCTTGTTCTGCCTTAAAGCGCCTAGATAAACAAAATATTTATAGAACGGGTTCTCGTGTACCCTTCATAAATAGTGTATTTCACTTCCTCTGCTATTTATGTGGTCAACCTTTTGCGTGAAAAAAAAAAAATTAATAATCTGATGCATTGAACCGAAGCACACATAAATTGCGATTACATAGTAAACAACGTTTGAATGTAAACAAGAGCACTGTTAAGATAAGGAAAACACCAAAGAAGAAGTTATTCAAATATAAACAAAACAACAATTCTAATGTGTAAACATAAGCACGTGATACATCCAGGAATGCATCAGTGAAATAATGTATAACATTTATACATGGATATGTACCACTG
Organism: Arion vulgaris; assembly: GCA_020796225.1. NCBI lineage: Eukaryota > Metazoa > Mollusca > Gastropoda > Stylommatophora > Arionidae > Arion > Arion vulgaris. Next base: position 9,650,234 of record CM036759.1, on the reverse strand, counting down.
GTATATACAAATGAGAAAATATCACCAAATTATTCTTACATACTGAAGAATACAATACAGACACTCAAATATAAACTGACAGGAAGAAGACACCATAATAAACTGCAGGTTGTACAACTTTTACTTTCTGGTTTTATTGGTGAAAGCTGTTGGTTATGTAAGGTAGAACAAGATATTGATTTTAATGAGAGCAATTATTTAAAAAATTATTGCTACCACTAACACTTATTGTTGAAAGTAGAATAAAAGGGTTGCATCTGTCAATCGAAACTCAACTATTAACTGGGAAGTGTTCTTATGTTCACGCACAGCCAACTACAAACTAATACGGCCAGCGGACTCAGGTAAACATTCTAGAAAATAAGACCACACCCGTCACGTGACGTCGCATTCCAGTACTGTTGTATATAGACGAATTCATTTTAAAATCAACACACCATGCTAAATCAAGGTTATATTATGCAAAACAAGTTCAGTTTAACAATAAGGAATATCAGTATTATTAATATTTTTCATCAATAAATAGCTATAGACTCATAGAATTAAGTAAAATTGCAAAACAGCCTGCAGTGTTTTATCAAACATATATAAAACCCATCCCCCTAATCAAACTAGGTTGGGTTTCCCCGGTGAGTTATGCTGCCCTATTTTAAAGTTAGCTGGGGTTCACACGACCTTATTTTCCAGTTCTTCAACAATATTTGTGTACCTTCCAACCCCTCTCTTTCGTTGTGTGTTTCAGACAAGTGCATATCTGCTTATGTTGTTCCATTGTTTGTTGAAGATGTGCTCAATGCATTGCTACTTTCTCGCTGTATTCTTCAGTAGTAATAGTTTATGCTATATTTTCTCTCATGGGATCTATGTGACTTTGTGGTTAAGCCGTTGTCTGACGCTTGAAGATCGTGGGTTTGAATGCTAACCGCGACTTTCTGTTAACGTGGGCATTTTTTTTGAAACTGCTAGACTTCTTATCGATGGTACGGATTTCGCGCAATACTACTGTTTGTGGCGTGTGATTCCTTCAGAGTACGACGGAGAAATATGGAGAATAACAACTAGGTGAATTGATATCAGCTCCTCGTCATTAGTTCCTTCAGACCTCCCACGCCTCCATTTATCTGTTTTTTTTGCCATCTCTCTTTCCTATTGCTGACTCCTAATATTTCTATGTTTACTTCAATATTATGTCTCCATCGTTTTCTTAGTCTGTCTCGTTGTTTCTTCCCCTTCCTGGTTTTTTTTTGTATATGCTATTTTACGCTCTCTGTTCTCTATCATTCTCTCCATATTTCCCTGCCATCGCAAAGTAATAAACTTTCATAATGGTAATAATTAATGATTTACATTATTTTAAAATGTCCTTATTGTTTCGCTTCCCCCAACCTCTTATTTTCATCTTGTTATTTTTTCGACCATTTTTTCTATATTCATTATAATATAACTACATATAAATGACTTGTGATATTCTCATACAAACCATTTCAATATGTTGTATGTTTGTTAAAATTGAGGCTGAAATATTTGCGCTCTTTCTATTGCTGCTTTCCGCATGGGTTTGTTGGAGTTCTTTGACATATTTTGTATTCACTAGGTTCTTCTTCTTTTGTCTAATCATGTTTTGCAACACATCGTCAGGATAAGAAGAGATTTATAGAACGGGCTTTTGTGTGCGTTTCTCTAATCCTTTTTTCCGGTTTTGTCTCAGAGCATCAGGAAAAGAAGAGATTTATAGAACGTACATCTGTGTGCACTTAATGAGTAGTGTTTTTTACTGCCTCTGTTATTTCTGTGGTCCATCTTTTACGTAAACGACATATTTAGTGAGCAATGTTGTCTAAATAAACAAACTAACGTGGCTTGTTTTTTTCTTGTTGTCCCCAGGTAAAAGTGACGATGACAAGGAACCGGAGTATATTGAGGCCACAGAGGATGAGGTGTCTGAACTGGGAAAGCCAAGCTTGGGAGAGACTACTATTCTAACCATTTACATTAAGGAGTCTCATGAGTTTAAGGTCAGGAAACATATCACATATAAATTTGAACAGCTGATTTAAAAATATTTTCTCTATCTTATAAATTCAAAGAAAGTACATTTGTTTATTCCTGATATAAACATTATTATTGCATTTCTCTCCTACGTTTTACGTTACATAGTATCTGCAAGTAATTTATCTATACCGCTCTATCCTAAGCAACTTGTTCAATCCCTTCTATGGAAATGAATCCGATATTTCTTGCCTCTCTCAGTAAAGTGTGTTTCAGGGTTTCCCTAGGGCTACTTTTCTTTCTTGAACCCCTCGCCTCCTTCTTCACTGCATGCTTTGGGATGCTTTGGTAATTTATCAGAGTGTGCCCAAGCTACCTCCACATTCTCAGAGTATGTTCAACATATCTCCAAATTCTTAAAGTATTCCCAACATAGCTAGACCTCCTTGGAGTTTACCCAACATATCTCCATCTTCTCAGAGTGTACCCAACATATCTCCATCTCCTCAGAGTGTACCCAACATATCTCCATCTCCTCAGAGTGTACCCACCATATCTCCATCTCCTCAGAGTGTACCCAGCATATCTCCATCTCCTCAGAGTGTACCCAACATATCTCCATCTCCTCAGAGTGTACCCAGCATATCTCCATCTCCTCAGAGTGTACCCAGCATATCTCCATCTCCTCAGAGTGTACCCAGCATATCTCCATCTCCTCAGAGTGTACCCAGCATATCTCCATCTCCTCAGAGTGTACCCAGCATATCTCCATCTCCTCAGAGTGTACCCAGCATATCTCCATCTCCTCAGAGTGTACCAGCATATCTCCATCTCCTCAGAGTGTACCCAACATATCTCCATCTCCTCAGAGTGTACCCAGCATATCTCCATCTCCTCAGAGTGTACCCAACATATCTCCATCTCCTCAGAGTGTACCCAACATATCTCCATCTCCTCAGAGTGTACCCAGCATATCTCCATCTCCTCAGAGTGTACCCAGCATATCTCCATCTCCTCAGAGTGTACCCAGCATATCTCCATCTCCTCAGAGTGTACCCAGCATATCTCCATCTCCTCAGAGTGTACCCAGCATATCTCCATCTCCTCAGAGTGTACCCAACATATCTCCATCTCCTCAGAGTGTACCCAGCATATCTCCATCTCCTCAGAGTGTACCCAGCATATCTCCATCTCCTCAGAGTGTACCCAGCATATCTCCATCTCCTCAGAGTGTACCCAGCATATCTCCATCTCCTCAGAGTGTACCCAGCATATCTCCATCTCCTCAGAGTGTACCCAGCATATCTCCATCTCCTCAGAGTGTACCCAGCATATCTCCATCTCCTCAGAGTGTACCCAGCATATCTCCATCTCCTCAGAGTGTACCCAGCATATCTCCATCTCCTCAGAGTGTACCCAGCATATCTCCATCTCCTCAGAGTGTACCCAGCATATCTCCATCTCCTCAGAGTGTACCCAACATATCTCCATCTCCTCAGAGTGTACCCAGCATATCTCCATCTCCTCAGAGTGTACCCAGCATATCTCCATCTCCTCAGAGTGTACCCAACATATCTCCATCTCCTCAGAGTGTACCCAACATATCTCCATCTCATCAGAGTTTACCTCTAACATTTATTCTCATTGTTACTGCCAACTCCATCTCTAGAGTGTACCTACATTGATAAATTTCCTCAGAGGATCCCAACTATATTCCGAGTCTCCTTTCAGATTAGCTCCAGCAATCTCCATCTCTAAAAGAAAATGACCCAGGGAAAATCTCCATCTCTCAATGTACAATGTCTGCAATTCCATTCTACAGAGGTTCTCAGCAGATGCGCCATCTTCATCATCAGCAGTTCGTTTAAATTTCCAGCATATCTCCATCTGAGATCAGATGTGAATAAAATCTACCAACATATTCCATCTCCCAAGATGTTCAGCCAATTACATTATTATTTTTCTCAGAGTTATTATTCACATCTCCTCAGAGGGACCAGATATCTCCATCTCTGAGTGAATGAGCCAGAATATTCCATCTCTCAGAACATGTACTCAGCATTCTCATATCTCAGTGTGTAACAAATATCTCCATCTCCAGAGTGAAACAGCATATCTCCATCTCTCAGAGTGTACCCAGCATATCTCCATCTCCTCAGAGTGTACCCAGCATATCTCCATCTCCTCAGATGTACCCAGCATATTCCATCTCCTCAGAGTGTACCCAGCATATCTCCATCTTTTCTTGATATAAACATGCAACATGTTAAACGTATTATCAAACTTTCTAATATTTATTTGGTTGTTTTCCTGCGACCAACATCATTGAGGGTTATCACTCACATTGACAACATCATTGAGGGTTATCACTCACATTGACAACATCATTGAGGGTTATCACTCACATTGACAACATCATTGAGGGTTATCACTCACATTGACAACATCATTGAGGGTTATCACTCACATTGACAACATCATTGAGGGTTATCACTCACATTGATAAAGTGTCAACTAGAGCAGCGATTCCCAAACTTTGTATTACCGAGGTCCCTCTTTTAAATTCATTTGGCTGCCGCAGATCCCCACAAAATTCTAAATATGAAAATGGACAGGAATAAATTATATGTGTCTAACAATAGTAAACAATGTCTGCAATTCAACATTTTAATAAACAAAAAGAGTTTTCCTTTGGAAGAAGATGCGCCATCATTAGCATCATCAGCACGTTTGCGTTTAAATTTCAGCCAGCGATCCATCCTGAAGATCAGCCAAAATGATTGGAATAAAATCAAATGAACGCCAACAATATTTATCCTACCTTTCCCAAGATCGTTTCAGCCAATTACTTACTTAAATTTTATTCTTCTAGCGATGGAGTTATTATTGCAGAGGCGTCACAGGCTAGAGAGAGAGAGAGAGAGAGAGAGAGGTGTTTGTGTCTGATAAAAAAATGAGAGCTTTCAGAAATTATATAAATTCTTGTGACAGATTACAATGGTGACATAAGGGCTATTGCTATTTATAATATCAGTTGTGTAACAAATAGTCTACTACTCTACCCGATTGTAAAAATAGCCTACTGCTCTACCATGATTGTAACAAATAGCCTACTGCTCTACCATGATTGTAACAAATAGCCTACTGCTCTACCATGATTGTAAAAAATAGCCTACTGCTCTACCATGATTGTAACAAAGAGTTTTTTAACCGATGGATTGACTTCATTGCACCGGCTTTTACCCCATATGAATCGGTCACTCTCCGCAGCAATGGCACGCCACTTGCCGAGAGTATGTCACAAAGCACGAACTCTAGCTCAGTAACACTCCTTGGGTCTCTGGAAAAACTGCACTCGTGAACACAACGACACGGTCCGGATTCGAACAAACGACCTTCGACTCACAAGACAAAGGGTTTAACCAGTTTGCCACAGAGACCCCCAATGATTGTAACAAATAGTCTACAGCTCTACATGATTGTAACTAGATACAGCTCTACCATGATTGTAACAAAAAGTCTACAGCTCTACCATGATTGTAACAAAAAGTCTATAGCTCTACCATGATTGTAACAAATAGTATACAGCTCTACCATGATTGAGAGCCGCTGTAGCGTAGTTGTTAGTGAACTCGCTTCTCAAGGCTGCCCGGTTCGCCAAGACCCAATGACTAGACAAATTTAAAGTTTGCTACAGACCCCATGATTGTAACAAATAGTTACAGCTCTACCATGATTGTAACAAAAGTCTACAGCTCTACCATGATTGTAACAAAAGTCTATAGCTCTACCATGATTGTAAAAATAGTATACAGCTCTACCATGATTGAGAGCCGCTGTAGCGTAGTTGTTAGTGAACTCGCTTCTCAAGGCTGGTGGTCTGGTTCAGCTCCGCAATGCGCGTGAATTTTTCCGACCGCGACGGTCTCAGGTCGACCCAGCCTCAACTGGGTACAAGACATGCTCTGGGAAAGTAAAGGCAACCGGCGTGATGCTGACCACATCACCCATCGTGTGCCGACGGTCAATGAAAATACAGACCTAACACTGTATTGACCTATATACCATGAGGTATGAAAGGTTCCTTTACTTTTTTACTTTTTTCTACCATGATTGTAACAAATAATCTACAACTCTACCATGATTGTAACAAATAGTCTACAGCCTACCTATGATTAGTAAATACAAATTCTCAACTTATCTACTATTTTTGAAACAAATGATCTACTATTATACTGCTATGTAGCATTCGATTTAATGCCTAAAGTGTAGAGAAGGAAATCACAGAAGTTGACGTCTGGGTGACCAAACCACAGGTGACTATGATCTTACTCCAGTTAAACATGATAATCCTCTCTTGGGCTTGGAAGAGCCATCTACTATAGCAGAGTGGTTGTTTTCTTTGCAGGTGCGTGGTTTTAGATTTAAACTCTTTAATTAGAGTGTCATTTTTTCTGACTGTAATTTCTCTCATGTCGACCGAACCCATTGTAAAATGTGTACAAGAGAACCACTTAAGTGTAATGTTAATCTGTGCAATTATGACCTTTTCACAATTGAACGTTACAGAAAATTACGTGTCGAGCATTGTATCCTCATCTATTCCAGATTGTACGAAAACGGCGACTGGTTGAACGAATTAGAGCGCGGTTCTCATGAGGGAAACCTGGGTTCAATCCATGGTAAGGCCAAGGATTGCTTTTTTCTGTCGCGGTCATAACAGAAAAATCATAACCTGATCAGTTGTGCGGCGACTGCAATAGTCATGCGTCCATTACATTTCAAGCTCATGTCCCTCGGTCCTACACCGCCTTAAATAGCGGTATTACAGAAAGTCTTATCTTATCTTAACCACATTTGCCGTGAAGCGTCGTGGGGAGAGTTAGTTTCCTATCTTGTGCCAGGTGTGTTGCGCTTGACGTTGTCAGTCCATGCTTTCGCAGGGACTCTGAGATGTTATCTATCCATCGTGTTCTTGGCCTGCCTCGTGCTCTGCGCCCTGAGCGTCGATTATTATAGGCACGTGATGGTAGTAAATGTGGTTCCATTCTCATTAAATGGCCGAAACACTTGAATCTTTGCTTCTCGATGTACTGTATGCATGGTATAGTACAACGATGCTTCTGATATTCTCGTTTCTCAATCTATCTCGCCTTGTAACGTTGACAGCTTTTCGTAGACATCTCATTTCACATTTTGTAATCTTTCTTTCTAGTGTCTTAGTCAGGGGTCATGTTTGGCACTGATAGCAGAGAGTTGGAATAAATATGCAGTTTATCAGTTGTCGTTTGACTGCCATGTTAATGCTTGGATGTTTTAATAGTGGTGACAGTTGGTATATCACTGCATTTGCCTTCTGGTATTACAGAAAGTAACGACATCTTATTTGAATGAAAACGGCTTTTGTATTCGCTTTGACTTACTTATAATTATATTCTTTTTATACAGTCAACTGTGGACAAACTTCTGAAAAAAGCCAACGTGTCCCTGGTGGTCGGAACATCGTCATGGCGAGAGTATAGACGCACACTGTGGCCCAGTGAGTGCTGCAATACTGTGAGCCCAGGTCAGTGCTGTCTACGTAGCCAGGCGAGTCGTCAATTACTGTGAGCCCAGGTGGTGATGTTGTGAGCCCAGCGAGTGCTGTCAATTACTGTGAGCCCAGGTGAGTGCTGCATACTGTGAGCCCAGGTTGCTGTCAATTACTGTGAGCCCAGGTGAGTGCTGTCATCTGTGGCCCAGGTGAGTGATGTCAATTACTGTGAGCCCAGGCGAGTGCTGTCAATTACTGTGAGCCCAGTAGTGATATCATGTGGAGGGGACGATGTCAATACTGTGAGCCAGTGGTGATATGTGAGCCCAGGTCAGTGCTGTCAATTACTGTGAGCCCAGGTCAGTGCTGTCAATTACTGTGAGCCCAGGTGAGTGATGTCAATTACTGTGAGCCCAGGCGAGTGCTGTCAATTACTGTGAGCCCGGTAGGTGTCATCTGTGAGCCCAGGTCAGTGCTGTCAATTATGTGAGCCCAGGTGATGCTGTCAATTACTGTGAGCCCAGGTGAGTGATGTCAATTACTGTGAGCCCCGCAGTGCTGTCATTACTGTGGCCCAGTGTGATATCAATGTGACCAGGTGACTGATGTCATAAGCCAGGTGGTGTGATTCTGTGAGCCAGGTGGGCTGTCAACTGAGTTACAATAGAAAAACTGAAGAAGATGAAGAAATCATCTTTTACTTTTCTATATATTTATCGAACCCACGATCTTCGACTCACAAGGCAAAGGGCTTAACCACTTTGCCACATAGACCCCCCAATGATTATTACAAATAGTATACAGCTCTACCATGATTGTAACAAATAATTTACAGCTCTATCATGATTGTAAATAATTTAGTCTACATGATTGTAATAAATAGTCTACAGTTCTACCATGATTGTAACAAATAATTTACAGCTCTACCATGATTGTAACAAATAATTTACAGCTCTACCATGATTGTAATAAATAGTCTACAGCTCTACCATGATTGTAACAAATAATTTACAGCTTTTACCATGATTGTAACAAATAATTTACAGCTCTACCATGATTGTAACAAATAATTTACAGCTCTATCATGATTGTAACAAATAATTTAAGCTCTACCATATTGTAACAATATTTACAGTTCTACATTGATTGTAATAAATAGTCTACAGTTCTACCATGATTGTAACAAATAATTTACAGCTCTATCATGATTGTAACAAATAGTATACAGCTCTACAATGATTGTAACAAATAGTATACAGCTCTATCATGATTGTAACAAATAGTATACAGCTCTACCATGATTGTAACAAATAGTTTTCAATGTTCGTATACCAAGTAGGAATAATTTTTATAATTATATTTTCATAGTCTTCTATCTGTTATAAATGTCATTCATTCGGAGAAATTATATCAATGTTGGAGTATTACCTTCCACCGTCGTTCTTTGAACAGTTTTCACTATATATCAGTTATACTCAAGTGGTCAAGTAAGCCACAGTAGCACTGTTGTTAGCGAACTCACCTCTTAGGCTAGAGGTCCAGGTTCAATTCATCAATGGGCTTGGACTATTTTTTCGACCTTAAAGTCTCTCAGGTCAACTCAGCCTAAATTGGGTACCAATACAAGCACTATAAATTAAAAGCGGTCGACGTGATGTTGACCACATCACCATCGTGGGCCGATAGGCAATGAAAAATACGGGCCTAACTCCGTGATACCCAATATACAATCAGGTATGAAGAATAGGTTCCATTATTCTACTCATCAACTGAACAAGTACTCATTTATTTTCATTAATATTTATTTTGTAAAACTTATAAATTATGAAACATTACAATGAATATACAATGAACAAAACACGACCATACACGTCCTGATTTGTAATGCATGTGTTATCACACAGACAACTAACATTAACAAAAACACTCAGTCAAGTATTATTTTTTCTTATGTTAGTTTTCAAACTCAAGTAATTTTTTTAAAGTATTACATTGCAAATATTTTATGTTTTAAAAATTTATATAAATTTGTTTACTTTGTTTCTCTTACGGATTACATTGAATCATCCAGAAGGTAAACATATTCATTGTAAGCTTCACAAATTTGTACAGGAACACATGCCGTGGGGTTTTTATTTGCGTCATTTCTTTATGTTCCATACGGGTTTTGGTTTTGATTGCCATGTGTAGTTTTTTTTTGTTTTTCTAACACAATCTCAATCTGCTATATTTGATTTTTGTTGATTTTTGTTGCACACTGCAGTAACATTAGCTCTTGCTTAACTGCTTTGAAAATAACCATATTTATATGTACATATTTGGTGATGATTATATATAATAGATCAGCTGACTTTGCAATCAACTGCTAGTATATAGTCCCAGAGAGACAGTGGTTTGTCTCTTAAGTTAATTAACAGTTTGTCACAACTATCTAAAAACTAGGTCTCTCACAGTCACTCAGTTATATTCAATTAACTTACACAATGAACTCAAGAACTCGGCTCGTATCGTGATACAACATAAATAGTAAGTTTATATCGACAACATAAATAGTAAGTTTATATCGACAACATAAATAGTAAGTTTATATCGACAACATAAATAGTAAGTTTATATCGACAACATAAATAGTAAGTTTATATCGACAAATATCAACCTATAATAAACAATGGCTCTTCTGTGTTATGCACCTGACAATAATCATAAGTTCAATAGCACAATTCACAAAATAACAACATGGTAATTAACTAATAATATCAATACCTTAATTAAAACAAGGATGTTTTAAACTGCGGTTCTGCGTCAGTACTCCTCCTCTCCTGTTGACTGGAAGTCTGATCGGCTGGTTTTCTTCACTGGATTTCTTTGGACTGCAGTTATTCCGCACAGCTCTCTGTCAGACCAGTCAATGAACCATGTTGAGAACAACTGCTAGTTGCTCGGACAGGACTGACTCTGGACTACAGTGGTTCTAGCGGTCAGCTGATAAGAGCCGTCAAGCATACCGTGTCGAAACACTGCAAATTCACTTCGGACAAGATAGACTCTGGACTACAGTAGTTCTAGTGCTTTGCTGACACGACCAGTCAAACCGTACCGTGCTGAAACACTGCCAATCTCTTCGGACAAGATTGACTTTTTAAGTTCTTAGCAGAACTTCCACTCACTGCTTCAATGGACAAGAGTATTAGCCAGGGCTCTGCTGTCCATCTATGGCCAATTTTGTACTAGGACTGAGACACACATACTACAAGACAAATCAAAGATTCCTTTTCGTTCCTCCAAGTTTTCTGCTTCTGCAAGTATACTGCCTTTTATTTCTCAAGTGCGGTCATCTTGTAAGTCGATCCTTCAATAAATATCGTATGATCGTTGCAAGAGTATATTTAGATTAATCGATATTTTTCTTTCTTCAAATCCTCTAGTAATAGGTTTTCTCTCTCTTCATCACCGTTATTCGATGTCTCACTTTGTTCTGTCAATTCAGTAACTCTGCAGACACGTACACTAAAGTGTCAAATTTGTTTCTATAACATTTTCTTTAAGGTCATGTAGCGGCTCCTTCTGCTCTCTTGTTTTTTGGTTTTTTTCAAAATCTTTTCTGTTGTCTTCGTTCCCGTTTATATCTATCAGGAAGCCTCCTCTCCGTTGATCCTTCTTATGTGTGTCGATGTTTTTCTGGTTTTTATCATTTGACCCGCCCTCGTATTATTTCATGGGACATCTAGTCAAGTGCAAAAACAATACTCACTAATGCGTGAGCGAGATTTGAACCGAGGGCGTATACAATTTTACATACGACCTAGTTAATGTTGTCGTCCGCCCACTTATAGTATATCTAAGTACCAGAAAATGTAACAGTTACTCACTACTGCATGACTGCAGTAACAGTATGAGTATTAAGCTTTACTCTTGTCTTAGATCAAAGTTGTCGTCCGACCACTTGAAGTTTACTTTTAACTAAGTTTCGCGTGCAAAATTGCACTTACTACTTACTAGAACTGAACCGCCCGAGTTGTGATCGGGGCCCAAATTTGGGGTGTAAAGAATGGAACCACTGTTACCTGCACGCATGTCGTAAGAGGCGACTAAGGAGATTTGGATAAAATCGGATGCACGTTTCCTAAACGTGTAGAAATCTATGTGTTTAGGGACCTACCAAACCAATGTGCAACGTATACACGTTCTTGGCAAAGATTAAACATATCACAAAGAGTGATTAAGATTAGTCGTAAAGAACAAACGCGAAGAAGAAGTAGACTAGAACTGACAGTTTAAACCAATAAATATTATTCATGACCCAAGTTAAGGTTTTGTTCGCCCACTATTGTACTAACTAGATATACATAAAGGAAACACGCAAAGGTTTTGTTCGTCCACTTCCGTCCACTATTGTACTAACTAGAAATGCAAAAGGAAACATCCCACACAAAATATAAACACAGTCACGCTGTTAGTAACCTCAATGTGATTGCCCACCTACGTCCGAAATTGAGACAACATGACCTTAGCCATAACCTAAGAAAAATATGAAGGACAGCTATTACTCACCCTCTAACCGTGGTCCCTTTCTAAGACCACCGCCAGCTTGACTGTATCACAGATATACGTATATACACACAGACACATGCACACACTTAAATATATAGTGATGATGATGCTGTGATACACATGTGAAAGCTTTAGTACAAAGAGAATGGGCTCGATGTGTAAAGTCAATTTAGTGGTTGGTATTATAATTGATCCACATATATAAGCCACTATAGTGTTTTATTGTATAGACTGAGTTATTGAGTTCTCTCGATCAACATCATCGCAACATTGGACAAGTCTATACATGCTCTGTTCTCCAATGTAACAATCATTTCCATATTCCCACACTTACTATGCCCAAGTGATGTTGATTCGCACATCTATCTATCTATCTTCCCCTCAGACAGTATTCACATTCTTGTCGGTATCTAACCATTATTTTAATCATACGGTTCAATGTTTCTTATTCTGTTTCCACATAGGTCAGCATAAGCAATTATTAGGCCATACATATATCTTGTGGTCGCCGATAGCGAAATTGATAACATGCTGCTGTAGTAACCCCGTCTCGGGGACGATCTGGGGCTTGAGTCTAGCGAGGCCTAAAACTCTCGGAATGCAGACGATGGTAAATTGGACTACAGGAAACCCTATTCCTCTACATAGTGGACAAAATTACACGTGCCTCTGTAGTCAAAGTTAGAATCCTCTGAATGATGAGGGCCACTAGTAATAAGGAAAGCAAGACTTCGCGTAAAATTCATCCAGATGTTACATATTAGGTGCTAGGATTACGCCTGAGTTTATAGCGTGCAGACAAAAACATGCATACATCTCTAACTTGCAATGTGTGCTGCTTCAGATAGTTGTATGTCCGTTCAGTTTTCTGTACTTCTACAAGTCCATGTGTGTACAGCCAAGAGAGTTCCTCGAAGCTGGATCATTTACTTCTGTAAGTCCATGTGTGTACAGCCAAGAGAGTTCCTCAATGCTGGATAATTTACTTCTGTAAGTCCATGTGTATACAGCCAAGAGAGTTCCTCAATGCTGGATAATTTACTTCTGTAAGTCCATGTGTATACAGCCAAGAGAGTTCCTCAATGCTGGATAATTTACTTCTGTAAGTCCATGTGTGTACAGCCAAGAGAGTTCCTCGAAGCTGAATCATTTACTTCTGTAAGTCCATGTGTGTACAGCCAAGAGAGTTCCTCAAGCTGGATCATTTACTTCTGCAAGTCCATGCGTGTAGAGCCAAGAGAGTTCCTCGAGGCTGGATCATTTACTTCTGTAAGTCCATGTGTGTACAGCCAAGAGAGTTCCTCAATGCTGGATAATTTACTTCTGTAAGTCCATGTGTGTACAGTCAAGAGAGTTTCTCAATGCTGGATAATTTAATTCTGCAAATCCATGCGTGTACAGCCAAGAGAGTTCCTCGAAGCTGGACTGCTGAATATTCAGTTTACCAATCTAGTGCAATCTTCTTAAACGTACACATATAGTCGATTTCTATTACATTAGTTTGTCTCGTATTGCATTTATATGTTTTTGGCAAAACACTTAAGAACAAAGTTCTTTAGTATTACAAAATAAAAAACAGTGACGATACACAACGATATATTTTTGGGCAGTAATACTATGAATATGTACACACATGAATATCTTCATTTGTGAATGTGTGTATTTGTGAATTTGTGTATTTGTGAATGTGTGTATTTGTGAATGTGTGTATTTGTGAAAGTGTGTATTTGTGAATGTGTGTATTTGTGAATGTGTGTATTTGTGAATGTGTGTATTTGTGAATGTGTGTATTTGAGAATGTGTGTATTTGTGAATGTGTGTATTTGTGAATGTGTGTATTTGTGAATGTGTGTATTTGTGAATGTGTGTATTTGTGAATGTGTGTATTTGTGAATGTGTGTATTTGGGAATGTGTGTATTTGTGAATGTGTGTATTTGTGAATGTGTGTATTTGTGAATGTGTGTTTTTGTGAATGTGTATATTTGTGAATGTTTGTATTTGTAAATATGTGCATTTTTAAATGTGTGCATTTGTAAATGTGTGCATTTGTAAATGTGTGCATTTGTAAATGTGTGCATTTGTAAATGTGTGCATTTGTAAATGTGTGTATTTGTAAATGTGTGTATTTGTGAATATGTGTATTTGTGAATGTGTGTATTTGTGAATGTGTGTATTTGTGAATGTTTGTATTTGTAAATGTGTGTATTTGTAAATGTGTGCATTTGTAAATGTGTGCATTTGTAAATGTGTGTATTTGTAAATGTGTGTATTTGTGAATATGTGTATTTGTGAATGTGTATTTTTGTGAATGTGTATTTTTGTGAATGTGTATATTTGTAAATGTGTGTATTTGTAAATGTGAATATGAAGATCCTACATCTAAAATCGGGGATCAATGAAATCAATGCAGAAAAAATAAAGTCAATTAAAAATACGGGCATAATACAGTATTACACAATACAGCTCGGGGTATGAAAAAGAGGTATGTAACCTTTTTTATTATAGGTTTGTGTCGCAATAGATTTGTATCGCAATAGATTTGTATCATAATAGATTTGTATCGCATTATATGTGATGGTGCAGTTAATGTGAAATTATTTTAGATGTGAATATTTGTAGATGTGAATATTTATAGATGTGAATATTTGTAGATGTATTATATTAGTAGATGTGTGTGGTGCTATAGTAGAATTGTTCCATAATAGATTTTACACACACCAATGGCTTTGCATCAAAGTAGATTTGGAAAAAAGGTATATTTATGTTCTTGTAGATTAGTTACATTAGAAGTAGATGCCTACTATTGTAGATGTTTATCACATGTGGCTTACATTGGGAACAAAACATTATGTGAATGTGTGATTTGTATGATCTTATGTGAGTAAGTGTGATCATCATTAACATGACATAGCGGCTGATGTACAAGGTCATGATTCTCTACGTCTGCCCTTACTACTGATTATTAGATCAGTTGCTGACATGATTTTCTACGTCTGTCTTTAGTACTGATTATTAGATCAGTTGCTGACATGATTCTCTACGTCTGTCCTTACTACTGATTATTAGATCAGTTGCTGACATGATTCTTTCCATGCTGTTCTTCTTCTTCTTTTCTATCCTTTCATTTTATATGAAGTCTTGGAGGGTGGTGTAGTAATCTTGTGTGTGCTTGTTCTAATACACTTTGTAAGCTGCTAGTCATTTCTTAAGGATGCTCTTGAGGTCGTCGCTCCATCTTTTGCTTGGTCTTCCTCTTGCTCTGTACTCGCTATATTTTTTTTGTTTGTCTCTCTGTGGTAGGCGATACCAGGGCTTTCTTTTCAGGTGTCCAAACCATTTAATTTGTTGTTCTTTTATGAATTGTATGACTGGGTTTCACATCCAGTCTTCTTCTGATTTCATCATTTCTAATTTTGTCTCTTATTTTCACACCTGCAGCTCTTCTAAGACACCTCATCTCTGTCGTTATGATTTTCCGCTCATTAGCTGCTGTTATTGGCCATGTTTGACACTTGTAACATAGTGTTGACCAGAAAATCGTTCTTATAAGATTTGCTTTAGTTTTAAACGTTATCTCTTTATGCGACAATGTTTTAAAACTGTGTAAATCTACTCTCGTGGACGTCATCAGACTAGTCCTCAAATTATTTTGTCGATAGTCCCCATGTGATTAATTTTCCCCTGACATGCCTAAACATTGATGATTGCCTCGTTCGTGTATTTGATAGTGAACTTTTCCTGTACATGAAATTCTTTCAGCAAATCAACATGGCCATTTTTGCAAATCCATGGAAAGGATTTCTCAGCTCTCTTATGTACAACTACATTGATGTGACCTCCAGACTTTTCTTTCTGTTCTATCTATAGTCCACCATTCAATTCTATATATCAGTACTGGCTTTATGTAGCACTGATGAACTCTGTGTTTTTACTACATTAGACAACAACTTGTCGCATACAATTCCTTTAACTTTGTGTAAATATGTCTTACTATCTCTTATTTGATTAATATTTGCATCTGCCATCTAATGCTATCAGCCAACAAGTAGCAGTCGATATATTGTTATTTATATGAAATTGTGTATCAATAATTCATTATTTTCTGTAGTTATTCTTTACAATTTCAAGGATAATTGTAAGGATAATTATAATGCCAAGGATAATTTCAATAGTATGAGAAAGTTACTGACATTCAAACAAATTACAAACAGGCTAAAAATGAGAATGATCACATGCTATATATATCCTACAGGGGCGGCTCGTGGTCACTTTTGTTGGTGGGACCAGACAGAAATTTTCGAAAATATCATGGTTTCGGTTAGGTTATATTTTAATGTATAAAATAATAAATACACGTTACACCTTATTTTTGGTGGGGCCTGGCCCCACTGGCCCTTAATGACGAGCCGCCACTGATATCCTATATTAAGGTATGGCTCGGAAACATGGACAATGAACAAGCAGTTAGAAGACAAAATTGATGCATTTGAGATGTGGATATATAGAAGAATAGGCAGAGTTTCATGGACAGAAAAACAGACAAATAAACAAGTTTTAGGAAAACTTGACATGAAGAAACAATTATTAAGAGAAATAAAATTCAGACAAGTAAAGTATTTTGGGCACATAAAAGGCATGACACCATGATAAAATCTTAACTACTGGGGAAAGTTGAGGGAGGAAGAGCAAGAGGAAGACCGAGAGATAAGTGGGAGGAAACTTTAAGAAATGGACAGGTTAGAGTCTGGCAGTGTGCAACACCAAGGCGAAAGACAAAGGATGCTGGAGATTCATTGCAGCCAATCTTCGATGTGGAGACGGCACCTGATGATGATGATGATAATTCTTTACAAATAGAATATATCCCATTTTGTATTCATATTTGAAACCAATATTAGAGAATCTGTGTTATTCAATTGTAGATTCAATAGATAATAAATAGATATATGATAAAACTAGAAGACATTATTTAGCAAATCAATGACAGCAGCACTGCTAACAAAACATGAAAGAAAGTGTATGCACATGCCGTGATCATACAGAACAAGTGTAAGAGTATGAACATGAAAATCGTGGCATATCCCAGAGGACGTAGCCATCAACCACAGTAAACAAGTCGTTGATTTTCTAGGCACCACTTATACGTTCAGTAGTTTGCCATTGCTTTCTGAACGGTGAGGTCTATTTTTACCTTTTGTAAAAATCTCACGGATTTGCTTCCAAACTTGCCCACCGTGGGGTTTGAACCAGGTACGCTTGGGTCTGTGATCGAGCTCACTACCGCTTGAGCTAAGACGCTATAAGAGTATACCTCCTCTATTCTCGTGACAACCACATATAACACCAGCTTAAATAAGAAGATGTGGAGAGTACAGAATCTGATATTCTCCGCATGGAGACAGTTCTTACTGTTTTATCTTTGTTAGCCAACACCCTCTGATATACCTCCCACAAAGACTCATTCTTATGTTGAAGAATGTGTGCCTCGGCTTATTGATTGTTTGAATGATTGATAGGACCATCATCATTGCACTTTGGTGAGTAGCCATGTGTGTTCTGATCTCTTTCTTGCACAGGAAGATATCGGCTGCAATCCACGAACTCCATAGCTCCGGCGAAGGTCCCAATGTAATTTTGAATTGGAGAAAATATTTTTGTAGGAATTTTCTTTTAAATCTTTTCTAAAGAATTATGCCCGGGCAGTGGCTTTTCAACCGGTTCTTCTGGATTTTTAACTATCAAGGGTTTCTTTTATGTGCTCAAATTGAGCACAGGACCTATGTTTTATCGTTCGGCTCCGATAGGACTAGGAACAAGATTTCACCTACACTGAGATTACCTCAGAGGTTCACTTTTGCTTTGTATCACATGTCTATGCAAATTATATGTCTTCTTAATTATATACATGGCACCCATTTCTATACAAAATGGATCCGCCTTTGATGATATCGAGGCTTTAATACTCTTCATAACAAACAAACAGAAACATAATTTCTGGGATCACGTGATAATATAGTTTGCAAATTTTTTTTTAAAGCAGCACACAAACATGAGACTGGAAGTATTAAATGTTAAAACTATATATGTACGGTCAGAGTACATGTGAGGTCAGACTTAACATATGAAGACGATGTTGGTGTAAGGTCAGAGTGCATGTAAGGTTACTAAACTTAACACATGATGATGATGTTAGTGAACGACATTCGTAAATTTATTAATATTTAAAATCGCACACTTAAATATGTCATTTGATATTGAGAAGCAAACAATAGATAATTATACATCTGTATGAAGTATCGTTATCTTATCAAACACGTTACTGGTATAGTTCGTTCCAAAATTCGTGATCATCTTTACCGACCGATATAAAATCATCCACTTGACAGAAATTCTTGATTTTTTGCATTTTTATATAGGTAACAGTGACGACGTTCCAAAAGTATTTTTGCCCACCCAAACCTTTAGTTCTGTAAGAATTTTATTATATGTTGTTACTAAATTTACAGCGATGTTGATCTGGTATACTTGTCGAAATTTACAGTACGATTGTCAAGTTTGTCTATAACTACGCATTTCCGTGTTCCAAATGCAATTCAGTGCACGTCAAAATCGGGAATCCCGTGGAATTAATCAGTTAACAATGTTTCCTACCGACTGTCATTGGCGTATGTACGCAACATTTACTTTCATTTATAGAAGTGGAAGGTATCATTTGTTCACTATGTGACCTTTCTTTTTACGATATGTAATAGGAATACGCCTTTGCAATCATTCGCCACCATTTTGTGTATTACTGTAAGTTCTAAACTTGATTATCATTTTGTTGTGCTTATGCAAAATTATATAACAAAAACGTTTTTGCATCAACTAAGCTACCTACCAATTAGTTAAACATTGATTCGTAACGTCGTGAGGTATATAAGACTGCATGCAAAAATTACTTGTATCCATTAGATAGATTTCGTATAAATTAAACTTTAGTGTGATCACGTATTTTGGAACGAACTATAGTTAGAAACACCTGTGTAAGTCAGATAACGTTACTGTTGTATGAAGTATCGTTATCTTATCAAACACGTTACTGGTAGTTAGAAACACCTGTGTAAGTCAGATAACGTTACTGTTGTATGTATTAATCGTCAAGAGCGATCATGAAAAAGATCAACATGCTAAAAAAAAGAAACGAATTTTGTGACATGTTTGAGAGTTAGTAATATGCCAGTGAAGTCTTTGTTATGCTTCATCATTATCACCATCATCATCATTATTATTATAATACTAGCATCTCAAGTCGGAGTAACTCTCGCTTGAAATGAGGGACATTGTTGGTAAGGAAAGCCAGCATCACGCAAAAATCAATCAGAGCTATCATATAAGAGGTTATAACTATGCTTGAATTCGGAGCTGGCGAACGAAACAAGAAGATCATAACACTCATCATTGTTATTATCATCGTTATTTTTATCATTATCATCTTCGTCAACATCATCATCATCATCAACAGGATCATCATCATCATCAACAGGATCGTCATGAATGTTCCTACTGGTGTTGATGATCCTTAATCTGCGCAACGTTTTCTTCACGAGTTGATAATCAACTCTAATGTTGACAATCTTCCATGATATGATGTCTTATTGCTGAGATCATTTCTTTCTGTCGTTCCATACTGATCAAAAATATTTTAGATGTGAAAGTTGAAGAACGACGAGCAAGAGGAAGACTGACACACAAGTGGAAAGAAAACATCAAGAAATGCATGCGTTACAATCTGTCTTTGTACTACATCATGACATGAGCTTTTACACCCTTTAAACGTCCGCTACTGCCCAGCGTGTTCGAAGCGCGTTGGACTACGGGTGACAAGTCCTCTGTGAGTGCGGGTTCAACTCCGCGGACTGGCAGAAAAGCCACAGATTCCCCAGATTTACGGTGTCGTGGCACGAACGAAGGTACGATGTCCATGACACGAGCCGAAGAGCTTTCAGCTCAAGTATTCTGGAACGAAAAAAAAAAAAAAAAAAACAACCTTTAAACCCTTTTATGAGACACAGGATGTTGTTGTTGTGTGTCCATTGCAACTAGCCTTCAATGACACCATAATTATAATCATATTGTTTCGTATCTCCTCTCCATCTGTTTCTTACTGTCATAATTGTTTCTTACACATATCTTTAAAAGACATGTAAAACATATGACGACTCCATCATTATTATGTTTGTTAGAAGGTTTACTTTATTGTCTTTTCTCATCACGTCAATCTTTAGATTCTTAAATTTCTTTTTTAAAAACACTTCTTCGTGGCCAAAATAATTTGTTTAGTCTGTTTTTTTAATGAGTATTCGAAATGTTTAACTTTGTAGTAACCAGTGAAGTTTGGTATCAAAGACAACATCTCTTAGTACAGATGATACTTTGTAAAACTAGTGAGCTATAGGAAATGTACGCATGCATTCCATGCCATGTCTACAGGACAAAATACTAAACTAGTGAGCTATAAGAAACGTACGCATGCATTCCATGCCATATCTACAGGACAAAATACTAAACTAGTGAGCTATAGGAAACGTACGCATGCATTCCATGCCATACCTACAGGACAAAATACTAAACTAGTGAGCTATAGGAAATGTACGCATGCACTCCATTCCCTACCTACAGGACATTATACTAAGTACCTAGTATCTGAGAGTAGTGATAGCCCACTTGCTGCTTAGTCATGTATTTTGGGCTCAATTCTACCGTGGGGGTTAGGGCGATACTTTTTCCGACCGTAACAACTCTCATGTTAACCCAGCTTCAATTAGGTACCAGGAAAACATTAGAAAGCAAAGACGATAAGCGAGACGGTGACCACAAAACCTGCTAATGGTCAATACAAATAAACGCCTAACATCGTATTCTACAGGGTGTTCAACTTAAAAGCAGCCTGTGAATGGAGCTAATCTGGCATATATGTATGGAAATGAGAAGGTTCAGTTATGACGTAGTATAGGTCAAGGTTGTGTGATGGTGTGTAATTGTGGTGCGGGAAGGGGCGATGAACAAATGTAACGTAGGACAAGATAATCAGAACCGGTTTAAATAGTAAATATACGAGATGCAATTCGTACCTGGCAAATTTCTATATATCACTGGGGCTGCTTTTAAGTTGAACACCCTGTACAATATACCTCATGGTATTCAAACGTGTTTATTTGCTACTTTAATTACCTAGCAACTAGTAGTAGGGACGGAACGTACACTAGCTCGGAAATAGATCATTAGTTAAACCTGCGAGGCATAACGGCAAAAAGCAGAGACGGACAAAAGAAAGAAAGAAATAAGAATTAACTAGCTTCTGCATGGAGTTCAGTGACGCATGTTCTGTTAACTAACACATGTCTGTTTTATCAAGGTTAAAGTACTTGTAACCCGAGGCACGCATGTTCAATCTAGCAATGAATCTTGTTTTGGCAATATCACAACATCGTTGACAAAATAAACACAAAAATAACTAGTAGCTTTAGATGGAGAAGTTAGGAATATAAGAATTGTTATAACTAATATATAACAAAGCAGTTCACCAGCTTGGCTAGCAACTGAAGTGGAGATACTGAAAACAAAATTTATGCTGCGAATCGTCGAAACAACATCAGCTTTTAAAAATCGAAATAAAATAATGAACTGCAAGTTACATAGTTTTAAAACTAAACTACGAATTTTCTATGTTCTATGAATGCTAACATATGTCAGCGAGAGTTGGATAGGAATAAAGAGATTTACTGTAAATTGAATGCATTCGAAAATAGATGTCTGCGAAAAATAATAAACATAAAATAGGACGAATTCAGAAGTAATGAAATCAGAGAAATGTCTAGTCAACCGCTAGTAACAATTGTTATAAGAAAGAGAACATGCGGATATGTTGGGCATACTCAAAGAAGATGTTTTCAAAGTATCACAAAGCAGGCATTGCAATCCAAGTGTTAATGAAAGGAAGGATCCATTATGGAAACTCTTATACAAACTTTACTGAGAGAGGGGAGAAATATCAGAATCAACTTCTATAGAAGACACTGAACAAGATGCCTAGGATAGAGAAGTATGGATAATATGCTTGTTTACATTATGTAACATATAAAGGTACTAGAGAAGTGTAATAGTATGGAAAAAAAAAACTAAAAGAAGCAAACTAATATTAACTTATGTATGTATGTTTGTAGACAGGCTTGCTAACCACTTGTTAATAACCTTAACGACGGACAATCTGTTTAAAATAAAAACATAGTTAACAAGATTATTTCGTAAGCTAAAATAGTAAATATAACAAATATGGATAACATAGGGTGTTAGTGTTAATATACTGTCATTATTCAAAAGCTTGTGTCAGCAGGATTTTGCGACCCTAAACAGTCCTTTGAGATTTTACTCTCTGGTAAGTCCCGTTTCTGCTGCCACTTGCTGAGTCCACCTTCTCCATGGCTCACATTACTGTTATGAGTATTTTTAGTTATCTTCTTGAAAGCTAGTCTATCATTAATCAGCGAGCCACAGGAACCACAGTATGCATACTCTTGGATGTCTGTTGGGGAGACTGAGCACTTATGGTTCTGCCCGGAGTGCAATGACGTCAGTTTAGTAACCAATAACCAGTCTACCATTGCTTTCCTTACTGGTCCATGATGATAGCCATTGTCTCTATTACAGAGATGCTCTGCCTGACGTTATAATTTGAGATTGTAGCTATTGACACTGCCGCTGTTCCAGCACTTATCAATCATTCGCTCTCACGACTTCACGTTACCCCGCCGATGAGGAGGGTGGAGTTAACGTTACTCCACCTTGCCCAAGACTGTTCCATAACTAACGGACTGAAGGAAACACTATACTTCTCCTTTCCTATAGATTTACTTCTACATCGTTACACAGTTATGTACTGTATGGAACTGATATCACACTAAGTCTTTCGTTTGATAATTACAGAACAATTGATACCGTAACTTATACCAAACTGCATGAAATTAAATTCAAAATTAACATGGGCAGAATAATTTTGTTTATTGTACAAAATGTGCGAACTATCTATTCAACGTGTCGTCGAAATCACCCGCATGTATACGTGTCGCCCTCTGCTAAAGGCACTTCAGCACCTATGTGTATGATTAAGTGTAGTAAATTATGTTCTGCTAACGAATAACATTTATAAACTTGGAAATTGTTAATTATTTAACTAAAACACAATTATAAACTTGTGAAATTGTTACATTATTTAACTAAAACACAATTATAAACTTGGTGAAATTGTTAAATTATTTAACTAAAACACATTTATAAATTTGATGAAATTGTTAAATTATTTAACTAAAACACAATTATAAAATTGATGAAATTGTTAAATATTTAACTAAAACACAATTATAAACTTGATGAAATTGTTAAATTATTTAACTAAAACACAATTATAAACTTGATAAAATTGTTACATTATTTAACTAAAACTACAATTATAAACTTGATAAAATTGTTACATTATTTAACTAAAACACAATTATAAACTTGATGAAATTGTTACATTATTTAACTAAAACACAATTATAAACTTGATGAAATTGTTAAATTTTTAACTAAAACGCAATTAGAAACTTGAGGTAAAAAACCTTAAGATTTAATAACTTTGTCTAATAATTGTTTCAGCAAAAAAAAACAAAACACGAAGAATTATCATTATTATAAATAAAATATTGTAATTTTAATTTTTAAATAGATAAATTTAACCTAATCGAATACCGTTAAAAAAATGTAATCCATAAATAATGTAATCCGTAAATAATGTAATATTTCAGTTAGTTTACAGTTAGAGATCAAATTATCGATAAACTTTCTTGGATTCTCCGAAACGAATTAATTCTTATTTTATTGTATGTTGGCCTACACGCACTAATATAACCAATAAAATGCTTGTTCTTAGGTTAAAAGGGCGTGATTTGGCTTATAGAGACTTTAATTGCTTACATAACAAACTTATTAACAAGATACATTGAAAAACAGTTATAGAAAAAGTTGTAGATAGTTTTTACTTTGCTCATACCATTAGTACTACTGAGTTTTCATCGCAAATCTGTATTTTGTTATTCTTTAAGTTTGATCACATGCACACAGTTATTGTGTTTACTTTGTTTTCAGAAGGTATATATATATTATATATATATATATATCATGCAATGTACTATTTACATATCTTTATTTTTACTATTAGTATAAACGGTCTAGAGACGAAGGGATTGACTTATTGCACCGGTTTTCTTCAAATGTCTGCAGAAATGGCAAGCCACCTGCCGAGAGTGTTGCACAAAGCACGCATTCCGTAGCTCCATCAATGATCCTCAGGATTTCAGAAAAATTCCAGACTCGGTCCAGATCCGAATCAACAACCTTCAGATCGCTATGAAACGTCTTAACCACTTCGCCACATAGAACCCCTTCTATCATTAGCTAGGACTAAAGTTTGAAAGAAGCTTAGTACAATTTGAAAAAAGTGATTTATTTGAAAAGTCATTATAGTGGGTAATGGCTTGATTGGCGCACATTTTAACGCCGATTTAGTGGTTATTGCTATAGATTGTGTTAAACATAATTGCATAATATTGAAAGAAGATATATATTTCTATATTAAATCACGCCCGTTTGGTGAAGGGTTCTGCAAGGGAAGCAAATAATAGTACCACTGCACCTACAAGGCGCGTAAGAGGCGACTGATGTTGGACATAAGGAAGCTACTCTAGTAAACAAAATCCATCGCAGAAATCGATGCGCTGGCCGCCCAACTGGCACAACGTACAATCACTCTTAGGCTCAGATCACATACAAATCAGAAAAAGTGGTTAACAAGTGGTCGATATGAAGCGCTCGAAGAAGAAGAAGAAGTAACAGAATTATTAGATCAATGTTAATAAAAAAATTACATAAGCGACAACGGTCAGTGCTACGGAGCTCGTGCACTGTTGCTAAGATCATTATGTTTTGATAAGAGATTACGGCACAGATGGTAATTCCAAGAAGTGTAAATACAAATGTCCCATCAATAAGTCAAGCTGAAACTGCCCTATAAACCTGTTATAGCATTTACCCATAAAATTTATGTAGAATCCATACAATATGTTCAGTACTGCCAAAGTTAATTTTTTTGTTTAAGCCAGTAGTTCTCAAACTTTGCATTACCGCGTACAGTATTTTTAATAGATTTTGCTCCCGACCTCAAAGTTTATAAATATGAAAATGGACAGGAATGAATTATATGTGTGTTACAAAGGTAAACCTTGTCTGCAATTTATTATTTTAATAAACAGGAAGAGGTTTCAGTTTGCCTTGATTAATACAATCCATCATTAGCATCATCAGTACATTTGCATTACAATTTCAGCTAGAGATCCACCCTGAAGCTCAGCCACAACGTATTGTAACAAAATCAATGCACACCAACGTTATTTATTCTTTTTTCAAGATCGTTTCAGCCAATTACTTACTTAAATGCCATTCTTCTAGCGATGGAGTTATTGTTACTCCAACCAACAGTCAAACTGGCTCCAATTTCACAGACTGCGGGAAACTTCAAATGATCTTTCACTTTGTCCTGTCAGACATTTAGACTCCGGTCTGGTCCAGGTCCTTTGATTTCACAGAGGAACTATTTTACTACTGTTTTTGTACATGTTTTTAAAATTAATTTTTCTGTTTGAAATGTCAACGATCACAATATTACTTCAAGCGCTTGGGTACCCGTCGTGAGTACCTCACGGATCCAAGTTTGGGAAACGCTGGTTTAGACGGAATGAAAGTGTTGTAATCATGTATCTTCACTGTATACAGTTGTAGGAGGTTCTCTTTATGTTTAATAAACATGCAAGATTGAATACAGATTTCTGACAAACATTTTGTTTTTCTATTCCTTCAGATTTTTCTCCTCTGTATAATCTGTATCTCATATTTGTGTCTCAAGCAATGATAGTCTACAGTTTGCATAATTATTTTTATAATTGTCTATTTAATGCTTGTCTAGGTATAGTTTTGGAATGTAGTTGATTGTTTTATTTTGGATATACATAATACAACGAAGGGTTGGAAAATACTATCATTTAAGAATTTATTCTGATAAAGAAGAGTAGGGGAAGACAACGGAAAATATGGATTCTAGATGTCACTGATGATCTGTACATGACGACAGCAGAGGCGGAACATCTGGCCTATGAGATGGAGAGAAATTACGATGGACAAAAAATATATCTTCTTGAAAAGTATACACGTTCATTTGGTGTGGGGACTCACAAGGGAAGCAAAGAATATTACAACTGTGCCTACAAGCATGTCGTAAGAGGCGACTGATGTAGCGCCTAGGGAAGCTAGCTTAGTAGAAAAAACGTCGCAAAATCGGATGTGCTGGCCTACTTGTTGGCGCATAACTGGCACAACGCAGCACAATCGTTTTCAGACAAAGATCACAAAGAGTGGTAAACAAGTGATCCATATGGGCGTTTGAAGCGACAATAAAAACTATACTATCTTGACAAAGATGTGATTGTATCTATCATCAAGATCTACAAATCAACGAAGAGAGCAATAATATAACCAAACAGTTCAGTTTAAATAATGGTTGTTTGTAACCAGAGAAAGAAATGGAAATGTAGCAGATTAATGTCTTTACCCTAATATATAATCATATACTTATTATTCTCTTCAATAACCAGCTGATGAGGATGAGGAAGACGAGGATGCGGTAGAAAAATTACCATCATGTCTGGACTATGTTATGCACTTTTTGACCCTGTTCTGGAAGATTATGTTTGCGTTTGTGCCTCCCACAGGTAAATATATTTTTCATCTGTCTATCCTCATATACCTTTATAAGTTTTTTGTGTGTGTGCACCATATGTTTATCAGTCTTATCTAGTGTCTATCAATCAAACGCCATGCATGCAGGTGTATGCCATCAAGTCAGTGAACGTAATGCTTTAAGCAAAAAATGTATACATAAAAACTTGCTTTTATATTTGGTTAATTTGTTGTAATTAGCCAAAAATGATGTGTTTTCATTCTAGCATTTAATCAAGTGTCCTATTATAGTTTCGTCATCATTTTGACAATTGTAAACATCAAATAAGTATGGACGTTTAGATAACCACTGCCTTACCTCTGAAGTCGTAGTAAAAGGGTTGCTTGAATGAGAAAGACACTGGTGATAAGGAAATCAAGCCTTCATGCAAAAATCAGTCATGTGCGCCCTATTTTTAAGCGCCCAAGCTACTTTTAAATTCGTATTGGGAGGACGAAAAAAATAAAGTTAAAAACCATAGTTAGTGATAGAGTTGACCCAGCCTCAGTTTTTCTTCTTCTTCTTCTCCAAACGCTTCATATCGATCACTTGTTAACATGTTTGTATGTTTTCTTTCCAAACGCATTCGATCACTTTTAACCACTGTTTGTTAGTTCTTCTTCTTCTTCTTCTCCAAACGCTTCATATCGATCACTTGTTAAACACTGTTTGTGATTTGTATGTGATCTAAGCTCAAGAACAAGTGTGTGATGTGCCAGTTAGGCGACTACAAGTCGGCCAGCACATCCGATTTCTACGATGCGATTTATGTACTAGGGTAGCTTCCCTAGGTCTCTACCTGAGTCGCCTCTTACGATATGCCTTGTAGGTCGCATTGTGTACTATTCTTTGCTCCCTGTGGCCTGACAACACACGGGCGTCAGCCTCAGTTGAAAACAGGGACACACTGGAAAGTAAAGCAACAAGCGTCTTGTTTACCTCAACCCTCATCATGTGCCTTTGGTCAAAGAAAAATAATAGCATAACATCACATTCCAGAATATACCACGTGATATGACAACAGGATGTTTACATGCTTATTAAGCTTATTATATGTAAACATACTTAACGAATAATCAACATCATCAAGTGCCATGCCAACACGTGCAGGTTATCATGTTCTTCCACAACTCTCTGTTTTTTTCTAGCTATTAGTTCTGATACTGTTTTCACGCCGTGCAATGATGTTTAGCTGTGTAGAATCGTTTCCCTCTGTCGATCGCTGTCTCGCTTCCCATGTATCTTGCCCGTTGACACAATGTATTCAAGATTTTCTCTTCTCATAACATGTCTAAAGGATCTTGATTATTTCTTTCTGTTGCGTTTCATAAGCAATCTGTTCTCATCTGCTTTTTTGTGTACATTATCATGTGCCATCTTTTCTGTCCGAGATATTTCCATTATTATTTCATAAAATCACATTCCTGTAGACTCGATTAAATTACAATTTTTGATTTGTATTGTCATGTATTAACCAAACTTTATAACACGTTTCTATAACTCTCAAAAATTTTTATGATGAGGTAACTGGCCTCACGCACAAGTCCTTATCTATTTTTAATCCGGTCTTGGAATCGGCATTGGCCGAGTTCGATTGGAAACTATCAAATAACACCAAAGCAGGAATTGAAGTGGAAAGCGAAGGGTTCAAGAAAGAGAGGACGCCCTAGGAAAACCCTGCAATGGACTTTGCTGAGAGAGGCAATAAAAATTGAACTGAATTTCACGGAAGACATTGAGTGAATTGCCCAAAACAGAGCGATATGGAGAAATTACTTGCAGGACGTATGTAACGTATAACGGTACTAATGAATACCATAAAATATTGCTTTAAAAACTAAGATCATATTCAATACATCTTACGCCCATGTAATGCCGGGGCCCACAAATGATACAAAAAGTAGTGACACTGCCACCTACAAGGTATGTTGTAAGAGGGACAAATGATACAAAAAGTAGTGACACTGCCACCTACAAGGTATGTTCTAAGAGGGACAAATGATACAAAAAGTAGTAACACTGCCACCTACAAGGTATGTTGTAAGAGGGACAAATGATACAAAAAGTAGTAACACTGCCACCTACAAGGTATGTTGTAAGAGGGACAAATGATACAAAGTAGTGACACTCACTCAGGTGATGTTGTAAGAGGACAAATGATAAAAGTAGTAACACTGCCACCTACAAGGTATGTTGAAGGCAAAGATATAACATCACCTACAAGGATAGAGGACAAATGTAGACACTGGACTATTCTAGTAAATAAAATTTTCAGAAATCGATGTGCTGGCCTACTTGTGGCGCATAACTCACAACTTACAATCGCTCTTGGCTCGTAAAGAGAACCCTTCATACCTCATGGATGGCAATCAGTTAGGCTTGTATTTCATTGACCGTCGGCACACGATGATGATGTGGTCACATCACGCCGGCCGCCTCTTCCCAAAGCATGTCTGTACCCAGTTGAGGCTGGGTCGACTGTACCGTCGTGTGGAAATTCCACGCATTGCGAGCTGAACCAGACACCAGCCTTGCGAAGCGAGTTCACTAACAACTACTACAGCGCTCCTCTCTTAGGTCGGACTATATACAAATCATTCAAAGTGGTATATGGGGAGCGTTACGAAGAAGAAGAAGATATTGTTTACAAATAAAATCTGTAGAAATATTCTTAATCACAAATATAGTTTTGACGTGACTCCCAAAATCATTGACATATTTTCATGACTTCTCTTACAGATTATTTCAGTGGTTGGGCATGCTTTACTGTGTCCATCCTTCTGATTGGACTTCTGACGGCTGTCATTGGAGACCTAGCAGCAAGCTTTGGTTGTACGGTGGGCCTTAAAGATTCTGTAACGGCTATTTCCTTCGTGGCGTTGGGAACCAGTGTTCCAGGTAAGATAACAACTGTTAATAAGCATTCAAAATGGGCTTGTATTTTAATGGTGATGATAGCTGTCTTTGCACAAAGTAAAGATCCCAAAGGTTAGAATCTATAATAAAGAAAGAGCTACAAACTCCACTGTGTAAATTAAAGAAACAACAAAAAACTTTCATTACTGCCTGTTATACCGCTTTTGGGGCGGTGTAGAACAGGCAGGAGGAACATGTGGTGGAATGTAATGGCTGTAGGGCTAGTGCAGTATCTGTGAAACTGTTCATGTTATCCTTTTCTTTATGCCCCGACAGCAAAAACACATTGGCTTTACCTGGATTGAACCCGGGTCACCTGCATGGGAGCCGAGCTCTAACCCATTCCGCCAGACGCTACGCACTCCATGTCTTGCAGAGCTAGTGGGAACACACTCATTACATAGCACAAGAACATGAGTACAGACTTCATTGTCTACACAAGAACACAGTACAGACTTCATTGCCTAGACATGAACATGAGTACAGACTATTTTCTAGCACAAGAAACATGAGTACAGACTTCATTGCCTAACATAACAGATACAGACTTCATTACCTAGCACAAGAACATAGTACATATTACATTGCCTAGCACAAGAACATGAGTACAGATTCATTGCCTAGCACAATGAATAATACAATTCATTGCTAGCACAAAACATAATACAGACTCATTGCCTAGCACAAGATACATCAAATATATTACACTGCCTAGCACAATAATAAAGTATTACACTCACAAAACTGAATTATTCAGGAACATTAATAAAACTCATTTCCTGAAACAAAATTTATGCACAAATACATCTATACACACAAGAATACATCAAAAATACATCTCAAATACATCAAAAAAGCTATACAAATACATCTAATCACTAGAAGTAAACAACGAAATATACACTGCTAGACAAATTGCATCAAATCATATCTACCAGCACAGAATACTATCAAAATATTACACTGCCTGAAGAATACATCAATATATTACACGCCTAGCACAGAATACATCAATATATTACACTGTAGCACAGAATACATAAATATATTACACTGCTAGCACAGAATACATCAAATATATTACACTGCTAGCCAGAATACATCAAATATATACACTGCCTAGCACAGAATACATCAAATATATTACGCTGCCTAGCACAGAATACATCAAATATATTAAACTGCTAACAGAATACATCAAATATATTACACTGCTAGCACGAATACATCAAATATATTACACTGCCTAGCACAGAATACATCAAATATATTACACTGCCTTGGACAGAATACATCAAATATATTACACTGCCTAGCACAGAATACATCAAATATATTACACTGCCTAGCACAGAATACATCAAATATATTACACTGCCTAGCACAGAATACATGAAATATATTACACTTCTACACAGAATACATGAAATATATTACACTGCCTAGTACAGAATACATCAAATATATTACACTGCTGAAGAATACATCAAATATATTACACTCCTAGACAGAATACATCAAATATATTACATGCTGCAAAGAATATATCAAATATATTACTGCCTAGC
The DNA here is from genome assembly GCA_020796225.1 of Arion vulgaris. Classification (NCBI taxonomy): domain Eukaryota; kingdom Metazoa; phylum Mollusca; class Gastropoda; order Stylommatophora; family Arionidae; genus Arion; species Arion vulgaris. Next base: position 9,618,828 of record CM036759.1, on the reverse strand, counting down.
CAGAATATAGAAATATATTACACTGCCTAGCACATATAAAGAGAACACATAAACTGAAATTATCCAGGAACATTAATAAAAACCACTTCCTGAAGAAAAGTTATGACAAGCTACAGTCTGCACACAAAGCAGTAGTGAAACTACAGTCTGACACACAAAAGTTATGACAAGCTACAGTCTGACACAAGAAAAGTAGTAGAAACTACAGTCTGACACACAAAAAGTAGTACAAACTTCAGTCTGACACACAAAAAGTTATGACAAACTACAGTCTGACACAAGAAAATTGTCACAAACTACTATCTACCACACAAATTATTACAAACCACTTTCTAAAACTGGCCTGGAGAGAGAGCAATATTAGAGGCCAGGGTCCCAGGACGCAGAGGCAGACCAACAAGAAGATGGCTACACGATATTAAAGAAACCATGAATATGACCATCGACGAAGTGGGTGAACTGGCTAGAGACAAGGTGAATTTCAGATGCGCTGCAAAGAGAGCAAAGTCTTATAAAGGATACGCACCTTGATGAGGATGACTATCTAACATAGATTATCACAAACCAAAGTCGTACACACAAGTTATCACAAAGCACACTAGGACACACACAAGTTATCACAAAGCACACTAGGACACACACAAGTTATCACAAAGCACACTAGGACACACACAAGTCATCACAAAGCGCACTAGGACACACACAACTATCACAAACACACTAGGACACACACAAGTCATCACAAAGCACACTGAGAGTTATATTAGAACTTTCCAAGATCTGACAAAAATTCTTCATGATATGTAACGTTTTATTTATTACATCAGACACTGCCACAAAGTAGCTCAGACGACGCTACGCTGATTCATCTATTGGAAATGTCACTGGAAGCAATGCAGTCAACGTGTTCCTCGGCATTGGCATCGCTTGGACAATCGCTGCTGTCTACCATGCAGTAAATGGGAGAGAGTTTGTAGTACCTCCTGGAGACTTAGCCATGTCTGTCACAGTTTACTGTGTTTTGGCAGTAGTGGCAGTTGCTTTAATTATGGCTCGTCGACATCCTGCTGTAGGGGGAGAACTTGGAGGCGCAGGCAAATACAAATGGCCTACTACAGTCATATTAATTTCTTTTTGGATTACATACCTGCTTATTTCTTCATTTGTATCCTATTGTTATATTCCAGGTTTTTAAAAATAATTAGTATATAATACTCATTTACAAAACATTTAAAACTTTAACCAAGAACACATATCTCAACCTTCAAAATTGCACTCCTATCTTTTGCAACACATTGTTCAATAAAGTTGTTTTGTAGTGGATACTATTATATTTCTTCTATCCTTGTATCCGTGTTTGTTTATTATCATGAACATAGTTGTTATAATTAGCAGCTATTTATCTTGTTTTCTTGCTATTATTTCATATAGATATGTCTTGATTGAACAAATGTCTTCTTGCTTTTACCGTCACACTGTTATCCGGTTGTTGCCCAGACGTGTGGTTTTTAAAAAAAATCTTGTACTGCTCTAGTAGCTCGGGGATAGTTATTTTTGCACTTCTGTCATATTTATCAGACTTATCATCTATCCATAATCCATATTTTTCTAGGTCTTCCTCTCGCATGTTCTGTTGGATAAACATTAAGACCAATTGATTGTTTGCGACATCAAATTGGCAATGCTTAGTTATAGCGTTGCTAGATGTAAACAAGGCGAGTCACCAAGTTAAATACCAAAAGATTCAGACATTCCTCAACAGATGTCTTTGGCGTATGCTCAAGCTGAGATAGTATGACAGAGTTGCAAAATCACAATTGTGGATAAGAACAGGACAGGAACCAGTGATGACGCAGGTCAGGTGGAGAAGATAGCGATGTGTTGGGCATATCCTGCGGAAGACACAGTCGAGTTTCACCAGACAAGCACTTGATTGGTACCCACAAGGAAAATGGGAAAGGGGACTTGATAAACATATCTGGAGACGGAAGTCATTTTGATGAACTGAAGGATGCTGGACTATCCTGGAAAGCCATAGAGAAAAACAGCGACAAACCATGAAATGTGGAGGAGAATGGTTCAGACACTATGTGCCACGAGAAGGATAAATGATAGGTAGATGTATTTGTGCATGATGTGACACTGTTAGTCACCATGATAAAATTGATTTCTAGTCCCATAAGCTAAACATTTGTTAGGTACTTTCTAAGTCCAGGTAAACTCGGAATTGACGACAACATATTGTGAATTGCTATGTCTATGCCGCTGACACCATAAACTTGCTTTCAGGGACCAACAATCAATAACACATCCTGAGTGCATGGTAGATGATTCTAATCAGTTTTCTTTCTGTATTTTTTTACTCGCTTCAAGCTACCTAGTTGAAATATCTCAATAACAGTCTCACATCTAAAAAAAAAACCTCAGCGATCGCTCAATTGTTCTTTTCAAATTGTCAACTTTAAAACTTTGGAAAAAAAAGAACTTTTTATTCGCAGATTGTCCCAGTTTTTTTTAAAATATCCGATTACAACAGTTAATAAAACTTTCACAATTTTGTTTCCAGATTACAACAGTTGTAATATTTGTCAAAGTGTTTTTTCTCGTATTCCAGCAATTGCAAAATGTGTAATACGTATCTCGTCTTACAGCAGTTGTAAAATGTGTAATAGTTTTTTTCGAAATACAGCAACTGTAAAATTTGTTATAGTTTTTTTCGTATTACAGTAGTTGTAATAGTTGTAACAGTTTTTCACCGAATTAAAACATTTTATAATAGTTTGTTGTTGTTTCCATATTACAGCAATTGAAAAATGTTAAAAAAATATATATATTATTTTTTCTCCAACTGTCACAGTTGACAAATTTGTCATGTTTTGTTTATATATTTTTATTTCAAATTACAACAATTGAAATATATGTAATGTTAAGAGTTTGGTTTTTTTTTGTGATAACACAGTTGTCTTCAATTTTTCGCAAGCTTATTGATAGCTTTGTGTAAATTTGTGCGTTTAAAAATTATTTTGCTAATAATAAATTCATAATAATATATTGATTCCGTTTATGAAAATATGTTTTATATATATTGGTGATTGTTGACTCTGCATTGAGTAGAACTTGATTCCGTGACTTTCAATAATACATCCAATATGTTATTTCTAAGCAATTTTGTATAGTTAGTCCAGTAGTTTATAAATTATTATTCGAGTAAATGTGGTTGACAGAAAATGGAGATATGTTGGGTATACCTTGAAAAGGGAATGATCAAATAATACCAAAGCAGGCACTGAAGTGGGAGGCAAACGGTTCAAGAAAGAGAAGTCGCCCTAGAAAGATCCTGAATTTGCTGATAGAAGCAAAAATATCGGAATCAATTCCATGGAAGAGATTGAGCGAATTGCCCTGAACAAAACGGTATGGAGAAATTACTTGCAGAACTTATGTAACGTATAACGGTACGAAAGAAATATAAATATTTATAAATGAGGATATATTGCCCCACAAAGTGGGAGTAGTTCATTGTTTTCACCACATGTGGCTTCATCTGTTTATTTTACATATACATGTTTATAGTTTCTTAGCAATCGTTGTTTGATGAAGACACTAAACTGGATGCGGAGTCTATTTAATTATTTAAGAAGTTTGAAATTATAGGTTGTACACGCAGAAATTGCTGATGACAATGATATGAGGTTGTACAGCAGAAATGGATGATGAGCAGAGTGATGCTTAACCAGCGAGTATAGCATGATTCAGCTCTGACGACCTACCTTGTTACCAATCAGATCTAAACCATGCTACAGTACAATTCCAGATGTGCTACTTTAAAGTGAGATTTTCTTGTTGGAAATTCTTAAAGCTACAACTGTACAAATTTATGTCCTGCTGGATAATATGCAAACACAGACGAAGTTGGACTAGCCTGCTTATGAGCTTAACGGGGTGCAACGTGCTCACATTCTCGATGAAAATCACTTAGATCCAAAGAGTGAATTACTTGGTTTATAAAGCGAACGTAAAAAAATAAAAACCAGCGAGCATCATAAACCAGGAGTATGCATACACTTCAACATATGTTTGGTGGAAGACTTGAGTCCCATGGATTTGTTGCATGGAGTGCCATGACGTCAGTGCAATACCCATTAACCAGTTTCAGTTTGGAATATATTCATTTCACACCGGACATGTCCACAGGTGCTTCGATCTCCTTCGCAATATCTCCACCAGAGTCCACCGACTAACCGTACCAGTTCGATGTTGATTGATAGCACTTATATACCTGTTGTGCTGTTCTTCTGACCAGTTCGATATTGATTGATGAGCTTACTTATATACCTGTTGTGCTGTTCTTTTCTGACCAGTTCGATATTGATTGATGAGCGTACTTATATACCTGTTGTGCTGTTCTTTTCTGACCAGTTCGATATTGATTGATGAGCTTACTTATATACCTGTTGTGCTGTTCTTTTCTGACCAGTTCGATATTGATTGATGAGCTTACTTATATACCTGTTGTGCTGTTCTTTTCTGGCCAATGATATAAGGGTGTCTGTAAGAAACATTCGAAGTCAGCTCTTGACATAAACACAGGCTCATGGGAATCAGTCGCCAAACACAGATGTGCCTGGAGAAGGGGGTTTGAAGTGGACTTTCGCATTTTGAGGACAGTCGGATCAAACATACATAGAAAAAGTGAATTTGCTCCACGATGCAATCCAATTACGAGAGATCTGTCTCATTATTTAGGTATGCGAATCGTGACAACGTCTGTCACTTCTGTCTTGGACTGTACAGTCATCAACGGAGCTGCAAAGTCAATACCCAGCGTCAAAGCTCTGTGTTTGTTCTAGTATGAAAGAAATCTATCACTACTGCCCTTATACATCATCACCAAACATCAGTTCCTGTGCAGAACTTTGCCACCCTAATTTCCACCCTTCGGAAATTTCTCTCCATCATATGCCAGATGTCTCGTTACTGCAACCATCATGCTCAAGTCATCAATTACATCCTGAATCCTTCTTCGCCGTGGTCTTCCTCTTCTCCTCTTTGCCGGGATGTCTTAGTCAATAATGGCCTTCTACAAACCCTTCATTTCTCTTCAATATGTCCAAAACTATAACACTGAAAGCAATATGGAACACTCATCATCATCATCAGGTGCCGTCTCCACATTGAAGGTTGGCTGCAATGAATCTCCAGCATCCTCTGTCGTTCGCCTTGGTGTTGCACTCTGCCAGACTATAACCTGTCAACTTCTTAAAGTTATGGAACACTGCCCTTATTATAAACTTGAAAACAGCAAAAAAAATCGCTTCTTATTTTTTATACCAAATTGATTGTTTTGTCTCAGCAATTACTATAAACATATTTAACTTCAGATTGTAACTTTTTTTTTTTTTTTTCGATCCAGAAGCACTTGAGCTTTCAGCTCTTCGCTCGGTGCCATGGACATCGTAACCTTCGGTTCGGTGCCACGAACACCGTAAATCTGGGGAATCTGTGGCTTTTGCCATCCGCGAATTGAACCCGCACACACAGAGGATAGTCACCGTAGTCCAACGCGCTACGAACACGCTGGGCAGACGGGCAGATTGTAACTTTAAGTCACATCGTTATCTCGATTTAGTTTCAGTTACGATCATGCGTTCTGTACAATTGTATATAGTAAAATTCCTACGGACTGTCCTTCTCATTTTTTTGCAACTTGTCATTGATATATCTACCTTATACATATATATTTTTCAAGTCGCTTTTATATATAATTTGCTGTGCTCAATGGCTCATTGTTATTTACTTCATAGTCAATGCGTTATTTATTAACTAAGCTTGTACATCTATACAATGTTTTTGTTTGTTTCTATACTTTTTAACAACTTTCTACCCAAGCATAGTTGGATTGATTGATTGATACCATCACTGCCCTTCGTGGAGTAACCATGTGTGCTCCGAGCTCTTTCTAACACATGAAGATCTCAGCTGCAGTGCATGAACTCCGTAGCATTAGCTATGATCCCTGATGTAATTTTGAAGATGGTCAAGACATTTTTGTAGGAATTTAAAAAAAAAATCTTTTCTAATGAAGTTTGCCAGTGTAGCGGCTTTCCAGCCTGTTCTACTCGATTTTAAACTGTCAATGGTTCTTTTACGTGCTCAAATTGAACACGCCACCGACGTTTTATCGTCTGTCTCTGATAGAACTAGGAACTCGATCTCACCTACACTGAGATCAAGGATCTCTGGAAAAATATCCAGATGGCTCCACGAGGAGCAAACCTGGTACCTTTGGCACGAGATACGAGCACCTAACCTCTACGCCAGATTTGAGAAGAAGCAATGACAATTCATAGTAAAACAGAATAGTAAAAAACAGTAGATAAAATAACATTAAATCTAAAATATTATAGAAAGAAACATACGCGAGCGAGCTGAACAGTTTTGTCTCCACAGTTATATTTTTATAGGATGAGAACAAGAGTCTTTTTTGTTTGTAAGAGCCCCGGATTGGAAGCAATGAATATGATTAATAAATAGACAGTGAACATGTATTAAAGAGCCGAAAAAAAATTACCAAACACAGGATTCAAACTACTTACCTTATTTCTAACGGCAGCCATTGCCTAGCCTAGAATACGAACGTTCTTACAATACAACCAGCAGCCATTGCCTAGCCTAGCAATACGAACGTTCTTACCAATACAACCAGCGAGCCATTGCCTAGCCTAGCAATACGAACGTTCTTACCAATACAACCAGCGAGCCATTGCCCTACAATACGAACGTTCTACGAACACAACCAGCGTCATTCTACTAGCAATACGAACGTTCTTCCAATAACAGCAGCCATTGCCTAGCCTAGCAATACGAACGTTCTTACCAATACAACCAGCGAGCCATTGCCTAGTCTAGCAATACGAACGTTCTTACGAATAGAACCAGCTAGCCATTCACTGTGGATCGCTGGTTGTGAACGCTGGTTTTGTTTATGTTCGTAAAAACGCTTATATTGCTAGACTAGGCAATGGCTGCAGTAAGAACTAATGGTAAGTCTTCTTCTTCTTTGCGTTCGTTCTTTACAACCAATTTTAATCACTCTTTGTGATATGTTTGATATTTGCCAAGAACGTGTATACGTTGCACATTGATTTGGTAGACCTCTAAACGCATAGACTTCTACATGTTTAGGACATGTGCATCCGATTTCAGCCAAACCTCCTTAGCCGCCTCTTACGACATGCGTGGCAGGTAACAGTGGTTCTATTCTTTGCACCCAAATTTGGGCCCCGGTAACCACTCGGGCGATATAAGTGATTTGATCATCCTCTGTTTGGTCATTTCCAATTTCTGAAGCTCATAATACTTGTAAACTGTTTATTTATATTTGTATATAAGATTCAGCATATCTGGATAAATCCTATTCTGTACAGTTGCACGACTCTCCTCCATTCTGATTGTCCTTGTGCATACAGAGGAAGAATCAGAACGCTTTTATAGCCACAGAAGCAATCAAATGACGAAGTACTAGGAAAATTAGGAATCAAACGAACATTATTTAACGATATAGGAATCAGCCATGAAATATTAGTCATCTAAAAACAGAAAAATAGGAATGTAACAATAATTAGTTGATAACATTAAAAAATAGGAATGTAACCGGAATTTTGTGAGGACATAAAAAAAGAGGAATGTATGGAAATGTAAACTGGGAATTATGTGAAGAGACATCAAGAAACGGAATGAAGAATGTGACTGGAATTATGTGAAGACATAAAAACGGAATGAGGAATGTGACTGGAATTTTGTGTAGACATCAAAAAACGGAATGAGGAATTGACTGGAATTTGGTGTAGACATCAAAAACGGAATGGGGAATGACGGGAATTTTGTGTAGACATCAAAAACGAATGAGAATTGACGGATTATGTGAAGACATCAAAAGGAATGATGAATGTAACTGGAAGTACTTGAAGAAACCAAAACTAGGATCGTAACATTAGTTTTTTTTTAAAAACATTAGAAAACTAGTAGTGTAACATGAATTGTTACAAGACATCAAAACAGATCATATAAATATGTTTATATGTAGAGAGACTTTACACAGGTGAGAACTGAACTTGATATAAGATCTAGCAGGCAAGATGAAGTTAGTTAGTTTGATCCTTTCGTGCCAAAGGCGGAACATAGGACAGAGGTTTTAGATCTCCATGTTCTCAGTCCTTCCAAGATGAAGACAAGGAACATAATTAAAAACAAAAGATTAACATAAACAAGATGGCCATGGAACAGATTTGCAGATCACAAAGGCAAGAAGCAAACAATTTGACGTTTCATTATAGTCAACTTTCAATGCGGAGGTGCCATCTCATCTGATTTGTCTGCATCTGTTAGTGTCGAATTTTTTTTTTTTCTTTATAAATTTAAACAATACTGACGAATATGTATTGTTTGTTGACTTGTATAAACTAAAATACACTTAATGATTTTCTCACGTATTAGTTAGTTTGTTCCTTTAGTGCCAAAGGCTGCACATAGGGCAGAGATATTAGATCTCCATATTATGCAATTCTTTGCTAGTTCAGTTCTCCGTATAGTTGTTGTTGATATCAGAAAATGATTTTCTCACGTATAGTTGTTGTTGATATCAGAAAATGTCTCTTTGGCATAGAGGGTTAGGTGCCCGCATCTCGTTCAAAAGGTATTCGGTTTGCACCCTCATGGAGCAATCGGGATATTTTTTCAGAGATACCTGATGTCAGTGTATGTGAGATTGAGTTCCTAGTCATATCGAAAATATAGGTCCTGTGTTCAATTTGAGTGCGTAAAAGAAGCATTGACAGTTCACAGTCGAGGAAAACAGGCTGAAAAGCCGATGCCCTGTCAAAAATTCATTAGAAATATTTTTTTTTAATTCCTACAAAATATTTTCACAATATAAATTACATCGGAGACCCTCGCCTGTGCTACGATGTTCGTGCACTGTCGATGAGATTTTCCTGTGAAAGAAAGAGACCGGAGCACACATTATTACTCACCGAAGTGTAATGATGACGGTCCTATCAATTAATCAGTTATTGCAGAAAACAAATTCACCATCAAGAGAAAATAATGATCCAAATTTCTTGAATTATTAATTCCCAGTTTTTTTCTCTGAAACTATGTTCATATCAAGACGTTAAAAAGAGGTCGAAGATATTGAAATAAGTAGACACTAATATCTTGAAGGTATTGTCATGGCATCCAAACATGTCACAGAGCTAAAATAAATGATATGAAGTTTTCTAATGAGATAGAAAACGCGAAGTATGTTACATTTGTCCTACTTATATTCTTCCCTTGAATGACTTTGAATTGATCTCGTTTCACACGTCACGTCCTTGACAAAAACAACTTGTTCGAAACGTATCTGTATCTGTTTGCATTGTACGTAACACTGTCATCCTTCATGCTTTAGTATTGGGTCTATATAGTGAAGTGGTTAAAACGTTTGCATGTCGTTCTGAATGTTGTGAGTTCGAATCTGGATAGAGTCATATGTGCAGTTTTGTCGAGAGGGACTGAACCGTATGTGGAAATCCGGTAAAATGAAGTTAATCTGTCGCCTGTTTACCCTTTTTAGTATATTATCAACAATTATGCTTATTATATTCTACATAACCTGTTATTACAAGCATTACGCATGGCTGTCCAATAGAAATATACGCTTTTGTCCATTGCTAATTATTCTTACCGTACTCAAGTACCAGGTTTACACATCTTTTCGCTTAAAGAAACAGCAAAACACTTATAATATTACCAGGTTTAAACATCTTTTCGCTTAAAGAAACAGCAAAACACTTATAATATTACCAGGTTTAAACATCTTTTCGCTTAAAGAAACAGCAAAACACTTATAATATTACCAAGTTTAAAGATCTTTTCGCTTAAAGAAACAGCAAAACACTTATAATAGCAAAGCAATACTCTTTATCTGTTTATCTTCTTCATGTAGTGTTACTTTTGTGAATTAAATTTCTTAAATGTATTTCTCCTCCGTGTGTTGCCGGGGTCCACGGGGAAGCAAGAATAGTAACACTGCGAATTACAAGGATTGTCATAAGAGGCGATTGAGGTAAGGGCTTAGGGAAGCTACCCTAGTAAATAAAAACGTTGCAGAAATCGGATGTACTGGCCTACGTGTAGGCGCATAACTGGCACAGCATACAATCGGTCTTAGGATCGAATCACATACAAATCACAAAGAGTGGTTAACAAGAGATCGATATTGTGCGTTCGAAGAAGAAGAAGAAATGTATTTCTGTTTCTTGAAGCATGCGCATTTTCTTGCTGTGTAGAAAATATAAAAGTAGATTTTAACATATGCATACCCTTTTTTTTTTTTAGATATTAAAACGTTAAATAATAACTATTCATGAGCTAGTTCTATTGTGAAGTATTCATCTTGGCATAATCACATCCAGTCTTCTTCTTCTTTGCGTTCGTTCTTTACAACCAATTTGAATCACTTTGTGATATGTAAAACACGTAATTACAAAGTACTGTAGTTTTACAAATTACAAAAACAATGCCAATCAAATTGTTTTACTGCAGTTCCATATATATATATTTGTGATATGTTTGATCTTTGCCAAGAACGTGTATACGTTGCACATTGGTTTGGTAGGCCCCTAAACGCATAGACTTCTACAAGTTTAGGACACGTGCATCCGATTTCTCCCAAACCTCCTTAGTCGCCTCTTACGACATGCGTGGTAGGTAACAGCGGTTCTATTCGTTACACCCCAAATTTGAGCCCCGGTAACCACTCAGGCGACCACATGTAGTATAAGGTCGAATAAATCAGTGGAGAAATAGGAAATTCCCATTGTAGCAGATTGATTGTTACTGTGCCCTCGGTAGCACAAGGCCGTTCAGCTTATTCAGGAAATCGGAAATATCTGTTGCTGTGGACTTTTATATGTGTTTTATAGATTACTGTAAGTTTTATTGTAGTTTTACACAATAATTTGAGTTCTTGGTTATTTATTCATGAATAATGTTAATAATATTGATATCCTTTACCGATACATTTAATTTGTGATATCATATCACATTATTTTCACTTGTATTCTTGTGCAAAATGAATCTGTCTTATTGTTAGCAAATCCGGAATACAAGTGTCACGTGACGTGAGTGGTCTGAATTTTCGGGAATCTCCTAGAGCTGAGTAGACATATGGCATAATGGGGATGTGCTTTTAAATTTATTTCCTTGAACATTGGAAGATTCATTGCAATTTTGTACGATTCTAATAGTTAATTGTTATTTATTAAAAAAATATTGTTAATAATATTGATATTTCTAAGTTTTAACTACATTTTTGACACAACAAATAATCTTACTCTCGTAAGTTGCGATATTTTTAAAATGTATTTTAGAATGAGACATGATCACTTACGTCGGCAGGCATGACACTTCACTGATTCGTTCATTTTCAAATAAATTAACTTTAATCTAACTTTAATTGAATGCAAATGTCTCGTGGCGTGAAATAGATGAATTCCGGAAATCTACATATGAGCTAGCTGGTCTTAAGATAGAAGGGACTGTGTTGTTGGGTAGAGTGATACAGGTTAACTGTACTGATCACATAATTAGCAAATCACTATGATATTTGATGCTTCTTTGATTTTATTCATAACCTGTTATAATTTAAGTCTGCATCTGTGTATTTCTTAAAGGGAGCAAAGAATAGTAACACTGCGACCTACAAGGCATGTCGTAAGAGGCGACTGAGGTAGGGGCCTAGGAAGCTACACTAGTAAATAAAAATCTTTGCAGAAATCGGATGTGCTGGCCTACTTGTAGGCGCATAACTGGCACAGTGAGCAATTTCTCTTAAGCTTGGATCACATACAAATCACAAGGAGGGTTAACAAGTGATCGATATGGAGAGAAAGAAGAAGAAGAAGAAGAATACTATAAACCTTTATAAAGATTTTGCATAATAAGAGTCATTATTGTCAGTAACAGTTATAGAAAAATAGATCCTGAAAATAGAATATAAAGGACTGCAGTAAGAGTTATTATTGTCAGTAACAGTTAAGAAAAATAGATCCTGAAAATAGAATATAAAGGGACTGCAGTAAGAAGTCATTATTGTCAGTAACAGTTATAGAAAAATAGATCCTGAAAATAGAATATAAAGGGACTGCAGTAAAAAGTTATTATTGTCAGTAACAGTTATAGAAAAATAGATCCTGAAAATAGAATATAAAGGGACTGCAGTAAGAAGTTATTATTGTCAGTAACAGTTATAGAAAAATAGATTCTGAAAATAGAATATAAAGGGACTGCAGTAAGAAGTTATTATTGTCAGTAACAGTTATAGAAAAATAGATCATGAAAATAGAATATAAAGGGACTGAGAAGTTATTATTGTCAGTAACAGTTAAGAAAAATAGATTTAAATGAGAACTATAGAAGACTGCAATAAGAAGTCATTATAGCCTGCATGAACAGTATAGAAAAATAGATTGAAATCAAATTAAAGGGATTAAGAATCATATCATAAGAGAAAAATAGATTCTGAAAATAGAATATAAAGGGACTGCAGTAAGAAGTTATTATTGTCAGTAACAGTTATAGAAAAATAGATCCTGAAAATAGAATATAAAGGGACTGCAGTAAGAAGTTATTATTGTCAGTAACAGTTATAGAAAAATAGATCATGAAAATAGAATATAAAGGGACTGCAGTAAGAAGTTATTATTGTCAGTAACAGTTATAGAAAAATAGATTCTGAAAATAGAATATAAAGGGACTAAGGATGAAGGATTTACTTCGTTGCTCAGTGTTTCCCCCATTTGACTCGGTACCTCTGCTTAGGAATGACACATCACCTGTCGAAAGTAATGTTTAAATGACGAACTTCTTAGCCCAGACAACAATAAGAATCACTTGAAAAAGCCATGCATGAATAGAACCTACGACGGTAGGAACTCAAATTAAACGGATTAACAACTTAACCATAGAGACACAGTACACAAAAATAACAAGTGAACAAAATATGAAGTTGTGAAAGCAACTATTACAATTTCTCAAATTCAAACTCGGAAAGAGGTCATTCAATGCAAATAATCGTTAATGACAGCTACGTAGCGTCAGCTCTCCACGCGGTAAAAAGCATGCGTTTCCTAACTGCACACCCCCGTCTAGTGCCGGGGCCTGCAAAGAAGCAACGAATAGTACCACTGCGACCTACAAGGCATGTCGTAAGAGGCGGCTAATGTAGGACCTAGTACAGAAAAAAAGCATCGTCGAAATCGGATGTGCTGGCTACTTGTAGGCGCGTAACTGGCACAACATACAATCGCTCTTAGGCTCAGGTCACATACAAATCACACAGAGTGGTTAGCAAGTGATCAATAATGATCGTTTGAAGAAGATTAAGAAGAAGTATAAATTGCAATATAAATACATCCGAAAAAGAGTTAAAAAGAAAAGGAAAACAGAGTTTGACGGAGGTGAAAAGAATTAAAACATCCAATTCATTCCCTCATTATTTTGTTAAATTATATCCATGTTCCAGGATCCTGACATGTAACAATTTTGATGTTTAATAAAATATGTTAGTAATGTTGTTGATTGTCAAATGTGCCATTTAATTAATATATCAAGTTTTGTTGATAATTTCAATGCTACTTTCTGTTTGAAATCTTGAGACGGAAATGATTGTTTTATGTCAGAGTCTAATATCTAAGGATTGATATCATTGATCTATATTTTACCCTATATGACTCGGTCCTTCTACACAGAAAAGGCATGCCACTTTCCGAAGGTATTGCCCAAAAGCACGGACTCCGTAGATTGCACAACAACCCTATTAGAGTTTCTGGGAAAAAAATCACTTATTAACAGAACGACGCTGTTCGGATCCGAATCCAGGACCTTCTGAATTAAAGATAACGCTTAACCACTTAACCACAGAGATCTTCCCCTTAAGTTTTGTATGTGATTCGTTATTAAGCCGACCTTACTACATTCTAACGAGGCTCACTGGTGCTCAGTCTCTCCAACAGATGTTAAATGGTGTTATACATATGGTTCATAATGACTGGTTGGTTAAACACACTGTTGTTTCATGTTCTGCTCTGTATCCCAGTTCTATTTTGATAAAGGTTGATACACATTTGTGTTAAACATAGTTGAAATTCTTTATCTATTGTTATGTGCATATTTCAACTGGATGTCTCGATGAAAACTATATTATGTCACCAATATCAACTTTTAATACTTGAGATATGTATATGTTTTTTTATGCAAGATTTTCTGTTTTCTCATTATTGTCAAAACAAGTATATCCAGGATAGTAGATTATTTACGAATTGGAGGTTGGAAACATGCCGGGGACAGTAGAGTCGTCTGCGACACAGAAGATTTGGGAAAACATGTCCGGGACAGTAGATTCATGTATGGTACAGTAGGATGGAAACATGTCCGGGACAGTAGATTCATGTATGGTACAGTAGGATGGAAACATGTCCAAGACAGTAGATTCATGTATGGTACAGTAGGATGGAAACATGTCCGGGACAGTAGATTCATGTATGGTACAGTAGGATGGAAACATGTCCGGGACAGTAGATTCATGTATGGTACAGTAGGATGGAAACATGTCCGGGACAGTAGATTCATGTATGGTACAGTAGGATGGAAACATGTCCGGGACAGTAGATTCATGTATGGTACAGTAGGATGGAAACATGTCCGGACAGTAGATTCATGTATGGTCATAGGATGGAAACATGTCCAAGACAGTAGATTCATGTATGGTACAGTAGGATGGAAACATGTCCGGGACAGTAGATTCATGTATGGTACAGTAGGATGGAAACATGTCCGGGACAGTAGATTCATGTATGGTACAGTAGGATGGAAACATGTCCGGGACAGTAGATTCATGTATTGTACAGTAGGATGGAAACATGTCCGGGACAGTAGATTCATGTATGGTACAGTAGGATGGAAACATGCCGGACAGTAGATTCATGTATGGTACAGTAGGATGGAAACATGTCCGGACAGTAGATTCATGTATGGTACAGTAGGATGGAAACATATCCAAGACAGTAGATTCATGTATGGTACAGTAGGATAGAAACATGTCCGGGACAGTAGATTCATGTATGGTACAGTAGGATGGAAACATGTCCGGGACAGTAGATTCATGTATGGTACAGTAGGATGGAAACATGTCCGGGACAGTAGATTCATGTATGGTACAGTAGGATGGAAACATGTCCGGGACAGTAGATTCATGTATGGTACAGTAGGATGGAAACATGTCCGGGACAGTAGATTCATGTATGGTACAGTAGGATGGAAACATGTCCGGGACAGTAGATTCATGTATGATACAGTAGGATGGAAACATGTCCGGGACAGTAGATTCATGTATGGTACAGTAGGATGGAAACATGTCTAGTAGATACATGTATAGTAGATTATTTACGAATTGGAGGTTGGAAACATGCTCGACAGTAGAGTCGTCTGCGACACAGAAGATTTGGGAAAACATGTCCGGGACAGTAGATTCATGTATGGTACAGTAGGATGGAAACATGTCCGGGACAGTAGATTCATGTATGGTACAGTAGGATGGAAACATGTCCGGGACAGTAGATTCATGTATGGTACAGTAGGATGGAAACATGTCCGGACAGTAGATTCATGTATGGTACAGTAGGATGGAAACATGTCCGGGACAGTAGATTCATGTATGGTACAGTAGGATGGAAACATATCCGGGACAGTAGAATCATGTATGGTACAGTAGGATAGAAACATGTCCGGGACAGTAGATTCATGTATGGTACAGTAGGGTGGAAACATATCCGGGACAGTAGATTCATGTATGGTACAGTAGGATGGAAACATGTCCGGGACAGTAGATTCATGTATGGTACAGTAGGATGGAAACATGTCCGGACAGTAGATTCATGTATGGTACAGTAGGATGGAAACATGTCCGGGACAGTAGATTCATGTATGGTACAGTAGGATAGAAACATGTCCGGGACAGTAGATTCATGTATGGTACAGTAGGATGGAAACATGTCCGGGACAGTAGATTCATGTATGGTACAGTAGGATGGAAACATGTCCGGGACAGTAGATTCATGTATGGTACAGTAGGATGGAAACATGTCCGGGACAGTAGATTCATGTATGGTACAGTAGGATAGAAACATGTCCGGGACAGTAGATTCATGTATGGTACAGTAGGGTGGAAACATGTCCGGGACAGTAGATTCATGTATGGTACAGTAGGATGGAAACATGTCCGGGACAGTAGATTCATGTATGGTACAGTAGGATGGAAACATGTCCGGGACAGTAGATTCATGTATGGTACAGTAGGATGGAAACATGTCCGGGACAGTAGATTCATGTATGGTACAGTAGGATGGAAACATGTCCGGGACAGTAGATTCATGTATGGTACAGTAGGATGGAAACATATCCGGGACAGTAGATTCATGTATGGTACAGTAGGATGGAAACATGTCCGGGACAGTAGATTCATGTATGGTACAGTAGGATGGAAACATGTCCGGGACAGTAGATTCATGTATGGTACAGTAGGATGGAAACATGTTCAAGACAGTAGATTCATGTATGGTACAGTAGGATGGAAACATGTCCGGGACAGTAGATTCATGTATGGTACAGTAGGATGGAAACATGTCCGGGACAGTAGATTCATGTATGGTACAGTAGGATGGAAACATATCCAAGACAGTAGATTCATGTATGGTACAGTAGGATAGAAACATGTCCGGAACAGTAGATTCATGTATGGTACAGTAGGATGGAAACATGTCCGGGACAGTAGATTCATGTATGGTACAGTAGGATGGAAACATGTCCGGGACAGTAGATTCATGTATGGTACAGTAGGATGGAAACATGTCCGGGACAGTAGATTCATGTATGGTACAGTAGGATGGAAACATGTCCTGGACAGTAGATTCATGTATGGTACAGTAGGATGGAAACATGTCCGGGACAGTAGATTCATGTATGGTACAGTAGGATGGAAACATGTCCGGGACAGTAGATTCATGTATGGTACAGTAGGATGGAAACATATCCGGGACAGTAGATTCATGTATGGTACAGTAGGATAGAAACATGTCCGGGACAGTAGATTCATGTATGGTACAGTAGGGTGGAAACATATCCGGGACAGTAGATTCATGTATGGTACAGTAGGATGGAAACATGTCCGGGACAGTAGATTCATGTATGGTACAGTAGGATGGAAACATGTCCGGGACAGTAGATTCATGTATGGTACAGTAGGATGGAAACATGTCCGGGACAGTAGATTCATGTATGGTACAGTAGGATAGAAACATGTCCGGGACAGTAGATTCATGTATGGTACAGTAGGATGGAAACATGTTCAAGACAGTAGATTCATGTATGGTACAGTAGGATGGAAACATGTCCGGGACAGTAGATTCATGTATGGTACAGTAGGATGGAAACATGTCCGGGACAGTAGATTCATGATGGTACAGTAGGATAGAAACATGTCCGGGACAGTAGATTCATGTATGGTACAGTAGGGTGGAAACATGTCCGGGACAGTAGATTCATGTATGGTACAGTAGGATGGAAACATGTCCGGGACAGTAGATTCATGTATGGTACAGTAGGATGGAAACATGTCCGGGACAGTAGATTCATGTATGGTACAGTAGGATGGAAACATGTCCGGACAGTAGATTCATGTATGGTACAGTAGGATGGAAACATGTCCGGGACAGTAGATTCATGTATGGTACAGTAGGATGGAAACATATCCGGGACAGTAGATTCATGTATGGTACAGTAGGATGGAAACATGTCCGGGACAGTAGATTCATGTATGGTACAGTAGGATGGAAACATGTCCGGGACAGTAGATTCATGTATGGTACAGTAGGATGGAAACATGTTCAAGACAGTAGATTCATGTATGGTACAGTAGGATGGAAACATGTCCGGGACAGTAGATTCATGTATGGTACAGTAGGATGGAAACATGTCCGGGACAGTAGATTCATGTATGGTACAGTAGGATGGAAACATATCCAAGACAGTAGATTCATGTATGGTACAGTAGGATAGAAACATGTCCGGGACAGTAGATTCATGTATGGTACAGTAGGATGGAAACATGTCCGGGACAGTAGATTCATGTATGGTACAGTAGGATGGAAACATGTCCGGGACAGTAGATTCATGTATGGTACAGTAGGATGGAAACATGTCCGGGACAGTAGATTCATGTATGGTACAGTAGGATGGAAACATGTCCGGGACAGTAGATTCATGTATGGTACAGTAGGATGGAAACATGTCCGGGACAGTAGATTCATGTATGGTACAGTAGGATGGAAACATGTCCGGGACAGTAGATTCATGTATGGTACAGTAGGATGGAAACATATCCAAGACAGTAGATTCATGTATGGTACAGTAGGATAGAAACATGTCCGGAACAGTAGATTCATGTATGGTACAGTAGGATGGAAACATGTCCGGGACAGTAGATTCATGTATGGTACAGTAGGATGGAAACATGTCCGGGACAGTAGATTCATGTATGGTACAGTAGGATGGAAACATGTCCGGGACAGTAGATTCATGTATGGTACAGTAGGATGGAAACATGTCCGGGACAGTAGATTCATGTATGGTACAGTAGGATGGAAACATATCCGGGACAGTAGATTCATGTATGGTACAGTAGGATAGAAACATGTCCGGGACAGTAGATTCATGTATGGTACAGTAGGGTGGAAACATATCCGGGACAGTAGATTCATGTATGGTACAGTAGGATGGAAACATGTCCGGGACAGTAGATTCATGTATGGTACAGTAGGATGGAAACATGTCCGGGACAGTAGATTCATGTATGGTACAGTAGGATGGAAACATATCCGGGACAGTAGATTCATATATGGTACAGTAGGATGGAAACATGTCCGGGACAGTAGATTCATGTATGGTATAGTAGGATGGAAACATGTCCGGGACAGTAGATTCATGTATGGTACAGTAGGATGGAAACATGTCCGGGACAG
This sequence comes from Arion vulgaris, assembly GCA_020796225.1. Classification (NCBI taxonomy): domain Eukaryota; kingdom Metazoa; phylum Mollusca; class Gastropoda; order Stylommatophora; family Arionidae; genus Arion; species Arion vulgaris. Next base: position 9,599,710 of record CM036759.1, on the reverse strand, counting down.
TAGATTCATGTATGGTACAGTAGGATGGAAACATGTCCGGGACAGTAGATTCATGTATGGTACAGTAGGATGGAAACATGTCCGGGACAGTAGATTCATGTATGGTACAGTAGGATGGAAACATATCCAAGACAGTAGATTCATGTATGGTACAGTAGGATAGAAACATGTCCGGGACAGTAGATTCATGTATGGTACAGTAGGATGGAAACATGTCCGGGACAGTAGATTCATGTATGGTACAGTAGGATGGAAACATGTCCGGGACAGTAGATTCATGATGGTACAGTAGGATGGAAACATGTCCGGACAGTAGATTCATGTATGGTACAGTAGGATGGAAACATGTCCGGGACAGTAGATTCATGTATGGTACAGTAGGATGGAAACATGTCCGGGACAGTAGATTCATGTATGGTACAGTAGGATGGAAACATGTCCGGGACAGTAGATTCATGTATGGTACAGTAGGATGGAAACATATCCGGGACAGTAGATTCATGTATGGTACAGTAGGATGGAAACATATCCGGGACAGTAGATTCATGTATGGTACAGTAGGATAGAAACATGTCCGGGACAGTAGATTCATGTATGGTACAGTAGGGTGGAAACATATCCGGGACAGTAGATTCATGTATGGTACAGTAGGATGGAAACATGTCCGGGACAGTAGATTCATGTATGGTACAGTAGGATGGAAACATGTCCGGGACAGTAGATTCATGTATGGTACAGTAGGATGGAAACATATCCGGGACAGTAGATTCATGTATGGTACAGTAGGATAGAAACATGTCCGGAACAGTAGATTCATGTATGGTACAGTAGGATGGAAACATGTCCGGGACAGTAGATTCATGTATGGTACAGTAGGATGGAAACATGTCCGGGACAGTAGATTCATGTATGGTACAGTAGGAAGAAACTTGTCCGGGACAGTAGATTCATGTATGGTCAGTAGGGTGGAAACATGTCCGGACAGTAGATTCATGTATGGTACAGTAGGATGGAAACATGTCAGGGACAGTAGATTCATGTATGGTACAGTAGGATGGAAACATGTCCGGGACAGTAGATTCATGTATGGTACAGTAGGATGGAAACATGTCGGGACAGTAGATTCATGTATGGTACAGTAGGATGGAAACATGTCCGGGACAGTAGATTCATGTATGGTACAGTAGGATGGAAACATATCCGGGACAGTAGATTCATGTATGGTACAGTAGGATAGAAACATGTCCGGAACAGTAGATTCATGTATGGTACAGTAGGATGGAAACATGTCCGGGACAGTAGATTCATGTATGGTACAGTAGGATGGAAACATGTCCGGGACAGTAGATTCATGTATGGTACAGTAGGATAGAAACATGTCCGGGACAGTAGATTCATGTATGGTACAGTAGGGTGGAAACATGTCCGGGACAGTAGATTCATGTATGGTACAGTAGGATGGAAACATGTCAGGGACAGTAGATTCATGTATGGTACAGTAGGATGGAAACATGTCCGGGACAGTAGATTCATGTATGGTACAGTAGGATAGAAACATGTCCGGGACAGTAGATTCATGTATGGTACAGTAGGGTGGAAACATATCCGGGACAGTAGATTCATGTATGGTACAGTAGGATGGAAACATGTCCGGGACAGTAGATTCATGTATGGTACAGTAGGATGGAAACATGTCCGGGACAGTAGATTCATGTATGGTACAGTAGGATGGAAACATGTCCGGGACAGTAGATTCATGTATGGTACAGTAGGATGGAAACATGTCCGGGACAGTAGATTCATGTATGGTACAGTAGGATGGAAACATGTCCGGGACAGTAGATTCATGTATGGTACAGTAGGATGGAAACATGTCCGGGACAGTAGATTCATGTATGGTACAGTAGGATGGAAACATGTCCGGGACAGTAGATTCATGTATGGTACAGTAGGATGGAAACATGTCCAAGACAGTAGATTCATGTATGGTACAGTAGGATGGAAACATGTCTGGGACAGTAGATTCATGTATGGTACAGTAGGATGGAAACATGTCCAAGACAGTAGATTCATGTATGGTACAGTAGGGTGGAAACATGTCCGGGACAGTAGATTCATGTATGGTACAGTAGGATGGAAACATGTCCAAGACAGTAGATTCATGTATGGTACAGTAGGATGGAAACATGTCCGGGACAGTAGATTCATGTATGGTACAGTAGGATGGAAACATATCCGGGACAGTAGATTCATGTATGGTACAGTAGGATGGAAACATGTCCGGGACAGTAGATTCATGTATGGTACAGTAGGATGGAAACATGTCCGGGACAGTAGATTCATGTATGGTACAGTAGGATGGAAACATGTCCGGGACAGTAGATTCATGTATGGTACAGTAGGATGGAAACATATCCGGGACAGAAGATTCATGTATGGTACAGTAGGATGGAAACATGTCCGGGACAGTAGATTCATGTATGGTACAGTAGGATGGAAACATGTCCAAGACAGTAGATTCATGTATGGTACAGTAGGATGGAAACATGTCCGGGACAGTAGATTCATGTATTGCACAGTAGGATGGAAACATGTCCAAGACAGTAGATTCATGTATGGTACAGTAGGATGGAAACATGTCCGGGACAGTAGATTCATGTATGGTACAGTAGGATGGAAACATGTCCAAGACAGTAGATTCATGTGATGGTACATGTAGGATGGAAACATGTCCAGACAGTAGATTCATGTATGGTACAGTAGGATGAAACATGTCCAAGACAGTAGATTCATAGGTGGCACAGTAGGATGGAAACATATCCGGGACAGTATTCATGTATGGTACAGTAGGATAGAAACATGTCCGGGACAGTAGATTCATGTATGGTACAGTAGGATAGAAACATGTCCGGAACAGTAGATTCATGTATGGTACAGTAGGATGGAAACATGTCCGGGACAGTAGATTCATGTATGGTACAGTAGGATGGAAACATGTCGGACAGTAGATTCATGTATGGTACAGTAGGATGAAACATGTCCGGACAGTGATTCATGTATGGTACAGTAGGATGGAAACATGTCCGGGACAGTAGATTCATGTATGGTACATAGAAATGGAAACATGTCCGGGACAGTAGATTCATGTATGGTACAGTAGGATGGAAACATGTCCGGGACAGTAGATTCATGTATGGTACAGTAGGATGGAAACATGTCTGGGACAGTAGATTCATGTATGGTACAGTAGGATGGAAACATGTCCGGGACAGTAGATTCATGTATGGTACAGTAGGATGGAAACATGTCCGGGCCAGTAGATTCATGTATGGTACAGTAGGATGGAAACATGTCCGGGACAGTAGATTCATGTATGGTACAGTAGGATGGAAACATGTCCGGGACAGTAGATTCATGTATGGTACAGTAGGATGGAAACATGTCCAAGACAGTAGATTCATGTATGGTACAGTAGGATGGAAACATGTCCAAGACAGTAGATTCATGTATGGTACAGTAGGATGGAAACATGTCCGGGACAGTAGATTCATGTATGGTACAGTAGGATGGAAACATATCCGGGACAGTAGATTCATGTATGGTACAGTAGGATGGAAACATGTCCGGGACAGTAGATTCATGTATGGTACAGTAGGATGGAAACATGTCCGGGACAGTAGATTCATGTATGGTACAGTAGGATGGAAACATGTCCGGGACAGTAGATTCATGTATGGTACAGTAGGATGGAAACATATCCGGGACAGAAGATTCATGTATGGTACAGTAGGATGGAAACATGTCCGGGACAGTAGATTCATGTATGGTACAGTAGGATGGAAACATGTCCAAGACAGTAGATTCATGTATGGTACAGTAGGATGGAAACATGTCCGGGACAGTAGATTCATGTATTGCACAGTAGGATGGAAACATGTCCAAGACAGTAGATTCATGTATGGTACAGTAGGATGGAAACATGTCCGGGACAGTAGATTCATGTATGGTACAGTAGGATGGAAACATGTCCAAGACAGTAGATTCATGTATGGTACAGTAGGATGGAAACATGTCCAAGACAGTAGATTCATGTATGGTACAGTAGGATGGAAACATGTCCAAGACAGTAGATTCATGTATGGCACAGTAGGATGGAAACATATCCGGGACAGTAGATTCATGTATGGTACAGTAGGATAGAAACATGTCCGGGACAGTAGATTCATGTATGGTACAGTAGGATGGAAACATATCCGGGACAGTAGATTCATGTATGGTACAGTAGGATGGAAACATGTCCGGGACAGTAGATTCATGTATGGTACAGTAGGATGGAAACATATCCGGGACAGTAGATTCATGTATGGTACAGTAGGATGGAAACATGTCCGACATAATAGATCCTTGTATGACCCTAGAGGTTTAAAACATGTTACAGTAGATCATATATGATCCTGAATGCTAGACACATACCCAGGACATGATCCATATATAATCCTGAATGTTAGACACATACCCAGGACATGATCCACATATAATCCTGAATGTTAGACACATACCCAGGACATGATCCATGTATGATCATGAATGCTAGACACATACCCAGGACATGATCCATGTATGATCCTGAATGCTAGACACATACCTAGATCATGATCCATGTATGATCCTGAATGCTATATACATACCTAGATCATGATCCATGTATGATCCTGAATGCTAGATACATACCCAGGACAATACTGTCATTTATGACATTGGAGATTGAATGCTTCAATAAACTATATCGACTATTTCCGGAACTGGTTCTTTCGGATCTTGCTAAACATGTACTGATAGTTGTCCGAAATAGCTGTCATAGTAAATGGAGACTCAAGAGAGTCATTGAAGGGCAGCAGTAGCGACCTTAGCCTCAATAAATAAAGTTTAGAATTAGTCAAATAAGGGCTGTAGTAGTGACCTCAGCCTCAATAAATGAGTTTGATATTTGGAGAGCAATAGTAGTAACCTCAGCCTCAATAAATGACGTTTTAAGAGAGTTATTTGTAGTACAATAGTAGTAACCTCAGCCTCAATAAATGACGCTTTCAGAGAGTTATTTGGAGAACAATAGTAGTAACCTCAGCCTCAAAAATGACGCTTAGAGTTATTTGAGCAATGTAGTAACTCAGCCTCAATAAATAAAGTTTGAAGAGAGTCAAAGAAGGGCAGCGTTGTCTTACATGTTCCTGTCCTCACCGCGACATATGTGCTTCAGTTTTACAACTAGCCAGATTACTTCCCCAATGGGAATATGTCTGAATAAAATATCATATATTGCAACTTCTAGTGTTAGTTATATGTTGTCAAGTTTTAATAAACTTTTGATCATTGTTGTTATTTGCAATTTTTACGTGTAATATTTTTATAAACAATAATATTTATTTTATTGTTATTTCTTATACTTATATTTATTATATGGAGCTTCTGGCCGAATAGATTAGAGCGCGTGCTCCCATTCCGGACACCAAGGTTTAATCCCCAGTAAGGCCAAAGAGTAGTGTATTTCTGTCGGGAGCATAAAGAAAAAATCATAATTTGAACAGTTACGCGGGGACTGCACTAGCCATGCGACTATTACATTTCCCAGGATCATGTTTCCCTTGTCCTACAGCTACACGTAACAAGCGGTAACACAAGTAATAAAAGGTAATGAGTAAGTACAGCGCATATAGACTTTTGGTTTTATTTATATACTATTGACAGGATTCAAACACCCCAAAGTTGTCATCAACAATAAGAAATGGAAAATTTATTTTATATACTATTGACAGATTCAAACACCCCAAAGTTGTCATCAACAATGAAGAAATGGAAAATCTATCAACATTTTCAACAATAATGAAGAAATTGAAAATTAATCATGAAAAAACACGAAAATTATCATTATCTTAGCACCTTAATTAACAGCAATAGAGAATGGAATAAATCAGAAGAAAACTGCACTTGTAATTCTGGGAGTTTAAATACTACAAGGAATATATAATATAAAAATGATAAGAAGATAAAAATCAAACTTCAATGCGACATGAGTTTTTCTTTTTGGAAATTGTGTAGATGTAACTGACATGAGAACAAAAATCAAGTGTATAAGAGCCTGCGTTTTTCCATTGGCAACATAAGGTTGTGAGACATGGAACATTGAAAAAGGATGAAAAGATCATTAATGCCCTTTTAATGCAAATGCAAATGTTACAGAAGAGTACTTAGAATATCATGGACAGAGAAAAGAACAAAAGCTTCTGTTCTGCAACAGCTTGATATGAAAGAGAGTTGGCTATTAAAGAGCATAACAACAAGGTAAATTAAATATTTCTGACACATCAAACGACATGATAGCTTAGAGAAAATAATATAGGAGGGAATGGTGCCTGGAAGAAGAATGAGAGGAAGATCTAGAAGACGATGGGTGCATGATGTCATTAATAATTAAGAATGACTGCTGCTGACGACGGCCAACTTGCACAGAACATAGAACTTTTCAGGACTGCTGTCATGGAAGCCAAGTTCCAGAAGGGACAAGCTACTTGATGATGATATGTAAATAATGGACCATTTCATAAGACGTAAAAGAATTCAAATCGTATATTTTCAAACAAAGAACTACGGAGCAATTCTTGGAAAGTCCTAGACATTGATTGACTAATTGATAGCACCATCATCATCGCACTTCGGTAAGTAACCATGTGTGCTTCGATATCCTTCTTACACAGAAAGATCTCAGCAGCAGTGCACGAAGTTTTTAGCATCGGCGAGGGTCTGCGATGTAATTCTGAAGATAGTAAAATATTATGTAGAAATCGTATATAATCGTATATACGTTAATATATTTGACATAGTCAGGGCTAAATTTTAGATTCTGGCTATTTCCTATTACACCCAACTAAAATTAGGTACCTGAGACTTCGATTCGTTCAGATCTAATGTGCGGCAGACACACATGCTGAAACAAACTCTGAATGGGACTGAGAACCTCTCTGGATGCCTTGAATACAGAGATGTTGACTTTTACAAGACTTCCAGTTTCTATTTTTCAGTCTCAGAAATTTCATACTGTTAAAATGTGTCTTAACTGACATTCAAGATTGTTACAAAAAATTCATTTTCTATGCAATTCAACCCTTCAAAAAATTAACAAATTTCAAACAAATTATTTTTTGTATCTAACATTTGTGTTCATTTCTTCTTGATTTGTTTGAAAAATTTCACTGAAAAAAAAATATGTATATACCGTATGAGCATTCGTATAGAATCACAAACTTTCAGAAAAGCCACTATTAGCAGCTAAATAAGATATATTCACTAACGACTTTCAAGTACTAATGTGTAGCGTAATGCCGAACAGATTAGAGCTTTGGCCTCCCATTCGGTAGACCCGGGTTCAATCCCTGATAAGACCAAGTAGTTTGTTTATGTCAGAGGCATGGAGAATAAATTATAGCCTGAAAAGTTTTGCGACGACTGCACTAGCTATGCGACCATTAACTTCTATAGGCTCGTGGCATCCATGTCCTGCACTGCCCTAAATGCGGTAACACAGACAATAAAGACAGTGTTAAATATTGCTTATTTCCATTTTGCAATAACCACAATATACACACCCATTGTGACACTAGGCATGTGTTGTTCTTTGTATGTTTATTTGCGCTCGTTCATTCTTATTAACAAAGTTAACCACTCTTAGTGATCTGTGTGATTTGAACAGAGAACATGAATAAAGGGCGACCCATTAGGCCCCAACTGAAGTAAGGCAGTCACATCTAATGTTAACTTATTCAGTTCATTACAGAGCTGATATAGCCACATCTAATGTTAACTTATTCAGTTCATTGCAGGGCTGATATAGCCACATCTAATGTTAACTTATTCAGTACATTGCAGAGCTGATATAGCCACATCTAATGTTAACTTATTCAGTACATTGCAGGGCTGATATAGTCACATCTAATGTTAACTTATTCAGTGCATTGCAGGGCTGATATAGTCACATCTAATGTTAACTTATTCAGTGCATTGCAGAGCTGATATAGTCACATCTAATGTTAACTTATTCAGTACATTGCAGGGCTGATATAGTCACATCTAATGTTAACTTATTCAGTACATTGCAGGGCTGATATAGTCACATCTAATGTTAACTTATTCAGTGCATTGCAGGGCTGAAATATTCAAGACCCTAAATATTATTCCAGTCACAGCAACAAAGCACATGGCTGACTAGACAAAACATCAAATGTTACCCTAGTCACATCAACACAACACATGACTGACTAGACAAAACATCAAATGTTACCCTAGTCACAGCAACACAACACATGACTGACTAGACAAAGCATCAAATGTTATCCTAGTCACAGCAACACAACACATGACTGACTAGACAAAACATCAAATGTTATCCTAGTCACATCAACACAACACATGACTGACTAGACAAAACATTAAATGTTATCCTAGTCACATCAACACAACACATGACTGACTAGACAAAACATTCAAATGTTAACCCTCTAGTGACATTTTAACAAAACATGAATACGACCTTAGGACAAACATCAAATGTAATCTAGTCCATCAATCAACACATGCATTGCAGGCTGATAGTCAAAGCTCAAATGTTATCCAGTCACAGAACCAACACATCACATGACTGACTAGACAAAACATCAAATTATCTAGTCAGCTCAACACAACATGACTGACTAGACAAAACATTAAATGTTATCCTAGTCACATCAACACAACACATGACTGACTAGACAAAACATCAAATGTTATCCTAGTCACATCAACACAACACATGACTGACTAGACAAAACATGAAATGTTACCCTAGTCACAGAAACACAGAGCTGATACAATCAATGCACCAAATGACAAAAAGGGTTATCCGCAGCCCCGGTAACAGAAGGCTGAATAGTTTATCCGACAAATCGCAAATTCCTGTTTGATGAGGGCTGGCTGTTATGTATGTTTGATAGAACACTGAAGCTTTATTGTACTTTTACTCAATTCTTTAGATCATGGATTAACCTGCTGCCTTGCAGATCGGCTAGGGACAGTAAACAGGCTGACGAGAGCGAACCAGTAAACGCTTTTTGAAATCGGACACATCGCTGAAGGACAAGCATCAGAGCTCCAAATGGTACTGAAGATGTGACGTAAAAATACGCTCTTGGCAAGGTTGTTTATATATCACAATAAGAATGATCAAAACTGTCGAAAAAGAACGATCGAAAGAGAGAGAGATCATTGTTTGATGGTATTGATGAAAAGTGTTAATACTACTGATATTTCTTAGCGTTAAATTTAAAACAGAATAAAATCGTGTTCTTGCCGTTGTCTGTTTTAACATTAATCCATTATTATCTAACAATACTGAAATGCGAGGGTCAATCGACACTTGTAGTCTCATTTCTAAAAATAATTACCTGAGCTAGTCGGCCTAATGTTACCGGGGACCACGGGTTATCATAGTCACAGCATAGCAAAGCTGATACAATCAATACACCAAATGTTATCCTAGTCACAGCAACACAGGGTCAACTCTAGTCAAGACGTCAAATGTTACCCTCATCATCATCAAGTAGCTTGTCACTTCCGAAATCTGGCACTCATGACAGCATTCCTGAAATATCTCTATTCTGTGCAAGTTGAGCGGCGTCAGCAGCAGTCATTCTCAGATCGTCAAGGACATCTTGCACCTATCGTCTTCTAGGTCTTCCTCTCATTCTTCTTCCAGGCACCATTACCTCCAAAATTATCTTCTCTATGCACTCATGCCGTTTGATGTGTCAAAATTTTTTTATTTTTCTTCTTTTCTATACCATTCATAGCCAACTCTCTTTAATATCAAGCTGTTGCAGAACAGAAGCATTTGTTCTTTTCTCTGTCCATGATATCATATGCTCTATTCTGCAGAATTTGAATTCAAAAACATTAATGATCTTCTCCGCCGCTATGCCTATACTCCATGTCTCACAACCATATTTTGCCAAGAGAAAAACGCAGGTTCTTAAACACTTGACTTTTGTTGTTATGTCAGAACCCTAGTCACATCAAATGTTATCAGTCACTGCATCACATATTAACGGGAATGAACACGACGGTCTTGGAGTTCATTAAATAATTGCTTGAATCATTTTTCGGTGAAAGAGTTAAGATATGAAATCAAGATATGGAAAAATGATGCTAGTGTTTTAAACGAATAAACACAACATCTTCAATTTGAGTAGTTGCAAAATCTGATGAAGATAAATATATCGAAAGAATGTTTGAATATATATCGACTTTTATTATTTCTACAAGAAAATCGATTTGGAGTATACCAGCGCTGTCCAACGCGGTGCCCCGGAGATACATGGCGCCCGTGTTATACATTCCTTGCGCCCTATTTTATTTCTCTAGCTTTAACGTTAATCTTAATTTGTTTATGTCTTTCTGAGTAACAGTAGGATTCAGTTTTTTTCGTAAACATAATTTAAAAAAAAAAAATTGTTTTCAGGATAAAATTTGCATCGGTTATTATTTTTATTCACGTTATTTTTAATATTATTTTATTATTAGTATTATTATTGTAATTGGCACATGGCACACGTGCTTCCACGGTCATTAATCAGATTCGTTTCATTATATAAATCGTTGAATAGCACTGAGCCCTATACTATACTTTCTAGCAACCTTTTATCGATGTGTATACTTTGCTTGCTGCTATCGTTGCCTCCGATAATATATGGCCGGCGGGCTCATGTAAAAATTCACGGAAATCAGCACATAATCGTCGCGTGTCCTCACATTCCAGTATTTTTCGATATCTACAAATTCATTTTAAAACAACACAACATACTAAGTCAAGGTTATATTATGTTACAGGTTAAATTTAACACTAAGGAATATCAGTATTATTAACATTTTGCATAAAAAAATAACTAATGACTTGTAGAATTGTGTAAAAGTGCAGAAAACATTACAGTGTTATATCAACCACATATAAAAATCATCCCCCATGAAATAGGAATTTAATTTTCTCGTCTGAGCTAGTCGGTCTTCTGTTACTGTGGACGCCGGCCGATGTAATCTAAAACGGTCTCTTCTTATATTTCTCTTTATTTAGATAGACAATTCAACGCTAACTGATTCTCACTGATTATTACGACCAAAAACAAAACACGTAAATACTATGCATATTTGTTTAGAAGTATATTAACCTCGTTGAAAAACGTTGAAAAATGTTGAAAAACGTTGAAAAACATTGAAAAACAAAATTAATGAAAGCAATAAATTGCTTGATATAATTGATTCTGTTTGTGTAAATATTTGGTTTATTGTATCCAGAATTTGACACTACATATTGACATTTTGTTTTGTGCATGTTTTAACTGTGTTTTTTATGTTGTTTATGAATTATAATTAATAATTTCCACTAACTTGTTCCTATTTAGTTTTTAAATCGTATTTACAATATGAAAATGAACTTTACGTTCGCAAATCTGTAGTATAGCTAAGTGTACAAATTTTCCTGTAATTTAGATAATTTAGTTTAGTGTAGTCATCGGATCATCATCTCTGCATATCAAACCAATTAATCCATAAAGGCTCCGATCTCCTCCTCTGTATGTATCTCAGCATATGCCAACTAACGACACCAGTTCTATATTGGTTTACTATAATCTTTATAGTACTATTAATCAGTATAGTGCTATTGTCTGTATATGCTATTGATGAGGAAACTAAAGAGGAACGACTTGGAAGATAACAAATGTAAAAGGATAACAAATGTAACTGTAAAAGTGTTGAAATATTACAACTAGAATTAAACTAAATTCCTCTTGCGAAGACTGGGCACAACAGTTAGTTGCATTACAAATGCTTCGGAAGGTACACACAATTTACGGATTAAATGGGTTAATATCATAGAAGAATAAGCTTGTATGTTGTATGCTTACTTGTTGGAGCATAACTGGCACAATGTACAATCGGTCGGATTACATACAAATCACAAAGAGTGGTTAACAAGAGGTCTATATGGAAAGTTTGAAGAGAAGAAGAACCGAACCGAACGCAGGACAAACATCTTGACCACTTCGCTATAGAGACCTCTATTTGAACACGTAACACGACATTACACGTCTGAAGATCCGATTTAAAACATACGATCAACAGTAAGACATCATTGCAAATGTGAAGGCAATATAACGAGGTGAATAGATGGTAGTCTGTCCGAGTCTCCAGTAAGACGGTGATCTTTTGTATTTATCTATTAAGGTCAACCTTCGATACTTGTTAGGTTCTGAATCAGAAACGAGTAGAGACTTATTTTTGTTAGCAAATCTTGTTCCAACGCATTTTGTTTAAAGCTCAATATTCATTTATTGATTTTTTTTACATATGTATCCGCAAACATTTCATTGCATAGTATATTTCCATACACAACTCTCTTTGAGTGTTGCTTTGTAGGTTGTCTGAATAATAACATCTGCAGCTTGTCTGAAAATTTTATTATATTATATGTTGATTGATCGATTGATTGATTGATTGATTGGATCATCATCAATGCGCTTTGGTCACTAACCATGTGTGCTCATATCTCTTTCTTAAAACAGGAAGATGTTAGTGGCAATGTACAAACTTCATAGTACAGTCGAGGTTTATTGTATTATATTACATTAATTATATTATTATATTATTAAAATTGTTATATTTTATATTATATTTATATTACATTATTATTATTTTAATATTTTATTTATTTTATATTTTATTTTATTTTTATATTATATTTTATTATGTTATTTTATAGATCAAATTATTATATTTGTATTGTTATTATTTTATATTATATTATATTATATAAAAATCGTGTTGATGTCATATTCTGTGAAAACTGTTCCTGTGATTGCCCGATGCAATATATTGAATTTTTCATCCTGCATGTTTGATTATTGTTTGCCCACATCTTGTTTATTATTTGTAGTGTTTCAAAAATATATCAATATCTGTAGGTTTTTTGTGCTTATTTGTCAGCATTGATAATAAATTAGTGATGCATATTAATTTATGTACAAGAAGTTGATGTGCTGCCTTTGTGTCCAACATACTGTGTGTATGTGTATGTGTGTGTGTTGGATATAGTGTATGTGTATACAACATGATGTATGTTTGTCTCATACGTTCTACTGCTATACCCATTAAAACCGATCTCTTTATGTTCAGCTGAAATGTCAAATCTGTCTTGTTGTATGGCTCGTAAACATGTCAAGTCACCGAGTTAAATACAAATAAGATTCAAACCTTAGTCCAACAACTGTCTTGCATATTCTCAGATTCGGATGAGGGACACAGTGGCAAACACATACATGTGAATAAATACAGGACATGAACTCATGATGAACTCATGTCAGTAGGGCATAATGGGGGTGGGTCGGACATGCACTACTGAAGACGTGTTCAAGTGTTGTAGACAAGCGCAATGGAGTGGATCCGCAACGGAGTGGAACCCGTAGCGTAAACGGTAAAGGGGACGTCTCAAACCACAGCCAGGCTCTAGCACAGGCCAGACAACTAGCCGGGTATTCCCTGACCTAGATAAGAAAAGGGATCTGGAAATTACAGATGTTTGATAGAACACTGCACACTTTTTGCAATTTTACTCAATTCTGTGAGTCTATGGTTATTTATTGGTGAAAATATTTATAACATTGATATTCCTTATTGTTACACTTAACTTGTTGCATAATATGACTTCGAGTTAGCATTTTGTGTTGATTTTAAAATGGATTCGTCTATATACACCAATACTGGAATGCGAGGTCACGTGGTGTAGTTGGGGTCTGATTTCCCAAACTTACCTGACCGCAAGGCCCAGTAGTTATAGTTGGCTGTCTCAAACAGACCTTGGATGGCGTCTGCTTGAGGAACTAAATGATAATTAAAGATGATCAACAGTTTCCTCAAACTTCCTGGTCTCTAGCCAATTTCTCCCTAGCATCCTAGATCAGTCCATCGTCCATCAGTACGTCTAGAAAACTTCGTTTCTAAGCATGCTTGTGACGTCCCATTTTTAATTTTCTTTGTGGGTTAAACTCAATTGCTTGTCTAGTAACAGTCGACGGTGCCTTCCGCAGGGTATGTACGATCCATCACCATTTTCTCTTTCTGACATAGGTCATCACTGGTTCCTGTCCTATTCCCATAGCAATCCTGTGTCTGCTACTCTGCCACACAATCTCAGTGGGAGAATACACCGAACACATTTGTTTGACAAAGGTCTGAATCTTATTTGTTTTTTTAATTTGATGACTCGCCACGTCCTCTTAGCAATATAATATTACAGAATTGACTGTTAACTTCAAGGTATCACACACATACACATACATACACACATATATACATACATACACCAGACACACACACATACACATGTAATCACACATAAAGCAATATTCATTTATACTGACTAAAGATTCATTTAACATATCAATATCCTCTTTGTTTCATAATTAACATATAAGGCATTCAGAAGTGATGTCCCTTAGCTAGAAGCATGATTTTTTTTTCCACCACGATCCAGAAGCACCTGAGCTTTCAGCTCTTCGGCACGGTGACACGGACATCGTAACCCTTCGGCTCGGTGACACGGACATCGTAACCCTTCGGCTCGGTGACACGGACATCGTAACCATTCGGTTCGGTGACATGGACATCGTAACCCTTCGGTTCGGTGACACGGACATCGTAACCCTTCGGTTCGGTGACATGGACATCGTAACCCTTCGGTTCGGTGACATGGACATCGTAACCCTTCGGTTCGGTGACATGGACATCGTAACTCTTCGGTTCGGTGACATGGACATCGTAACTCTTCGGTTCGGTGACATGGACATCGTAACCCTTCGGTTCGGTGACATGGACATCGTAACCCTTCGGTTCGGTGACATGGACATCGTAAGTCTTCGGCTTGGTGACATGGACATCGTAACTCTTCGGTTCGGTGACATGGACATCGTAACTCTTCGGTTCGGTGACATGGACATCGTAACCCTTCGGTTCGGTGACATGGACATCGTAACCCTTCGGTTCGGTGATATGGACATCGTAACTCTTCGGTTCGGTGACATGGACATCGTAACTCTTCGGCTCGGTGACATGGACATCGTAACTCTTCGGCTCGGTGACATGGACATCGTAACTCTTCGGCTCGGTGACATGGACATCGTAACTCTTCGGTTCGGTGACATGGACATCGTAACCCTTCGGTTCGGTGACATGGACATCGTAAGTCTTCGGCTTGGTGACATGGACATCGTAACTCTTCGGCTCGGTGACATGGACATCGTAACTCTTCGGTTCGGTGACATGGACATCGTAACTCTTCGGTTCGGTGACATGGACATCGTAACTCTTCGGTTCGGTGACATGGACATCGTAACTCTTCGGTTCGGTGACATGGACATCGTAACTCTTCGGTTCGGTGACATGGACATCGTAACTCTTCGGTTCAGTGACATGGACATCGTAACTCTTCGGTTCGGTGACATGGACATCGTAACTCTTCGGTTCGGTGACATGGACATCGTAACTCTTCGGTTCGGTGACATGGACATCGTAACTCTTCGGTTCGGTGACATGGACATCGTAACTCTTCGGTTCGGTGACATGGACATCGTAACTCTTCGGTTCGGTGACATGGACATCGTAACTCTTCGGTTCGGTGACATGGACATCGTAACTCTTCGGCTCGGTGACATGGACATCGTAACTCTTCGGCTCGGTGACATGGACATCGTAACTCTTCGGTTCGGTGACATGGACATCGTAACTCTTCGGTTCGGTGACATGGACATCGTAACTCTTCGGTTCGGTGACATGGACATCGTAACTCTTCGGCATGGACATCGTAACTCTTCGGCTCGGTGACATGGACATCGTAACTCTTCGGCTCGGTGACATGGACATCGTAACTCTTCGGTTCGGTGACATGGACATCGTAACCCTTCGGTTCGGTGACATGAACATCGTAACTCTTCGGTTCGGTGCCATGGACATCGTAACTCTTCGGCTCGGTGCCATGGACATCGTAACTCTTCGGTTCGGTGCCATGGACATCGTAACTCTTCGGCTCGGTGACATGGACATCGTAACTCTTCGGCTCGGTGACATGGACATCGTAACTCTTCGGCTCGGTGACATGGACATCGTAACTCTTCGGTTCGGTGACATGAACGCCGTGAATCTGGGGACACTGTGGCTTTTCTGCCAGCCCGCGGAATTAAACCCGCACACACAGAGGGCTAAACCCGCAGTCCAACGCGCTACGAACACGCTGGGCAGGCGGGCAAGCATGATTATATGCTGCCATTCTGCCCCTAACATCCAAAGGCAATCCAAATGCATTCCTTTTCGTTTGCTTGATTTTTACTTATAAACATTATTTACAAACTAGTTCTGTAAAATGAATTTGTATCGAATAGTTTTTTTTGGACGACCGTCAAAATTAAATGAAAGTTAGATAAATATCTATCATAATTTTCTTCCATGCCAGTTAGTGTAGACCAGTGCTGTCCAACGTTTTTATATATTGGGTAGCATCTGACTGGTTCGTGGAGGCGTGAGGATCGGGGGCATGTGATGGTTGTGGGCAGGACGAGAGAATGACCATGTGATGGTTGCAATACTACTATTACTACTAATAGCAATAGTAATGTTAATATGGCTAAGATGTCGACGCTTTCCCAAGGAAAAAACAAAAGTGTGGTTTTATGGGGCAGTAGATTAGTTACGAAATAAAAAATAAACTTGCAAAAGAGGAAGATCGTGTTCACGGGAGTGATACGAAAAACGGAAAAATATTGTTTTCTTGAAATCTGATTAACGTTCAATTAGAGTAAAATAGGATGCCATAAATGTATGATACGGAAGCCATGGCGCCTTCCCTGAACAGCACTGGTGTAAACGATCATGAATCACCACAAACTTACAACAGAAGTATTAACTTGGACACTGGATGTTGACCTTTGTCCATGTCAGGTGATTAAGCTGTCGAGAATGTTCTTGCATGATCTGTTTCATTAGATCATATCAGCAAACATATTTTATTGTAATGTCATAAGATAATGAGGGACGGATTTACGTAACGTGCAAGCTTTCGTCTATCGACTGGTGTGGTTCAATACTACACTCGGGACTCCATACACGAGGAACGGAATTGGTCTTCCTACCTCCAGCACACTAGTGGCTGGAAATATGAAGTAACAGGTACTTTATACCTTAAGGTCTCAAAAGGCTACGGGACACATTATGTGTATTTATTATCTTATCTTATTTTAACCATATTTGCCGTGAAGCGTCGTGGGGAGAGTTAGTTTTCTATCTTCTGCCAGGTGTGTTGCACTTGACGTTATCAGTTCATGCTTTCACAGGGAGATGTTATCTATCCATCGTGTTCTTGGTCTGCCTCATGCTCTGCGCCCTGAGTGTCATAAATAAGATCATAAATAAACCACATCAACAAATACATTTTCCTGACAAATTATTATATGCAGCATCCAACAGGGACATAGCTTTACGATATGATAGATATTTGCAGAAATATATCAATCATAATTCCAATACATAAATTTAGATCGATACAATCAATAATGTCGAATATACAATTTACAAACCTGTTATACAGTCTTCTCGAGGAGCCGATGAATGCCGGATTATCATGGGAAGCTATAAATAAAACGGTCATAGACCGGGGACAGTTAACGACAACTGTTGAGTCTCTTTGCTCCACTAGAAGCTGAGACAACTAAGAAGAATATATATAGTTTACGCATGTATTAATTATATTTGTTAACTAGATTTTCATTATTGAAATATATGTGTTTGTACCAAAGCACACATTTGAAGTGGGAGGTAACAGGTTCAATAAAGAGAGGACGCAGTAGGTAAATTATGAAATAAAGTTTGCTGAGAGGGGCGAGAAATATCGAACTAAATTCCATGGAAGAGATTGAGCAAGTTGCCCAGAACCGATCTATATGGATACGATATATATACGAGATATATATATATATATATATATATATACTACAGGGACTAACACCATATTCCCAATATACTTCACAGTATGAAAAAAGATCCTTTTAGTTATTATATATACAAGCAAGAATCACCAGCATGATAACGGCAATCAATATCAATATCAACAAAAATATTTTGTTCATAACAGAAGCATGATTAGATGATTAAATAAAACTATCACTCTAGCAGTGAGCGTAGCAATATAGAACAGAATGAGTCCTTACTATGCAAATTCCAAAACTACTAACATTTCAAATGTACTCTCACTTGTCAAGATGAGACTGAACAATCGTCGCAAATATATATATTTGTTATAAACAACACTACTCTATTCGAATTAGTAGTGATATTATCTGTGGCTAAGTGGTTGAACCGTTGCCTTGCGTCCCAAAAGGTCGTGTGTTTGAATCCAACCCGCGCCTTTCTATTCATAAATGCATTGTTTTCTGAAGATAGCTAGGCTTGTCGGAGCTGAGAAGTCCTAATTTGTGCAATACTCAAGGCAAGTGATATATCACTTTTGCGAAGAGAAACTGGCCATATTGGGTAAAATTCGATGCGATTAAATAAAACCTTCGGCTTTATGCACTTTAGTTATAGTATGTAGAATACACGTTTAAAAATATATGTTTTAAAATATATGTGTGAAATGGGTAAGGGTAAGCTACAAAGAAACCAACATAGCGGTGCGGTTAGTACAGTGCACTCATTCACGAACGTATAGGTGTTCAGATCTCAGTATCATCTATTTACTAGATCGCCCGAGTGGTTACCGGGGCCCAACTTTGGGGTGTAAAGAAAGAACCACTGTTACCTGCCACTCATGTCGTAAGAGGCGCCTAAGGAGGTTTGGCTGAAATCGGATGCATATGTCCTAAACGTGTAGAAGTCTATACGTTTAGGTGCCTACCAAACCAACGTGCAACGTATACACACTCTTGGCAAAGATCAAACATATCACAAAGAGTGATTAAAATTGGCCGTAAAGAACGAACGCAAAGAAGAAGAAGATCTATTTACTAGTACATCCAGCAGAAAATGCGTACACGAATTTCTGAATTTAGGATAATTCAAGTAGTAACCAAAGCCACTGTTTAAGTGATGGAAAAACTGGCGCTTTCAGTAATGTGAAATGTGCTATACACTTTTAAATCTGACCTAGATGCAGACATTGTTACTACATAAAGTTTTGTTCAATTTTTCAGATCAATAAAAATTAGGTGTTTGTAGAATAACACAATTGATGACATAACTGCAACCCTAATATAACTACTGTGTAAGACATCCACAATTGATATATTGACAAAGAGATCGAATATATTGTTAGATGTAAATATCTTTCTAGTTATTTCAGTTGTATCCAAATGTTGTTAATTTTGTTTGTGTATCTTTGATCTACAATACTTGTTCAACTTTACCTCCTTTAGTATGCAAGATATTTGGTCGTTAAATCAGTCAGCGTTGGGTAGGTTAAAGCTATGCGT
The DNA here is from genome assembly GCA_020796225.1 of Arion vulgaris. Classification (NCBI taxonomy): domain Eukaryota; kingdom Metazoa; phylum Mollusca; class Gastropoda; order Stylommatophora; family Arionidae; genus Arion; species Arion vulgaris. The sequence continues at coordinate 9,580,121 of CM036759.1, read as the reverse complement.
AAATTGTTCGCCTATCGACACGGACACAAAAAGGGATGAATGTTTAACTAATTTTACGTACCCGGGTTTAAGAAATGAGGACATGAATAGACCATTCTAACTTCTACATACTTGGACCTAGTAATGTGAAGTGACAAACATTTCCTAACCTACGGTATGCAAAGGTTTTACGTGAATAAAGAGTTCTATGAAGCTCTGGTAAAGCACATGAGCTAATGAATATGGTAAAGAAATAGACATTAAACAAGTATTTATGTATCCGAAGCTACATATGAATTATATGTGTATTCATGTTATATGTGTATACTTGTATGTATATTTACTGTTGCTTCGTCTATTATATACAAATACGAAAGTTAATAGTCTGTGTTTGCAGAAGCACTGTTCAAATCTGACCTGATTTTCTATGTTGTGTAGTCGACGCTGTTTGAAATGCACGACAAAGTGAAGCTCTTTTTTTTTAGAACTAGCTGGTTGTGGTCTGAAAAAACGCTAGTCTGCAGGACTTGCTGATAGGAGGCGAAAGGAATAAAGATTGTGGTTCGAATTCTGTATTTGGTAAAGGTTATGAGATATTTTTATTATGACTACGAACTGTGAACAAGAATCTAGCTAGATTAACAAATATTGAATCTTCCACAAAACAAAGAATGAAAAAAATGTGGAAATATAACGATGAGAAATTAATGGAGGTAAATAAGGAAGTAAATTGACTATGCACTTTTTGTCTTTGAAAAAATATATCTTTGATAGTTTCATTATATGATTTATCTGCATGTGTATTATGTTTAAATAGTTATCATGATTAAATATATCATATTGTCTACTGTGTAGTTGATGTGTAGCATACTTATATAATTAATGCTACTTTGTTTTGTGTAGTTTGTAGTTGTTTACTTAGGTATTCTTATTAGCAGAATGAGAAATGAGTTTTACCAGCGAGTCACAAGAACCATCAGCATGCATACATTAAGTCATCTGCTGCACTCTGACTACATGTCGGTCTGGTTGGAGCTCTGTGAAGCCTGTTCTATAAACCAATCAGATTTCTTATGTCTTTGTTTATATCAATCGACGTGTTCTCATTTCTCTTGTAGTTTGATGATACCATTCACAAAACAAATTTTGCTTGAAGGTGAAGGCCACTAGTGTTAAAGTTCAACTATGTATCGCTATTCCGTCATTGAAATGTTTAAATTCCACATAATTTATTCAAGCAAGATTTTACAATAAAGTTTCTTGACATCCCAATTTATTATAATTTTGTTGTTTTTAGTGATGCGTTTGTTTGTTTGTGTTTTATTATTGTATGAAATCTTTCACATTGTGTTCGTTTCACACCATGTTTTATGTGTTATTCATATTTGGTATATGTCAGCTGTCTGTCTCGGATTATCAGCCACGCCATAAAGTTTGTCTTGGACGCTGGTGTAAGTGGACCAATTCTTTCTTCTCGTGCCTGCATACTGGGGGCAGTTCTGTAGGATATGCTATGTTGCAATACTCGCTAAGTCACAGGGCACAGGTCGTTGGTGCCTTTCTTGAATTTAGTGTACAGATAGTGTCTCATTCTGTTGTGACCCGTCCGGAGGCGAAGTATGACTGGTTACTTCTGCATAGTTGGTAATGTCCATCGTCCTTGTTGTGTTTTGGGCGTTCTTTATTCCACTTTCCTTTGTAGTGTCATTTGGCTATGTGATGGTTTTTGCTTCTTCATAGCTGACCAGGTTGTCATCTTGGGGCATTCCTTCTCCCTCTTTAGCCAGTCTGTCAACATCCGCATTCCCCTCGATCTTACAGTGAATCCACTGGATTACTACCTTCTCAGAATCATGGGACAACTGGGCTAAGGTAGTTATATGAGGACTATCATCATTTTTATTTGCATATTTGGTACGTCGTTCTTTTCAGACTATACCAATAACGACACCAATCTCTACAACCTGATCAGCAACTGGGAGTCCCAACTCTGATACTCATCTGTTTCCAACCACATTCTCAATGCGCTAAGACTGTCATTTCGGTCCATTCCATTTTATTCTGATATTATAGCATGGTCAGCCAATCTATCAGCTCGTTCATTAGCCCTGACCACACGTTACACAAACAAGTTTACGTACTCTGCTGCTATGTGAGATCGAGTTCTTAGTCCTATCGGAGACGGACGATAAAAAGTAGGTCCACTGTTCAATTTGAGCACGTAAAAGAAAAAGAACTATTGGCGGTTCAAAATGGAGAAAAGAAGGATGGAAAGCCACAGCCTGGGCATAGTTCATTAGAGAAGATTAAATATAAAATTCCTACAAAATATCTTCACCATCTTCAAAATCACATCGGGGCCCTCGCCGGTGCTACAGAGTCTGTGCTCTGCAGCTGAGGTTGTAAGAAAGAGATTGAGGCACACATTGGTACTCATGGACGTTCAATGATGATGCTCATATCAATAAATCAATCAGTCAATACTCTGTTGCAGAAGGCCCAGGAGAAGTGGACCGGTTACGGTGTGCGGATGTCTGGTAAAAGCATTACAAAACAGCTGTTTATGTTGAGATAAACATTGTCTGTTGGTAATCTGCTTATGTGACCGAACTATTTAATTTGTTGTTTCTTGATGAAGTTCAGTACTGATGTTATACACACTTTTTTCCTGGTGTATTAATTTATAAACCGGTCTCTTCTTGATACAGCATTATGTGTAGACGCTTCCATCTCTATTGAACAACTTTGAGTAGCAGTAACATATTGTATATAGAGCTAATACCATTCATTAAACAAATTTTGATTTCAATCTAAATGATTTTTTACGAACAAATGTCAGTAATAACGAATTGTTCCGTTAACGCATAATATAAATGTACTCAGCATTCCTCTTTTTTACAATCGCTTCATATATTTGGGATAAGAGATAAGACTGCAGTAGAAAATGCATATATAAGTGCATACAAACAGTGCTGAACAAAAACGGAGTAATATCAAAACATGAAATACGAAAGTTTAAAAAAAAGAAGTTAAACATAATAAGCCGTATTTTCCCACCAAATGACCTTCATCAAGCAAAGCATACAAGATACATATAACGCAAAATAAATAAAAAATTATAAAAAATGGCGCAGTTGTAAAATTCGGCATCCAGAAAATAAATAAGAAGTCTAAGTGCAGCTGCGGCATATGTAACCCGTTTTAAATACATTAACTTTCTTCTTCTTTTCAGCGATCTCTGGTCATGGCTTAATTTACTGGACCACAAACTGGGCAGACAGCTTCAGGTCTGTCAGGTTTCCCCAAAACTAGTTTTCAGGTCGACTGTGTGCACATGTTGCTTCTCAGCTCACAAAGAAGAGGACAGTCTTGCAGGATATGCTCTGGTGTCTGTTCTGCCTGCTGACACTGGCAGAGAGCTGTTTGACTTATTTCTAGTCTGTATAAGTTCTCGTTGAGTCTGCAGTGTCCGTCTAGTGAAATATAATGACCTGGTCTGTTCTGCTAGGTCTTGAGAGTCTTTCCATAATCATATCAGTTTTGTCTTCCAGTCTACTGCAGATTTCCTGTATGAGGTTTTGACCTCTTGAAAGACAAGGTTGGTAAATTTGCCTTTGGCACTGCCTCCTTAGCTAAGACATCAGCTCTCATTGCCTGCAATGCCACAGTGAGATGGAATCCACTGCAAGTGAATTTCTGCCTTCTAAAACTGGCAGTCTCTTGTAGTTTTTGTACTGTGCTGTATGTCTCTCTCTACAGAGACGTACATAAGACGTTACTATGAAACACTTCAATTACTGACCGTCTGTACAGACAAAGCCTATATAATAGTATATGTATTATATATATATATATATGATCAAGAAGTCTAACATTATATATATTACATATAAGTCTCTACGCAGTGTGCTGAGTGTAACAAGAAGAGACCGGTTGAGAAATGAAGACATCAGGAAAAAGTGGATACAACATCAGTATATATTCATCGAACAACAATTAAATGGTTCGCCAGTGTAGATTACCAACAGACAGTGCACCTCAAAGAGCAATGCTGCTCGTACAATGGGTAAAGCAAGGTCGGCCACCCAAAAGATGTAAGTAAAAAAAAGTAAAGGACCTTTAATACCTCGTAGGTATATAGTCAATACAGTTTAGGCCTGTATTTCATTGACCGTCGCACACGATGGGTGATGTGTCAGCATCACGCCGGCCGCCTTTACTTTCCCAGAGCATGTCTGGTACCCAGTTGAGGCTGGGTCGACCTGAGAGCCGTCTGGGCGGAAAATTCCCCGCATTGCGAGCTGAACCGAGACCACCAGCCTGAGAAGCGAGTTCACTAACAACCTACGCCACCGCGGCTCTCCCCAAGATGTACATAAGAGATAACAGAGGCGACGAGAGACTATCTCAAGCGCATACAAGGCCCGTTTTGAAATCTCTCTTAACCTGACGCTGTGAGGCAAACAGGATTCGAGAAAGAAGAAGACATAGTAGTCTAACATGATATATATTACATAGAAGTCTAGCATTATATATTGGTTATTGGTTACTGAACTGACGTCATTACACTCCGGGCAGACCCATACTTCAATCTCCCCAAGTGGTCACAGGCGCATGGGACAACGTCACTGCCAGATTAGTGGTACTAATCAAGACGCCCCATCTCCTCGTGGTGACCCTGAAACAGACTGGGTTCTGGTCTGGCTAAGAGGGCAGGGACGAGGGAGATACACTTACACGTATAATCACCCATTCAAATTCAAACTTCAAATTTTTTCTCACTAACCAATTCCTTACGCATTCATTCATTCACAACATACACACATACTCACGAACATCTTTAGCTAATCGCACAATAATGCATTCACAAACTCACACACACTCTCACTCTCTATCGCATAATTCACCGAGTCAATAAAATTGGACACGGTAGCTATGATGATGATTTCGTATCTAAAATTTGTGATCTAAAAAAAATGTTATTAGGTGTTTATACAAACATGAAATTAACCGGTTTTAAATCCATAATTATTTAAAAGTTCAATTATAAAAACTTTCTAAACTTATACGTAGCGGCGCCTGTAAATTTAATTTACAGTGTTTACAAAATGGCGACCGCCAAGAGAAAAGTTGTAACGAAAGATGATTTACGAAAGCTAATGAAAGAAAAGCAATCGCTAACAAAAGATTCTTCCAAGAAAATTACTCACCCTCTCGCAAAGTATGATTATTGTATTCCTTTTTCGAAAAGCTACATACCATTTTGAGAGAAGAACATGTGTAAATCTGTTAGAAACGTGCATCTTTCCTGACAACTTTCTAGTCTACTGAAACTCGTAGTCTTCTACTCTATTTGACTTAAGACAAAAAAAAACTTCTACTTACTAGTACTACTAGTGTAGTACTAGTATAACGGTATACAGTCAGAACAGCACTTCACTACAGTGAACAGTGTGACTACAATACACTTAAAGTTAAACTACATGTGTGATGTACACATCACAGTCCGAGTCCTGACTATTCTACAGTTCTCATGTCTGAGATCAGACGTGAATCGTCTGTGATTGACAATACTAAGTCAATACTTGAATAATTTAATTTAATAATAATTAAAATATAAATAAAATGCCTTAGACTTAATGAAAACAATTGGGCCATGTGTATTTTATAAAAGATATTGTAATGTACACACCTCACTGTCCCAATGGATTTCATGAAGACATCTTGAAATATCTGATAGTACTGATTCACTGATACACATTGATTTGTTTGGTAGGCTGTAGATTTTATACTATAAACCTGTATAATAAATATTTAATACACTACAAGTACAAAACAAACACTGAAGCGAAATACTACTATAGTCATAGATCTAGGTTGTTTGTTACGTTAATTTACTCCCTGTTACTTTAACTTCGCTGATGAGTATAGTTAAGAATCTTGTTGTTAATTTACTTGCATTCAAAAGGTTATGCGTTTGAATCCGGGTCGCACTGTTCTGTTCATAACTGCATTTTTCCTCAGATCCCTAGTGTTGAAGGTGGAGTTTGTACTTTGTGCAATACTCTCTGCAGATGGCATGTAATTTCTGTGGATAGTGACCAAGTCATATGGGGAAACCTAAGTCAATCAAATTAAGCCTTTGCCATTAGACCCTTTCTTTTTTGAAGAGTTGCTCGGGCATACATTAAACACATTTTTGCTCTTGCAGAAGTTGTTATATCACATTTGACGGCTTAAACTAACTTTATATGAAATGAAGCGTAATGTTCACACACTGGACCAGAGCTAAACTGATTACATTCTGTGATGGCTGAGTGACTCCTGGTAGATAGTGTGTGAACTAATATTTTGATATAAAACTATAGTTTTAGTACGTTTAAAAAATATTACCCTCAATTGTTATATTTTCTATTTTTCTGATCCAGATACAACAGTCTTAACCAACTGGTCTGTATGCTGTGTAATAATGTAATTAAGAATGACCTGCTATGGAACAGTCACATACAGAGCAAGCAACATAAAGAGGTATGGTTTTCAATTTGTTATAAATAACTTGCTAACACTTGTATCCTTTACATGCCCGAGCCTTAACAAAAGAAAGTTTACAATAAGTAACCTGCTAGACAAAATATGTTTCTCTAATGTGTCATTACACTATATTTCAAGTTCTGTTGGATTATTTGTTTTATCTGTTTCACTACAGAAAGCAATAGCTGTTAAAACACAAGGTCCAGCAAAACCTGAGTACCTGTCAAATACAAATTTAAAAAGAACAAGTGAAGACACACCTGTATTTGATGGGAAAAGACAGAAAACAGGTTAGAATAATTGTGTGTTTTACATGTGATTATTGTGTCGTTTTATTCCTTGTTGGAGCAATCCTTCTGTGTCTTCCATATATCGGTAATCTCTGCCTCCAAATCTCTTCTCCATGTAATTCTAGGACTCCATCCTTTCATTTGTCTGAAGAGGGCTTATAAAGTTATATTCTCGTTGAATTTACTTACAGTATGTCCTATCCAGGGGCAGGTTTTTTTTAACCTCTTGATTCACTGGGATATGTCTCATTCTCTCCATAAGATCCTCATTTGTCATCCTATTATACTTTTTCAGTATCTTTATTCTTGGTATGCACAATTTGTTTGCCTCTTCGTTCCACCTAGTTTCATGTAACCCCAAGATGCAAATCTCACAGTATTTAATCTCTTTTGCAACCTAAGTTGTCTTTCCAATTCATACATAGTTCTAACATTGTAGGTGCCAATTCTAAAGCTTTTTCTAGGTGAAAGGAAGTTAACCTGCGGTGCAGATTCCTTGTGACTTTCTCTGCATTGTTTTATATCTCTTATAGAAATGCCTCCTTTTCTCTTGGTTGACACAAGTTATTATTTTCCTTGTATTTGACTTGTTCATGATTGGTTGGATTTTGTACCTAATGTTTTCTAATGGATGGGGTAGCCAGCTCTAAGCCGAACCCTACCTTAGTTTCCTCTTGTGTTAGGCATGCCTTGTAGGTTGCTGTGTCACTATTCTTTGCTTCCCTTTTGGACCCCAGCAATACCTGGTCAATTTGATTATTGATTGTTGGTTAAACAGAACCCAAAGTAACACCTGAAACCAAATTAAGGAGTTGACAGAAATCGGGATCACTGATCCAGAGCTGGTCAAGACCTTAGTCTTCCTCTTATCTCGGTAACAGACTGGCTAAGTGAGTATAGACTGAAGATGGTGTACAAACCTGGCACCTAGCATTGTCTTCTGAAAACCAATGTCTTAGAGCAAAATGTGCACATATCGTAGCTTCACTGTAAAGTGTTGCATAATGTTAGTTAGTTTGTTTTTCTCGTGCAAAGGTGGCAATTTTATAGGGCAGAGGTTTTAGATCTCCATGTGATACGGTTCTTTGCTAGCAGTTGGAGATCTTGTATGGTTTTACATCCCAATAGTTTACTTTCTTGTTGGATGGTTCTTCGAAGAGTGGTCTTTGGTCTTCCATGTTTTCTTTTCCCAACTGATGACCACATAAGGACTTGTCGATTTAGTCTCTTTTCGTCTGATCTAAGAACATGACCTAAATATTTCCACCTTCGTTTCCTTATAATATTTGATACAGGTTGTTGGTGTGTTCTATCTCTCACTGTGTTGTTAGAAACGAAATCACTCCATTTTACTTTTAATAATTTTCGAGACATTTATTCTCAAAGCTGTCCAGTTTCTTATCAATTTTCTTTGTTGATTTCCAACTTTACAACCGTAGGTCAGTACATGAATCACACATGACCTAAATAATTTAACTTTTGTGCATATACTGAGGTCTTGAGATTGTCAAATATTCGTTAATTTAGTGAAGGCACTAGCTGCTATAGCAATACAAGAGTTTATTTCTTTCATCGTGTCTCCGTTGTTTGACACTTTACTACCCAAATATGTAAAATGTTCAATTTTCTCCAGTGTTTGGCCATTTATTACGATGTCTGTCGAGTTTGTTGCATAATGTACCTTATCCTTTTTTGAGGGTTAATAAATAAAAATAGTTCAAAACTGACTTTATTGCATCTCTGATAGACAAATAGGAGCACAGTGTATTTCTGCTTAAGGGAATAAAGTATTCTCTGTTATGTTTCATTTCTTAGTTTTATGGACATTTATTTTTAATTGTACTGTATTCAAATACTTCTTTTCAATTTACTTATTTTTCTAGATTTGGTTGTTTATTCACATTTGTTTTTCTGTGACTTGTTGATTTTATATTGTTGTGTATTTCTTAGAATATGAACATGCAACTCCATCTCTCAATAAGTAGGTCAATTCTGTGTGTCATGTTTCTTTTACAGAAACTATGGGAAACATTCTCCCTTCTCTTGATCTTGAGTCTGTTTTTGTACTTTGTAAAAAATGACATGGCTTTATGATTTCATATCCACCTTGGATAGATATATAGTTTTACTTTAGTCTTGTCTAATATAGTTTTTTTTTACTTTAGTCTTGCCTATTATCAACATATATTTCAACCAACGTGAATAAGATGCATTATACATTTTTTTATAATTATTTATAGAATGAAAAAAAACCAGGTGCAAGGACCCCATTAGACTTTCTTTCTTTTCTCTTATCCTTTTTTGCCTCACAGTGTCAGAATAAGAATAGATTTATAGAACTAACTTTTCTGTGCGCTTCATAAACTGTTTTTTTCATCGCCTCTGTTATCTCTGAGGTCCCATTGATAATATCTTAAAATGAGAATAAGGGCAATAAATTTATGACCACAGTAACACTTTTTGACAATCTTTAACTTTTTGTTTGTTTCGTTTGAGAGCGTGGATGTTTTCACTAGCGATTTTCATGCTGAATCTGAAATTTTTTTTAAAAACACTTATAGCTTTGAGAAATAAGTAACATCTTGCACTACCATCTACTGGACAGATTATGTTTATTCTTCATGAAATTATGTTTTTCCATAAGTTTTCTTTATTATGTATTCATTTTCTGAATAAGACGATCATTTAATAGATTTATAATGAAATTTATAATACCACACTCTGAGAGACATACTGAGGAGGAGATCAGAGCACTTATGGACTAATTGGTTCAACTTGCAGTGATGATCATCCAACGACTAAACTAAACAATGAGATTATTTTTCATTTTGGTTTTCTACCTTTTGAAAAGTTTTAATTTCTCCCGTGACTTTTAAAATTTGTTCAGTCTATCCTTCTTTAAGTTCTGCTGTCTTCTGTTTGTATCCTTCATCAATATAAGGGAAGACTTAAAAATTAAAACTAGTAAAGACAAAACATGTTAAAATAAAGTAATATAGTTTTACACAGTACAAAAACAAGATACAGCAACATTGCAACCAAAAGGCCTTTATCAAGCAAAGGATACAAAAGAAGCAAAAAGATTCAGACTACCTGTACGCCAGGACATAACATATGAAAATCTAAAATGACATATCATGGCATATCTTCTACAGGATGTCTCATCAACCACAGTACACGAGTCGTCGATTTTATAGGCATCATTTATGCATTCAGTAGTTTGCCATTGCTTTCTGAACGTTGAGGTCTATATTTACTGTTCGTTACCACAAGAACAAATTTGCTTGCAAACTACCTGTCGTAGAGTTTGAACCAGGTACACTTGGTTTGTGATCGAGCTCACTACCACTTAAGCTACATGCACCAACACATAACATATACAGTCAGATAATAAATCCCCAACAGTCATGTTATGCAATCGACGTCATGGCACATTGGGCATTCCCATTCGCTCTCTGTCCTCCACTGCAGCAGCCATCCCAAAGCCCATTTGCTCACAGTGCCCATGAGAAGTTGATTAGTATACCTTCTCTCTACCATGAAGACGACACTGTCTGGCATGTCCAAACTTAACGCCTAATTCCAGTGTCTGAGACCCGCTCATGCCACACAATTGAGAGTGTACTGCATTGATGATATCGGCTCTGTCCATACTTCTGCCCACTTGAGTCGAGCCCCAACAGTCATGACATCCTTCATGAAATTTTTGTTTTCAGATAGTAAATCTTTAGCTTTTTATAGTTTTTTCCTATGACTTGATATTTATATTTTATTCAAAGTTGCAATACAAAACTGTTGTAATGTAACATATTAAACTATTTGAAGTTTGCTTTCATTATCCTCAGGTGTATCATCTGACTCACAAAGGTAGGTGAAAGTTTGTAGTACATTATGCTTTATGTTACAGCTTATACAATTATTTCTTTACTTACAATATTTATTACAGTTTATTTACTAAATTATAGCATTTCTCTTATTATCTATGTAAAAAAGAGACAGTCATAATTTGTTGTCATGTCATGAGAAGGGAGGTTTAGAATATATTATGACAACCGGTAGAATCAATGGGAGATGAAACCATTTGTGCGAAACCTTTCAGTGGATTCCTAAGGCTTAGTTTATGATGGTGATTATTGTTTCCAACTCTCAGTTCATGCTCTGGAAGTTTCAAACAGCATATTGTGATATGTGTAGTAGATGCCCTCTATTGATGCTTCCAACAGTCAAGAACTTTAGTGAATCTACTGTCATGGACATTCATGTTTTCTCTGTAACCTCAGTATCCTTCTGTACCTGGCACCCCACAGTGTGATGGTACCTACTGGAGTGTAACTCTTTTATTGGTAGAAATCTTGCTGAGCTCTTTTCTCAGTGATGGATGGTTACTCTGTAGGGCTTGCAAAACAGATAGTACATCTGTGAAAATTACCACTTGTTGGCAGTCAGAGTTGGAATTATTGGCATGTATGTCAGTAGTGGTATTGACTAGAACAACTCTCCGATGGACAGGAGATGGGAAAAGAAAATTGGAACATCCAAAGCAAGCATGAAGAAGAACTGATTGATTGTAGCATGACAGTGGGAAACAATTAATAGACAGGCTGCAGAATGGCAGCAATGGAAATATCTTGTACAAGCTCTACATGTCAAACAGGACACAAAGAGGGTATGTATAGATAAATATAATTTCCTAGGCTGCAACACTGTTTCTCTGTGTGTAACTTGTACATTTGGTTTTTGTTTTTCTAAAGATTGCCAAATAGTTCATATGATGACTCTAAAACGTCTAAGAATGATATCAGAGAAAGAGCTAAAGCTGCTTTCCTCGCTGGATACTCATCCTCTTCCTCGAGTGATAGTGATGATGATGATGATGATGAAGAGGAGGATGGAAATGAGACAGCTAAACAAAAGATTGAGTCTACATCATTAACATTATCATCTAAAACGGTCTTCCTGAAGGTATGCTAATGTAAATATACATACTTCACACTAGGTGTATTAGCTGAGTTTTGGGGCCTAAGATGAGATTAAAGTCCACAGTGATCTAGGCCAGCGCAGTCCAACGTTTTCATAAACTGGGGTACATTTGGCGGCTATTGCAATATTAATACAAATAATAGTAATAAAATATTCATAAAAAGTAGACTCTTTAAAAGAAGTAAATTTACGTAAATAAAAACTAACGGAGACCCTGCTATAACTGGTGATCCTGGTAATTGGCCAGAAGACCAAAAAGATGCCGTTTCGACCAAAAGACCTTTATCAAAGGATACACCAGAAACGAAGAAATTCTGACTTTTTATATGGCAGATTTAACATATACAATCAGACAATAAATCCCTAATGGCCCTGAAATGAAAATATGTGACATTGAACCACTTGTGAAGAATGCAAGTCAAAGTTTGAAAACATAGTAAGAAGGCAACTACATTCATAATCTGTCTCTTGTAAGTAGTTGAAAGTGTCAGCTGTAGAGCACTTACAAAGTATCTCAAATGATTCCAAATCCTATTTCATGCTCAGAAAGCCTAGATAGCAACTTTTTATTGGGTGAGTGAAAGAATTGAACACTTGTCCATTAGTGCTTAATTTCAATCGTTGCCACTGAGCTGTGATACACACAGTTATGGAAGTAAATGAGAACAACTAGGCACACTACATCCACAAGCTAAGCACTAGTATTGTGAGGTCTCAACACTTCATAACCCGTCAGCATTATATGCTATTGTCTCATCTTCTTGGTTTACTCTCAGACATCAACTTGAATATATTTAAAGACACCAATGGTACGTTTCAAGTTATCAAGATCTTCAGGGAACTTGTCATGCAATAGCACTGCTGAAAACAATATTTTGATGATATTCTCACAAGAATTGTTATCAGTTATATGAGGACTATCATTATAGCACTCTGGACATGTCCATAGGTGCTCTGATCCCTGCCTAAACAAATCCAGCAGCGGCTCAAGATGCCAGTTCAGTGTTGGTGAATTAATCTGTTTGCATATTAGGTATGTTGCTCTATTCAGACTGTACCAATATCAATTATACAGATAGTTCTTAACCCCAACATCAGAACTATTTTATGCTATGTTTTATGTGATTAATCATTCATTTCAGATTTTTTTGACTCAAAAGATGTAGCAAGCTCAGATGAAATCAAACCAGAGTCATCGCATAGTAAGAAGATGGCAGAAAAGTTACCAGAAGGATTTTTTGATGATCCAAAAATGGATGCTAAGGTATCTCAATAATTTTTCAGAAATATCTAGCTATTTCTAACCTAAGAGCAATTGTACGTAGCTGCTTGTGAGAAAATGTTTCTTGTAAATAAAACTTTTTTAATTACAAATTTATTTTATTCATTAAAAACAAAAGGTTGAAAGTTAAATAAGACACATCTTGAGAGCAAAAACACTAGAACACATTGGCCCCCTTATACCCCACCAAGTGGACCCATATATACACAAACGGATTATCAGACACGACAGCGAGGAAAGGAAGGGCCGGAACCATCATTATACTCCAAGACAGCACCACAATAAAAAAATTTGAGTGCCACTGGAGAACTCTCAACAAATGTTAGAGCCGAACAACAGGCAATTGTCAATGCCACGAAAATACTGCAACAAAGAAACATACAAAACAACAAACTTTTCATTTGCGACTGCATGCCATTCCTGCAGGCCACACAAAGGGAACCCCAAGATAATATGGAGAGAGAGCTGACACTACAGCTAAACAAGCTCTCAGAACACAACCAAATATTTCCCCAGTAGATACCATCCCACTGTGGCATATCAGGAAATGACAGAGCAGACAGGCTGGCTAAGAAGGGAATAAAAGATACAACACAAACACTGTCATTACCAGAAATCAAAACACATATCAAGCGAAAATACACAGATTTGTGGAGGCAACAAACTCACAGCAAACACCCACAAGATCCCATCAGCAGACTAAACAGAAAACAGCACACACAGCTAAACAGGTCACTGCAAGAATCTCACATGCACAGACTAAAGCCTGAGAGACAGTCATCAACAGAAACCCCTTCACAAGATTCCTGCAGTCATGTCCATCTAAATCAATGAAATAAACAGGCCTCAGAACACCCACAAGATCCCATTAGCAGACTAAACAGAAAACAGCACACAACAATCTTTTGCCTAAGAACAGGTCACTGCAGACGTAATCATCACATGCACAGACTAAAGCCTGCTCAGACTGCACAGTGTGCATGTCAGACAGAAACACAGATTCCAGAGCATATCCTGCAGTCATGTCCATCATACATATTCCAATGAAATAAAACATGGCCTCATGAACGAAGCTTACAGAACAAGCTATGGGGAACTCTCGAGGAACTCCAACTGACATGCGGCTTCATACAGGCAACCCATCTCATGGTTTAGCCCAGCATACGATACTGAACGCAAAGAAGAAGAAAAAGAAATAAGTCATGCCACCATCACACAAATAAATAGCTCACTCTCTTTCTTGTGCTTATTAATCTTTGTTGTGGCATATTACCTTAACTAACGCATACCAATTCTTCCTATCTTTAGCTATATCTTGCAGTTATTTAGTAGCTGGAGTCCATTCATTTAGTTGTTTGAATCCAGAGCAAGATACATAAGGTCTCAAAAAGTGTTGATCAATAAAGTTATGCTTGTTCTCTTTTTTTTTAAATCAATGCAAAATTCTTTGAATTATCATTTTTTCCAATGGTTCAAAAATAAATGTCAGGGGTCATGACTCAGTTCTTACATTTGCTTTCCACATTTGAGAAGAATAATTATCTTTTTACTCTTTGGAATATAATGAAAAAAAAATAGATTATTCTCTCCCTGCTTTGCCAAAAATAATAGATAATAATTTATTCTTCAGGTCCGAGAAGTAGTATATAAAGATAAAGAAGAAGAAGAGTGGGAACTCTTTCAGAAAGCTATAAAGGAAGAAGCACATGTAAGTATTGGACAATTTTGTAGTTCAAAAATGACATTGAATCTTCTTGTATTTTCAGCAGTATGTTTATTTGTCTATTGTCAGTTCAGTTATATGAGGACTATCATCATAGCACTCCGGACATGTCCATAGTTGCTCCGATCTCCACCTCAGCTAATCCAACAGTGTCCAACGGCCCAACATGCCTGTTTGATTAATTAATCTTTTTGCGTATTTGGTATGTTGTTCTTTTTGGGCTGTACCAATATCAACACCCGTCTCTCTCAATCTGATCAGCGAGTGGGATTCACAACCCCGAAACTCCTCCATTCAGAAAGACTCTATCAATGTGTTAAGAATGTGATTTCGGTCCATTGCAACACCCTCTGATATTGTAGTCATGCCAGCCAATCTATCATCTCATTCATTACCCCTGACTCCTGCATGCCCAGGGATAAAAATGAAGGTGAAATATTGTCTATTGTTATTCAACAATAATAATAATCAAATTTGCAGACACCAACCGCTAGGCAATGGTTACATTAGCAGACTTCAACCACTAGACAAAGTGCCAGCTATAATAACTTGTTTGATAAAACAAGCCATACAGATCACAATGAGCGGTTAACTTGGTTGATAAGAAACGAACCATACAGATCACAATGAGTGGTTAACTTGGTTGATTAGAAACAAACCATACAGATCACAATGAGCGGTTAACTTGGTTGATAAGAAACGAACCATACAGATCACAATGAGTGGTTAACTTGGTTGATTAGAAACGAACCATACAGATCACAATGAGCGGTTAACTTGGTTGATAAGAAACGAACCATACAGATCACAATGAGCGCTGAACTTGGTTGATAAGAAACGAACCATACAGATCACAAGGAGTGGTTAATTTGGTTGATAAGAGCGAGCCATACAGATCACAATGAACGGTTAACTTGGTTGATAAGAGCAAGCCATACAGATCACAAGGAGCGTTTAACTTGGTTGATAAGAAACGAACCATACAGATCACAAGGAGCGTTTAACTTGGTTGATAAGAAATGAACCATACAGATCACAAGGAGCATTTAACTTAGTAGATCAGAGCAAGCCATACAGATCATAAGGAGCAGTTAATTTGGTTGATAAGAACAAACGCAAACAACTGTGTATAATGTTTCCATTTATTTCATTTATCTTACTTCAAATTTGCTTAATTGTCACATTTTATGGTAATATCAACAGTAAAAGTTTAGTAATAGATGCTTGATACCTTGATGAAATGTACTTTCATACAGTTAACATCTACTGATTATTCTGTAGGTGTCTGAAGTTATCATGGCAGAGGAGGATGAGCAGGTGAACATTGACCGAAACATTGATGAGATAGATGACCAGATGTAAGTGCCAGCTTAAGATAGTCAATCATGTTCGTGATATATGATAGCCATCATATTTTAATATAAACTACCTCAGCCTGATATAAGCGTAGACTATGAAGAAGTGTTACAGAAGAGTCCTCCACATATCATAGACAGAATAGAACAAATAGATCTATCCAGAAAGAACTCAAAATCAAAGAAAACTGCTGATGCTACAAATAAGAATGAGAAAATTGAAATATTTTTGACATATAGACAACTAAGAGCTGGAGAAAACCATCATGGAAGGAGGTATCCTGGAGAAAAGGAAAGCCATGAAGAAGATGGATTCAGGATGTAACTGATGGTTTGAGCATGATGGCTATAGAGGTGGGACTTCTGGCCTACGAGAGAGAGAAATTCCGAAGGACTGTTAAAGTGGCAAAATTCTGCTCAGAACAAGCTATTTGATGATGACATGAAGAAGCAAATAGGTTTGTCACAGAAACATATCTGATAAAGATTGAAGCATAACATCCAGACATCAAACAATGCATAGTAGTCATTTGGATGTTTTGTAGTGGTTGGATGATTACAATTGAACAAGAAACATCTAGATAGATCAGAGCAAACAGTTATAGAAGTAAGTTCTAGACCAATGTGCAGTTTCTTGGATCTAGCATACTAACTCTTAGTTTAGCCACCATGATTGTGTCTTCATTGTTCATGTGAGGATCATCTTTATCGGACATGTCCATAATTGCTCTGATCTCCTCCCAAGCATGTATTTCAGTGTGTTTAGACTAATAACTCTCATTCTGTGTTGATTGAATTATCTACTGGGGTTTCTCTCGTAGATTTCCCGTCTTTCTGCACCTATCGGTATGCATAATATGCGCAACCGAGATAGAGAATACCCTATATCTTCTTAGTTGAAATCTTCAGAGAGTTTGCATTCTCTGAGAGCGTTGATGATGTCACTTTTGGCATAAAAGACCCATTCTCGATCATAGCATTGCCCGCCTATACCACCAGCGATTGTATCTAATGAGTTCACAACTATATGTTTATCCTGGTCCCATGACTGCGAGATGTGCATACTATTTTTTGATGACCAGAATTTATGTCTGTTACCTGCAAGATCCTTAAATAACAATAATCCTGACAACTGGTGGCATGCAGCGTTGACTTTGTTCACAACATTAACAATATAAGGAAAGACTGCAGTAAAACTGTAGCAATGGCGAAACACTTAAAATCAAAGTACTGTAGTTTTACAAAGTACAAAAATAATGACAATACACAGCAATGTTTGGACCAAAAGGCTATATGTAGTATGCTGTGAAACAAGTGAAATTCTTCACTTCTGTTGTATCCTTTGCTTGATAAAGGCCTTTTGGTCGAAACATTGCAGTGTATTATCAGTTTTGTATTTTGTAAAATTACAGTACTTTGTTAATTATGTGTTTCGCCATCACAACATTAACACTGAGCTAATGAACAATATAGTTTAGCAAATATGGAAACACCCCCACTATGGTATTAGTTATTGCTCTGACACATATTTTCATCAGCAGGTGCCGTTTTCACATTGAAGATTGGCTGCAATAGACCTTCAACATACCCAGTTTGCCTTAATGCCAAACTCTGTTAGGCTTTAATTTATTCATTTGTTGATGTTTCCCTCCCATTTTGTATCTCACTTTTCCTCTTACTTGCTGACCTTCAACATTCTCCTCCAATAATGTTTTGATCAATGTGTAATGTGTCTAGATATTTTATTTTCTGTACTAATTTTTTCTTTATTTCTAGTTTTTTTTAAACGTTGCCTGTTGTTCTTTCCATGAAATGCAACCTATTCTTCTGTATATCCACATATCAAAGGCATTAATTCCATTGTTTTAGTGTCAATTAATTTATGTCTTCCAAATGCTTGTTTATTGTCTGTTTCTAAACCATACAGAAATAGGAAATGAATCTATCTATCTATACTCTCTTTGTATCCTGTTTGACATATAGAGCTTCCACAAAAGATTTCCATTGCTGCCGTTTTCCCGTTTTCTACCAATTGTTTCCCATGTCAGGGCACAATCGGAACTCTCTTTCACAGTTTTCTCCATGTTTCCTTTGGACTTCCAAACCTACTTTTCCAATCTGCTGTCCATCAGAGGTGTTCTAGCCAATGCTCCTACTGGCATACGACATACATGACCAATCCACTTCCATCTTATATAGCAATAAATATAACAGTTGATAATCCTCATATTTAGCTATTTTGTTATGTGTTTGGGTGAAGTATGTGAAAGCAAAGTAAGGTAGTTTTTCAAAGAATAAAAACAAAATACAGCTACATTTTTACCCAAAGATTTTCATCAAGCAAAGAATACAGAACAAACAGAATAAAGCCTATGTTCCTATACATCAGACATCACGACACAGTCAGACAATAAATTCCGAACTGCCCTAAAATGAAAATATATCACTAAAAACAAATGTGAAAATATGTAAATGAAATGTAACAAATATTTTAAAAATATAAATACATCAAATGTATTCATGTAATATATACATGGCGGTCGCTGTGGCTAAGTGGTTATGCGTTTGCTTTGTGTTCCGAAGGTCGCGCTTTAATTCGGGTCCCACCATTCTGTTCCCAAGTGCATTTTTTTCCACAGACCCCTAGAATTGTTGGCGGAGCTACAGAATTCATGCTTTGTGCAATACTCTCAACAGGTTGCATGCCACTTCTGCGGAGAAGGGCCGAGCTATATGGGATAATACCCGGTGCAATGAAGTCAATCCTTCTGCTTTATACCCGTTTTATACACATATCATGGAGCACAAGAGGAGACAGTATCAAGAAGGATAGGAATTCTATTGCATTGACACATATCTAGACACATACTTTGATGATCATATTTTATAACACATAGTAAGCATTACCCATATCTATTGTACACATGATCAGCAATGCTTGAATATTTTCTTTATTTCAGTCATCGATGGCAAGAAGTAGAGAACCTTCATGTTAAAAAAGAAACTGTATTAAAGAACTCAAAAGCTGATGGTCAGAAAAAGGATGATAGCGGTGATGATGTGGATGATGAGGAACTTGATGAATTTTTAGATTGGAGAGCGAAAAAGTCTCTGAAGTAGATTTTTTTGTCTTTTAGTTTGAAAATATATATTTCTGAGGTGTATGGTATGATAGTGAAACAGAAACAACAACCATTCATGAGATCAGAGATCTCATCTGTGGTGCTACGGTACATTTGTATACTTGCAGATTTGTGTAGTTTTGAGGTCTGTTGTACAGCCATACATGTGCATACCTGCAAATTTGTGTAGTTCAGAGGTCTGTTTACATCCCTAATGTGCATACCAGCAGATTTGTGTAGTTCAAGGTCTGTTGTACTGCCATACATGAGCATACCTGCAGATTTGTGTAGTTCAGAGGTCTGTTGTACTGCCATACATGAGCATACCTGCAGATTTGTGTGGTTCGAGGGTTGTTGTTCTGCCCTAATGTGCATACCTGCAGATGTGTAGTTCATATAGGTCTGTAGTACATGCTCAACATGTGTGTACTTGATTGGAGGTCAGAAAGGGCATGTACACCCTCAAAATGTGCATCCAGCAGATTTGGAGTTCAGATGAGTCTGTTGATTTTGCTCATTCTGTCATACCTGCAGATTTGTGTAACGCTCTGGATTATTTATCTGGCTAACATTGTGCATGCCTGCAGATTTGTGTGCTCGAGATATGTTGTACTGCATACATGTGCATACCTGCAAATTTGTGTGGCTCTGAGATTGTTGTTCTGCCTAAATGTGCATACATGCAACTGTGTATGATTCTGATACCTCAGGTACAGTAAGAACTATTCATGACTCAACTATTGTGTGGTACTTTGATCTGGAGGTACAGCAAGACATGTACACATCTAAAACTGTATGTGATTCTGAGATCTAGAGTTCAGCCACATGAGTAACTAAGGTTGATTATGCTCAGTCTTCTTCTTCAAACGCTCCATATCGACCACTTGTTAACCACTCTGTGATTTTTATATTATCTGAGTCTAAGAGCAATTGTACGTTGTGCCAGTTATGCGCCTACAAGTGGGCCAGCACATCCGATTTCTGCGATGCTTTTTATTTACTAGGTAGCTTCCTAGGTCCTACATCAGTTGCTGCTTATGACATGTTTTGTAGATTGCAGTGGTACTATTCTTTGCTTGACTTGCGGCCCCGGCACCACATAGGTGGATTATGCTCAGTAAATTGAAACAATGATGTCCCTTAAGATTTGTTCTTTACAGTTCTAATTCAAATATTATATTGACACGGCTAATTGATTATAATACAACATCAGTACTGAACTTCATCAATAATCAACAAATTAAATGGTTCTGCCACATAAGCAGATTACCAACAGAGAGTGCGCCACATCTACAACACTTAATAGACTGCAAGAATTCCAAGTCAAATGGGGTGTAGCTAGACAAGAGCACTATGCTGGTAACCAAATCAGAATAGTAAACCAACAAAGAACCAGTGCCGTTAGTCGCCACATGCTGAGAGAGACATACTAAGATTGGAGCACTTATTGACTAATTGGTTCGATGTGCAGTGATGATATTCCGATGACTAAACTAGTGCGCCTTAAAGAACAATATTACTTCTGTACAGTGGATACAAATCAAAAGGCTATCGATGCAAAAAAGGTAGACCTCAGAGATAGCAGGTGCAGGGGAAATCACCATGTATGAACTGCACACAAAAGTCAGTTCTTGAAATATCTTCTTTGCCCGAGTGGTTACCGGGCCCCAAATTTGGGGTGTAAAGAATAGAACCACTGTTACTTGCCATGCTTGCCGTAAGAGGCGACTAAGTAGGTTTGGCTGAAATCGATGCATGTGTCCTAAGCGTGTAGAAGTCTATGCATTTTGGGGCCTACCAAACCAATGTGCAACGTATAGACGTTCTTGGCAAAGATCAAACATATCACAAAGAGTAATTTAAAAAATGGTTGTAAAGAACAACGCAAGAAGAAAGAGAGATATCTTCTTATCCTGACGCTGTGAGGTAAAACAGGATTAAAGAAAAGAATAAGAACCAAATATAAAATAATAAACCAAAATACACTTCGATTGTAAAAATGGCCATTTGACTTGTTAGCATTATTTTCTTGCATTTTCAGTGACTTATTGCCCACTGCTTTCCACATCTTCTATGTTGCTAAATATTTGTTTCATGTAAGATTTTGTAGAATATATTCAAATGATTAAGAGACTGTTTTTGTTGTTGTGTTTAACACAATTATATGGAGATTTAAACATGGAAGATTAGGGTAAAACATCAGAACAGCAATGAAAAAATATAACATGCACACATAATTCAAATTTATGCATGTCTTTTTCCTAAAGGTGGCTCACTTTACGATTTCTCTTCAAATTTAGAGTCCAGGGCAGATGCTTTAACTTCTTTATCTATCCTTACCATTAATCAGAACAGTTAGAATAGGGCTCATAAAACATGTCGACAGCTGAGATTTAATACAAATTTTTAAGCTTAAAGGCTCTAAAGCTGAAATATTAACTTCATTGCACCCGGTTTGATCCCATATGGCTCAGCCTCTCTCCACATAAATGACATGCCACGTGCCAAGATTATTGCACAAACCCTGTAGCTCTGTCAACAATCCTAGGGTTTCTGGAAAAAAAATGCACTTGTGAAAAGAACAGCTTGAAATCACACATTGGAACACAGTTCAAAATTGCTCTGATCACTCCAAGTAAAGTTTTTAAAGTCCAGGTTGACCATGTTTCTGTAGAATAGTTGTTCTTGTGTTGAGCCATTATTACCTAACTTATCTGTTTTATAATTTCTGTGTGTGTTTTAATCTCCAGAGATCAATTGCCTAGTTATTTGGCTGTCAATATATTTGTAAACAAATATTGGTTCACATATCCAGCTCACTGATCTGTGCAGACTATCAAGGGAGATAACTATATGGCATTTTTTTAAAAATATCACAATTACTCCTCTTTATGTATAGTATAGCATATTTTGTCTTGTCAAAGCTGTAGTCATCTATATAACCAAGTATATACAGCCAGTGCTGTGTGTGGAAGCAGGAAAATGTAAACTTAGCCACAAAGCTGAAAGATTACCGGG
Organism: Arion vulgaris; assembly: GCA_020796225.1. NCBI lineage: Eukaryota > Metazoa > Mollusca > Gastropoda > Stylommatophora > Arionidae > Arion > Arion vulgaris. Next base: position 9,557,841 of record CM036759.1, on the reverse strand, counting down.
CCATAGTGCTAACCATGCTGCTGTATGCCATCGAGACATGGATAGTGTATAGCAGACGCGCAAGAAAACTAAACCTCTTCCACACTGGCAGGACAAAATTTCGGATACTGAAGTCCTCATAAGAACAAAGATCCCAATCGTCAACACACTGTTGCAGAAGGTCCAAGTGAATTGGGCCAGTCACGTTGTTGGGTGCCTGATAAACGCATCCCACAACAGTTGATGTATGGTGAGCCTGAAGGGGCAGGCATTCTGCTGGTGGAGAGAAAAACACTTTAAAGACACTCTTAACCCTTTGACCGCCATATACGGAAATATACGGGTTTATCGTAGGGCGCCGTATACGGAAATATACGGGTTTTTTAATATTGTTTCGGAAGAATTCGCTAAATAAAACGAGAAGTCCAAATTTTATATAGCTTGAACTGTGACCTATAAGTAGGACGAACGCGGAAATTTTCCTTATTTGACGCGAAAACTGATCGGAGCTAGTATTTCTTTGTGAATTTTATAAATTCTGCTTCGTAGTTCGAAATTTTTTTGGGAAATGGCTTCTTATTTCAATACCGATAGTTAAAGTGAGGACTTTGAGTTTGAGGGACATTTCATGCAGCTAGGTGAGATAGGGATTACATTAGATCTTGTGATTCTGAGAGTGATGTTGAATTGTCCAGTGACGCGGCTGAACCTGTCGACTACGATGTTCAATTAGATTTAGAGGATTTTTCTTCCGACATCGAGGAGACCGACCCTGTGCCCGTTGTTGACAGGGATGGTTGGAGTGATACCACTTCCCCATTAGTTGTGGAGCCATTTATGGAAGAGAGTGGGCCTTCTCATACACTAGAGGAGGGTGCAGAACCATTCGATTATTTCAGCTTAATTTTTGAGGAGCAGTATTTTGAATTTGTACGCTGATCAACGCCAGAAAAGAGCTGGGAAAATTGATTCAAAGTGGGACGCAGTAACTGCTGCAAGGTTTATCTGCAGAATTACATCTTTATGGGTATAATTTCTTGTGAAACTTTATCCAGTTCACAGTATTGTTGCTCATTATTTGAATGTTCTACAAGCAATAGTTTTATTATTATTAATTTTTAGAAAGACATGTTGCGTTTTTTGAGGAGTTATTCCCTTTTTAGTGTTTTTTATGAGGTAATTTTTTTTGATGTGCTGGGGACCAAAGGGTTAAAGTGTCTCTGAAATGCTTCGATATAGACACCACGTGCTGGGAATCTCTGGCGCAAGATTGCCAAATGTAGAAGAACACAAGAGGAACTCGCATAGCTGAGAATCGTCGTGCCGTTGAGGCACAGAGAAAATATTAGTAATTGTAATAATCTAATAGCCATCCATTGCAAGCGATGATGACAACACCCTCAGACGTGTGCTACTGCACCTGTCTGGTGTGTGCAGAGGTGACTGTAGAGTCCAATCCTAGAACACAATCCCCTATCACAGGTGGGGTATACATGATCAAGGTTAGACATGTGGGTGTTGTGTGTTCTGTCTTTTCGTGCAGCTCGTGTTCTAGGATTGGACTCTACAGTCACCTCTGCACACACCAGACAGGTGCAGTAGCACACGTCTGAGGGTGTTGTCATCATCGCTGCAATGGATGGCTATTAGATTATTACAACCAACCAGCTTCTCAAGAACAGACAGATGCACTGAAAGTAGAAGTTTAATGAAAGATTCAGTCGAAAAATTTATACTACCAGTTCACTAAAGATAAGCAAACTTATACTACCAGTTCATTAAAGATAAGCAAATTTATACTACCAGTTCATTAAAGATAAGCAAATTTATACTACCAGTTCATTAAAGATAAGCAAATTTATACTACCAGTTCACTAAAGATAAGCAAATTTATACTACCAGTTCACTAAAGATAAGCAAATTTATACTACCAATTCACTAAAGATAAGCAAATTTATACTACCAGTTCACTAAAGATAAGCAAATTTATACTACCAGTTCATTAAAGATAAGCAAATTTATACTACCAGTTCACTAAAGATAAGCAAATTTATACTACCAGTTCACTAAAGATAAGCAAATTTATACTACCAATTCACTAAAGATAAGCAAATTTATACTACCAATTCACTAAAGATAAGCAAATTTATACTACCAGTTCATTAAAGATAAGCAAATTTATACTACCAGTTCACTAAAGATAAGCAAATTTATACTACCAGTTCATTAAAGATAAGCAAATTTATACTACCAATTCACTAAAGATAAGCAAATTTATACTACCAGTTCACTAGAGATAAGCAAATAAGATGGAGATAAATAATAATCATGATGGTCTCTATTACAAAGTGGTTAAGACATTTTCCTTGCATTCTGAGGGTTGGGGGTTTGAATCTTGACTGAGTCAAATGTGCAGTTTCTTCCAGAGATCACTATGATTGTTGCTGGGGCTGCAGAGTTTGTGTAGCACTTTCTGCAGTTGAAGTGCCATTTCTGCCAAGAGGGATGGTGCCATGCGGGCACACCTATACAACAAAGTCAATCCTTTGATAATCTTCAGACTGTACAGTTCACAACATACAGAGATATAATGTATACTTTTTCTTTGTGATCGGTTTCATATATCTGTTAAATATATGCAATATATTTTGTAAAACTACCTGACCTTTGTTTTTACTTGTTTATCCTTTGATGACGGAGTCTCTGTGGCTGAGTGGTTAAGCCCTTTGCCTTGTGAGTCGAAGTTCATGGGTTCGAATCTGGACCGCCGCTCTGTTCACGATTGCAGTATTTTCCAGAGACCCTAGGATTGTTGCTGGAGCTACAGAGTTCGTGCTTTGTGTAATACTCTCGGCAGGTGGCTTGCCATTTTTGCGGAGAGGGGCCGAGCCATATGGGGTAAAACCCAGTGCAATGATGTCAATCCTTCTGCTTTAAAACCCTTTTTTTTTTTTAAACCCTTTGATATATATCCAGCTAACTCTCAGTTTCAATGTATCCTACATGTTAACAAGTTGTTGAAAACTCTTAAGCACTGTTTCATGTTATCTTCTCTCAAGATTATAGTCATGGAATGTGTCTGAATATATGAGCTTTTAATACCTGTTTCCAACTGAGAATGAGCTCTCTCAAATACTTAGGAAGCATATTCACAAAAGATGGAAGACTAGATAGAGAGATAGAAGCTAGAGTGCATATACTGTAATCTATCAGCTAGTTCATTGTTAAGGCACCCAAACTTGTCACTGACAACTAACCAACAGATGATCAACATCATTTTCATGCCTACTCTGTGTTACCAAACATGGACAATGAGCAAAGTACAGTCACAAAAAAATAACTACGTGTGAAATTTGATGCCTACGAAAAGTTACCAACACAAGAACAGACATGTCACCAACATCAGCATAAGAAAGAAAGTTGAGACAAACCTTGCTTGAATTACATTGAGAAACAGAGACCCTAGTGGTTCGGCCACTTAATAAAAATTCAACCAAGCTACACTGTATATAGAGTCTTATACAACAGAACATCACGAAAGAAGGCAAGAGAAAGACCACAAAATAGATAGTATTGCAGAATCCTGTCAAAAAGCAAAAATAATTTTTACCTAAGCCACTAAAGCAGCATAAGACAAAAACAGAAAACTACCACACTGGACAAAACCCAGTAACAGAGTGATGATGGAAGAAAGTGAACTCTGTGTGACTTGTCTTTTGTTGGATAGATTCCCTTTCACATGAGATTCTAGCTTAAAAGTAAACTGTTGTTACAGTGCTTTGTTCCCATTTCTGATCTTATGCTGGAGGGAGGGGGGAGATTGTATACGTCAGACCACAGCAGGAATTACACAGGTGCAGGCTATCGCTTCTGTATTCTCACCAAACTTTTGAAGAATCGGAACACAGGATGTTCTCATCAGGAAATGTGGGTTTGTCGAAAAAGAGACGTACATACCCATAGATGTTCAGTTTTCCTAAACAGATGTGGAAGTATGAGCATAGTAATAGTTATGGTAGCTGGCTGGCTAACACACTCCTTATTCTGCCCTTCAGACAACTTGTACTACTTGCACAGCATATAATTCCAAACTCCTTAAATCCTGGTTAGATTTAATACTATATTTTTAGTCTCTTCATCCAATAGAACATCAAAGAATATCAAAGCAGGCATTGAAGTGGGATGCAGAATGTTCAAGAATGAGAGGATCACCTAAGGAGACCCTGAAACAAACTTTGCTGAGAGAGGCAAGAAATATCGGTTTCAGTTCCATGGAGGAGATTGAGCGAGTTAATCAGGATAGAGCAGTATGGAGAAATTGCTTGCAGGCCCAATGAACGTATAACGGTACTAGAGTAATTATTAATATTAATCCAATAGAATGTCGCAAAAGACTAAAGAAAATTCCCCTTCATTAATTGTAAACTCTCCAACAGGCAATTCTGTTGATACAAGTCTGTCCGCTCTCTCATTGCCGTGAACAGCCGCATGCCCAGAACAGTAGATCGACGTAAGTCTGAAAGTTGCAAACCTTAATAGACGATATAAATCTAATCATACTAAGTTCACATGTGCAATCAACCTATCATGCTCTGAAAATGGACCCTTTCAAATCTGCACTAGACAGATGTCACGTTCACCTATTTCATATGGGGGTGTTCATAACATACATTTTTAATTACCACATTTCAAACACTAGAACAATTGGACCTAAATTCACATACACGTCGCAATTTTTGCTGTTGTGTCATCACTGACCTCTTTGTTTCAGAAGAAAATAACTCAGGCATAACGCAGAGTGTTCTGTAATGGCCTATTCTGGTAGGAAAATTTTTCTTTGTCGTCACACTGTTACCGGGTTGTTGCTAAGTGTCTTGGTTTTCTGTTTTTGTCTTGTGCTGCTCTAGTGGCTTGGGTGATAGTTATTTTTGACAGGATTATGATATGCGATCTAACCATTTTTTGTGGTCTTTCTCTCACCTTCTTTCTGATGTTCTGTTGAAGAAGACTGTATACAGTGGAGTTTGGTTGCAGTCTTATTATTTGTATCAATCCTTGTTGCAGGTACATCAGGTGATGTGAGCTGATGTAGAAGGTGCTCTATCTGTACTCTTGTGTAGCTGTATATGAGAATAGTAAGAGAATTTGAGGATCTTTGCCTAGTTACCGCAGTGTTTGTTCTAGAACACGACAGAAGCAGTACATTGAGAGTCAATCAGGAAGCAAGTCATAGAGAAACCGCATGAGTGGTTACCGGGGCCCAAATTTGAGGTGTAAAGAATAGAATCACTGTTACCTGCCATGCATGTCGTAAGAGGCGATTAAGGAGGTTTGACTGAAATCGGATGCACGTGTCCTAAACGTGTAGAAGTCTACGTTTATGGGACCTACCAAAGCAATGTGCAACGTATACACGTTCCTGGCAAAGATCAAACATATCACACAAAGTGATTAAAATTGGTTGTAAAGAATGAACGCAAAGAAGAGGAAGATATAGAGAACACAAGCTAGTAATAACGTAATTGCGCTGTCTAGAAGAAGAAAAAAATACAGGAAGTAATAATATATGAGCGCGTCTGTGACTAGCGGTAATGAGAGCGATCACAACCTTAGAATTGTTATTGTCTGTAAGATCACAACCTTAGAGTTGTTATTGTCTGTAAGATCACAACCTTAGAGTTGTTATTGTCTGTAAGATCACAACCTTAGAGTTGTTATTGTCTGTAAGATCACAACCTTAGAGTTGTTATTGTCTGTAAGATCACAACCTTAGAGTTGTTACTGTCTGTAAGATCACAATCTTAGAGTTGTTACTGTCTGTAAGATCACAATCTTAGAGTTGTTACTGTCTGTAAGATCACAATCTTAGAGTTGTTACTGTCTGTAAGATCACAATCTTAGAGTTGTTACTGTCTTGTAAGATCACAATCTTAGAGTTGTTACTGTCTGTAAGATCACAACCTTAGAGTTGTTATTGTCTGTAAGATCACAACCTTAGAGTTGTTACTGTCTGTAAGATCACAATCTTAGAGTTGTTACTGTCTGTAAGATCACAATCTTAGAGTTGTTACTGTCTGTAAGATCACAATCTTAGAGTTGTTATTGTCTGTAAGATCACAACCTTAGAGTTGTTACTGTCTGTAAGATCACAATCTTAGAGTTGTTACTGTCTGTAAGATCACAATCTTAGAGTTGTTACTGTCTGTAAGATCACAATCTTAGAGTTGTTACTGTCTGTAAGATCACAATCTTAGAGTTGTTACTGTCTGTAAGATCACAATCTTAGAGTTGTTACTGTCTGTAAGATCACAATCTTAGAGTTGTTATTGTCTGTAAGATCACAACCTTAGAGTTGTTATTGTCTGTAAGATCACAATCTTAGAGTTGTTATTGTCTGTAAGATCACAACCTTAGAGTTGTTATTGTCTGTAAGATCACAATCTTAGAGTTGTTATTGTCTGTAAGATCACAACCTTAGAGTTGTTATTGTCTGTAAGATCACAACCTTAGAGTTGTTATTGTCTGTAAGATCACAACCTTAGAGTTGTTATTGTCTGTAAGATCACAACCTTAGAGTTGTTATTGTCTGTAAGATCACAACCTTAGAGTTGTTACTGTCTGTAAGATCACAACCTTAGAGTTGTTACTGTCTGTAAGATCACAATCTTAGAGTTGTTACTGTCTGTAAGATCACAATCTTAGAGTTTTATGTCTGTAAGATCACAATCTTAGAGTTGTTATTGTCTGTAAGATCACAATCTTAGAGTTGTTACTGTCTGTAAGATCACAACTTAAGTTGTTACGTCTGTAAAATCACAACTTAGAGTTGTTATTGTCTGTAAGATCACAACCTTAGAGTTGTTACTGTCTGTAAGATCCAACAGGTTTTACTGTCTGTAGAATATTCAGATCCAATCTTTGAGTTGTTATTGTCTGTAATACCGCTTTTATGGTAGTGTAGGATAGAAGGGACATAAACCTGTGAACATTAATGACGGCATGGCTAGTGCAGTCGTCGCGATAGTATTCGATTTAGGATGTTTTCTTTATGCCCTCGACAGAAAATAACTCCTTGGCCTAACCGTGGATTGAACCCGTGTCTCCCGCATGGGAGCCGCGCTCTAATTCATTCGGTCACTCGCTCCATTTGTCTAACCTAAGAGTACCTGGTACACCGCGACTAGCAATTTGGAAGCAAATTTGTTCCGTGGATTTTACGATCGGTAAAAAGACCTCTCATTTCAGAAAGCAGTGGTATACTACTGTACATGTAAAAGACGCGCCTAGAAAATCAACGACTCGTTTATTATGGTTGGTGGCGATGTCGAGTAACGGTTATGCTACGATTTTCAATAAAATGCAAAAACAGTTAGAAATTAATCCACAAAAATGTATTAATAAATTCAGAAGTATTTTATTTTACAGAAAATAAAAGAGTATCACAGGAATATTTGTAATTTGTTAAAGTAATTTCGATCAGTTTCTTGTGATGGAAACATGCAACCATAAGAATGTAGTTTTGTCATTTTAATTTCAAACGAGCATACAATAAGTTTATCACAAATATTCAGGATGTCTTGTCTCGATTTTTACAATTAATTCTAATATCTGACTATTTTTAATAAATATCCATCCGCCTTTCCTAAGTTTACAACGGCCAGGTATGATTTTGTTTGTAGAATTAAATTCCGAAGATGGTACATTTAGGAAACGGTCTCAACGGAAGCCACAGTTTGTTACTGATGGTGTACGTCTGTTCGAATGGATTAGAGCGCACTCAACGGGAAACTTGTGTTCAATTCAGGGAAGGCACGGATTTTTCTGTTGGGGCATAATGAAAATCCTAACCTGAACAGCTTCACGACGTCTGCACTAGCCATGTGGCCATTAAATTCTCCAGGTTCTCATCACACCTGTCCTACATCGCCCTAAAAGCCGATACTACAAGCAGAAAGGACAGAGTTTTTTTACAGAACAGAAAACACAAAAATGGGGCTCTCTGAGTTATGTCAATGCAGTCATAGAAAGTTAAATTTTGTGAAATTATGAACATGGTTTGTTTTTTGGTGTTTTTTCCGATTCAGAAGCACTTGAGCTTTTCAGCTCTTCGACTCGGTGCCATGGACATCGTAACCCTTCGGTTCGGTGCCACGAACACCTAAATCTGGGGAATCTGTGGCTTTTTCTACCATCCCAGGAATTGACCCGCACATAAAAGGAGCCCAACGCTACGAACACGCTGGGCAGACGGGCATGAACATTGTTAAAACATATGGGATGTGTATACTTTCATGATTGTCTTGTGTATATTGATCGTTTCATTTGATTGACTGATATGACCATTATCCGTGCACTTCGGTGAGTAACCATGTGTGCACCGATCTCTTTCTTACACAGGAAGATCAGCGACAGAGCACGAACTCCGATGTACTGGCTACGATTTAATTTTAAATAATTGTGAAAATGTATGTAATAATTTTATTTCAACATTTTTACAAATTAAGTTTGCACATACAGCAACTTACAGTTAAAGTTAGAAGCAACGGTACAGTGATACACAATGACGTTCAGCGGCATATTATATTTGAATATTCCGGATAGAACGGTGAACCCATTTGTAGTCAAAAAACTGATATTGGTATTTTTAGCAAAAAGTGACTTAGTGAGTAATATACTTTCAGTTTGGAATATATTTATTGCATCCTAAATATGTTCATAGGTACTCCGATCTCCTTTGCATTACCTCCAACGCCGACTGACTTTACCAGTTCCATGTTGATTGTTATGTTATGTTATGTTATGTTATGCGTTTGACATCATGGCACATTGGGCATTCCCATTCGGGTCTGTCCTCCCTGCAGCAGCCATCCCAAAGTCCATTTGCTAAACCGTACCCACGAGAAGTTGATTAGTATATCTTCTCTCTACCACGAAGACGACACTGTCTGGCATGTCCAAACTTAACGCTTAATTCTCGAGCTCGTTCCAGTGTCTGAGACTCGCCCATATCATATAAATGAGAGCGTACGGCATTGATGATATCGGCTCTGTCCATACTTCTGCCCGTTTGAATTGGGGTATTGTTTGCAAGAAAGTCAGCACGCTCGTTACTCCGATCTCTAGCATATCCAGGTGTGTACAGCCAAGTCATTTTCTTGAGTGGTGATTCCATGTTGATTGATGAGCCTACTCATATACATGTTCTGCTGTTCTTTTCCGGTCACTTCAATCCAAACTCTTGCAATCTAGCAGTTGACGTTGATTGGTTTAGATGAAATTCTCATTGCTTCCACAGTCTGAAGACGTTCAGAATATCAGCTATATCCATAGCTAGATATGCTTGCAGAGTCAGCCAACCTGTCTACTCTCTCATTGACATCGACAAACATGTGTGCCCCAGAACGAATATGAGTGTAAGTCTGTATATTGTTCGCGCTTATAGTGAGTGGTTCAGTCCATTGCCTGCCCACCGAACCAGCTTCCACCTTTCGGATCATACTCAAAGAATCGCTCAGAATGCACGCATGAGTGTTGTTTTGTGACTCCAGCCAGAGAAGTGCCTTAGTCACCGTCAGTACTTCCTCTGACATGCTACTTGTTGTCATACTAAATGCACCTCTGGCCCCCTTGACCTTTCTGAATTAACAGCTTGCAGAGAAGGCCCCGCTGCTATTCATCACGTACATTGACCACATTTGTAAAATAGCTAACACCAGCGAAGGAAACAACCTCGGAGAACTCTTAAATGAATTTCTTTTTGCAGACGATCAGGCAATCATATCAACAACAGAAGAACAGCTACAACAACACATCAACAGACTCCAGTTAGCATGTAACGAATACAACATGAGAATTAACATCGACAAAACAGAAGTAATGACATTCGCCAGAGAGGAAAACACTACCAACATCTCCATCGATAATCATCTACTAAATCAAGTAAAAGATTTCACATACCTGGGGAGCATTTTTTCAGCAAATGAAAGAATAACTAATGAAATTCAACACAGATGCAACAAAGCAAATCAAATGATAGGGCAAATGGCGCCAATTTTAAGATGCAAACACGTCACCCTGAACACAAAAAGAGCAATGTTCAACACAATCTTTCTCCCACATTATGTTACCAGTGCCAAACCTGGACGCTGACAACAAACGATAGAAGAAAACTAGTCACAACAGAGATGAAGTGTCTACGCAGAATGCTGGTGTAACAAGAAGAGACCGGTTGAGAAATGAAGACATCAGGAAAAAGTGGGTACAACATCAGTACTAGACTTCATCAAGAAACAACAAATTAAATGGTTCGGTCACGTAAGCAGATTACCATCAGACAGTGCACCCCAAAGAGCAATGCTGCTCTTATACAATGGGTACAAAGCAAAGGCCGGCCACGCAAAAGATGGACCTCAGAGATAACAGAGGCGACGAAAGAGACTATCTACGAAGCGCATACTAGGCCCGTTTTAGAAATCTCTTCCTGACCTGACGCTGTGAGGCATACAGGATTCAGAAAGAAAGAAAGAAAGAAAGAGAAGGCCGCGCGGACTTTCGTGGCGAACTACCAATCCATCTTGAAATCAAGGCAGCCTTCATTACAGTTTCATCAATGATGGCCTTGACTGTTGCTATTCAATCGCTAAATGACGATATGCCAGCTGAGAGTTGGAAAATGACTAAAGATATAGAAAATTAAGCATTTGAAAATAGATGGCTGAAATTGAATTTAAAGACATTAGAAGTATGAAATCAATGTACACAGTACAACTGTTATAAGAAGGAGAAGATGGATATATGTTGACACCTTGAGACAAAACGATCAAAGAATATCAAAGCAGGCATTGAAGTGGAATGTAAAGGGTTCAAGAAAGAGAGGACGATCTAAGGATGCTGAAACGAACTTTGCTGAGAGAGGCAAAAAATATCGGTCTCATTTCCATGAAGGAGATTGAGTGATTCGCCCAGGATAGAGCGGTATGGAGAAATTACTTGCAGGCCCTATGTAACGTATAACGGTACAAAAGGAATTACTATTATATTGTTACATAGAGACATTTAACTCAGACGGCATCCACGAGCATAAATAGTTTGAGAATAGCTGCAACTAGGGTATCCAAAAGAGAACAATCATTTTAAAAAATAGATAAGATGGAGGAACGGTTAGAGCGGAAGATAGAAGGATTTGCTATAAAAATGGCATCCAACTCTCGATTATTAAACATAATCTGTGTGGATACAAAAAATGCAAATGCAAATTTTAATGCAAGATTTTAGAAAAGTCGCAGAAATCGAATGTGCTGGCCTACTTGTTGACGCATTACTGGTACAACGTACAATCGCTCTTAGGCTTAGATCACATACAAAAGAGTGGTTAACAAGGGGACGATATGGAACGTTCGAAGAAGAAGAATCAGTTCTGACGTCGATCTTTTGTCAGATCATCCAACATCTTTTTGTTCTGTCCTCCACGATCTCTACTTCCCTGAATTTTTCCTGTTGTAGCCAAATGTTCTAAACCCCATCTTCGCATTATCTGCTAGAAGAATCTTGATTGTCTGATTCTTATTATTGTTATAATTACTTTGTTCTGTTTTAAAATCCATTGTTTCTTCCAGTCATGGATTTTCAGATTCGTCTTAAAATACTTCTCGTTGCTTCAAGGATCTTATTCATTGTTGCTCATTGTCCATGATCTCTCACAATTATTGGTTCAAATGTAAGGTATATCGTTTCGGCAGTTCATTGGTGTGAATTCACGAAATGTGTTTTCATATTCATGAAGATCCTATGAATGCTTACAAGTCGAAAGGAGGTTTCGCTATGAGTGGATCGTCTCATATAATTTTCTAATCGTCTAGATGCCTAGTGGATCTACATGTCATGGCTATCCAAGTGTATGCTGGTAATGTGAAGCGGATAACTTGCATCGATTATTGAGGAGTCGAGTGGATAAGGGGATGTTCTTCGGTCTCTTCAGCATGCCTGTTGAATAGGACATAAAATAGATGTTGAATTACCAGAGATTTAGGCAGTTGCTAGTTATCCTTGTTCAAGTAGAACTGGATGACAGAGGGCAATAAGTGTTTAATCCAGAGCCACGTGAACCATCAGTATGTGCATATACTTGTTCTATCTCTGTTGTGGGAGACTGAGCACCTATGGGTCTGCCCGGAGTATAATGACTCAGTTTACATAACTCATAACCAATGGATAGAACATGGAGTTTATTGTGAAGTGTTTGTTAAAAGTATAAATTGTTTATTTCAGATGAATTTAACAAAGAAATGTTGTGGTTGATAAGAGTGCATACTGCATCTCTGTTAGTCAACAACATTGATAGATTGACATACATGCAGTTGCTTAGTAACAAACCGTAATAAGAGGTAACAAATAATATATAATGATATATACTACAACACTACTACTACTACTACTACTACTACTACTACTACTACTACTACTACTACATTACTACTGCCGCTACTTATTTTCTTATAGTTAGTAGCACATAATGCAGTTCGACAACTGTTACTGTTACAAACACTGCTACTATTGCTACTACTGCTATTACTGTTACAAACACTGCTAGTATTGCTACTACTACTACTGTTACTGTTACAAACACTGCTACTAGTGCTACTACTACTACTGTTACTGTTACAAACACTGCTACTATTGCTACTACTACTGTTACTGTTACAAACACTGCTACTATTGCTACTACTACTGTTACTGTTACAAATACTGCTACTATTGCTACTACTACTACTATTGTTGCTACTCACCATCATTATCAAATAGTTTGTCCTGAGCAGAACTTTGCCACCCCAACAGTCCTTCGGAATCTCTCTCAGATAGGCCATATGTCCCGCCTCTGTAGCCGTCATGTTCAAACCATCATTTACATAATGAATTCATCTTCTCCGTGGTTTCCTCTTCTTTCTTTGCCGGTATGCCTCCTTCCATGATGGTCTTCTCCAGCCCTTCGTGTCATTTTATATGTCCAAAATACATCAATTTGTTGCTACTATTAATACTATTATCGTTGCTACTACTACTACTACTTACATTACTTCTATTACTATTACTAATTTTGTACTACCACTACAACTACTATAACTACTACTGCTACAACTACTATAGCTACTACTGCTACAACTACTATAGCTACTACTGCTGCTGCTACTACTGCTGCTGGCACTACTATTACTACTGATACTGCAGCAACTACTACTACTTATTCTGCTTTTGCTGTTTCTTCATAGCACATATATAAAAAGAACTTAATTCTATGGGCACTGCTACTACAAGTATACAGCAGCTACAGTTACTAATACTGCAACTACTACTACTACTGCTACCTCTTCTACTACTACTGCTATCACTTCTGCTTCTACTACTATTATTACTACTACAACTACTACTGCTATTACAACACTAATGCAGATAACACTGCTACAACTACTGTTACAACTACATCTATAACTAATACTACTATTACTATGTCTACTACTACTACCACAGTTGCTGCTACAACTACTACTTCCGTTACTACTACCATTGCTACTATTACTACTATAACACTTCGACTACTACTACGACTGCAACTGCTACTTCGGTTACTATCGCAACATCAACAACATCTTATGCTACTATTACTACTTCTGCAACTTCGATTACTACTACAACTACTACAATAACTACTGTTGCTAATACAGGGTGTTCAAGATAATTGCAGCCTGTGAATGGAGTCAATCTGGCATATATGTATGAAAATGAGAAGGTTCAGTTATGACGTAGTATAGGTCAAGGTTATGTGACGGTATGTAATTGTAGTGCGGGAAGGGCGATGAACAAATGTGACGTAGGACGAGCTAGCCAGAACCGGTTTAAATAGTACATAAACATAACGCGATAGATTATCTGGCAACTTTCGATTTTTCAATGGGGCTGCTTTAATCTTGAACACCCGGTATAACATCAACTACTACGACTGCTGTTCTACGACTACTACTACTTCTCCTTTACCTAGTAGCAAATAATAAAAAAAACGTTAACTGCTGCTATATACTATCTACAAGTTCTTCTGTAACTTACTAACTGATTGATTGATTGACTGACTGATTTATTGACTGATTGATTGATTGATTGACCGACTGATTTATTGACTGACTGATTGATTGATTGACCGACTGATTTATTGACTGATTGATTGATTGATAGGACCATCATCATTGCACTTCGGTGAGTCACCATGTGTGCTCCGATCTCTTTCTTACACAGCAAAATCTCAGCTGCGGTGCACGAACCCGAGCACCGGCGAGGGCCCCATGTAATTTTGAAGATGGTAATGATTTTTTTTCTGAATTTTTTAATTTTTGTTATCTTTTCTAATGAATTTTTCTCGGTTGACGACTTCTCCATTTTGAACTGCCAAGAGTTCTTTTACGAGCTCAAATTGAACACAGGACCTACTTTTTATCGTCTACCTCCGATAGGACTAGGAACTCGATCTCACCTACACTGAGATCAGGGATCTCTGGAAAACATCCAGATGTCTCCACGAGGGAGCGAACCTGGTACCTTTGGCACGAGAGATGATCCCCTAACTTCCACGCCACATAGAACCCCTCCTGTAATTATTAGTACATAGCCTAGTTAATAAAACATTAAAAAATAATCTGCAACTGCTACTTATTACTAATTCAGTAACTAATGCTGCTTTTTATTTAATGACAGGGGAACTGCCTAGAGTAGTTGATAGTAGCTCGGCCTGCTAGCTGTGAGACGCCTCATAGCTCGGGTTCGAACTTACTGTCCGGCATTTGTTCGAGTCCCTTGGTCTTACTCAGGACGATAAAGTGAGTAACTCTGAAGTCGGAGAAAATCTGCCTGTATGGCGAGGAATACTAATTACGAGTACATTGAGCACACGGCTGCCAGTGTAAAGTAATTTACAATGTGCACGCTGCTGCCATTGTAAGAAATTGGAAAAACGGATTTTCACGCAAAAATCAGTTTCAGAGATGAAACTTCGTCTTTGAAAGAGTTGAAAGCGGACGGAAAAAAAAAAAAAAATTTAATGTCAAAGCTACATCACAATGTGCGGTAATATAATACAGATAAGTGTGTTGGTTGCTCAAATGTGTCAAGTAACTAGTACTTCTGATCCTATCATTTTATCTTTCTTCGCTTCCTTATCTATATTTAACATATTATCTACTCTTCGTTTTTACAGTATCACCTTGACCTTACTTTTCCAATGTAACTATCCATCGACACCCCTTGCCAGCAGACGGTCGATTTCTGACAATGACGAATCCCTTTAAAGCGAAACCTTTAGCATAATTATCGATGTCTCCTCTCAGACGAGCGCAGAGCGAGGTCCATTACGAGTAAAAGTGGTCCAAAGAACGTCAAATATTGAAACTATATTCTCTCATTCACAAGTAGAACCTTCGTATTCATCAACTTAAAACGGAAACTTCAGCGCTTTCCTTTATATCACATCGACCTTCGCGAGACAGACTCAAGTACTAGCAAGTTCTCGTCAACCATTCTTCTCTCTTATATTCAAAGTAATACCGGCACTAGCACTAGCGATCAATCAATATAACCATGAAAAGATTATAATTATGTATATAATTTAACACCTTTTACAAAACCCAAGTTATTATTGCCATCTTCATCTGGTTTTAATAACTATCGTTTCGATTGCTCTTCCTTCATTTATAACATTTTGAAAACACTTTTCTTGCGTGAGCTTTTTTTTCATTGCTAATGTTATATTATCATCACTCCCATTATTTTATAATTTTTTAAATTTATACTCACTACAGTAGTTTAATTTGGAGAGATGCATGCAAGCAAGCGAACATACACACACACACGCACATTAATATGAAGCAACAAATTATAATTATTATAGTTAAATATCTATCTATCGTCTGCCTTTATGTCTGTCTGTCTAACTGCTCTCTCACCCACAGTCATGTAGCCACAGCATTCAAGAGATGGTATATATTTGTGTTTCTAACATTTAAATATATTTACGCTCAGAGTGCCATATAGGTGATCAGTTACATTTGTGTTTCTAACATATAAATATATTTACACTCAGAGAGTCATATAGGTGATCAGTTACATTTGAGAGTAGTCATCGTCATAGCTCTTACAACTCAACATTTACAGGATCAAGCATTTATCATAATCAGATGTTGCACGTTTTCGATCGGTTGAGTAGGGATTACACCACACTATAAATCGAGAATCTAATCGCTCCTGTAGTTTGGGGGCCGGGGTCTGCAAGTGAAGCAAAGAATAGTACCACTGCGACCTACAAAACATATCGTATGAGGCGAGTGATGTAGGATCTAGGAAGTTACCTAGTAAATAAAAGCATCGCAGAAATCGGATGTGCTGACCTATTTGTAGACGCATAACTGGCACAATGTACAATCGCTCTTAGACTCAGATCACATAAAACACAGAGTGGTTAACAAGTGGTCGATATCGAGCGCTGGAAGAAGATTAGAATCTAATGTTATTGGTTAAATTTCCTTTCCTCTGTCAATGAGATGAGATCAAATGGATTATTGGCGTAATGAATATTGTGTTAGTCCAAAGTCTGGGATAATGATCCAGCATGCCCAAGATAAGACTTCACCTTCTTGTGATGACCCTAGAAGCAAATTATAACTTTGTAATCTGACAGAGTGGGACGGATTAGCTTAATGCATAAGCATTGGCATATCGGCTCGGATATAAAAGGGTTGTGCGTTTAATCCCACACTCCACGTTCCACATGTCAAGAAGGAAAAATGCATTCCTACCTCCTGTATACTAGAGCCTAGACATGTGAAGTGACAGACACTTCAAACTCTTCATAAGGTCTGAAAAGGATAAGGACATTTTATTTGTATAGTCTGACAGAGTGAGTAGGAATCGAGCAGGCAGACTATCTATGCAAGGAGGTAGTATATGTCCAGTTCCGCGCATATTTTTTCAATATGCTTGCTCTCCAGACGAACAATATCTAATAGTCTCTATACGTTTTTCTTTGACTAACATTTATGATCGAGACTCAGCGAAGGTTATATGCAGTAGTGCCTGTGATACGTGTTCGTTATATTGTTTCCGACCTATGGGACTGAGTAGTCTGTCGATAAAATAATATCGCTCTGACAGGCTAACTAGAAGCTCGTGCCAGAGTGCTTTGTATTGTCAAAATTTGTGAGTGATTGTCGATTTCGCACTCCACAAACAAAGCCAAAGTAATGAATTCGCTAGAGAGGCGTTACCAATATCT
Source organism: Arion vulgaris (assembly GCA_020796225.1). Classification (NCBI taxonomy): domain Eukaryota; kingdom Metazoa; phylum Mollusca; class Gastropoda; order Stylommatophora; family Arionidae; genus Arion; species Arion vulgaris. Next base: position 9,540,554 of record CM036759.1, on the reverse strand, counting down.
CCATCGACAAACATCAACTAAAATAAGTATTGATCTTTTTTTCAGGAAATAGAAGAATAACTAACGAAATCCTACATAAATGCTATCGAAATCAGTCATAGACAATGACCAATTGAATGCAAATCACATGAACATAAGAACACTGTACAAACAATCTTCCCCAACTTTATGCTATCAGTGCAAACGGAGTTCAATAGGAAAATGACACAAAATTTTGTAGAATGCGAACAAAATATCAATGAAACACTAGGAAAAGGGGTTAAATCTGATAAATTTCAAAGAATCAAATATATTGTTCGGCCAACAGTTATAAAAGACATTACTCTCAAACAATGCTATCTGTATATGAACAAATGAAAGACAAACAGATTACAAACAGACATTAACAAAGACAATTACTTGTATAGTGATAAAGCAAGAAATAACTAGATTACAACAGACATTATCAAAGAGCAATGTACCTGATATAGTGATAATCAAAGACATCAGATTACAACAGACAATACAAGAGCAATGCTCTCTGATAAGTGGATACAATGCAAACATAAACAGATTACAAAGACATTACTACAAACATGTATGATATAGTGATCAATGCAGACGTCGATCAAGGTGACTGAACAGAAATGACACTATTTTAAGGGCACATAAAACCCGTTCTAGAAATATCTTTATCCTGACGTTGTGGGGTAAAACAAGATTAGAGAGAAAATGTGTGAGGAATGTCTGAGATAAAAAAGAAAATTCGATTATTATGTGCACTGAAATCGGATGTTATTAGTTATTGGTTATTCGAACATGACGTTATTGCACTCTGGGCAATATCCATATATGCCCATTCTCTTGCACATATTTCGAAGGTTATGTTTACTGATGGTTCATGTAGCTCGCTGGTTAAACACATTCCTCACTCTGCCCCTCAGGCAGCCAATTCTATTTATACAGGAAACTCAAACTCCTGAAATCGCTGGATCGATTTAACATATATTTGTCATAAAGAGAAATTAGAAATGAAGAAATCAGAAGAAGACTGGATGTGAAACCAGTCATTCAATTCATAAAAGAACAACAGATTAAATGGTTTGACACCTGACAAGAATGCCCTGGTATCGCCTACCACAGAGAGCCACACAGAAAAAGTATAATGATTACAAAGCAAGAGGAAGACCACGCAAAAGATGGAGCGACGGCATCAAGAACAGCTTTACAAAAATGAATAACAGCTTAGAAAGTGCCTTAAAACAAGCACACACAAGATCACTACGCCCCCCACCCCAACACTTCTATAAAGAAATAAATGGTGGAAGAGAAGAAGAAGATCCAACAGGCAGTCGTGAAGAGACCAAAAAAAACTTCCCAATTATTCTTCAAGCACCAGCAATAAATTCTTTCGATGCAAGCCTGTCCGCTTTCACATTGTCGCAAACACCATCATGCCCTGTACAGTAGATCTACTTAGGAGTCTGAAAGTTAGAAACGTCACAATAAGGTGTGCCAGTACAAAATGCGCAATCAACCGTTACATAACATATTTCGCTCACTTTAGCGCATATCACACATAGATGATAAACACTGGTTAATAAGTCATTGTTTAGCGTGAACTCAAATAAAGAAGTAAAAAGAGGATTGAAGATATAATGACATTTTTTGACCAATCCAGAAGCACATGAACTTTCAGCTCTTCGGCTCGGTGCCATTGGCATAGTAACCTTTCGGTTCTGTGCTACGAAAACAGCAAATCTGGAGAACCTGTGGCTTTTCTGCCAGCCCGCGGATATAATGAGATAAAACTGTATGCACTTTCGTTGCAAAATCAAAGAGTTTTGTTTGTAGGCTCTATAATAGATGAAACTGGTGTCCGGAACAAGACAAGTGTGAGATAAAAGCAAAGAAATCAATAATAAAAATATAAAATAATATACAAGTATATTTATAGGAAGTAATGACGATGAAATCAAATGACTATAAAATAAAAGAGGAACTGAAGGATATGAATAAATATTATATTTCTTAAAATACATTTAGTACAATTTATTTTTAAAAGACAAATAAATTATTGGATAGAGAACAAATAAATAAACATGACGACGACAGTAAAGAAGAGGGGGAAATAGGAAGGTTAAATGAAAATAGAAAAAAAATAGGTTGACAAACGAGCAGAAATGAAATACTAGGTATAAAAAACAGGAGAAAGACATTAATAATTTAAGAAAGAAAATCAAAGAAGAGTTGAGAGATTAATACAGGTAAAAATAAAAGTATAGAAAACGAGGTGAAAATACAAATAAAAAGAATATGCAAGCTAGAGAGAAACACAAGAAAATGTAGAGACATGTACATATGTATACAAGAAACTGACATTGTTTCCCTCGTGTGTAACAATATTTCAAAGATAAGTCAATGTCTGTTCCCTGTCGCACTGTCTGTTAAGTGAAAGTCACGAAGAGAATGCTTTGACTTGTCCTAATCAAAATGATAAATATATGTCAGGTACTTCTCAGACAGATGTACCAGTCAATAGAGGAAGAATACAAGTGTGGAAATGGCTTCCAGACTCCAGGCGTTTTCACAGTATTGTCATTTCAAAATGGTATATATATTTGGTAACTGCTCGTGTAGCCTTGACATTCGGATCAAGATGATATTTATCTTTGCATTTATCTATTTGTATACATTCTTCTTCGAAAGCTGCATATATCGATCACTAGTTAAACCACTGTTTCGCCCGAGTGGTTACCGGAGCCCAAATTTGGGGTGTAAAGAATAGAACCACTGTTACCTGCCATGCATGTCATAAGAGGTGACTAAGGAGGTTTGGCTGAAATCGGATGCATGTGTCCTAAGCGTGTAGAAGTATTAGTCATCAAGTCAAGCTAATTGCTCCTAGGAGACCCTCTCCAATACTTAGAACCCCCAAGTCTGACAGGGTAAACTTATCTTGTTCTTTCCACCTCATAGTTCTTGCAGTGGGAAAGGTCTTATTCCATCATCTCCCTTTTTTTCAGTCTGATCCTGAGACCTTAGTCGTCCAACATTCCTTTTTGGAGCTGTACAGACGGACAGAAGCCTCAAGATTTGTTGTTCACATCGCCTCAAGCTAAATCCAAGTCACTATTGATCATCAGTAGATGGGCTGTAATACATTGAATATAGTAATACAGAACTACTGTCTCTTTCAAAAGCTACATATAATATCAAACAGTTTCAGTTGAGTCCAATATCATTAAAAGGTATCACTGAAACGAGCCATAAGTTGTATATTGATGGAAACTCGGTAAGAGTCATTGACGATATGCCAACACTATAGCGATATTCCAAATACTTGTATGATCCTGATGGCCATAATAGTTCAATGATACTGGCCATTGCAGGAGTTGACGATGTCAGGTTCAGCACATCCGATCATGTTCATGATGATCCATGATTGGCTCATGGAGAAACTATTATGATTCATTCTATGGTCACATTTGATGATCATTCTTGGACTCAATGCAGATTACATTACTATGCTCTTAGTATGTCATATCTATACTATGATTATCTATAGTGGTTCTCATATATGTTCATATATACATCATATTTGTTATTGTTACCTCTTTTTCCACTTTCAGGTTTTTGGTTGCACTCATTCTCGTTGTTCGTTTTTATTCCCATATTTTCATCTTAAGATAGGTCTTATGTTTCCACATGTAATTCGTCCATTTGTTAGGTCTCGAAATTCGTCATTCTTGTTGTCATTGTTTCTTGATAAAGGCTTTTGGTCGAAGGTTGACTGTATCGTCACTGTCATAGCAATTACAACGTTATCGTCATCAATAGCTTGGTCCTAAGCAGAACTTTACCACTCTAACAGTCCTTCCGGAATTTCTTTCTCTCATAGGCCAGATGTTCCGTCTCTGCTAGCCGTCATTTCAAACCATCAGTTACATCCTGAATCCATCTTCTCCGTGGTCTTCCTCTTCTTCTCTTTGCTGGTATGTCTCCTTCCATGATGGCCTTCTTCAGCCCTTCGTGTCTTATTATATGACGAAATTACCTCAATTTTCTCTTTCTTATTTGTAGCATCAGCCAGTTTTCTTTGATTTTGAATTCCTTCTGCATATATCCATTTGTTCCCTTCTCTGTCCATGATGTACGAAGGACTCTTCTGTAACACTTATATTCAAAAGCACATAAGTGTTTTTCCATTGTCTTTTAAATGTCCACGCTTCCCACCCATACGTTGCCTTTGGGAATATGCATGCTCTAAGTATTCTGATCTTTGTTTTCCTATCAATTCCGTTCCATATCATTTTTAGTTGTTTAATTTTGTGTAAAGTCATGTTTTAACAACAAGTATTACTAAATACCTGACGAAATTTATCTATTTAAAAAAACATACTATTGTTCCATACACGCTTGTTGTAGTCGTTCAAAGATCTCAACTACAACTGTCGACACATGATACCTTCATGAAAGTAAAGTTCTCCCAGAGATATTGCTCGTGAAGTTCCCCCAGATATATTGCTCGTGAAGTTCTCTCATTAATTTTGCTATTAAAGTTTAAACTTCCAGAAAACGTCATGTTTCAGACTGACAAAGACCGTGACCTATATTCTTTTACCCTACACCGGCAGAAAAGTAGCACTGTAAAATTGCTGATTTGATTTCAAATTTGCACAGACTGTTGTCAATTTCCTTGTCCCCTAAGGGCTCAATATGGTGAAATTACCTTCTGTTGCCTCCACAGACTCTATGACATTCACATTTAGGTTCATGGAGGTCTCAGTAAAGTTCATGAGTAGGAAATTGGCTTCCTTAGACATCAGATGTGAACATTTTATGAGTTTGGCTACATTATAATCTAGACTGAATTATTTTGTTAATAGTGTTTTTTCATGAGAAAAAAAATGTAGAAAAATTAATTTTTCCTTTTTTTCTTACCTCTTCACAAAGATTGCATTTTTACTGTTTTTTTTAGATTTTCTAGGAACGTCTGGTCGAATAGATTAGCACATGGATCCCATTTAGGAGACCCAGGTTCAATCCACTGTAAAACCGAGATATTTTGTTTTGTCGGATGATAAAAATTGGTTTTATTCTGACTGGCAACTGCACCAGTCATGAGGTCATTAAATTTCCCAGGGACATGTCCCACTGTCTTAAACAACATAACAAGCGGTATTACATTCAGTAACGATAGTTTTAAATAAACATTTCTTTCATTTTCTTCTTCTTCTTCTTTACGTTCGTTCTTTACGACCAATTTTAATCACTTTTTTTGATATGTTCGATCTTTGCCAAGAACGTGTGCACTTTGCACATTGGTTTGATAGGCCCCTAAACGCATAGACTTCTACACGTTTAGGACATGCATCCGATTTCAGCCAAAACTTTCAGTCGCTCTTACAACATGCGTGGCAAGTAACAGTGGTTCTATTCTTTACACCCCAATTTGGGTCCCGGTAACCACTCGAGCGGCTTTCTTTAGTAATGATAACTGTTCTACTGTTTGCTTTATTTACATAATCTATAGCGACGAGAATGTAGAAATGTAAATAGTGGTGACGATGAAAGTGGAAATCTGCTGCCATTTTAACTAAAAACAAAATTAAGGATATTCAGCTGAGATGTGAATAATGTGTTGCTGTATAGCTCAGAAACGTGGCAAGTGATCAAATTAAATACAAATAATATTCAGACCTTTATTAACAAATATCTTCGCGTATATCAGTCTGAGATGGCATGGACATAGTGGAAACACAGAAATGTGAATAAAGACTGAGAAGAAAGGAATATTTGATTACTCAGATCAGGAAGAGAAAATGGTGGTGGGTCGGTCATACCCACTGGAAAATATAGTACAGTAGTTCTGTCCAAAGCGGTGCCCACGAGTGTCACGGCGCCCTGTCCTTTCATTTATGGGCGCATTATTTTACTCTGCCGGGTTTAACGTTAATCAGACTTCTCAAGGAAGCATTATTTTTCAGTTTTTCGTATCACTCCCCATCAATACGATCTTTCCGCTTTTGCAATCTTGTCTCCTTTTGTAATCATTCCAACTGTCCCTTGGCCTCAACCGTTGCTCTCTTCACTGGAGAAATTGTCATCATCTCAACTATATTATCATTATGTCCCTTGGCCCCAACGTTGCTTTCTTCACTGGACAAATCGTCAGCATCTCGACTATATTATCATTCTAACTGTCCCTTGGCCTCAACTGTTACTTTTTTTTTACTGGAGAGATCGTCAGCATCTCAACTATATTATCATTCTAACTGTCCCTTGGCCTCAACCGTTGCTCTCTTCACCGGAGAGATCGTCAGCATCTCAACTATATTATCATTCTGTCCCTTGGCCTCAACCGTTGCTTTCTTCACTGGAGAAATTGTCATAGTATTAGTATTGGAATCATCACATGGCGCCGAGTCTACAGACTATCAGTCAGGTGTGTCCCAATATAGAAAATGTTGGACAGCACAGCAGTAGAGTGTCACGAGAAAAGCACCTGAGTAAATTACCACTAAGGAAATGAAAAACGGACTCCCCAAACATACCTGAAGAGAAATGGAACAATTATTTGTATTTTAAAAATAACTACACATATATTCAACGAAATAAATCATCATCAAGTTGTAAAGGTTAAAATAAGAACAATACATAGACTTGAATACTAACAAAATTGAAGTTATGATGATCTCAATTAAACATGAGCTGATTGGTTAATCGATTGACTACTTTTTAGATTTTAAACTTTCAATGGGTTCTTTTTACGAGATCTACGTTTTATCGTGTGTTTTTTTTAAATAGTACTAGGGGCTTTATTTCACTGACATTATGATAACGTCTTGACAAATATCTGAAAATATATCTCGACACATGGGAAACGAACCGAGTACCTTTGGATCAAAAGGCGAGCAACGTACCGCCATGTCAAAGAGACCTAAGTGTATAATACAGGTTCCGCGAAAATGTATTATCAAATTTCTGGACGTTGCTAAGACAAAATAAATCAATTTCAACACACTGAAACTATGATCACACCAAACATTACTATCTTCTAGCTAAGACATAACAAATCAATATAAACACACAGAAACTGTGATCAAATGAAACATTACTATCTTCTAGCTAAGACATAACAAATCAATATAAACACACAGAAACTGTGATCAAATGAAACATTACTATCTTCTAGCTAAGACATAACAAATCAATATAAACACACAGAAACTGTGATCAAATGAAACATTACTATCTTCTAGCTAAGACATAACAAATCAATATAAACACACATATGTAACGGCTCTATTTGATGATCAAAGAAGCAGTAAACACAGTATAAAGTGCAATGACAGCCCAAGAATATTAAAATCTGAAGTTGTAAGAGCAATCGAAACAATGAAGCGAGGAAAGGCTGCAGGATTGGATAATATTACTGTGGAAATGTTAACCTCCTTAGAGGATTTTGGTATTTCAACCATTACAGATTTGTGCAATGATATATATAACACAGGATATATACCAAGAGACTTGAAGACATCAGTATTCATACCACTACCCAAAAGCCCAAAGCACAGGAGTGCACAGACTATAGGACAATTAGCCTGATGAGCCACATAACAAAAATACTACTCAAGATCATACATGAAAGAATTAAAAACAAGATAGACATAGAAGTAGGAGAAGAACAGTTTGGCTTTAGAAAGAACAGAGGAACAAGAGAGGCAATACTTTGTATAAGACTACTCGCTGACAAGTATATAGAAGTGCAAAAAGTATCTACTTGTGTTTCATCGATTATAGCAAAGCTTTTGACAGAGTCCAACATGAAAAGCTAATCATATGTCTACAAGAAATAGGCCTAGATGGGGATGATATCAGACTAATAAGTAACATATACTGGGAACAGACAGCAATAATAAAATATGAAAATAGCTACTCTCCATACATAGACATAAAGAGAGGAGTGAGACAAGGATGCATACTGTCACCAAGCCTATTTAACATCTACACAGAGAAAATCTTCAAACAACTAGAGGGAATGCCAGGACTCAAGATCAATGGAAAAATAATAAATAACTTAAGATATGCAGATGACACAGTATTGGTAGCAGAAAATGAACAAGATCTACAAGAATTAGTGGACCAATTGGACAGAACTAGCAAGGAATATGGATTAGACATTAACATACAGAAAACAAAAACTATGGTAATCAACAAGGAAATGGAAAAACCTAAAATGAATATAAAAAATACATGGAGAATTACTACATCAAGTAAAAGCTACTCCTATCTCGGTCAGATGATAACAGATGATGGCAGATGTATAACTGAAATTAAAAAGAGAATAGGAATGGCCAAGGATAATTTCAATAGTATGAGAAAGTTACTGACATCCAAACAAATCACAAACAGGCTAAAAATTAGAATGATCAAATGCTATATATATCCTATATTAATGTATGGCTCGAAACATGGACAATGAACAAGCAGTTAGAAGACAGAATTGATGCATTTGAGATGTGGATATATAGAAGAATAAGCAGAGTTTCATGGACAGAAAAACAGACAAATAAACAAGTTTTAGGAAAACTAGGCATGAAGAAACAATTATTAAGAGAAATAAAATTCAGACAAGTAAAGTATTTTGGGCACATAAAAAGGCATGACACCATGATAAAACATTTACTAGAGGGGAAAGTTGAGGAAGGAAGAGCAAGAGGAAGACCGAGAGATAAGTGGGAAACTTTAAGAAATGGACAGGTTACAGTCTGGCAGTGTGCAACACCAAGGCGAAAGACAGAGGATGCTGGAGATTCATTGCAGCCAACCTTCGATGTGGAGACGGCACCTGATGATGATGATGATGATAACACACAGAAACTGTGATCAAATGAAACATTACTATCTTCTAGATAAGATCAAAGTGTAGTCCCCACTTGATCCCGGCCTAAGGGTGTGAGCCTTCATAAGGAAATAGGCAACTAAAACAAATTCCAAACAGTTCTCATTCGAAAGAATTACGACGCTTGAGATGTTTACACATCTCATACTTAGCTAGGTCCACACACTGCAACACTAACAGGTAAAGGCTGGCATAAAATACAACTCATACTTAGCTAGGTCTACACACTGTACACATCTCATACTTAACTAGGTCTACACACTGTACACATCTCATACTTAACTAGGTTCACCCACTGCAACACTAACAGGTAAAGGCTGGCATCAAATACAAAACGATAGATGTAGATTACAAAGAAAAGAATAGAATGGTTTAAGCAGAAATAACATGCCAGAAATGCAAATGTATTTTATGTAACACGTCGTTGTTTGTGGAAGTGAGAAAGGGTGTTTCTCAATGCTACATAGAGCCAGTATTGATATATTCAAGCCAATCATAAACAGTTATTGATATATCTTTCTCGTACCATTATACACTACAAGCAATTTATCCATACCGCTTTATTTTGGGCAACTTGTTTAATCTCTTTTATGGAACTGAGTGCGATATTTCTCGCCTCTCTCAGTAAAGATCTTTTCAGTTTTCCCTTGGTGTCTTTTTCTTTCTTGAACATAGACAATAAACAGACAGTCCATAGGGGCCACACAGATGTGGTTTAGCAAATTAGTTCTGAGAATCTAATTGACTGATACAATGACTAATGCTGAAGCACTGGAACAAATCAAAGCACTTAGAAAGATGTGGTTTAGCAAATTAGTTCTGAGAATCTAATTGACTGATACAATGACTAATGCTGAAGCACTGGAACAAATCAAAGCACTTAGAAAGATGTGGTTTAGCAAATTAGTTCTGAGAATCTAATTGACTGATACAATGACTAATGCTGAAGCACTGGAACAAATCAAAGCACTTAGAAAGATGTGGTTTAGCAAATTAGTTCTGAGAATCTAATTGACTGATACAATGACTAATGCTGAAGCACTGGAACAAATCAAAGCACTTAGAAAGATGTGATTTAACAAATTAGTGCTGAGAATCTAATTGACTGATACAATGACTAATGCTGAAGCACTGGAACAAATCAAAGCACTTAGAAAGATGTGATTTAACAAATTAGTGCTGAGAATCTAATTGACTGATACAATGACTAATGCTGAAGCACTGGAACAAATCAAAGCACTTAGAAAAAAGAGAATCTAATTGACTGATACAATGACTAATGCTGAAGCACTGGAACAAATCAAAGCACTTAGAAAGATGTGATTTAACAAATTAGTGCTGAGAATCTAATTGACTGATACAATGACTAATGCTGAAGCACTGGAACAAATCAAAGCACTTAGAAAAAAGAGAATCTAATTGACTGATACAATGACTAATGCTGAAGCACTGGAACAAATCAAAGCACTTAGAAAGATGTGATTTAACAAATTAGTGCTGAGAATCTAATTGACTGATACAATGACTAATGCTGAAGCACTGGAACAAATCAAAGCACTTAGAAAAAAGAGAATCTAATTGACTGATACAATGACTAATGCTGAAGCACTGGAACAAATCAAAGCACTTAGAAAGATGTGATTTAACAAATTAGTGCTGAGAATCTAATTGACTGATACAATGACTAATGCTGAAGCACTGGAACAAATCAAAGCACTTAGAAAAAAGAGAATCTAATTGACTGATACAATGACTAATGCTGAAGCACTGGAACAAATCAAAGCACTTAGAAAGATGTGATTTAACAAATTAGTGCTGAGAATCTAATTGACTGATACAATGACTAATGCTGAAGCACTGGAACAAATCAAAGCACTTAGAAAAAAGAGAATCTAATTGACTGATACAATGACTAATGCTGAAGCACTGGAACAAATCAAAGCACTTAGAAAAAAAATCCATAAAATATAAGAATAGACTAACAATATCTATCAGATAATTTAATGAGAAAAGAAGTTTAAAAAATCATGATGAAAACTGTTAATAATCTATGTGGAAAGAGGTATAGAAAGTCAGAGCATATTATTTAAAACGTAGCTTGATGGCATATTAAAATTCGAACTGATATATACACGACAGGTTGTTTGTAGAAATATGTTATCGTGCACGCTAGATTGCATGGCACATGATGAAGATGATGCACACTGCATGAAGTACACACCAGTGACAGTTGGTGGAACTGATATTTGCGTGATCATGAAATAATTCTGTTACTGTGAAACATGTAATATAGGCATGCTGATTTTATGCTGCAGTATCCATTTCCGACAAGCTGTTGTAATGTCTGGGAATATGAATGATTGTTTGCTTGTTTGGGTTTTGTTTGTTGGTGTAAATTGCGTAATATTTATTTATAGACAAAGAGTAGGTATTTAATACGAACAAACGGGTGCGAGTCATGTACAGTAAACAAGCGGAGAGAAAAATCTCTTGAGGCCACACAAATGTGATTTTACAGAAGAATTGTGAGAATCCCATAATCGTCAAATAGCTTGTTCTGAGCAGAACTTTGCCACTCCAACAGTCCTCTGGAATTTCTCTCTCATAGGCCAGATTTCCCGCCTCTGCAGCCATTATGTTCAAACTATCAGTTACATCCTGAATCCATCTTCTACGTGGTCTTCTTCTCTTTGCAGGTATGCCTTCTTCCATGATGGTCTTCTCCAGCCCTTCGTGTCTTTCTATATGTCCAAAATACCTCTTTTTTCTCTTTCTTATTTGTAGCATCAGCCCAGGTAAAGAATCACATGGACTGATATAATGACGAATTAGGAGCTGTTTAATAAGACAAAGACACAGAGAGAGCTTATTATCAATATAATAAAGAGGCAACAATCATTTTATCGGATATTTAATGAGAAAGGGAGGATTATAACACATTTTGAAAACTGGTAAAATCGAGGGAAGACGAGGCAGAGGAAGGCAGGGATAATTTTGGAAACCTGTCTTCGTGACACGGAAGAAAATCAACATCTGAGATGGTAGCAAGCACTAGAGATTTGTGGAGATCCATGATCGTCTACGCAAGCTGTCACGGCACCTGATGATGATGAGTAGGTATTCGTTACCCCAGTGCTTATATTCAAAAGTACCGAACAGCATATAGAAAAATGGGTTCGTTACTTTATAACTAATATGTCACCAGCATTTGTCATTCCCACATGGAAGGTTGACTGCAATGGATTTCCATTAAAGTCTGTTATTTGACATAAATGTACACTATGATATTTTTTCTGTCTGTCCAACTTTGATGTTCACTTCAATATTATATCTTTTATTACTAGATAGAAATAATTATCGATAGTTCCGGTAGTGTCTCGGTAGTCTTGTGAATACTTTGTGAGTGAGAAGAGAAGAGTTGGAAAAAGAGGGGAAGAAAGGGTTGGTCTCTGTGAAGAAGTAATTCAGACGTGTGCATTTTTCTTAGAAATGAAAGCTTGAAGTCATATGGAGATACCCGATGCAATGAAGTAGTTCAAACGTGTGCATTTTCTTAGAACAGGGAGTTAGTCATATGGAGAAATTAGATTAAATGAAATCGATACTTCGTCTTCTGATATTGTTATATCTCGTATGTGAAGGAGTAACTTCATTCTACTGGGTTTTCCCATATGACTCCATTCCTTTCGGCAGAAATGCAAGAGCCCTGCGGGAGAGTGTTTTACAAAGCACGAACTCTGTAGCTTGAGCAACAATGCTTTCAAAAATCGTAAAACGAGGGTCTACTATATATGGAAGACTACAAACGATATAAAACGTAACATGCCTCTTGTATTTCTCTCCATATCTGATCGTTGCAAATCAATAATTTTCAAAACGGGAATTATTTTATCAGATGTCTTCGATTTCTTAGACTCACGTATAAATCTGCATCGTCTCTCTGTGGTATTATGGTAGCCGGCTAGTGGTCTGACCACGTGCACATTTTTCTTGTATTTGTGAAACTCTTCAGAAAATAGAAGACGTCCTGTGTTTCTGGATCATTCTGTGAATTCCTTTTTCCTGTTTCGGCAATTTTCTATTCATTCTATGAGACAGGATAATAGAAGAGAAGTATGGATGTCAATGAAGTGAGTGAAAGGAAAGAAGGTTTCAATGAGGGTTTGATCATATAAGAATAACAATAGATTTATTGCTGTGCACATGTCTTGTCAGCGATAGAGATATATAGATAGACAGACAGACAGACAGACAGAAAGACAGACAGACAGATAGATAGATAGATAGATAAACAGGCAGGCAGGCAGATAGACAGACAGAAAGACAGACAGACAGACAGATAGATAGACAGATAGACAGATAGACAGATAGACAGATAGACAGATAGACAGATAGATAGATAGATAGATAGATAGATAGATAGATAGATAGATAGATAGATAGATAGATAGATAGATAGATAGATAGATAGATAGATAGATAGATGATAGATAGATAGATAGATAGATAGATAGATAGATAGATAGATAGATAGATAGATAGATAGATAGATAGATAGATAGATAGATAGATAGATAGATAGATAGATAGATAGATAGATAGATAGATAGATAGATAGATAGATAGATAGATAGATAGATAGATAGATAGATAGATAGATAGATAGATAGATAGATAGATAGATAGATAGATAGATAGATAGATAGATAGATAGATAGATAGATAGATAGATAGATAGATAGATAGATAGATAGATAGATAGATAGATAGATAGATAGATAGATAGATAGATAGATAGATAGATAGATAGATAGATAATAGATAGATAGATAGATAGATAGATAGATAGATAGATAGATAGATAGATAGATAGATAGATAGATAGATAGATAGATAGATAGATAGATAGATAGATAGATAGATAGATAATAGATAGATAGATAGATAGATAGATAGAGAATTTGATAGTAAGAGATAAGAGGAGTTGAGAAATTTCGGGATGAGAAAACGAGTTTTGAAGAGGACGGAAAGGCGGTGTTGTTCAAACAGAAGAGAAATGAATGGGCGTGAAAGAGTAGTGGAGGTGGAAGATGGAGGAGGTGAAGGGGACAGAGAGAGTGCAGTAGGAGCATAAAGAGAAATATTTGGAAGAAATTATGGGATATAAAAACTAGTTGAGGTTAAGAGAAGAAGCAGGATGAAATGTATGACAACAAAATAAATTGACAGGAATGAAGAGAACTGCAGAGAAGGGCGGGGAGGGAAGAGGGGGGGGGTTAGGGGGAATGTTGATACACTGAAGAAAACAGAAAAGAATAAAGTAGAAACGACGGAAAGAAAAATATTCAGAACAGGGACGAGTAAAGAATACAAGAAAGTATTGGTTATCGATATTGGTTTTTGATGATGAAATTTCTCGACAAGGATTCCACTACGAGTTGAGTTTTCTTCAACAGATGGCTAAGGTTATGCATGCTCATGGTTTCTGTGATTCACTGATTAAAGACTAAAGATATTACATATTGAAAATAAATATACTGGAACAGAGAGGCAAGTTAGGAACAGGAGAGAAGTAAATCAGAAGAATTGAAACAGGGAACAAGATTGGAAGACGAGAAAGAAAAACAAAAAGGTCAAACTGTAAAACATTAAAAATATCCCTACTATATATACAATAAATGTCCACATTATACAGGGTGTTCAACTTAAAAGCAGCCTGTGAATGGAGCTAATCTGGCATATATGTATGGAAATGAGAAGGTTCAGTTATGACGTAGTATAGGTCAAGGTTGTGTGACGGTATGTAATTGTAGTGCGGGAAGGGACGATGAACAAATGTGACGTAGGACGAGCTAGTCAGAACCGGTTTAAATAGTAAATAGACGAGATGCAATGCGTACCTGGAAAATTTATATTTATCACTAGGGCTGCTTTTAATTGAACAACCTGATTATGTTCAAATTATAGATTCAATTGAAGTAAAAATTATATCTTCAATAAATGTTTACATTATATCTTCAATAAATGTTTACATTATAACTTCAATAAATGTTTACATTATATCTTAAATAAATGTTTACATTATAACTTCAATAAATGTTTACATTATGTCTTCAATAAATGTTTACATTATATCTTCAATAAATGTTTACATTATGTCTTCAATAAATGTTTACATTATACTCAATAAATGTTTACATTATGTCTTCAATAAATTTACATTATAACTCAATAAATGTTTACATTATATCTTCAATAAATGTTTACATTATAACTTCAATAAATGTTTACATTATAACTTCACCTCATCTTCTTCGAATGCCCTATATCGACTTGTTAACCACTCTTTGTGATTTGTATATGATCCGAGTCTAAGAGCGATTGTACATTGTTCGAGTTATACGCCTACGAGCAGGCTAGCACATCCGATTTCTACGACGCTATTTATTTACAAGGGTAGCTTCCTAGGCCCTGCCTCAGTTACCTCTTAGGATATACCTTGTAGGTCTCAGTGGTACTATTCTTTGCTCCCTTAAAACCGGCCAACACACAGGCGATATCTTCAATAAATGTACACATTCTAAATTCAATAAATGTTCACATTCTAAATTCAATAAATGTTCACATTCTAAATTCACTAAATGTTCACATTCTAAATTCAATAAATGTTCACATTCTAAATTCAATAAATGTTCACCTTCTAAATTCAATAAATGTTCACATTCTAAATTCAATAAATGTTCACATTCTAGATTCAATAACGCCCGAGTGGTTACCGGGGCCCAAATTTAGGGGTAAAAATAGAACCACTGTTACCTGCCACGCATGTCGTAAGAGGCGTCAAAGGAGGGTAGGGTGGAATCGGAGGCACGTGTCCACTAGAGAATGCTAACCCGAAACAAATGTTTGCAGAAAACGGATGCACCAGGCCGTAAGGCGCATAACATGGTGCAACGACCCCTCACAATGAGGAATGGGGTAACGGATTCTAAGATCGCCAATCTGTCTAGGAGATTTAGCCACACAGTAAGAATGTCAGACCTACCATCACGAGGATGGCCAAAACGGGAAAGCAGAAATCATAGGAATTATATCCTACAGAACTGCCCCAGTGTGCAGACTTGAGAAGAAAGAGGTTGCTCACTTACACTAGCGTCCAAGACAAACTGTATGGCGTGACTGATAATCTGAGACAGACGAGCTGCCTTTATTGGAGAATCTGAAATCACAATCTAGTGAGAACGCAGAAGACAAACTGTATAGCGTGGCTGATAATCTGAGGCAAACGGCTGCCTTTATTAGAGAATCTGAAATCACAATCTAGAGAGAACGCAGAAGAAGAAGATTCAATAAATGTTCACATTCTAGATTCACATGACTTCGATCAAATTTAAATTGTTCACAAAGCATACGATTATTGTTACAGAAGTGTAATAAAATCGCCATTACGAGTTGAACTTACTCATCAGTTGATGTGATCGTTCAGTGATATTAAAATGCATGTCTATAATTAATATTGAATGATTATTGGTTATTGATCTGCCTCATTGAATTATTTAAGTGGACACAAATCCAATATACTGATAAAATTAGTTTCAGTTTGAAATAACTTCATTGCACTCATGACATGTCTATACGTTCACCGATCTTATTTGCAATATCTCCAAGAGCGTCCAGCGACTAACCGAACCAGTTCGATGTTGATTGATGAACCTATTCATATACTTTGTTGTGATGTTCATTTCTGGACAATCCCAAACTTCAATCCCAGCTTTTACAATCTAGCAGTTGACGTTCTTATATTGTATATGTATTATATACAGGGTGTTCAAGATAAAAGTAGCCCTATTGACATATCAAAAGTTGCCAGATACGCATTGTGTATTGTCTATTTACTATTTAAACCTGCTGTGACTAGCTCGTAATTTCGTCACATTTGTGCATCGCCCCATCCCGCATCATAATTACACGCCATCACAAAAAGGCTCGTTCACTTGACCTATATACGTCGTAATTGAATCTTCTCATTTTCATAAACATATGCCAAATTGGCTTCTTTGACGGTGCTACTTTTACCTTGAACAACCTGTAGAAGAAGGTGCATGTACAACTTATCGCTAATTTAGTCCACATTGCAAAGTAAATTAGTCCGGAGGGGGGAAAACAATTTACGGATTGAGAACGTTAAACATTAAAGTTGATATATTTTTGAAAAAGACAGACAAGGAAAATTACAGTATCTTGTTCTTATAAAACATCTTGAAATTTGATAGAAGCAATAAAAAAGAAGAGTATATACCGCGAAAGAAGGAAAGGTTAAGGAAATGAGAAGATGGGTTGAAGATTTGACAGAATAAATTGCAAATTCATGTATCCGATAGGAAACACCTTGCATAAATAATTGAGAGATATATTCAACTCTCAAACGTTCATGGATTTTTGGGAAGCAACGTTCTATGATTGGATGTGCTACAGAATGATAGAGATATATCTATATATATATATTTATTCTATGAAGAAGGAGTCAATGATTATCGAATATGCAATTGTAAATATCGATATAAGAGAAGATTACAGTAAAACTATGAAGCAATAGCGAAACATATAAAAAGAAAATACTCCAGTTTTACAAAATAAAATAGCAATACACAGTGACGTTTTGACAAAAATGTCTTTATCAACAAAGCGTACAACAGAAGTGAAGAAATTTAGACTTCTAATTAGTAAAAGATTTTTGAGTTTTTTGTCTTCTTTTGCATCATTTGCTTGAAAAAGGGGTTTTGATCGAAACGTCGCTTTAAATTGTTATTGTAATTTGTTAAACTACAGTATTTTATTTTTATGTGCTTCGTAATAGTAAATATTGATTATATTTTGACGTGTTTCGTAATAGTAAATATTGATTATATTTTGACTTGTTTCGCAATAGTAAATATTGATTATATTGTGATGTGTTTCGCAATAGTAAATATTGATTATATTTTGACGTGCTTCGTAATAGTAAATATTGATTATATTGTGATGTGTTTCGCAATAGTAAATATTGATTATATTGTGATGTGTTTCGTAATAGTAAATATTGATGATATTGTACGTGTTTCGTAATAGTAAATTTTGATTATATTGTACGTGTTTCGCAATAGTAAATATTGATTTTATTGTACGTGTTTCGCAATAGTAAAATATTGATTTTATTGTACGTGTTTCGCAATAGTAAATATTGATGATATTGTACGTGTTTCGTAATAGTAAATTTTGATTATATTGTCGTGTTTGCAATAGTAAATATATATTTTATTGTACGTGTTTCGTAATAGTAAATATTGATTATATTTTGACGTGTTTCGCAATAGTAAATATTGATTTTATTGTACGTGTTTCGCAATAGTAAATATTGATGATATTGTACGTGTTTCGTAATAGTAAATTTTGATGATATTGTACGTGTTTCGCAATAGTAAATATTGATTTTATTGTACGTGTTTCGCAATAGTAAATATTGATGATATTGTACGTGTTTCGTAATAGTAAATTTTGATTATATTGTACGTGTTTCGCAATAGTAAATATTGATTTTATTGTACGTGTTTCGCAATAGTAAATATTGATGATATTGTACTTGTTTCGTAATAGTAAATTTTGATTATATTGTACGTGTTTTGCAATAGTAAATATTGATGATATTGTACGTGTTTCGTAATAGTAAATATTGATTTTATTGTACGTGTTTCGCAATAGTAAATATTGATGATATTGTACGTGTTTCGCAATAGTAAATATTGATTTTA
Source organism: Arion vulgaris (assembly GCA_020796225.1). Taxonomy (NCBI): domain Eukaryota; kingdom Metazoa; phylum Mollusca; class Gastropoda; order Stylommatophora; family Arionidae; genus Arion; species Arion vulgaris. The sequence continues at coordinate 9,521,879 of CM036759.1, read as the reverse complement.
TTGTACGTGTTTCGCAATAGTAAATATTGATGATATTGAACGTGTTTCGCAATAGTAAATATTGATTTCATTGTACGTGTTTCGCAATAGTAAATATTGATGATATTGAACGACGATCATCTCTGAAAGTCGAAGCAAGAAGAAAATAATATTCGATTATTCTCTCAGGATGACTGAGCTGTTCTACAGGGTGCTCAAGATAAATCTAGCCTCCATTGACACATCCAAAGTTGCCAGGTATGCATTTACTATTTAAACCGGTTCTGACTAGCTCGTCCTTTCGTCACATCTGTGCATCATCCCGTATCATGATTACACACCATCACAAAAGGAATCGCTCTCTTGACCTATACTACGCCATAATTGAACCTTCTAATTTTCATAAACATATGCTAGATTGGCTCCCTTGACGAGGCTACTTTTATCTTGAACTCCCTATAGTTATGAACTAATCTTCTTGTGACAAGAAATTTTATGTTGTGCCAACTGTCAAGGTTTTTGCTATGAATTGTCAAAGCAACATCAGCTTTTAAAAGACTAAATAAGATATGGAACTTCCAAGTTATATAGTTTTTAACCGCCCGAGTGGTTACCGGGGCCCAAATTTGGGGTGTAAAGAATAGAACCACTGTTACCTGCCATGCCTGTCGTAAGAGTCGGCTAAGGAGGTTTGGCTGAAATCGGATGCACATATCCTAAACGTGTAGAAGTCTATGCGTTTAGGAGCCTACCAAACCAATGTGCAACGTATACACGTTCTTGGCAAAGATCAAACATATCACAAAGAGTGATTAAAATTGGTCGTAAAGAACGCACGCAAAGAAGAAGAAGAAGATATTGTATTAAAACTAAATTACAAATTTTCATTTCAAATGTTGTATCAATCCGAAAATATGCCAGCGAGAGTTGGAAAATATGCCAGCGAGAGTTGGAAAATATGCCAGCGAGAGTTGGAAAATATGCCAGCGAGAGTTGGAAAATATGCCAGCGAGAGTTGGAAAATATGCCAGCGAGAGTTGGAAAATATGCCAGCGAGAGTTGGAAAATATGCCAGCGAGAGTTGGAAAATGACAAAAGATAAGGAAAGCAAATTGAATGCATTTGAAAATAGATGTCTGCGAAAAATATTGAACGTAAAATGGGACGAATTCAGAAAAAGGGATGAAATCAGAGAAATATCTGGTCAACTACTAGTAATAACTGTTATAAGAAGAAGAAGATGGAGATATGTTAGGCACACCTTGAGAAGAAATGATCAAAGAATATCAACGCAGACATTAAAATGGGAGACAAAGGTTCAAGATAGAGAGGACGACCTAAGAAGACCGACCCTGAAACGAACTTTGTTGAGAGAGGCAAGAACTATCAGACTCAATTCCATGGAAGAGATTGAGCGAGTTTCCCAGGGCAAAGCGGTATGGAGAAATTACTTGCAGGCCCTATGTAACATATAACGAAACGAGAGGAATATATATAATATATATATAACTGTCAAAGTCATGTGCACAAATATTGCTCTATACGGTACCTAGCAGTTATGTATATAAGCGACATTTTGTGACAGTAAAAGATATTACTACAACAAAGCTATGAAAATAGAATGAAGACGCTTATAACACATAATGCAGGTATCACAAAGGAAACAACATATGATAAAAATAACAGAACAGTTCACCTATTTGTGTAACAATTTTAATTACGCAGGAGATACTAGACTCAACAAACGTAAACTTTAAATTGACAAAGCAACATGAACTTTCAAAACTTTCAATAAAATATTGCTCTGCAAGTTATATAGTTTGAACACTAAATTGTAAATTTTCAACACCACTGTTCTCTCAATCCTAACATATGCAAACGCGAGTTGGAAAATAATAAAATATATTTTAAAAAGTTGAATGCATTTGAAATTAGATGCCTGGGAAAAATAATGAATATAAAATTGAAGGAGTTGAGGAGAAGTGATAAAATCAGAGAGAGGCCTGGTCAAACAACTGATACAAAAAAGAGAAGTTGACGATATGTTGGAATACTCTGAGAAGAAATGATCAAAGAATTCAAAGCAGACATTGAAGTGGGAGGAAAATGCTTAGAAAGAGAGAGATTGCCTTTATCTAACAATACTGAAATGCAAGGGTTACGTGAAGGAAGTGGTATGATTTCGGAATTCCACTTGACTGAACAGAATAATGACAGTAGGGGTTAGGAGAGGGTGGGAGTGGGATACAACCAAGACAGTTTCTTGTGGCAGGACTGGTGAATGTTGTTTACAATTCAATATAATTTAGAAGATGTGGAAACTATTTTGTAGCAATTTTATTTTTCCAATCTTTCTAATGAATTTTGCCTGGACAGCGGCTTTCCAGCCTGCTATTCTCGATTTTGAAATGCCAAGTGTTCTTTTACTTGCTCAATTTGAACATGAACCTAATTAATCTTCCGTCTCCTATAGGACTAAGAACTTCATCTCACCTACACTCTAGAAACCATATTCTGATCGCTCCATGAGCTAGCGAACCGAGTACGTTTGGAACTAGAGGTGAACACATAGCTTCTACACCATGGAGACCACGATCCGAGATACATGACCAAGCAGAATACTTTATACTATTGATATCGACAACTACTATTTATTCAATTCTTGCTATATTTACTTACATATAAATACATCGTTAACTTTCACCTGTTCAATTCTTGCTATATTTACTTCCATATAAATACATTGTTAACTTTCACCTGTTCAATTCTTGCTATATTTCTTCTTCTTCTCTTCCACCATTTACTTCTTTATAGATGTGTTGGGGAGTGTAGTAATCATGTGTGTGGTTTTTAAAGGCACTTTGTAAGCTAATATTCATTTTTGTAAGGCTATTTTTGATGCCGTCGCTCCATCTTTTGCGTGGTCTTCCTCTTCCTTTGTACTCATTATACGTTTTCTGTGTGGCTCTCTGTGGTAGGCGATACCATGGTATTCTTGTCAGGTGTCCAAACCATTTAATCTGTTGTTCTTTTATGAATTGCATGACTGGTTTCCCATCCAGTCATCTTCTGATTTCTTCATTTCTAATTTTGTCTCTTATCGTCACACCAGAGATATTGCTATATTTACTTACATATAAATACACCGTTAGGTTCCACGAGTTCAATTTTGTTAAAATTCGCAATTTCTTTTATATGCATCGTTATTGCTAGTTGAATCCTTGTTACAATACAATATTTCTATCCACATTACGCTACAAGGGCCATACCTGGACACTGACATTAGACAATAGAAGAAAACTAGCTACGACAGAGATGAAGTGTCTACGCAGAATGCTGGGAGTATCAAGAAGACACCGGTTTATAAATGAAAACATGAAGAAAAAATTGGGTACAACATCAGTGCTGAACTTCATAAAGAAACAACAAATTAAATGGTTCGGCCACATAAGCAGATTACCAACAGGCAGCGTGCCTCAAAGAGAAATGTTAATCCTATGCAGTGGATACAAAAGTCGTCCACCCAATTGGTGAACTTGAGAGATAACAAAGGCAACGAAAAACACTGTTTATGAAGCACACGTCAAATCGTGTTCTTCTTCTTCTTTGCGTTTGTTCTTTAATCACCAATTTTAATCACTCTTTGTGATATGTTTGATCTTTGCCAAGAACGTGTATACGTTACACATTGGTTTGTAGGCCCCTAAACGCATAGACTTCTACACGCTTAGGACACATGCATCCAATTTCATCCAAACCTCCTTAGTCGCCTCTTACGACATGCGTGGCAGGTAACAGTGGTTCTATTCTTTACACCCCAAATTTGGGCCCCGGTAACCACTCGGGCGAATCGTGTTCTAGAGATCTCTTCTTATCCTGAATCTGTGAGGCAAAACGGGATTAGAGATTATACAAGTTCAAAGATCCTTGTTGCACTTACTTGCATCTATTTACATCGCTAACTCTCAAATATCTAATCCTTGATATTCTCACTTCCTTCTATTTACATCACTCTCATATGTCTAATCCTTGATATTCTCACTCCCTTCTATTTACATCACTAACTTTCATATGTCTAATCCTTGATATTCTAACTCACTTCTCACTATAACATTCCTTTCGATCTACGCCAACGTTAAGAAGATGGTCTTATATCTTGTTGGATGATGACAGAGAGAGACCCTACAAGAAGGCTCAAATACAGAGGATATGCTAGAAAGCAGTGGCTGTACAGAGAAGACAGGGCAAGAATGGAGAAAATAATAAAGATAACAGAAGATTACGCCAGAAAGACAAGAAACTAGAAGACACAAAAATACAAAGAAAAAAAGGAAAGAATTTGACAATGAATTAGAAAGTAGAATAAATAATCACATAAAGAAATAATAAGAGAAAAGATTTGAAAGGAAGAAAGAAAGTGAAAGAGAAAAGCAATGAATGTAATGAAATAAAAGATAAAGAAAGAAAAAATGGAAAAATGGAAAAATATAACAATACATCACAAGTTAGAGACAAATTAAATATATTTCTAAACAGTCATTGTTGAATAGCACGACACATTAAGGAGCTTAACAAAACTGTTTCAATGTTTGAAAGCTTGTTTTGAAAGAACATAAGAAATATAAAGTGTTGATTGCAACAAAAAAGAAATATATATCAATGAAAGTAAGGGGCTTTTATTATTTAAAACATGTGAAAACAAAATAGAGAGATTTTAAGCAATAAAACGAAACGTGAAAGGGAAAAAAAGAGGGTTTAACAGCTGCTTTAATCGTTTCTTATTCTGACCGTGTTTCTAAGGATCTACAGAAACGTATGTTTGTTTACATAATTTTAAATACATGATTTTGAAGTCTCTGTGTCGTAGAGGTTATGCGATCGTCTCTCGTTCCATAGGCACTCTCCATGTCGAGCACGTAAAAGAATCATTGACTGTTGAAAATCGAGAATAACAGGCTGGAAAGCCGCTGTTCGGGCAAAATTCATTAGAAAGATTTTTTTTTAAAGTCCTACAGAATACTTTCACCATGTTCCAAATTACATCGGGTACCCTCGCTGCTTCTACGGTGTTTGTGCACTGCCGCAGACATGTTGTAGCACACCTGGTTACTCACCGAAGTGCAATGATGATGGTCCTATCAATCAATCAATCAATCATTCATATATACTTTATGTGCTGTTCTTAAATATGTGTTTATAATATGTTAAACTGTTAACGACTTAATGTCTATGTGTTAGTGATACTTTGCTATACAGGGTGTTCAACTTAAAAGCAGTCCGTGAATGGAGCTAATCTGGCATATATGTATGGAAACGGGAAGGTTCAGTTATGACGTAGTATAGGTCAAGGTTGTGTGACGGTGTATAATTGTAGTGCGGGAAGGGGGATGAACAAATGTGACGTAGGACGAGCTAGTCAGAACCGGTTTAAATAGTAAATAAACACAACTCAATGCTGTACCTGGCAACTTTCAAATTGTCAATGGGGCTGCAATTATCTTGAACACCCTGTAGGACACAAATATCGTTAATGAATGTGTTTGCTTGTCATATTTACTAGCAGAATAATGTCACTTTATCAAGCAATCAATTATTCGAACAATCTAAAAATAAAGATGTTTTAAAAAAGATTCTAGTTTCTGCTCTTGGAAGAAAAACGTTAAAAAATAGAAGAATTATAAATATGATTTTTCATCTTTTTCTTCATATTTTTCTTGTCTCTAATATTCTTTTTATTACAGCGGCAGAATAAGAAGAGGTTTATAAAATGAGATTTTGTGTACGTTTACATGGTGTCTTTCACTGCCTCTGTTATTTTTGAGGTCCACCTTTTCCATATGCGACCTTTTGATTCGTATCTAAATAGCATTTGTCCGTTTAGGCTCTGTTACATACTGTCGGTAATCCTATTATTAGGTTGACGAATCTAATTGCCGTTTATTGATGAAGTTCCGTACTTCTATTGTACCTCCTTATCCCTTATGTCTTCATTTTTAAACCGGACTCTTCTTGATGCTTCCATCATTCTGCATAGACGCTTCATCTCTGTCGTGACTAGTTTTCATTTGTCGCTAGATTTCAGCGTTTAGTTTTGGTAATAACATCGTAAGATGGCCAAGAGCGAACGCAGAAGAAGAAGAAGAAGAGAAGAATAGAACAGCAAAAACTCGTCAATCACCAGCCTTTGTTCAATCGTGCTCAATCGCTGCTTCATGAATCAAGATTCAATCAAGATCTATTCGTATTCTACTCTAGTATCATTTCTCAAACGATCACATTCAAGTTTCATATAAACATTTGAAAAACATTAAACGTTTGGGACACTGGCATAGACTTACAGGACACTGACTTATACCTAGCTTGAAGACACATGACACTGTCAGAGACCTTCAGACACTGCATTGACCCAAAGACACTGCCACAAACTCAAAGACACTATCATAGACCACAAAGACACTTCACACGACCTCAAAGACACTATCATAGACCACAAAGACACTGTCTTTGATCCCCAGGATAATGTCATAGACTTCTAGGACATTGTCGTAGACTTCCAAGATACTGTCATAAACCTGCAGTACACTGTCAAAGCCCTTCAGAACGCTGTCATATATCTCCACAACACTCTGCCAGACCTCCAGCCACTAACATAGACATCCAAAACACTGACATAGACATCCATGACACTGACATGTTGTTTGGCATTGACATTGACATATATATCCATGACACTGACATAGACTTTCCTGACATTGACATAGACCTCCACATTGAAATAGATCTACAAGACACTGTCATATACCTCCAGGACACTGACAGTGATCTCCAGAACACTTACATTGACTTCAGAACACTGACAAACGGCCTCCACACTGACCTGGCATTCATTTCTGGGATCTCTGACATTCATAAAGTTAATTCTGATAAATACCTTACGCTCAGTTATTCATACATTGAAATATCTCTGTGGCCTACCTATTAAGTGTTTGCCTTGCAGTTTGAAGCTCGTTGCTTCGAATCCAAACCAAGCAACGTGTGTTTGTGCATATTTTTCTTGGTAATTTTAAGAGTTTTGACGGATCTATAGAGCTTGTGCTTTGTATGATATTATTGGTTGGTGATATTTCTGTGAAAAATCTCTATATAGTTGTATTCACAAAATAGATGAGACTGCAGTAAAACTATTTGATTGGCAAAACACGTAATCACAAAGTACTGTAGTTTTACAAATTACAAAAACAATGACAAAATACAGCAACTTTTCGACCAACAAGGCCTTTATCAAGCAAACGAACAACAGGAGTGACAAATTTAAAAAAACAAATGGACGACCAAATACAAACGTTTCTAATGAAAATCTGGGAATCATATAGTTATATAGGTTGACCTGTGCAAAGAAGTCAATTCTTCACGTTAAGACATTTTTTTAAACTCATACATTGAACTCTGACATTCGCATATGGAATTCTGACATTCGTACATTGAACTTTGGCATTAAATTATTGAACTCTGATATTTATACATAGAACTCTGATGTTCATATATTGAAATCCTACAATGATCCATTGAGCTCTGATCGTATTAATATATTGAGCTCTGATATTCAAACATTTAACTCTGATATTGAAACATTTAACTCTGACATTCAAACATTTAACTCTGACATTCAAACATTTAACTCTGGTATTCAAACATTGAACTCTGATATTCAAACATTGAACTCTGACATTCAAACATTGAACTCTGATATTAAATTCTTTAGCTCGGACTCGAAGACGTAATTTTTAGTCAAAGATTAAATACAATTTTACTGAAATAAAGGGAAGGTTGTATGTCACATTTTTGACTTGGCAAATTAGAAAACGCTTATTTGGCATACACATTGATGACAATTGGTTATGCTGAATGAAGAGGAGGGTAGGGGGGTTACTTGTTTAACCATATTTAAAGTAAAAAGCGGTTTCTTTAAAACTCACGTAACATTCTCACACAAGATTACGAGTTTGTTTGAAACTCAGGTAACATTCTCACACAAGATTAGGAGTTTGTTTGAAACTCAGGTAACATTCTCACACAAGATTAGGAGTTTGTTTGAAACTCACGTAACATTCTCACACAAGATTAGGAGTTTGTTTGAAACTCGCGTAACATTCTCACACAAGATTAGGAGTTTGTTTGAAACTCACGTAACATTCTCACACAAGATTACGAGTTTGTTTGAAACTCACGTAACATTCTCACACAAGATTAGGAGTTTGTTTGAAACTCACGTAACATTCTCACACAAGATTACGAGTTTGTTTGAAACTCACGTAACATTCTCACACAAGATTAGGAGTTTGTTTGAAACTCAGGTAACATTCTCACACAAGATTAGGAGTTTGTTTGAAACTCAGGTAACATTCTCACACGAGATTAGGAGTTTGTTTGAAACTCACGTAACATTCTCACACGATATTAGGAGATTGTTTGAAACTCACTTAACATTCTGACACAAGATTACGAGTTTGTTTTGAAACTCACTTAACATTCTAACACAAGATTACGAGTTTGTTTTGAAACTCACGTAACATTCTAACACAAGATTACGAGTTTGTTTTGAAACTCACTTAACATTCTGACACAAGATTACAAGTTTAACCAAATCATTTCGCTCCTGTGTGTTGCCGGAGCATGCAAGGGTAGCAAAGAATAATAACACTGTGACCTACAGGACATGTCGTAATATTCGACTGAGGTAGGGGCCTATTGAGGTTACCCTAGTAAATAAAAAGCGTAGCAGAAATCGAATGTGCTGACATACTTGTAGGCGCATAACTGGCAGAACATACAATCTCGCTTAGGCTCGGATCACATACAAATCACAAAGTGTGGTTAACCTGTGGTCGATATGAAGCGTTCAAAGAAAAATACCAAAAACATTCTTCAGAAAACAATCCAGATTGCTCAATTTTATGCAGACGTCTTTATAAAGCTTCAGACATGCTCAAAGAACTATTTAAACATAGAATACAGACTAATGAAATTCAACACAGATGCAACAAAGCAAATCAAATGATAGGGCAAATGGCGCCAATTTTAAGATGCAAACACGTCACCATGAACACAAAAAGAGCAATGTTCAACACAATCTTTCTCCCACATTATGTTACCAGTGCCAAACCTGGACGCTGACAACAAACGATAGAAGAAAACTAGTCACAACAGAGATGAAGTGTCTACGCAGAATGCTGGGTGTAACAAGAAGAGACCGGTTGAGAAATGAAGACATCAGGAAAAAAGTGGGTACAACATCAGTACTAGACTTCATCAAGAAACAACAAATTAAATGGTTCGGTCACGTAAGCAGATTACCATCAGACAGTACATCCCAAAGAGCAATGCTGCTCCGATACAATGGGTACAAAGCAAAAGGCCGGCCACGCAAAAGATGGACCTCAGAGATAACAGAGGCGACGAAAGAGACTATCTACGAAGCGCATACTAGGCCCGTTTTAGAAATCTCTTCCTGACCTGACGCTGTGAGGCATACAGGATTCGAGAAAGAAAGAAAGAAAAAGAAATACAGACGACGGATTAAAGGTGCAGAAAACTCATTGAGAGAAATTACACAGCGAATCAGTTACGCTACGGACCAAAATAAAAGAACAATTTCATGCCAGATTAGAGTTTTCCTATGAGTAAGTTATTTTTAAAGTCAGTCTTTCTTTATGTACTTTGAATTGATGCATTTTGTTTGTTAACTGATCTAAAAACATCAATTCTAAATTTATAAATCCAATTTTCTGAATATAAAAGTGTGTATAAAAAATATACAAGGATAAATACTAAGTTTGAGTAACCAATCTAGCAACTGATTTGTCTATTTTTATTGGTTAAATTCCCGGATATAATTTTTAGTCTAGTGATAATTTTAGTACTTTTATTTTAGCAAGAACAATGTCTATCAACAAACCAAATTATTATAATCGTGGCCCATTGTTCTGATCATCTTTGACAAATTCTATCTTTGCTGACTAAAAGGCGATGTTTGTACTCTAAAGTCTCCCGAGTGATTACCGGGGCCCAAATTTGGGAAGTAAAGAATAGAACCACTGTTACCTGCACGCATGTCGTAAGAGGCGACTAAGGAGATTTGGATGAAATCGGATGCATATGTCCTAAACGTGTAGAAGTCTATGTGTTTAGGGGCCTACCAAACCAACGTGCAACGTATACACGTTCTTGGCAAAGATCAAACATATCACAAAGAGTGATTAAATTTGGTCGTAAAGAACGAACACAAAGAAGAAGAAGAAGAAGAAATACTCTAAAGTTGGTACAGTTACAATTCATGGCAAAAACGTGTGTGAATTGCATCTAAGCTAAGAAAAGTATTTCAGATTGTTGCATAGGATTCCAGGAGCATTTCTGCACATAGTTTTATTGCAGTCTTCCTTATATCGACACCACATAGTAGTTTCATTTATCTCTTCAGATGAACAACATTTAACCTCTCTGAATACGTTTTTTCTTTCTAGTCATTTCACTCCTGTTTGTTTTTCTCCTCAATGAAATGTGACCCACTGTCTCGTGTATGCATGAATCAAATTTTACATCTGTATCATGCATGTCTTCCTTGCTGAAAAACCCTTTTACCGAAGTCAAAGACGATTTAAAGATCCCATTCTCGTCTACAGATTTCAATAGAAGATTTCACTTAACATTCTTCCATTCATTGAATGTGCCCAAGTGATTTCATTACCTACGAATTGAAAACAGACAAATTAATGTTTTAATTCTTGTTATATTTAAGACTTCATTTTTGGGAATTTTATCTTGAAACTTGCAGCAAAGATGTCTTATAGAAGGCACTGAATGTGGGTGCTGTTATCTGTTACTGATCTACAAGTTATGTTTAATGTTCAGTAAGACTACTAAATACATATACTTTTCTCGCCATCATCATTCAATAGCTTGTCCTGAGCTGAACTTTACCACCCTAAGTATTCTTCAGAATTTCTCTCTCTCTCATAAGCCAGATGTTCCTTCCCAGAATCTACACCTGTGCAATCTTTCTGCTCATATTATTAGTCATTCAAACCAATGTTTTCCAACCTCCAGAGACTCAGGTGGATCTACTGTCCTCGGCATGCGGATGTTCACGGCAAAGCGAGAGCGGGCAGGCTAGCATCGAAAGCATCGAGTTTTGGGGAGTTTAGGATGGATAAAGGGGATGTTCTTCTGTCTTTTGGCGACCTACTGTTGGATGAAAAAAATCAAATTGAATCAATCCAGCGATTTAATGAGTTTGGATTTAAACGTTATGCATTTACAACTGGATACTTGAGGGCAGAGAAAGTAGTGTGTTTAACAAACTAGCTATAGAAACCATCAATATGTATACCCTTCGATATCTGTTTGGGGAGACTGTGCACCTATAGGTCTGCCCGGAGTGCTGCTACGTTAGTTCAGTATCCAATAACCAGAACCGTCCGAACGGAAAAATAATAAACTAACGGAGATAAATAATTATTAAAATACTAAATATGGAGGAATCTAAACTTACAGAAGAAAGATATGAGGATGAATTACTTCTAAATTTAACAGCAAGAGACGCAGAATAACAGACACGCAAAAACGGAAGAAGTGGGGCGAAGTGTGATTGTAACTGTAACAAATATCGGACTATCAGTAATAAGAATGGATGAAGATTAAGATGAAAGATAAAAGTCATGAATACTAAACATTGTTCCTTTACCGAGTATTTCTAGCAAAGAGATTCCATATGGAATCTTTTAGAACAGTGGGGAAAAAACACTGCTTGCGTACGACGTGGTGACACTGTGCACTTGTTTTTCTGTTTGTTTGGTTAATTTTACATCAAAGGTGAAGATCAAAATAGAAATGACCTACATATGGAATCGGAAAATGTAAATCACAACAATCGGCACAGCCATAATCTTTATCTGTTTATAAATAGCCTTTTTTCGTCGTTACAGACTGTCAGGTTTCATGTGTGTTATTGTGACTACTTATGAGTTTGCGCTTCTTTCTCGTACCTTCAATGTCACCCCTAGGTTTCTCCTCAAAAGATTCTGCACGTTTGCGTAATGTATGTTTCTGCATAACTCGGTCATCATTTTGTTCAAATTTGTTAGAACCGATAGAACAGTTCTTCGTTGAGGCCTTGCAGACATCTTTATTTCTGAGCAGTGGTCTGAATTGAAGCCTTCTCCCTTCTGAAAGTTAACAGAACGAGACCTGTTGAGACATGCAGCTATTTATCCATTCTTCTTACATGTCACAGTCATCTTATTCTTCTACAGATGAATATTCATATACTATAATTTATTCCAAAATTCGTGATCACACTAAGGTTTAATTTGTACGAAATCTACCTGATGCATACCAGTGATATTTTTGCAAGCAGTCTTATATATCTCACGACCTTACGAATACATGTTTAACTAATTGGTAGGTAGCTTGGTTGATGCAAAATAAAGTTCTTTGTTATATAATTTTACATAAGTACAACAAAATGATAACCAAAGTTTAGAAGTTACAGTAATACACAAAAGGATGGCGAATGTTTGCAAAGGCGTATTCCTATTAGTTAGTTAGTTAGTTTATTCCTTTTGTGCCAAAGGCGGCACATAGGGCAGAGGTTTTAGATCTCCATGTGATGCGGTTCTTTGCTAGCAGTTGGAGATCTTGTATGGTTTTACATCCCAATAGTTTATTTCTTGTTGGATGGTTCTTCGAAGAGTGGTCTTTGGTCTTCCACGCTTTCTTTTCCCAACTGGTGTCCACATAAGGACTTGTCGATTTAGTCTCTTTTCGTCTGATCTAAGAACATGACCTAAATATTTCCACCTTCGTTTCCTTATAATATTTGATATGGGTTGTTGGCAGCGCCGGATTAGCCTAGTAGCAGAAGTAGCAAATGCTACGGGCCCGCGCTTCTAGGGGGACCCGCGCCTATGTGACAGAGATGAAAATAGAAAAAATAACCAGATGTTATATCAAAAACACGCACGCTGTCTGAATGTTTAAATATCGTGTGTGATGGTGCTGAATCCAACGAAATCGAAGCAGAAAATACAGAAGACGTGTCCCACTGTGTAGTAGATGAAGGCAGTGGTATAGAAGAATCATCATTACCAATATTACCATTAAGATCAGCAACTCTTCACGATTTAGCCCCATTTTTCACAAGACAAACTGAAATCGAATGTACAGCAAGTCCTTCCAATTTAGCCATATCATCTTCAAGCCAAAGAGAGGCAGAAAGCACAGCACATGCTTCTAATGTAGCAACATCTTCTACAAGCCAAAAACACAACGAAAGTAAAATGTACTCCAACGATATTGGTGAATGGCCAAACAACTTCAATCGAGATTATTGGATTGTGAAAGAAAGTATCGAAGTGCAACATATGAACAGTGATTTCATGTCTTTAAAAAAACCAAAAACATACGATAAAGAAAACAATTCACGATTTTGTCGAAAGTCGTTTTTCACATACACACATACATCAACAAACAAAACTCACATGAGAGATTTGTTGTGTTATACAGAAACTAAAGGACAACTGTTCTGTTTTGTTTGCAAAGTTATTGATTTAGGCTGTACCATAGAGTGACTGGTGTATTTGGAATACTTCGGCAGTTAAAATCTATTACAGCAGAAGAGATCTTGAAAAGAACTCCAAATATTGTCAGCTCTTACCAAGAGGATTTGGAAGAAAGCCTAGGCGACAAACTTATGCAGTTCACTGAACTTCTTAAAACTAATGTAGCTGCTGCTATTAGCAACGAGAAGCATGAGGCTCTTGAACTGCAATTTTATAAACTTATAATGGAAAATTCATTAGAGTCATGTTTCCCAAATGTAGAAATAGTCTTACGAATTTACTTGTCTTTAATGATTACTAACTGCAGCGGAGAACGTTCTTTTTCAACATTAAAGCGTATAAAAACTGAGTTCAGGAACATGATGAGACAAGATCGTCTAAATAACCTCACCTTAATGAACATTCAATGTAATTTACTTGGAGAAATTGATTTGTATAGTATTATCTCTAAATTTGCTCACATTAAATTGAGACAAACGTGGAGGTTTTAAATCAGGTCTGCACACAAAGAAACCTTATCAAAAGAATAAGAATCCGACAATCAAGGTTCTTCGGGCATATAATGCGAAGAGAAGGTTTAGAACATTTGGTGACTACAGGTAAAATTCAGGGAAGGAGAGATCGTGGAAGACAGAGGGAGAAGATGTTGGATGGTCTGACATCATGGTTCGACAAAACATCGACGTCAGAACTGATTACATGCACCAAGCAAAGAGAGTTGTGGAGAGACATGATCGCCTACGCCGGCAGGCATGGCACTTGATTGATTGAAATTGAGACAAGTTTGTTTGTACAAGTTGTGTTTTATTTTATAATTATACAAAACCTAGGGCCCCGCGCTAAAATTTGCTACGGGCCCGCGCTAGCCTAATCCGGCACTGGTTGTTGGTGTGTTCTATCTCTCACTGTGTTGTTAGAAACGAAAACACTCCATTTTACATTTAATAATTTTCGTAGACATTTATTCTCAAAGCTGTCCAGTTTCTTATCACTCTTCTTTGTTGATTTCCAACTTTCACAACCGTAGGTCAATACAGGAATCACACATGAACTAAATAATTTAACTTTTGTGCATATACTAAGGTCTTGAGATTGCCAGTTATTTGATAACTTAGTGAAGGCACTAGCTGCTATAGCAATACGAGAGTTTATTTCTTTCATCGTGTCTCCGTTGTTTGACACTTTACTACCCAAATATGTAAAATGTTCAACTTTCTCCAGTGTTTGGCCATTTATTACGATGTTATCGGTCGAGTTTGTGAGGTCCATAATTTCCGTCTTGGCAGAATTAATCTGGAGACCAACCTGTTCTGCAAGATGCAAAGATTGCTCGTTAGTTTGTGGGTTGCTTGTGTGGTTGAATTCATTATAGCCACGTCATCGGCAAAGTCAAGATCAAAGAGTCTGCTGTTATTTGATAGTCATTTGATGCCTAGTTGATCATCTTGGGTGCATTTGCGCATGATCAAGTCTATAGCTATCCCAAAAAGGATAGGTGACATAACGAGCCCTGCTTCACACCCGAATTGACTGTGAACGAGTCTGAGTTTCCTGCATCTGTTCTTACACAGCAGGATGCTTCAGAATAGATGGATTTTATAATGTTGATGTATTTTTCCTGGAAGCCGTAGGCCTTAAGAATCTCCAGAGAGTAGAACGATGAAGACTTTCAAACGCTTTCTGAAAGTCTATAACATTTATTACTAGTGGTGACTGGAATTCAATTGATTCTTCTATAATGGATCTCAGCGTGAAGATAGATCGGTACAAGAACGATGTGGACGAAAGCCAGCTTGTTCTTTTCTTAGCCTTGAGTCGACGGCTTTTTCCAGCCTCTCCATCAAAATACTGCAGAATAGCTTGCCAGGTGTTGATAGCAGAGTTATTCCGCGCCAGTTGTTGCAATTTGACAAATCGCCTTTTTGGGGAGCTTGAATATCACTCCTTCTTTCCAATCTTTGGAGGGTCTCATTCTGCCAAACAGCGTTCATTAAGGTACGTAGGAATCCCATTGATTCCTCGTCAGTTGTTTTTAGCATCTCTCCTGAAATATCGTCGCTACCGCTGGCTTTGTTTTCAGTTTCTTGATGGCTTGTTTAATTTATTCCATTTGAGAAGTCGTCAATGGGTGCATTTAATGATGGCATTTGTATTTCTGTTTCAAAAACTGGTGTTATCGCAGGGTTGGGTCTATTTAATACCTCTTTAAAATGTTCAGCCCATCTTTTCGATTGTGCTTGTTGTGATGGTATGTATTCGATGTTTTTCCCTTTCACAGAACAGCTTGCCGTCGGTGGATGATTCGTTAGCTGTTTCATAATATGAAAGAATGTTTTACTGTTCCCTGTTTTGGATCCTATTACATATTATAAAAAAGACAGGTGACATAGTGAACAAATGATGTCTTCTACTTCTATCCCCCAAAAAAATGGTGTGCTCATACACCAATGACAGTCGTTAGGATACACTGTGAACTGATTAATTCCACGGAATTTCCGATTTTCATTTGTGTTGAATTTCATGTGGAGCACGAAAATGCGAAATTATAGGAAAATTTTACTATGGTACTGTTAAACTTCTACTTGTATACCAAATCAACATCGCATTTTTTTTAGTAATAACATATAATGACAATCTTACAGCGCTAAAGGTTTGGGAAGGCAAAAATACTTTATGAAGGTCGCCACTGATTTCTATATAAAAATGTAAAAATCAAGAATTTATGTCAAGTGGATGATTGTATATCGGTCGGTAAAGATGTTCACGAATTATGGAACGAACTATAATAGCCTGAAAACGTAATCAACCCAAAATCTAAGCCAGTCCAAATCTGTACCATACAGTTACAAAGCATAAACTATTACATTTGGGAGTAATTGCAACAGATAGTAGATCCTCGCCTTTGATACAAAGTTCGTGCTTTGTCGCTGAGATATTTATGTGTAAGAAAGAGGATATAGAGCAGATTTGTTAGTTACCAATGCAAATATTAAAGTCGTATTCATCATTCAATCATTAAATCAATCAATCAATCAGAAACACGAACAGCAAGATCGTAGTTAGAAAACACATTTGTAGCCTCTGAAATATAACAAATATATAAGAATCAGTCGTGTTTTATTAAAGGTCAAACAAACAATTAAAGAAATTTATGCTTATCACCACTTCTATACTTCTCATCTCCCTTATTATTTTGTACTTCTCATCTCCCTTACTACTTCTTACTTCATCTCCACTTACTACTTTACTTCATCTCCTTACTACTTCTTACTTTCATCTCCCTTACTACTTCTTACTCTCATCTCCCTTACTACTTCTTACTTCTATCTCCCTTACTACTTTACTTATTATCTCCCTTACTACTTCTTATCTCCCTTACTACTTTTACTTTTATCTCCCTTACTACTTCTTACTTTTATCTCCTTACTACTTCTTATCTCCCTTACTACTTTACTTCTATCTCCCTTACTACTTCTTATTCTTACTTCCTTCATTATCTTATTCTTATCTCCCTTACTACTTCTTACTTCTTATCTCCCTTACTACTTCTTACGTCTTATCTCCCTTACTACTTCTTACGTCTTATCTCTCCTTACTACTTCTTACTTCTTATCTCCCCTTACTACTTCTTACTTCTTATCTCCCTTTACTACTTCTTACTTTTATCTCCCTTACTACTTCTTACTTCCATCTTCCCTTACTACTTCTTATTTCTTATCTACCTTTACTACTTCTTACTTCTTATCTACCTATACTACTTCTTACTTTATCTCCCTTACTACTTCTGTAGTTCTAATTCCCTTACTACTTCTTACTTCTTATCTCCCTTACTACTTCTTACGTCTTATCTCCCTTACTACTTCTTACGTCTTATCTCTCCTTACGACTTCTTACTTCTTATCTCCCCTTACTACTTCTTACTTATTATCTCCCCTTACTATTTCTTACTTATTATCTCCCCTTACTACTTCTTACTTCTCATCTTCCCTTACTACTTCTTACTTCTTATCTCCCCTTACTGCTTCTTACTTCTTATCTACCTTTACTACTTCTTACTTCTTATCTCCCCTTACTACTTCTGTAGTTCTAATCTCCCCTTACTACTTCTTACTTCTTATCTCCCCTTACTACTTCCTACTCTTATCTCCCTTACTACTTCTTACTTCTTATCCCCTTACTACTTCTTACTTCTTATCTCCTTACTAGTTCTGTAATTCTTACCTCACCTTACTATTGTTGTACTTTAATCTCCCTTACTAATTCTGTACTTATTATCTCCCTAACACTTCTGGACGACTAATCACCCATTACTACTTCAGAAATGATCATTTCCAGTTACTATCTTTGTACTGCTATTCTACTATTACTACTTATGTATATAGCAATAAACTGTCAAAGTTAACACTATATAGCAATACACTGTCAAAGTTAACACTATATAGCAATACACTGTCAAAGTTAACACTATATAACACTAATTATAGTCAGTCAAGATAAGAAGATTTATTATAGACTGTCAAGTAAACAGTCTAATTAAAGACCGTCAATTTGACAAGTGTTTACAAACTGTCATGTTGACAATTGTCTAATTATAGACAGTCACGTTGACAATTTTCTAATTATAGACCGTCAAGTTGACAAGTGTCTTCTTCTTCTTTGATCGTTCTAGGCTTGTTTTTGTCATTCTCTTTGTGATATATAAACAACCAAACATCAGAACGTAATGTACGTACACCAACCTTCAGCACCTATTTGAGCACAGTTGCTTATCCTTCGGTGGGGTGTTCGATTTCAGCCAGCTATTGTGTGCTGATTCGCTTCTTCCACTAGCCTTTGACTGTCCCCAGCTAAAATCCACAAGGCAGTGGGTTACTATTTTCTTTCAGGGCAGTTACCATTAGATGGCCTGCCCTCCCGGGCTTTTGAGCACCATCTACCCAACAAATCCGGTCGTTTTAATGAACACCTTGGTTTGTCGCGCGTTCAGGTTTGTGTACGGTTTGCTCCGCTAGCCTTTGATTGTCCCCAATCAGCTACAAGGCAGGAGTAGTTCCCTGCGAGCAGAACCGCTCACTGGCTATGCCTCTGCTGGGCTTTCCAGTTGTTCTGCACATTTGGGTGGAACGCACACCCTGCCTACCGCTGCAGCTCTTTCTGCTGCCGCGCTTTCTGCTGCCGCGCTTTCTGCCGCCACGCTTGCTACTGCCTCGCTTGCCGCTGCCGTGCATGCCGCTACCGCGCTTGCCCTGGTTTTGCCTCTGCTGGGCTTTCCAGTTGTTCTACTCGTGTGGGTGGGATGCAACACCCTCTTGCTGTGCTGGCCTGCCGCTCAATGAGGCCCACTATGCCTTTGCCAGCCTGTGTGCTAGCCCTGCCCTGATGCCCTGTCTCCATCGTCTTTTTCCATGTCCCATTTTTCGCCACATGTGGCGCCACTCTTGCCCGTCCGTATGCGCGCTCGCTCTGCCATGGTGCCTACCACACCATTTCCGTCAATTCCTACTGGGCTGTCCGACTTCGAGTGGGCAAAACCGAGTTTACCCCATGTTGCCCACGTGCAACTCAACTTATCACCCGGCATTCTCATCGGCTCAAGAAATACGCAACAAGAGAGAGAATGCGTGTGCTCCGAATTTCGCCACACGCGGGTCAACCTCCCTTCAATGGTTTTGATTCGAACTTTTGACCCATGTTGACCAACGCGCGGTCCAACTCATCGCCCGGCATTCTCATCGGCTCAAGAAACATGCAACAAGAGAGAGAATGCGTGGGCTCCGAGTTCCGCCCTCGATGTTTCACATGTGTCGTTCAAGCTTTTCCCTTCGACCGGGAGAGGCGAGCATTAATAGTCACTCTGGAAGTTCACTCGTCTGTGGACGGGAGGATCCCATCAAGCATGACTACCTGTGCATCTCTACTTGCCCCAGAGTAGCTCTCCTACACCACCTGCCTTCTTGGCCAGACCAGAACTACCATCTGTTACCAGGGTCACCACGTGGAGGTGAAGGCAGGGGATTAGAGCCATCTCTCTAATCCTGGCGCGCCGCTTCCTTGCGCCTTTGACCCCAGTTGACAAGTGTCTAGACGATCAAGTTAACACATGTCTGTCTAATCATAGACCATCAAATTGGCGAGTGTCTGTTTAATCATATGCTGTCATACTGATGATAGTTTAATTACAGACAATCAAGTTGGTGATAGTTTAATTACAGACATCAAATTGGTAAATGTCTGTTTAATTATAGTCAGTCAAACTAATTCCGGACACACGCAGGTGCTACGAAGTGGGTGCACTGTCGCTGAAATATGCCTGTGTAAAAAATAGATGGAGGCACTCATGGTGACTCACCGAAGTGCAATGATGATGGTCCTATCAATGAATCAAATTGATAAGAGCTTAATCATGGATAGTTAATAAGAGCTTAATCATGGATAGTTAATCATTTATTGAAACTCAGTCACCTGTGTGCTGCCGGATTCCTGCAAGGGAAGCAAAGAATACTACCACTGCGACCTACAAGGCATGTCGTAAGAAGTGACTGATGTAGGAATATCGAAATAGGGGGAAGACTGCAGTAAAACTATAATTCTCACTCCTGTTGTGTCGTTTGCTTGATAAAGTCCTTTTGGTCGAAACCTTGCTGTTTATCGTCACTGTTTCTGTATGTTGTAAAACTATAGTACTTTGTTTGTACGTGTTTCGACTGATGTAGGACCTAGGGAAGCTACCCTAGTCAATAAAAAGCAGCGCAGAAATCGGATGTGCTGGCCTACTTGTAGGCGCATAACAGGCACATCGTACAATCGCTCTTAGGCTCAGAGTACATACAAATCACACAGAATGGTTAACAAGTGGTCGATATGGAGCGTTCGAAGAAGCAGGGAAAGAAGAAAGTCACACTTTTGTTTCTAATTTCCACGAAGATTTGGGGAATACTTATCTTTGATATCCCGGGACGCGATATCCCTTAAAATTGGCTGTAAAATTTGGGAGGGCCCTGAAAGTAATCATTAACTCATACCCGAAGTTACTCGTAAATCTCTCTAGATATTGAATTCGTATGATCTCTTACACGAATCAGACCACACGCGCAGCAGTGGTCCCTCCCATCTGTCTGCACGCGCACTACTCGGTGCCCGTTGTTCGCCTAGCTAGTGACATTCTGAAAAGTTGTCAGTCCTTGATATACGTGATAAGTGACTCAATGATAGTTATCACATTTCATGGTTGTTATCACAGCTTCTAACAGAGACATTACTGTACACTTTTTCTCCATTACAACAGATAACATTTGTGTACACTTGTGCTCCCTTCAAAGCAAGAACGAATAGTTTATTCATTAATATTTGTTATAATTCTTCAATCTTGACGTCTTTATATTTTGACCAAATTTTTGTGTGAAATAGATAAAAATTACATACATTAATAGTATTGTATAAATTGAACAGTGTTTAGATACAAGAAGGTTAATGATTGTTAGCGACATTAAATATAAATTTAGTTGAATATTCTCTGCATTTGATTGTTTGAGAAATGTACTTGTTCAGAGACATACCAACAGATGAATTGCACAGATGAATGGTTTAATCAGAGTTGCAAGTGTTAATTTATATTTTATCAACAGGTAAGTGTGGTTTTTTTCTTCACTTTTGATGTTGTTGCTTGTGACACATAGTTCTTCTTCTTCTTTTGTCGCACTGCTACCGGGTTGTTGCCCAGTGTCGTGGTTTTCTGTTTTTGTCTTGCGCTGTTCTGGTGGCTTGTGTGATTGTTATCTTTGCTCTTTCACAGGATGCTGCTACGCCATCTAACCATCTTTTCCGTGGTCTTCCTCTTGCCTTCTTTCCCGATGTTCTGTTGTAGAAGACTCTGTATACTGTGGAGTTTGGATGCATTCTTATTAAGTGGCCAAACCACTTCATTCTTTGTTTATTTATATAATTCAAGCACGGTTTTGTGACACATAGTTAAAAAACTTAATTGTATATCCTTTACAGGACTTTGCGAATCAACCCCAGCTTTTTAACGCTGTTTGTGATTGTTCTAGGCATTATTACGTTCAGTAGTTTGCCATTGCTTTCTGAACGGTGGCGCCATCGTCCTTTTGTAAAATTCTACGCAAAACAATTTGTAACGAAACTCAGAACGTCGGCGTTAATAGACCGTGTCACTATCCCCTAAGCCATATACGTCACCTTGTGATACAGATTACCTTTTATATATTTATTACGCATTGATTATTGTAATTATGTTTTTTCAGTATCAGTTTTATCGATAGCGTCTGTGGCTAAGTGATTAAACCCTTGTCGTACGTTCCAAACGTCGTGGGTTCGAATCTGGACCGCGCCGTTCTGTTCACGAATGCATTTTTTCTAGAGACTCCTAGGATTATTGCTGGAACTGTAGAACTCGTAATTTCTGCAATACTCTTGGCAGATGGCATGTCATAAGAGGGACCGAGTCATTCCCGGTGCAAGGTAGGCAATCTCTAGGTTTTATACTCTTTAAAACTATGTTTTTAAATTTGTTTTTGTATTCTACTGCGGTCGCACATTTGATTAGGCATGTTGCTACGTACGAAGTAATTATGCAGCGAATTGTATAAGTAACATCAGTTTCTAAAACTCAACAGAATGTATAGAACTCGAATTTATGTAATTTAACTAAATTACGAGTTTCAATTGCAATGTTGTATAAATCCTAACTTATGCTAGCGAGAGTTGGAAAATGACAAAAAGATATAGAAAGTAAGTTGAATGCATTTGAAAATAGATGTGTGCGAAATATAATCTCCTTCTTCTTCTTTGCGTTCGTTCTTTACGACCAATTTAATCACTCTTGTGATATGATTTGATCTTTGCCAAGAACGTGTATACGTTGCACAGGTTTGGTAGGCCCCTAAACGCATAGACTTCTACACGTTTAGGACATGTGCATCCGATTTCAGCCAAACCTCCTTAGTCGCATCTTACGACATGCGTGGCAGGTAACAGTGGTTCAATTCTTTACACCCCAAATTTGGGCCCTGGTAACCACTCGGGCGAGCGAAATATAATAATAATAATAATTCTTCTCGTACCGTTATACGTTACATATGCCTGCAAGTAATTTCTCCATACTGCTCTATCCTGGGCAAATCGCTCAATTTCCTCCATGGAACTGAGACCGATATTTCTTGACTCTCTAAGCAAAGTTCGTTTCAGAGTCTCCTAAGGTCGTCCTCTCTTTCTTGAACCCTTTCATGCCCACTCCAATGCCTGCTTTGATATTCGTTGATCATTTCTCCTCAAGGTGTGTCCAACATATCTCCATCTTCTCTTTCTTATAACAGTTGTCACTAGTTGATCAGACATGTCTCTGATTTCATCACTTCTCCTGAATTCGTTCCATTTTATATTCATTATTTTTCGCTGACATCTATTCTCAAAAGCATTCAACTTGCTTTCTATATCTTTAGTCATTTTCCAACTCTCGCTGGCATACGTTAGGATTGATACAACATTTGAATTGAAAATTCCTAATTTAGTTTTAATACTATATAACTTGCAGTTTCATATTTTATTTAGACTTTTAAAGCTGATGCTGCCTTACCAATTGGTATCATAATTTCTTTTTAACATTTCCTGTCAATCACAATTGCTACCTAAATAGGTGAACTGCTCTGTTATTTTTATCATTTTAGATTCCAGTGTGATATCTGCATTACTTGCCATAGGTGTCTTCATTATATTTGTTTTTCATAGCTTATCTGCAGTCCAACTTTTGATGCTATAGATGACAAGTTGTCTGTTTTCTTTGCATATCTTGGTTGTTTCTACTTAACAAGACAATATCATCTGCAAAATCCAAATCTTCTAGTTGACTATTTTCTACCCAATCCATGCCAGTTTCGCCCCTGCAACATTTTCGCATCACCCAGTCA
The DNA here is from genome assembly GCA_020796225.1 of Arion vulgaris. Lineage (NCBI taxonomy): Eukaryota > Metazoa > Mollusca > Gastropoda > Stylommatophora > Arionidae > Arion > Arion vulgaris. Next base: position 9,498,361 of record CM036759.1, on the reverse strand, counting down.
ATGGTCACTCCAAACAAATGAGAAATATAATGAACATAAAATGAGGCGAATTGAGAAGTGATGAAAACAGAACAATCGCTGGTTCACCACTAGTAACAACTGTTAGAAAGAGAAGATGAAGATACGTTGAACATACTCTGAGAATAAATGATCGTAGACTCACAAAGCAGACACTGAAGTGGTAAGCAAAGGGATCAGCAAACAAAATATGTCATAGGAAAGCCCTGAAAAGATCTTCTATGAGATAGGCAAGAAATATCGTACTCACTTCCATATAAGAGATTTAACGAGTTTCCTATGATAGAGCGGTAAAGATAAATTGCCTGAATGTCATATGTAACGTATAAATAAGAAAGAAATACAATATAATAATAATGAATACGAAATCAAAAAGTAACTTTCAGGTTTATGTTCAATTGATTTATCATTCGCTCTACACATCTTGATAAGAACTGACATCTCATGCTTTTGTATATCAGACAGTTTTGAAGTCATCGTCATCAAATAGTTTGCCCTGAGAAGAACGTTCCACCCTAACAGTCCTTAGGAATTTCTTTCTCTTAAATATCTCTGCAGCCGTCATGCTCAAACCATCAGTTACTTCCTGGGTCTATTTTTTCCGTGGCCTTACAAGGATGCCTTCTTCCATAATGGTGTTTTGCAACCATTTGTGTATTTTATATGTCCAAAACACCCGAGTTATTACCGGGGCCCAAATTTGGGGTGAAAGAATAGAACCACTGTTACCTGTCATGCATGTCGTAGGAGGCGACTAAGGAGGTTTGGCTGAAATCGGATGCATGTATCCTAAACGTGTAGAAGTCTATGCGTTTAGGGTCCTACCAAACCAATGTGCAAGTATACACGTTCTTGACAAAGATCAAACATATCACAAAGAGTGATTAAAATTGGTCGAAAGAACGAACGCAAAGAAGAAGAAGATATGTCCAAATACTACAATTTTCTCATTAATTTTAGTTACATCAGCCAGTTTTCTTTAATGTGGAGTTCTTTCTGGATATATCAATTGGCTATCTTCTCTGCCCATGATATACGGAGGACTCTTATGTAACACTTATATTTAAAAGCACGTATATGGTTTTCCACTGCCTTGTTAAATGTATATGCCTTCCATTAATATGTTGCCACTCTTAGTACTCTGATCTTTATTTTTCTATCAGTTTCTTTATATACTGCGTTAAGTTGTTTAATTGTTTGTAAGACTCTGCAGGAAGATGGATTCAAACTATAAATGATGGTTTGTGTATGAAGGCTGCAAAGGCTGGACATCTGGCCTATGAGAGAGAGAGAGAGAGAGAGAGAAAGAGAGAGAGAATTCGAAGAACTATTAGAGTGTCAAAGTTCTGCTATGGACAAGATATTTGATGAAAAAGTTTGACCATCTAACCTGCTGTCGGTCCTTCTGAATTTCTCTCACTCTCATATGTTAGATGTTCCGTCAGCAGTCATGCTCAAGTCATCTATCCCATCTCAAATTGATCTTCTCTGCAGGTTTCCTCATCTTTTATTTGTCAGGATGCATCCTTCCAAATGCGTCTTCTGCATACCTTCATGTCCTATCTTTAGCATTGCTGCAAAGTCACTGCCCGTGGAAAGTTAGTATTAAAATAAACTGTTGCCAAATTGTCATCATCTTAACAATTACATCGGATTGATGGTTTGAATGTTCTACATTATTATATTGTGCCCAACACTTGACACTATTTTATATTTCATATTTGAAGAATCTCTGCTAAAAGTAATGTGGTGATGAGCACTGGGACTGAAATTGATTGTATTGCATTTGTTATTGAGCCGTCAACAACACAAGAAAAGACAGAATCACTAACATCAGCATAAGAAAGCAAGTTGGCACAAAACCGTGCTTGAATTACATAGATAAACAAAGAATGAAGTGGTTTGGCCACTTAATAAGAATGCATCCAAACTCACAGTATACAGAGTCTTCTACAACAGAACATCGGGAAAGAAGGCAAGAGAAGACCACGGAAAAGATGGTTAGATGGCGTAGCAGAATCCTGTGACAGAGCAAAAATAACAATCACACAAGCCACCAGAACAACGCAAGACAAAAACAGAAAACCACGACACTGAGCAACAACCCGGTAGCAGTGTGACGACAAAAGAAGAAGAAGAAGATTGAGCCGTCTTGACCGAGAAATACAACAGAGAAAACAGTATCGCTAATGTTAGTTAGAATATTTTCAACATCTTCAAAATTACATCGGGGACCCTCGCTGGTGCTACGGAGTTCATGCACGGCTGCTGAGATCTTCCTATTAAAGAAAGAGATAAAAGCACACATGGTTACTCACCGAAATGCAATGATGATGGTCCTATCAATCAATCAGTCTAGTAAGAATACATTTGCAGGTTCTGTAAAATGTCGTATTTCAAATACAATTGGATAACTGCTCACACATACCATTAATTACACGTAACTGGATAACTGCTCACTAATACCATTAATTACACGTAACTGGATAACTGCTCACTCATACCATTAATTACAAGTAATTGGATAACTGCTCATTCATATAATTAATTACAAGTAATTGGATAACTGCTCATTCATATCATTAATTACAAGTAATTGGATAACTGCTCAGTCATACAATTAATTACAAGTAATTGGATAACTATTCACTCATACCATTAATTACAATTAATTGGATAACTGCTCATTCATACCATTAATTTCAAGTAACTGAATAACTATTCACTCATACCATTAATTACAAGAAATTGAATAACTATTCACTCATACCATTAATTACAAGAAATTGAATAACTATTCACTCATACCATTAATTACAAGAAATTGTATAACTATTCACTCATACCATTAATTACAAGAAATTGAATAACTATTCACTCATACCATTAATTACAAGAAATTGAATAACTATTCACTCATACCATTAATTACAAGAAATTGTATAACTATTCACTCATACCATTAATTATAAGAAATTGAATAACTATTCACTCATACCATTAATTACAAGTAATTGTATAAGAACACAATATTTGAACAAACAACAATAATAAACAGTTTAAATTATTACTATTACAGAAAAATGTTCTTTAATTTGATTATTTTTTTCAAATCTTACGCTTATGTTTTGAGTTATAATTTAAAAGTAACTGACAAGTAACACAAAGATAAAAAAATATATATATTGATTAAAAACGGAAGTAATCGGAAATGATAAAATATTTGAATGCCTTTTTTTAAATTTGTTTCGTTATTATGACGGCTTTTCTCGTTAATTAACCAAATGTCTGTATTGGAGATGGTTAGATTTATTATTACAATAATTTTTGTAACAATATTTCCTTATACACACAATTATTTAACCAGAAATCGATGCTTTATGATCGTTGACAATTTTTCAGTCAACATTTCACATGATTTGATTGCATTTGATAGAGTTTTAGTTTAGTGTAATATTATATTTAGTCAGCGGATCAGAAAAGAAGACCAGGACATTCTTGGAAAACACAGAGAAAACTGTGGAAAAGAGGTGAAAGATAACGTCAGTTAACAATTGGTAAAAAATGTGTGAGAACGTCAACAATGGGTGTCTATTGTGGAAGTTGTACATGTCAAACGGGACACCAAGAAAATATAGAATACTATAGAATACTAGATAATACTATAGAATACTATAGAATACTATAGAATACTATAGAATACTAGATAATACTATAGAATACTATAGAATACTATAGAATACTGTAGAATACTATAGAATACTATAGAATACTAGACAATACTATAGAATACTATAGAATACTATAGAATACTAGATAATACACAACTCATACATTACTTTGGAATTGTCTCATAAGAAATGAAAAACAATATTTACGCCACTTCTGCTTTGTCTTATAGCAAATGAAATCTTATTGCTATCAAGAATGTGTCTGATTTTGTATTTTCCAGTTCACATTTTATATTTTGGAATAAACTCTAAAAAATGTGCCTTGAACTTTGCACGCTTCAAAATATTTTGAAGATAACATTGTCACGAACATTTTATAGATGAGAAAGATAGTACCAGCCTAAGATTAGCAACCATATCCTCGGGGATAGTTGTGAATCAGTTCGGTTTCTATCTCATTAACTAGTCTGAGAATGTCGACGAATATCGCTTGTATTCAACGATAGCCACAGACCCGGGGCGACAGTTACCGCTCGAATGAAGAGTGAATAATTTCACACAAGAAAATGGACATCTATGATACACAAAGACTGAGACAGTAAATGAAGAGAAAGAGCTATATAATCGGAATAGATCAACTGCTCATAAAGACAGAACAAGTAACATAAAAGGAACGTGTTCAGTATTTTGGTAAATACTAGAAGCAATATTAGAAGACAATGCACTTTAACTTTCCATCACTCCTTGAGGAGAAATGGAATAAAAGTATAACGCATATATATATATATTATATACTCCGCTCGTACCGTACGCTACATAGGGCCTGCAAGTAATTTCTCCATACCGCTCTGTACTGGGGCAACTCGCCCAATCTATTATATATATATATAACTTTGCTGAGAGAGGCAAGAAATATCGGTCACAGTTCCATGGAGGAGATTGAGCGAGTTGCCCAGGATAGAGCAGTATGGAGAAATTGCTTGCATGTCCTATGTAACGTATAACGGTAACGAGAGGAATTATTATAATATTTATATACATATAAGAAGACTAAAGACAAACAATTGAACTTATTGCATCGGGCTTTACCTCAAATGGCTCAACCTCGCTCCACAGAAATGGCATGCAACCTGCCGAGCAGTGGCGGTTTGTCATTAAGGGCAAGGGGGTCGGGCCCTACGAAAAATAATGTATAATGTGTATTTATTATCTTATAAATTAAAATATAGCAACGAAAGAACATGATATATCCGGAAAAAAATGTCTGGCCCCACCAACAAAAATGATCACAAGCCACCACTGCCGCCGAGTATTGCACATTGCACAAACTCTGTAACTTCACCAACAATTCCAGGGATATCCACAAAAACTGTATTCGTTAGCAGAACATCGTTTCCTGAATTCAAGTCCACTACCTTCACAACGTAAGGCAATGTCTTAACATCTTAGCCATAGAGACACTATGTTGTTCATTATTGATGCCAATTGTCTATATGTTTTGCTGTTATACTGTGTAACTTTGAATCTGAAAAGATTCATTACAAAATTTGAACTGTTGACGGGTAAAATGTAGACAGTTATCAGAGGACTATCATTATAGCACTCCAGACATGTCTATAGGTGCTCCGATCTCTGCCTCAACAAATCCTGCAACGTCTAGCGGCCCAACACGCCAGTTCGATGCTGATTAACCAATCTCTTTGCATATTAGGTATGTCGTTCTTCTCGATCTGTACCAATATTGATATCTTATTCGTTATGCTTTTATCGGTCAGTTATATGTCCAAGAACAAATTAAAGTTGCCTGTTTCTCAGAACCTTGTGTATTTGAGCTTTACAATTTACCAAGAAAAAAAAATGAATACTATTATTTCGTTTCGAATATTCTGATACTTTACGACCGTGTTTATAATCTAACATGGCCGCCATTTCCATAGCAACCCGTAGGTACTGTAGAAGATGTACATAATCTTTCATCTTAGACCAAACTGATACTGCATGATAATTATGATCTCATTGATTAAGAAATATGAAAGTTGACAATTGTTGGTCTTGTTCTGCCACTTCCCTTAAGGTTAGTAGATGTTAGGTGCTCACGCCTAGTTCCAAAGGTAGACTGTTCGCTCCCTCGTAGAGCCATCAAGATATTTTTTCCTTGATCTGTGATCTCAGTGTAGGTGAGATTGAGTTCCTAGTCCTATCAGAGACGGACGATAAAACGTAGGTCCCGTGTTCAAGTTGAGAACGTTAAAAACCCTTGAAGTTCAAAATTGAAAACAAACGCTGCCCATGGCATAATTACTCATAATGTTTTGTTTAAATTAAATAAATTCCTACAAAATATTTTCATAATATTCTAAATAATATCGGGGACCATCACCTTGTGTTACAAAGTTCGCACACTCCCTATGAGATCTTTTCGTGTTATCGAAGTTATCATATTTCGTTTAAAGTTATCGAAGAACACAAGGTTACTCATCGAAGTGCAATGATGATGGTTCAATCAATCAATCAATCAATCAATCTTTCAATTAAATGAGTACACTTTTTTGAACTGACAAGTTGAAACGGTGACATTATCATCATCAAGGTGCATATCCTTTATAGGACCTTGATGATGAAACGTCCTATAAAGGATATGCACCTTGATGATGAAACGTCCTATAAAGGATATGCACCTTGATGATGAAACGTCCTATAAAGGATATGCACCTTGATGATGAAACGTCCTATAAAGGTGACGTTATATTGAAATATATATTAGTAAGAAACGTGAACTTTTTTTCTGTATGTTCTAGTACAATGCTAACACTATGACATCCTCATTTAATCTAATTTGCAGCCACTTTCACTTTATCTAATGTATCTCTTGGGGCGTATTTTGTATCGCCTCATTTCATAGACCACCTGTGTCGTCTCGCCGTTTTCATTAATTTTTCTTAGATTCAGGAGTTAGTTACAGAGGACACTTCAGTCATCCATCCTTGATCAAAATGCACTGGATTTAGTACGAATGAGTCAAAGTTGTTACTTTCTTAAAATATTTACTGACAGTTATAGCAGGATCTCCGTTGCACCTGCGACTGTTCAAATATTTTGGTGTCTTTTACATTAAATATCGGTCTTCCTGTGAAATCCCACTTCAAGAGGTAGAATAATACACATATTTGGGCAGCAATGTAGACAAAGAGGGTGGAACAGATAGAGATGTAGACAAAGAGGGTGGAACAGATAGAGATGTAGACAAAGAGGGTGGAACAGATAGAGATGTAGACAAAGAGGGTGGAACAGATAGAGATGTAGACAAAGAGGGTGGAACAGATAGAGATGTAGACAAAGAGGGTGGAACAGATAGAGATGTAGACAAAGAGGGTGGAACAGATAGAGATGTAGACAAAGAGGGTGGAACAGATAGAGATGTAGACAAAGAGGGTGGAACAGATAGAGATGTAGACAAAGAGGGTGGAACAGATAGAGATGTAGACAAAGAGGGTGGAACAGATAGAGATGTAGACAAAGAGGGTGGAACAGATAGAGATATCACAATAAGAATAAAGAAGGCAAGAATAGCTTTCATTGCACTGGGAAACAAAGGAAGTCTAATAAAATCCCGAACAAAAATTAGGATATTAAACTCCAATGTTGAAGCATTTCTGCTGTATGGGTAAGAAACATGGACACCTACTAAAATAATAACGCATAAATTGCACTGTAGCCTGAGATAAAGTAACACTGTGACCTATAAGCCTGTTGTAAGAGGCGAATGAGGTAGCGGTCTAGGGAAGCTAGCCTAGTAAATAAAAAGCGTCGCTGACATTGTTTGTGTTGGCCTACTTGTAGGAGCATAACAAGCACAGCGTACAATCGCTCTTAGGCTCAGATTACATAAAAATCCATAGCCATCTCTAGATAACTAGACCAGACAACTGACGGGGAAGCACCTGACCTAGATCAGAGCGGGGGGCTTGAATCTATGTGCGTTTGATAGAACACGACAGTTTTGTTTTTTTCCTTTTTACTCAATTCTGTGAGTCTATGGTTATTTATTGGTGAAAAATATTTATAAGATTGATATTTCTTATTGTTAAACATAACTTGTTGCATAATACTACTTTATTCAGGTTTTGTGTTGATTTTTAAAAATGAATTCGTCTATATACAACAATACTAGTACCAACTGTTATAAGAAAGAGAAGATGGAGATATGTTGGGCATACCTTGAGGAGAAATGATCAACGAATATCAAAGCAGGCATTGAAGTGGATGCAAAGGGTTCACGAATGAGAGGTCGACATAAAGAGACCCTGAAACAAACTTTGCTGAGAGAGGCAGGAAATATCGGTCTCAGTTCCATGGAGGAGATTGAACGAGTTCCAGATAGAGCGGTATGGGAGAAATTACTTTCAGGTCCTATGTAACGTATAACGGTATGAGAGAAATTATTATTATTATATACAACAATACTGGAATGCGAGGTCTGATTTCCCATAATTCTGACTCGAGTCTGAAGGTCCATAAGTTTATAGTTGGCTCTGTAAAAATCACAAAGAGTGGTTTAACAAGTGATCGATATGTGGCGATCGATGAAGAAGAAGAAATCCTATCAGAAAGTATTATCAAAGAGCATTGACTTATAGAAACGATCACGTCTTGGAAACTGCTATATTTTATTCATGGTAAACGCTGCAGTGAATTACAGACTGCATTTATATTGTAAGATATTTTAAAAAGCTAAATTAAATATGGAAATTCAGGTGATATAGTTTTAATCTCAGTAAAATGTTGTCTCAATGTTAACATGTGTCTGAGAGAGTTGGGAAATAACTATCGATATTAAATTGAATTAAAGAGGTTTGATAATAGATGTCTATGAAAAAGTGAACATGAAAAGGGATGAATTCAGGAAAAGTTATGAAATTATAGAAAATGCTGGTCATCTGATTATATATCTTCTTCTTCTTCCAACGCTCCATATTCACCACTTGTTAACCACTCTGTGTGATTTGTGTGTGATCTGAGCCTAAGAGCGATTGTACGTTGTGCTAATTATGCTCCTACAAGTAGACAGCACATCCGATTTCTGCTCTGCTTTTTATTTACTACGGCGCCGAGTGGTTAGCGGGGCCCAGATATTGGGTGTAAAGAATAGAACCACTGTTACCTGCCACGCATGTCGTAAGAGGCGACTAAAGAGGTTTGGCGGAAATCGGATGCACGTGATCTAAACGTGTAGAAGTCTATGCGTTTAGGGGCCTACCAAACCAAGTGCAACGTATACACGTTCTTGGTAAAGAACAAACATAGAGTGATTAAAATTGGTCGTAAAGAACGAACGCAAAGAAGAAGGAAGAAGATTTACTACGGTAGCTTCCTAGGTCCTCTACTTCAGTCGCCTCTTACGACATGCTTTATAGGTCGCAGTGGTACTATTCTTTGCTTCCTTTGCGAGCACCGGCAAAATACGGGTGTGATTAGATATCAATTTCAGTGTCGTCATCCAACAGACGTTCGATATAGAAGTGAAGGAAGTTCACCTTATACATTTCTATCTCAACCACAATTTGGAAGTTTCACTGCCTATATATCTAGTCCTTGATGTCGAAGCTGTACATTATCTGAAACTGAGTGTCTGGCAATGTCATACGATGGATAATTCTAGTCGTGAAGTCGTTCTGTGAAAAGTTGGATGCTTCTAATTTTCTCCAGACACTTTAACTCTCACATCAGTATCCGAAGTTGTTCAGTAAGAAAATAATGATCTCTTGAAGTCAGCCTTCTGTCTCTTTGATGTTCTTTGAAGACACGGAGATTTCCCCAGAAGCATCTTGCTAAGAGCTATTGTAGTTTTATTATGTGATAGTATTTCTAGAGTATTAACACATTTAATGAAAAGTAAAGAAGTTTTTTTTTCCAATTTTTAACCTCATTGGTTAATTGGTTATTTTGCGATGTGTGAATTTATATAAGGTGTTTTGTGTCGTTTTTTCTTTCTCACTCTTGGTGTTCTTCTCTCTCTCTCTCTGACCATCTTATGCCTCTCTCTCTCTAACCATCGTATGCTCTCTATCTGACATCGTATACTCTCTCTCTGACATCGTATGCTCTGTCTCTGACATCGTATGCTCTCTCTCTGACAATCTTATGCTATCTCTTTCTCTCTCTGACATCGTATGCCTTTCTCTGACATCGTATGCCTCTCTCTAGTCATCTTGTAGTGACATGATTGATGATCTTGTTTTTCCTTTTAAATCATGTTTTGTTTCACAGCGTCAGGAAAAAGAGATTTCTAGAACGGGCTTTTGTGTGTGCTTCATAAATAGAGTTTTTCACCACCAAGTAGTTGATGTATTGCGAGCTTGAGGAGGGCAGACGTTCTGCTGGTGGACAGATAACAGGCTTTAAAGACACTCTTAAAGTGTCTCTGAAACACTTCGATATAGACACCACATGCTGGGAATACATGGCGCAAATCGTCAAATATGGCGTTGTAACAACACAAGAGGAACTCGCATAGCTGAGAATCATCGTGCCTTTGAGGCACAGAGAAAACGAGCAGAGCAAAAAGACAGAACACACAACACCCACATGTCTAACATTGATCATGTATGCCCCACCTGTGGTAGGGGATTGTATTCTAGGATTAGACTCTACAGTCACCTCCGCACACACCAGAGAGGTTCAGCAGCACACGTATGAGGCTGTTGTCATAATCGCTTGCGATGGACGGCTATTATTATTATTTTCACCGCCTTTGCTATTTCTGAATCCACCTTTTGAGTTGACGACCTTTAGCTTTGTATCCCCTGTATCGAAGATTGCTCTTTGAGGCGCATGTCTATTGGTAATCTGCTTATGTGGCCGAACCATTTAATTTATTGTTTCTTGATGAAATTCAGTGCTCATGTTGTACCCGCTTTTTCCCTGATGTCTTCATTTTTAAACATGTCTTTTTTGATACTCCCAACATTCTGCGTAGACATTTTATGTCTGTCGTGACTAGATTTCTTCTATCGTTCGATGTCATCGGCCAGGTTTGGCACTGATAAAATATTGTTGAGAGAAAGATTCTGTTGAACAGTGCTCTTTTAGTGTTCATAGTGATTTGCCTGCATTTCAAAATTATAGTCATTTGTACTAAGATTTGATTTACTGTTTTTCATGTATGCTGGATTTTGTTAGTTATTTATCCATTTATTGAAAACATTCTCTCTAAGTATGAACATTCTTTGACTTGTTTTTATTGATGTTTATTTCGATGGAGATATTGGTAACGTTTTCCTCTCTAGCGAATGTCATTACTTCTGCTTTGTCAATGTTTATTCTCATATTATTTCATTGTCTATATAGCTGTAGTCTGTTAGTGTATCTAGTAATCGAACAGGAAACCTGATTGAAATCATGTTAATGATCGAGTTTGATTGTTTGATTGATATGACCATCATTCTTGCACTTTGGTGAGTAGCCATGTTTGCTTCCATCTCTTTCTTACACAGGAAGATCTCAGCGGTAGTGCACGAACTCTGTAGCACTAGCGAGGGTTCCCAATGTAATTTTGAAGATGGTGAAAGTATTTTGTAGGTATTTTTTTAATTAAAAAATTCTATCAGAAACATCTTCTTCTGGATTTTGAGTTGCCAAGAGTAATTTTACGTTCTCAACTTGAACACGAGATCTATGTTTTATCGTCCATCTCCGATAGGACTAAGAACTCAATCTCACCTATACTGAGATCAGGTATCAAGGGAAAAATATCTCGATGACTCTACGAGGGAGCGAACCGTGTACCTTTGAACGAGGAAGTGCACCTAGCCTCTACTAACCTTAAGACACTGGGGGAGGAGGTTACAGGACCAACAATTGTCAACTTTCTTATTTCTCAATCAATGAGATCATAATTATCATGTAGTATCAGTTCGGTCTGAGATGAAAGATTATATATCTTATACAGTACCGTCTGGTTACTATGGAAATGCCGGCCATGTTAGATTATAAACACGGCCGTAAAGTATTACAATATTCGAAACAAAATAATACATTATTGCACATTATTAGTCTGCCTGCGTTGATCGAATACACATTATGTTCATGTTTCAAGTTCATGCATTGATGAACATTTCGTTTTGTTCATGTCAATTTTATCAGGAAGAGATTATGTTTGTAACTTTATTGTGCATTATGAAACTCAGAATGGAATAATATTGCTCAGGAAGTTCTCAGATTAGTCAGAAACAAGTTCGCAGTTACGGAACTTGTTTCACATAAATCAACGGTTCTCAATGTGTGGTCCACAGTTCTTGTATTGTAGATTTCTGAAAGTAAGAATAGCCGTGGTGACAACAGTCTAAGTGGCAAATTATTGAAGATAATTATCTACCACAGGTGGGGTACTCATGATCAAAGTTGGACATGTGAGTGTTGCGTGTTCTGTCTTTTCATGCAGGAGTAGTAGTAACGGCAGGATGTAACATTTAAAGTAGAAATATTTTCGATTAATATTTCACAAGAGATAAAAAATGTGTGTGTGCGTCTGTTTCGTGTACAATATATAAGAATTGAAAACTATACCTCACTTCGCTATAGTTCGTCTAGTCAATGTTTGTGTGTGAGCGTGTGTAGTTTATGACAGCTGAAGATTATACCTGAATTCCTTCCATTAGCCTACTGTATCGTGGTTGAGGCCTGTATGTCTTATGATTCTTCAGGATATGTCGGCGAAGTCTAACTCCGACAGGTCTAATCAAGCCAAACAGATTGAAGATGAAAGCCAGACCAAAGGGCGGAAACCAAATGCGGGGACCCCATAGGTGGCAGGACAGAACCCACCGGGAGTGATAAATGTTATGGCAGCAACCAACCCATCCCCCCAGCTATGGGACAAATAACAGTTGTCCTCTCCTTGAGTATGACATCCTTTTCTTGTCTTGCTTCTATGACACTTTCCTAAAGTACATGGATTAGCTATAGTGCCCAAAGAACACACCCTGCATATAAACCTGGTCTGGTGAACCCGGCGACAGAAAGCTAAAGTCACCTAGAGTAGGACTGACTCCAGACAAACCTGGGAAGACAGATTTTGTCTGCAGGGGACTGCAACTATCTAGAGAACAAGAAAAAAAAATGTTCTCAGGAACGGAATGTGTCAGCAATTATTGGCGGGGAAGAATCGACACTACAATGACTCGGTGGCCATGCATGGTCAGGCCTTACCCGATTTCCATGGGATCCAATAGCGTAGTCGGTAACACTGGGATTATATGACATCCTTTTCTAGCTTGGAGTATTCTAACAGAGTATTCACCTGAAATCATGGGAACAGAGCTAGTAATGCAAACTCGCAATAGACTCTTGAATCGGTAAACCAAGACAGTAAACTGTTACAGCTGATCTTAGTAGCTCTCCAGCAAACCTGGAGTTACATGACTTTGCAATGTCTACTTTGAACAAAAAAATGTTTGTGCAAGACGGAATTTCACAATTATTGGCGGAAGATGCACATACAAATGACCGATGCCATGGCCATGTCAGGCCCTTACCCGATTACCAGTAGATCCATACGCGTAGATGAACACGGGATTATATGACCAATCAATTATTCTCACTTGGAGTATTCTAACTTGGAGTATTCTAACTTGGAATATTCGAAATTGAGAACGATGAGTCTAGTACGATATCTCGCAAACTAGTATCTCTTAACTCAGTAAACAAGAAAATAAACTGCTATACAGCTCGATTCTTAGTAGCTTTCCAGATCCGTGGAGTTATCCATGCCTTTGCAATGTCTACGTTTTAATCGTTAGATACCGGCAGCGTTCATATTGCTGTTCATTATCATCACCGTGTACCCTGTCAACTGGCGCATGCGATCATAGATCTCCACAAAAGTCTATCTTTGATGGTGATTAAAGTCCATTTGTTGACACTCTTTTGTAAAATGAAGCCAATCTGACCTGCATTTTCTCTCCTGTATTTCTCAGTTTCGATTCCCATTGATTTTACATGTTCTCACAATATTTTCTAAACTTTCATTTCTCATCACATGTTCTAAAATGATGATGTTAATATTTTCTAAACTTTCATTTCTCATCACATGTTCTAAAATGATGACGTTAAATGTTTTCTCAATAACAGAAGAAGTACAATTTTATCCATTCAGTTTTCTCTGCCATGCCATGGCGTTTGTACTTTTGAGTCTAGATTGATAAATGCTCTTTTTTAGGGGGTAGGTTTCAAGAACATAAAATCATGGAAAATTAAATATTTCCGATACTTCAAATGACATGAGTGCCTCGAGACGATAATTTTGGAGGGAATGGTGCCTGGAAGAAGAATGAGAGGAAGGTCTAGAAGAAGATTGGTGAAAGATGTCATTGGTGATCTGAGAATGACTTCTGCTGACACCGGTCAACTTGCACAGAGCAGTGAGTTTTTTTCAGGATTACTGTCATGGGAGCCAAGTTCCGTTAGGAGCAAGCTACTTGATGATGAGGTTTCAAGAACTATCTGTGATATGCTAGACGACTGTGATATTGTGATATTGGATGCAGTACAACAAGCTCGTCATTCTTCTGGTTCCAAGAATACTTTACTTCGATTTTAACTTATAATATTGAGACAAGCCGAAGATTAACGGATTCTATCCATACAGATATATGTATCCAGATCTTCCAGTAGACTTTATTGCAGTACTAAGATTATGTATATCAAGTTGTGATATTCCATCTTACCTTTGCTTTCTTAGTTTTGCTATCTTAGTTTTGCTATCTTAGTTTTGCTATCTTAGTTTTGCTATCCTAGTTGTGCTGTCCTAGTTTTTCTATCATAGTTTTGCTATCTTAGTTTTGCTATCCAAGTTGTGCTGTCCTAGTTTTTCTATCATAGTTTTGCTATCTTAGTTTTGCTATCTTAGTTTTGCTATCCTAGTTTTGCTATCTTAGTTTTGCTATCCTAGTTTTGCTATCCTAGTTTTGCTATCATAGTTTTGCTATCCTAGTTTTGATATTTTCATATAATGATTTCCTACTATGGAGAAGTGAGGCACCGTCTTCAGCTCTCATACATTTTACATTAACACACACACACACCGCACGCACACACTCACACACACACACATACACACATCAGTTAGACATACTGCGGCGAAGTTGTCTTTTTTATCGTTCGACCGAGATGAATTCAGGTGTAGTCAGACCCCTAATAAAACCACTTTGACTAATTTTTGCATTAAACTTGCTTTCCTTATCGCATATGTCACTTGCATTCTGACTTTGTCCGACTTCTGAGGTACTTTTAAATTAGATCCTTCAAGTAAAGGATCAGGATACCTGGAGTCCAACCTCATACCGCGTGCACACCGACAGTTGTGTAGCCAAAATTGATTTCAAACCCCGGAAATATAAAGTATATTGTGAGAAAGAAGAAGAAGAAGCTATTTCTTACAAGCACGCTACTAACTATAATAAGTTTACTTTCAACAATGAAAATATTGGCTCCATGAGTCTACATAGAAAACATTAGTAGGGATCAAGCATTATAGATTTGAGAATCGCTGGAACAGATTGCATATAGATTTTAGCTTCACGTATCATGTCAATAGACGAAGTCTTCCAGACTGTTTATGTCTAGTTTGTTTTCACAATTTTTTTTTCTTTAACTTGTTTTTTTCTTTTAATTCTTATTGATTTCTTGTCTTTTTACTTTTCTTACTTCTTACGTACGTCAATACAGTTCCCAATAATACAGACATCAGCATAGTAAAGGATTGTAAGATGTCCAATGTCTTTTTAAAAAAGTCACATTCATACTGGGAATTGAACCCAGAACCTGTCTGTTGAAGAAAGTGTAGTAACTAAAATGCTAGAACTGCTCTTGGGGAAATCTCTGTGGCGTAGAGAGTTAAGTGCTCGCTTCTCGTTCAAAAGTACTCGGTTCGCTGCCTCGTGAGGCGATTGAGATATTTTTCCAGAGATCCCTGATCTCAGCGTAGGTAAGATTGAGTTCCAAGTCCTATCAGAGACGGACAATACAACGTAGACCTGTGTTCAATTTGAGCACGTATAAGAACCATTGACAGTTCACCATCGAAAAGACCAGGCTGAAAAGCCGCTTCTCGGACAAAATTCATTAGAAAAGTTTTACAAATAAATTCCTACAAAATATCTTTAACATCTACTAAATTACATCGGGGACCCTCGCCGGTGATAGGGAGTACGTGCACTGTCGCTGAGATCTACATATGTAAGAAAGAGATCGGAGCACACATGGTAGCTCACCGAAGTGCAATGATGTTGGTCCTATCAAATCTAACACTGCTCTCTGGTTATTTTACAATTAATTTGTATAACTTCTTCTGATTTCTATGCTTATTGATTTCTGAGCCAGTGTTATAGCATTCTGGACAAACCTATATGTGCTTCCACATAGGTGCGTCCTTAGTATTCCCCAGTAACTGTCATGGGGTGGGTTTCCTGATGATTATCGTGGCTCGCTGGTTAAGCACATTCATCAGTCTGCTCCCCAGGCATCCAGTTCTGCTATTACAACATGTGATTCTAGACATCTTACATCACTGGATGTATTCAACATCAATTTCTGTGTCCTCATTCAACAGGCAATAGGGAAGAGCAGGCTGAAAACCTGCTACCCAGGCAAAATTCATTAGAAAGAATAGAAAATAAACCTTCACAAAATATCTTTGCTATCTTCTAAATTACATCGAGGACCTTCGTTCGTGCTACGGAGTTCATATTGTCGCATAGATCTTAATGTATAAAAAAAAGTCGGAACACACATGGCTACTCACCGAAGTGCAATGATGATAAAACAATCCAGTGGCGGCTCGTCATTAAGGGTCAGTGGGGCCAGGCCCCATCAAAAATAATGTGTAACGTGCATTTAATTTTTAATAAATTAAAATATAACCTAATCCAAAACCATGATTTTCCCAAACAGTTGTGCCTGACTCCACCAACAAAAAGGATCACGAGCCACCACTGGTACAATCAATCAATCTAATGTCTCCGCAAGTATATTTCACGAGCCACCACTGGTACAATCAATCAATCTAATGTCTCCGCAAGTATATTTCACGAGCCACCACTGGTACAATCAATCAATCTAATGTCTCCGCAAGTATATTTCACGAGCCACCACTGGTACAATCAATCAATCTAATGTCTCCGCAAGTATATTTCACGAGCCACCACTGGTACAATCAATCAATCTAATGTCTCCGCAAGTATATTTAAAACTACCTCGATTACCTGTATTGAAGTGGGATGTAACTTTACTCTCCGCTCCTCGTGGAGCATAGAGCCTCAGCAGTTGTTCACAATTTGTCCCGTTATCTGGCTGTTTTATTTAAGGTCTCACAGAATAGTCGAGCAACCCTTTATTTTCTCCAGAAGACTTCGTCTCCAAATCTGTTTAAGACGTCAATTTCTCCGTTTTCTTTGCGGGTTCCACTCAAGTGCTTGTCTAGTGATAGTCAGACTGTGTCTTCTGTAGGGTATGTGGGGTGTGTGATGGATTAATGTGCATACGTTGACACGAAAATTAAATTGAATCGAAATTAATCAAGAAAAGGAAGGAAGCAAATATTTAAATATAATCAAAATAATACGAAACATTCATTCATAACAAATATTGATGTATTTAAAATAATTTACAAAATTATTGAAATATACAAAATAGTATTACCTAAGTGACTTATACAAAATAGTATTACCTAAGTGAAATATTAACAAAATATTGTAGTTGTGCAAAATATAAAAACAATGACAATACACAGAACATTTAAACTAAAAGACCTTTATCAAGCAAACGATATAACAAGAGTGACTAATTTCACAGCAAACTACATATAGACTACGACATAGATGTATTCCAGCAGGCATAAAATGAAAATCTATGACTAAAAACGAATAACGAAATAAATGCAGAAAAACTAGAAGTGGAAAAAGAAGAGAAATAATGAAAAAATCAAGTAAATATATGACATATACATTTAACATATACACATATAGAATATGGAGCATGAGAAAAGAAAGTACTAAGAAGCATAGGGATGTAGTGCGTTTAGTCCATGAGGTCGCAAGGTACAATAGAACGAAATAAAATGATTCTCTAGAGCAAATTGACTTCGATCATCAGAGGAACATGATCGGATGGCTGTGACCTGGACGTCGCGAGCTACAAAATGGTCAGTTCCATTGAAATGAGTTGCTACAGGGGTCACAGAGATATAACCAAATCTGTGTTTGCCGTTAGGTGGAAAGAGAGTGCCTCGGTTTAAGGAGACTTTAGCACCCTATATCATCATTATTATTAATGGTTTTTTGTTTTTTTAATCCAAAGCACTTGAGCTTTCAGCTCTTCGACTCGGTGCCATGGACATCGTAAGCCTTCGGTTCGGTGCCACGAACACCGTAAATCTGGGGATCTGTGGCTTTTTCTGCCATCCCGTGGAATTGAACACGTACACACAGAGGGATAGTCACCCGTAGTCCAACGCGCTACGAACACGCTGGGCAGACGGATCATTATCAAATAGATTGTCCGGAGCAGAGCTTTGCCACAGCAACCGTCCTTCAGAACTTCTCTCTCTCATAGTCCAGCTGTCCCGTCTCTTCAGTCGTCATGTTCAAACCGTCAGTTACATCCTGAAACTATTTTCTCAGTGTTCTTCCTCTTCTCCTATTTGCGGGTATGTCTCCTTTCATGATGGTCTTCTCCAGCCCTTCTTGTTTTTATATGTAGAAATTACCTCATGTTTCTCTTTCTTATTTGTAGCATTATCCAGTTCTCTTCAGGTCTCTATGTAGTCTACAGTTCTCTTCGGTCCTCTTATGTAGTCTACAGTTCTCTTCTGTCCTCTTATGTAGTCTCAGTTCTCTTGGTTCTTTATGTAGTCTACTGTTCTCTTCTGTTCTCTTCGGTCCTCTTATGTGTCTACAGTTCTCTTCGGTCCTCTTATGTAGTCTACTGTTCTCTTCGGTCCTCTTATGTAGTCTACAGTTCTCTTCGTTCTCTTAGTAGTCTACAGTTCTCTTAGTTCTTTATGTATCTACAGTTCTCTTCAGTTCTCTTATGAGTCTACTGTTCTCTCAGGTCCTCTTATGTAGTCTGATTCTCTTCGATCCTCTTATGTAGTCTACATTCTCAGGTTCTCTATGAGTCTACAGTCTCTTCGGTTCTTATGAGTCTACAGTTCTCTTGAGTTCTCTTATGTGTCTCTGTTCTCTTGGTCCTCTTATGTAGTCTACAGTTCTCTTCGATCCTCTTATGTAGTCTACAGTTCTCTTCTGTTCTCTTATGTAGTCTACAGTTCTCTTCTGTCCTCTTATGAGTCTCACAGTCTCTTCGGTCCTCTTATAGCAGTCTCTTCTGTCTCTATGTAGTCACAGTTCTCTGGTCCTCTTATATGTCTACAGTTCTCGTTCTCTATGTAGTCTAAGTTCTCTTCTGTCCTCTAGTGAGTCTACAGTTCTTTCGGTCCTCTTATGTAGTCTACAGTTCTCTTATGTTCTCTTATGTAGTCTTCTGTTCTCTTCTGTCCTCTTATGTAGTCTACAGTTCTCTTCGTCCTCTATGTAGTCTCTTGTTCTCTTATGTAGTCTGTTCTCTTCTGTCCTCTTATGTGAGTCTACAGTTCTCTTCTGTTCTCTTATGTAGTCTACAGTTCTCTTCTGTTCTCTTATGTAGTCTACTGTTCTCTTGTTCTCTTGTAGTCTACAGTTCTCTTCGTTCTCTTATGTAGTCTACTGTTCTCTTCTGTCCTCTTATGTAGTCTACAGTTCTTTCAGTTCTCTTATGTAGTCTACTGTTCTCTTCGAGTCACAGTTCTCTAGTTCTCTTATGTGTCTACTGTTCTCTATGTAGTCACAGTTCTCTCTGTTCTCTATGTAGTCTACAGTTCTCTTCGTTCTCTTATGTAGTCTACTGTTCTCTTCTGTTCTCTTATGTAGTCTACAGTTCTCTTCTTCTCTTAGTAGTCTACTTTTCTTCTGTTCTCTTATGTAGTCTACTTGTTCTCTTATGTAGTCTACTGTTCCTATGTGTCTATCAGTTACTTTGAGTTACCTATGTGCAATTCTTTCGGTTCTCTTATGTAGTCTCACTTCTACAACAAAATGCCATATTTAACGTGAATATCTTAAGCGTAGTAAGCTCGATCACAAACACAAGCGTACTTGGTTCAAGCACCACGTGTGCAAGTTTGAAACAAATTCCTTCCGTGAACTTACACAAGGTAAAATAGACAATTGTTCAGAAAGCAATGACAATCTACTGAACTTATAAGTGGTGCCTAGAAAGTCAAAGACCCGTTTACTGTGGTTGATGGCTACGTCCTGTAAAGGATATGCCACGATTTTCATTTCATACATTAATACTCAAGTTGACTAGATCCTGATTATTTATTGATGACAAGTGTTAATAATAATTATGATATTCCTTAGCGTTCAATGTTATTTGTGACATAATATAATCATGTTTTTGCGTGCTGTGTTGGTTTTTGTTTTTTAATGAATGAGTTTGATCTAATAGTACTGGAATACGAGGGTCACAAGATGGTTGTGGTTTGATTTCTGAGAATTCTTACCTTCTTCTTCTTCTGTTTTTCTTCGAACACTCCATATCGACCATTTGTTAAACCAATCTTTGTAATTTGTATGTGATCCAAGTCTAAGAGCGATTGTACGTTGTGACAGTTGTGCGTCTACAAGTGCATCCGATTTCTGCGTCGTTTTTTATTTACTAGGGTAGCTTCTCTAGTCCCATACCCTAGTCGAATCTTACGACATGCCTTGTATGTCGCAGTGTAACTATTCTTTGATCCCCTTGTGATCTCCGGTAACTCCGGCTGAATTCTTACCTGAGCACGTTGGTACTATGCAATCGTAAGCTCCTACTAATTCATGAGTTTTTCTCTTCTAAACTGTAACTGTGATTTTTGTTCCCAAGCCCTCATGACTTTTTCATGTGATGAAAATACTTCAGTTTTCACTGTCTTGTCCATTGTCATTAGCATTCTATTTTAATCTTTAATGGTTAACTCTCTCTTTATTTGTTTGTTTTTTTGTGTGTTTGTTTCATTGTGTTCATTAAATTGTAAATATTTTTCTGTGGTATTTTTATTTAAATGCATTTATGCTCGACCCGACTGATTTGTTCTTTTTTCCGCCTGCAATGAAGTCAGGATTGGTCATAAAATATAATATTACATCTCTGACAAGTTTCGCGAAGACTTGCTTTCCTTATCGCCAGTGACCCTTGCCATTCAGGCGAGCTTTAATCCGACTACAGAAGTACTAGTAAATTAGATCACCCAAGTAAAGTATCAGTCTCCGGTAGTCCATCCGTGTAATGTGTGCACATCGAAAAGTTTTGCTATAGTGTAGTTAGTAGGTCAGGCCTTCAGATATGTAGTTAGTAGGTCAGATCTTCAGATGTGTAGTTAGCAGGTCCGACCTTCAGTTAGTGTAAATAGTAGATCAGATCTTCAGTTAGTGTAGTTAGTAGGTCAAATCTGCAGATGTATACTTAGTAGGCCAGACCTACAGTTGTGTAGTTAGTAGGTCAGCTCTTTAGTTAGTGTAGTTAGCAGGTCAGACCTTCAGTTAGTGTAATTAGTAGATCAGCTCTTCAGTTAGTGTAAGTAGGTGAAACCTTCAGCTGTGTAGTTAGTAGGTCAGCTCTTCAGTTAGTGTAGCTAGTAGGTCAGATCTGCAGATGTGTAGTTAGTATGTCAGATCTTCAGTTAGTGTAGTTAGTAGGTCAGATCTTCTGTTGGTGTAGTTAGTAGGTCAGATCTTCTGTTGGTGTAGTTAGTAGGTCAGCTCTTCAGTTAGTGTAGCTATTAGGTCAGATCTGCAGATGTGTAGTTAGTATGTCAGATCTTCTGTTGGTGTAGGTAGTATGTCAGATCTTCAGTTCGTGTAGTTAGTATGTCAGATCTTCTGTTGGTGTAGTTAGTAGGTCAGCTCTTCAGTTAGTGTAGCTAGTAGGTCAGATCTGCAGATGTGTAGTTAGTATGTTAGATCTTCAGTTAGTGTAGTTAGTAGGTCAGATCTTCTGTTGGTGTAGTTAGTAGGTCAGCTCTTCAGTTAGTGTAGCTAGTAGGTCAGATCTGCAGATGTGTAGTTAGTATGTCAGATCTTCTGTTGGTGTAGGTAGTATGTCAGATCTTCAGTTAGTGTAGTTAGTATGTCAGATCTTCAGTTAGTGTAGTTAGTAGGTCAGATCTTCTAGTTAGTGTAGTTAGTAGGTCAGATCTTCAGTTAGTGTAGTTAGTATGTCAGATCTTCTGTTGGTGTAGGTAGTAGGTCAGATCTTCAGTTAGTGTAGTTAGTATGTCAGATCTTCAGTTAGTGTAGTTAGTAGGTCAGATCTTCAGTTAGTGTAGTTAGTAGGTCAGATCTTCTGTTGGTGTAGTTAGTATGTCAGATCTTCTGTTAGTGTAGTTAGTAGGTCAGATCTTCTGTTGGTGTAGTTAGTAGGTGAGATCTTCTGTTAGTGTAGTTAGTAGGTCAGCTCTTCAGTTAGTGTAGCTAGTAGGTCAGATCTGCAGATTGAGTTAGTATGTCAGATCTTCTGTTGTGTAGGATATGTCAGATCTTCTGTTGGTGTGTAGTAGGTCAGACCTTCAGTTAGTGTAGTTAGTAGGTCAGATCTTCAGTTAGTGTAGTTAGTAGGTCAGATCTTCAGTTAGTGTAGTTAGTAGGTCAGATCTTCAGTTGGTGTAGTTAGTAGGTCAGATCTTCAGTTAGTGTAGTTAGTAGGTCAGATCTTCAGTTAGTGTAGTTAGTAGGTCAGATCTTCAGTTAGTGTAGTTAGTAGGTCAGATCTTCAGTTAGTGTAGTTAGTATGTCAGATCTTCTGTTGGTGTAGGTAGCGGCATTTCACGAAAGAGGATCCTCGATGTAAATTAGAAGGTAATGACGATATTTTATAGGAATTTTATATTTAAACCTATCCAATGAAAAGTTTAATTCACTAATTTCCCCACTAAATTTGATTCACTAATTCACTAATTCGTCACTAAGTTTAACTCACTAATTCACTAATTCGTCACTAAGTTTAAATCACTAATTCACTAATTCTCCACTCAATTTAATTCCTTAATTCACTAATTCGTCACTAAGTTTAAATCACTAATTCACTAATTCCCCCACTCAATTTAATTCCTTAATTCACTAATTCGTCACTAAGTTTAAATCACTAATTCACTAATTCGTCACTAAGTGTAATTTACTAATTCACTAATTCTCCCACTCACTAACTAAATCACACGTTCGTTTAGACCACAACCCCTTTACTCACTCAATTCTTTAATCACCCAATTACTTTTTCCCTCACCCACTCACTCATTCACTGTCCTAATTACTACCTTCTTCACTCACTCATTCATTCTGATCCACCCATTCATCAATCCCCCTTATCCCCCTCCTCATACAAAAATTCACATATCGCTTACTCACTTTATAATTAACGCGAAAAACAAAATATGCCAGATTTTTCAACATTTAAAAGTAGAAAACAAAATTAAGTCACAATTTTATTTGGACCTTTAATTTCCCAGATTTTTCCTTAGCGTGCAAACCTTCAGGCAATTTTATAATTAGTTTTGATTGATTTTTAGAAATATTTTGTGTTAACCTGCAAAAGTTGGTATGGATAGTCTAGACATGAAGAAAAAAGGGAGGGTAGTAAGAACATTTATTAAACAGACGTAATGAAGAAGAAGGGAGGGTAGTAAGAACATTTATTAAGCAGACGTAATGAAGAAAATGGAAGGGTAGTAAGAACATTTATTAAGCAGACGTAATGAAGAAAATGGAAAGGTAGTAAGAACATTTATTAAGAAGACGTAATGAAGAAAATGGAAGGGTAGTAAGAACATTTATTAAGCAGACGTAATGAAGAAAATGGAAGGGTAGTAAGAACATTTATTAAGCAGACGTAATGAAGAAAATGGAAAGGTAGTAAGAACATTTATTAAGAAGACGTAATGAAGAAAATGGAAGGGTAGTAAGAACATTTATTAAGCAGACGTAATGAAGAAAATGGAAGGGTAGTAAGAACATTTATTAAGAAGACGTAATGAAGAAAATGGAAAGGTAGTAAGAACATTTATTAAGAAGACGTAATGAAGAAAATGGAAGGGTAGTAAGAACATTTATTAAGAAGACGTAATGAAGAAAATGGAAGGGTAGTAAGAACATTTATTAAACAGACGTAATAAAAATAAATTGAACCTTTAGAAGAAATAGGAAAAGTTATAATGTCTTAAATCTGAAGACATACTATGATTCTACGTGGTATATATGTTAGTTCGTTGCATTCAATCACAAACATGGAAGACAGTGAAACGCTCAATGAGATGGAACCGATCAAGACCTTGTTTCATCTTCCTTTTTGGTTGCCCTGAAACAGATTGCAGCAATGTAGTCTTTCAATATTGATAGGGATAGAAGGAAGCTACCACACGAGTCTGTACAAATCTAGCTTCGTTTAGTGTGCGAATGGATTGCACATCAGACGACCATTATATCATAGTTACTGCCCCTGCAAGACTTGACTGGACGACTACTAGACATCGAGAAGTGGTACAACATACATGCCCCGGTACATAGATAAAACCGATTTTTCTCAGCCTATACCTACTCTGTGAGCATCTGTAGTGTAAACGGTAGTGAGCTCTATCACAACACAAGCGTACCTGGTTCAAGCACTAACGCAGTTTGGAAGCAAATGTGTTAGGCGTGGATTTTTACGAACGGTAAAAACTACACCTCACCTTTCAGAAAGCAATGGCAAACTACTGAACGTATAAATGGTTCCTAAAACATTGACCACTTGTTTACTGTGGTTGATGGCAAAGTCGTGTAAAGAATATGCCAAGCTTTTCATTTTCATACCTCCTCAACGAATCCAACCACTGTCTCCGAGCCAAACCTGTTTCAATTGTTCTGAGCATACTCATTGAGAGTAAACGGAATGAAGCTAAGATAAGCTCATCAATTGGAATATCGTGGAATACATATTACATCGGATGGTAAATTCAGATCAGGAATAAATAGTAGAATAGTACAAGCAAGAAACAGCATTTCAAAATGAAAGGCATCATATACGCATCATATACCCAGTCGACCTGAAAACTAAGCTTTTGGGAAACCTGACAGACCTGAAGCTCACTACCCAGTTTGTGGTCCACAGTAAATTAAGCACATGACCAGAGATCACCGCAGCAAAAGAAGATATATGCAACAAGTCATTGTTAATTGAAGTCAGAAAACGATTTCTTTACTATTAGATAGAGCTAATAATGATATAAATGTGCACATTATGGACATTCAATAAACAGATAGCAACATCTCTGGAAGCCACAGAAATGTGGTATTACTAAGAATAACATGGACTGCTATAATGACAAATGTTGACGTGTTAAATAAATAGGAAAAGCAGAGAGAAAAGTTGACCAATATTAAAAAGAAACAGTCATTATTTTTCTGGCATATGATGAGGAAAAGAGTTTTTGAACCCATTGTGACAGTCGGTAAAATTATGGAGAGATGAGACAGAGAGAGAGACAGAGAGAGACAAGAGAGACAGAGAGGTGACAGAGAGAGACAGAGAAGAGACAGAGGAGACAGAGGGAGACAGGGGAGACAGAGAGAGAGCAGAGAGACAGAGAGAGACAGGGGAGACAGAGAGAGACAGAGGGGAGACAGAGAGAGACAGAGGGAGACAGAAGAGAAGACAGAGAGAGACAGAGGAGACAGAGAGGGAGACAGAGAGAGACAGAGAGGGAGACAGAGAGAGACAGAGAGAGACAGAGAGAGAGACAGAGGAGAGAGAACAGAGAGACAGAGGAGAGACAGAGGGGACAGAGAGAGACAGAGAGAGAGGAGCAGAGAGACAGAGGGCAGAGAGAGACAGAGAGAGGGAGCAGCAGAGGAGACAGGGGCAGAGAGACAGAGACAGAGAGAGCACAGAAGAGGAGACAGAGGAGACAGAGGGGACAGGAGACAGAGAGAGAGCAGAGGAGACAGAGAGAGACAGAGGGAGACAGAGAGAGACAGAGAGAGACAGGAGCAGAGAAGACAGAGAGAGACAGAGGAGAAGAGAGAGAGGAGACAGGGGAGACAGAGAGAGACAGAGAGGAGACAGAGAGAGCAGAGGAGACAGAGAGACAGAGAGGCAGAGGAGACAGAGAGACAGAGGAGACAGAGAGACAGAGGGAGACAGAGGAGACAGAGAGAGACAGAGAGAGACAGAGGGCAGAGGGGACAGAGAGACAAGGAGACAGAGGAACAGAGGAGACAGAGGGAGACAGAGGAGACAGAGAGAGACAGAGAGAGACAGAGGAGACAGAGAGACAGAGAGAGAAGACAGAGAGGAGACAGAGGAGACAGAGAGAGACAGAGAGAGACAGAGGGAGACAGAGAGAGACAAGAGGAGACAGAGGAGGAGCAGAGAGAGAGACAGAGGGAGACAGAGAGAGACAAGAGAGACAGCGAGACAGAGAGAGACAGAGAGAGGAGACAGAGGAGACAGAGAGAGACAAGAGAGACAAGAGGAGACAAGAGAGACAAGAGAGACAGAGGAGACAGAGGAGAGACAAGAGACAGAGGAGACAAGAGAGACAGAGGAGACAGAGAGGAGCACAGAGATGAGACAGAGAGGCATGCACAGAGAAGACAGCAGGACGAGATGAGACAACGCAGCAGAGACACAATGAGGAGCACATGAACAGATGAGTCTAACAACGCAGACCAGCATGACAATGATGCAGCAGCAGAGGAACAGAGAGAGACAAATGAGCAACAAGCAGAGAGACAAGAGAAAAGACATGACACATAAGATGTCTAACGAGACAGAGCAAGGAGCAGATGACATAATGATGTCAACAGACAGAGCGGAGACAGAGGGACAGAAGATGTCTAACAAGACACAAGAGAGATACAGATTATGTGGACAGTTTGGTTATCATGGTTCAGAAGAATGTCAATATCGGAACTGATAGTGAACACCAACAACCGACGTTTGTAGTTATCAGTGATCGCCATCGCAGGCCAGCATGACACATAATGATGTCTAACAACGCAGGCTAGCATGACACATAATGATGTCTAACAACGCAGACCAGCATGACACATAATGATGTCTAACAACGCAGGCCAGTATGACACATAATGATGTCTAACAACGCAGACCAGCATGACACTTAATGATGTCTAACAACGCAGACCAGCATGACACATGAAGATGTCTAACAACGCAGACCAGCATGACACATGAAGATGTCTAACAACGCAGACCAGCATGACACATAATGATGTCTAACAACGCAGGCCAACATGACACATAATGATGTCTAACAACGCAGACCGGCATGACACATAATAATGTCTAACAATAGACAAATTATCAATTATTTTGATAAACCAGATATTGTTGTGCTAAACGCAGAAAAATGAAATTATGATTTTAAACTGCAGACAGCGACATAATGATGTCTAACAACGCAGAGCCAGCAGACACATGATGATGCTAACAACGCAGCCCAGCAGACAATGAGTCAACAAGAGACAGCAGACACTAGATGTCTAAAAAGAGAGAGACAGAGAAGAGACAAAGACGCAGCCCAGAGACAGAGAGTCTAACGAGCAGACAGCAGGAACAGAGGAGACAACGCAGCACATGGCACATAAAGATGTAACAAGCAGACAGAGAGACATAAATGTCTACAGTTAGTTAAATGGATACCAGAAGATGTCAATATCGGAACGGATGAGATAAATGTCTAACAACCAGACGATTCACTCACTGGACCACATTTATTGTATTCTTTAACTTGAACTAAGCAAGAACCGGGTCCGAAGCATTTGTCAACTCCTAGATATCATTGAGATATAGAAAGATTGTAGTAAAGTTTGTAGCAATGGCGAAATACGTACAAATTAAATAATATAATTTTACATGTACAAAAAACAATATATAGCGATGTTTCGACCAAAAGGCACTTATCGGAATGTTTCTAGGAACCACTGACAGTTCATTAGTTTGCATTGTTTTCTGAACGGTGAGGTCTATTTTTACAGTTCGTAAAAATCCACACCGAATACATTTGCCTCAGAGTTTGAACTAGGTACGCTTGGGTTGAGATCGAGCTACAGACGCCAACAGAGTAGGTATAGGCTGACAAAAATCAGTTTTATGTATGTGCCAGGGCATGTAGGTGTAAAGGAAATGAATGCGCCGATAGGCTTGCAGGTATGGCTGCCGTAATAAATTGATAAATACCTGGATACATACGAGGCGATAAAATGCAGACCTCCTAGTCGCCAGACATAACATCTACAGTCAGACAATGCATCTCTAACTGCCCTAAAAGCAACTCGTATAGTAAAAAAAATGAAAGACGTACTCATTTTTATGAAGTCGCAACTATGATTAATTCCGCGTAAGACCCCTCCACAGGCGCCATGGTGCCCTATGATACATTCATGGCGCCCTAGTTTACTCCTTCTGTTTTAACGCAAATCAGAATGTCATGAAAAATAAAATTTCTGAAACAGGATATTTCCATATTTTCTTTAAGCGCAATATTTTATTCTCATTAATTAAATGTTTGCATCTTTTTAAAAAAAAAGTTAGTTACTTTTAATATTATTTTTTTTATTATTATTATTATGTTTAGTAATAGTGATAGCAGTAATATTGCAACTTTTAATATTATTGTATTATTATTATTATTATTAATAGTAATAGTGATAGCAGTAATATTGTAAATATTAATATTATTATTATTATGTTTAGTAATAGTGATAGCAGTAATATTGCAACTTCCACACGTCGCTCGATGCCTCCAAAGTCATTATTAAGATATCCCCCCAAGACATGAAATGTTGGACATGACTGACCTACAGTATAAATACAATGATGGCATAGGGGTATCATTCTCTTGCAAAATGTCTGCAGAATGTTTGGGGTATTGTGCTCCATTTTAAAATGAGTGTTTTCTCAAAATCATTTTCACTGTTGATGTCTAAAGGGTCTAAAAACGAAGGATTTACTTCATTGTATGGTCTGGATTCGAACACACGAACTTTGTAACTCAAGGCAAAGGCGTAACCACTTAGCCACAAAGACCCCCACAATTTATCGCATGTGCGTTAGATCAGGTTCTTGTAAAACGTGTTTCCAGCAAAATTGCAAAAGAACAGAGTTTGATTAATTCTTTCTATATCATGAACGTTACTGTTTTAAGACAGAACTTGCTTTATGATACTTGCTTATGATACTTACTTTATGATACTTGCTTTTTGATACTTGCTTTTGATACTACGATACTTACTTTATGATACTTCTATGATACTTGTGCTTTATGATACTTGCTTTATGTATGACTTGCTTTATGATACTTGCTTTTGATCTTGCTTATGATACTTACTTGATCTTTATGATACTTGCTTTATGATACTTGTTATGATACTTTTATGATACTTGCTTTATGATACTTGCTTTATGATACTTGCTTTATGATACTTGCTTTATGATACTTGCTTTATGATACTTGCTTTATGATACTTGCTTTATGATACTTGCTTTATGATACTTGCTTTATGATACTTGCTTTATGATACTTGCTTTATGATACTTGCTTTATGATACTTGCTTTATGATACTTGCTTTATGATACTTGCTTTATGATACTTGCTTTATGATACTTGCTTATGATACTTGCTTTTTGATACTTGCTTTATGATACTTGCTTTATGATACTTGCTTTATGATGCTTTAGCTTTATGATACTTGCTTTATGATACTTGCTTTATGATACTTGCTTTATGATACTTGCTTTATGATACTTGCTTTATGATACTTGCTTTATGATACTTGCTTATATATTGCTTTATGATACTTGCTTTATGATACTTGCTTTATGATACTTGCTTTATGATACTTCCTTTATGATACTTGCTTTATGATACTTGCTTTATGATACTTGCTTTATGATACTTGTTTATGATACTTTTATGATACTTGCTTTATATCGCTATGAACTTGCTTTATGATACTGCTTTATGATACTTGCTTTATGATACTTGCTTTATGATACTTGCTTTATGATACTTGCTTTATGATACTTGCTTTATGATACTTGCTTTATGATACTTGCTTTATGATACTTGCTTTATGATACTTGCTTTATGATACTTGCTTTATGATACTTGCTTTATGATACTTGCTTTATGATACTTGCTTTATGATACTTGCTTTATGATACTTGCTTTATGATACTTGCTTTATGATACTTGCTTTATGATACTTGCTTTATGATACTTGCTTTATGATACTTGCTTTATGATACTTGCTTTATGACTAAACTTGCTGATATCTTATGATACTTACTTATGATACTTGCTTTATGATACTTGCTTTACTGATACTTACTTTATGATACTTGCTTTATGATACTTGTATGATACTTACTTTATGATACTTCTTTATGATACTTGCTTTACATGATACTTGCTTTATGATACTTGATGCTTTATGATACTTGCTTTATGATACTTGCTTTATGATACTTGCTTTATGTTACTTGTTTTATGATACTTGCTTTATGATACTTGTTTTATGATACTTGTTTTATGATACTTGTTTTATGATACTTGCTTTATGATACTTGTTTTATGATACTTGCTTTATGATACTTGCTTTATGATACTTGCTTTATGATACTTGCTTTATGATACTTACTTTTTGATACTTGCTTTATGATACTTACTTTATGATACTTGTTTTATGATACTTACTTTTTGATACTTACTTTATGATACTTGCTTTTTGATACTTGCTTTATGATACTTGCTTTATGATACTTACTTTATGATACTTACTTTATGTTACTTGCTTTTTGATACTTGCTTTATGATACTTGTTTTATGATACTTACTTTATGATACTTACTTTATGATACTTGCTTTATGATACTTGCTTTATGATACTTACTTTATGATACTTGCTTTTTGATACTTGCTTTATGATACTTGCTTTATGATACTTGCTTTATGATACTTGTTTTATGATACTTGTTTTATGATACTTGTTTTATGATACTTGCTTTATGATACTTACTTTATGATACTTACTTTATGATACTTGCTTTATGATACTTGCTTTATGATACTTACTTTATGATACTTGCTTTATGATACTTACTTTATGATACTTACTTTATGATACTTGCTTTATGATACTTGCTTTATGATACTTGCTTTATGATACTTGCTTTTTGAACATATAAAGAGGCAAGAGGGGGTGTAGAAGACCATTATGGAACTGGACATCTCAGCACAGACGGGAACAGGAAGACCACGGAGAAGATGGACTCATGATGTAACTGATGATTTGAGCATGACGGCTGCAGAGACGGGACATCTGGTCTATGAGAAAGATTAATTCCCACTGACTGTTAGGGCAGCCCCAAGCTCTGCTCAGGACAAGCTTTTTAATGATGATGATATTGGACTGTGTGGGACGAATTAGTGTAATACGTAAACGTCTGTCTATCCACTCGGACTCATGAGGGTCGTGGGTACTTTTTTTCTTCTTTTTCTAACACTTTATATCGACTATTTGTTAACCACTCTTTGTGATATGTATGTGATCTGAGCCTAAGACCGATTTTACGTTGTGCCAGTTATGCACCAACAAATAGGCCAGCACATCCGATTTCTGCGACTCTTTTATTTACTAGGGTATCTTACCTAGGTCTTACCTTAGTCGTCTCTTACGACATGCCTTGTAGGTGGCAGTGTTACTATTCTTTGCTTCTCGTGCGGGCCACGGCAACACACGGGCGAGGATGTGTGTTCAATCCAACGCTCATCGTTCCACACGTGAGGAACGGAATTAGCCTTCCTACCTCCAGCACACTAGGTTCTAGAAGTTTTAAGTGATAGTCACTTCATAACCTGAGTTCTGAAAAGGCTGAAAAAATATTGAAATTGAAGGCTGAAATTAAAAAAAAATAATATTGGACTATTTAATAGCAAACTTAACTGTTCACCATTCTTCACTGGTGAGAATACCAACAGCTTTCTATCGGTCATGTGACGACAGTCGAGACGTGACAAAAACAAAACCACTAACAGGCTTTTTTTCCATGAAAACAGATGATTTTTTTGCTCGCTGAAACATGACTAGTGCGTGTGACAAATCTCACCGTGTCTAGATCTTTAATGAAGCCAGTAGGTTTTTCAATTGCTTGATTTGCACATGAAGAATGCAACATTTGAAGTCAAAATTACATAGCCAGGAACATGGAAATATAGGAAATGTACGATCTCGGTAAACAAGAACAAAATCTACAAACATGTACACAAGAATATAGAAGATGTATTCACATACACAAAAGTAGACAAGTAGACATTTGCACACATACACAAAAGTAGGCAAGTAGACATTTGCACACATACACAAAAGTAGGCAAGTAGACATGTGCACACATACACAAGAGTAGACAATTAGTATATGTACAGACATACACAAGAGTATACAATTACAGGGTGTTCAAGATTAAAGCAGCCCCATTGACAAATCGAAAGTTGCCAGATAATCTATCGCGTTATGTTTATGTACTATTTAAACCGGTTCTGACTAGCTCGTTTTACGTCACATTTGTTCATCGCTCCTTCCCGCACTACAATTACATACCGTCACATAACCTTGACCTATACTACGTCATAACTGAACCTTCTCATTTTCATACATATATGCCAGATTGACTCCATTCACAGGCTGCTATTATCTTGAACACCCTGTAGTATATGTACAGACATACACAAGAGTAGACAATTAGTATATGTACAGACATACACAAGAGTAGACAATTAGTATATGTACAGACATACACAAGAGTAGACAATTGAAATGTACACATACACAAGACTAGACAATTGGAAATGTACACACATACACAAAGTAGACAATTGAAATGTACACACATACACAAGAGTAGACAATTGGAAATGTACACACATACACAAGACTAGACAATTGGAAATGTACACACATACACAAGACTAGACAATTGGAAATGTACACACATACACAAGACTAGACAATTGGAAATGTACACACATACACAAGACTAGACAATTGGAAATGTACACACATACACAAGACTAGACAATTGGAAATGTACACACATACACAAGACTAGACAATTGGAAATGTACACACATACACAAGACTAGACAATTGGAAATGTACACACATACACAAGACTAGACAATTGGAAATGTACACACATACACAAGACTAGACAATTGGAAATGTACACACATACACAAGAGTAGACAATTGGAAATGTACACACATACACAAGAGTAGACACGTAAAAACACATACACATAAACACACAAGTAGATACTTAGAAATGTACACACATACACCCATACACAAGAGTATTTATACTGAAATATACACACATACAAACAAAACACTGCATATTTTGATAGACGCAAGTAATCATACTTCGTATGTAAATCTGTAAAAAAAATACTCCAGCTGATTGACAGATATATATGAATACTTCACAACAAGCAGACGCAAACGCTTGCTAATATAGACAGTCTGTCAATCAAACAATCACTTTTGAAGGGACAAGTAAGGACAACTTCAACATATTGACACATATTACACAATATTTTTTATATAAGCAAAAAAACAGAATCATCAACACAAACTCGCGTGCGTGGTGCCGGGGCCCGGATGGAAAACAAATAATAGTACCAATGCTACCTACAAGGCATGTCGTAAGAGGCGACTGATGTAGGGCCTAAGAAGCTACCTTAATAAATAAAAAGCATCGCAGAAATCGGATGTGCTGGCCTACTTGTAGGCGTATAACTGACACAACGTAAAATCGCTATTAGGCTCAGATCACATACATATCACACAGAGTGGTTAACAAGTGTTCGATATGAAGCGTTCGAATGAATAGAAGAAGTTCAACACAATCTAATACATACAATTTCTTTTTTAAACAGCTGACATTTCATTAAGGGAAAACTTCGTGTCTAATTTGTGTGTACGGCAGAATGTATAATATTACATTTCTCAAATTCTTCGCACGTATTTCAGAAAAAAAAGTCCACTAATTAACAGACGTGGGTGAGTGTCAGTGAATTCTTTAATTCCGATAGCAAAACAGCTTCAATATAAAAGCGCTCACAGGCTCAGAAATACACAAATTCGTTAAATCGTATTCATGGTTGTCAGGTCGCTAAGAGGATTATCAAGCAGCAGAGGATTAGTAAAGAAAATTCTCTCTTCGAGAAATGTGCAAAGTTTAATTTTTTTGAATTTTGTAGCAGAATAGAGACCCCCTCCCTTTGCACGCAGAACAAAATAAATGTACCCGCATTCGCACTTTTGCATTTTGGCAATTGACACGTATCTTAAAATCACTGCCGTCCCTCGACATCCACCCCTGCCCCCTTCTTAAACTCAGAGTAATAACAGACTTCCGGACATAACAGTGGACACAGGTAGACCTGACGGAGTGGACACAGGTAGACATGACAGAGTGGACATAAGGTAGACATGACAGAGTGATCACAAGTAGACATGACATAGTGGACACAGACAGTGGACACATGTAGACATGACAGAGTGGAGACAGGTAAACATGAAACAGTGGACACAGGTAGACACGACAGAGTTGACACAGGTAGACATGACAGAGTGGACACAGGTAGACATGACAGAGTGGACACAGGTAGACATGACAGAGTTGACTCAGGTAAACATGAAAGAGTGGACACAGGTAGACATGACAGAGTGGACATAAGGTAGACATGACAGAGTGGACACATGTAGACATGACAGAGTGGAGACAGGTAAACATGAAATAGTGGACACATGTAGACATGACAGAGTGGAGACAGGTAAACATGAAATAGTGGACACATGTAGACATGACAGAGTGGAGACAGGTAAACATGACAGAGTGGACACAGGTAGACATGACAGAGTGGACATAAGGTGGACATGACTGAGTGAACACAGGTAAACATGAAATAGTGGACACAGGTAGACACGACAGAGTTGACACAGGTAGACATGACAGAGTGGACACAGGTAGACATGACAGAGTGGACACAGGTAGACATGACAGAGTTGACTCAGGTAAACATGAAAGAGTGGACACAGGTAGACATGACAGAGTGGACATAAGGTAGACATGACAGAGTGGACACATGTAGACATGACAGAGTGGAGACAGGTAAACATGAAATAGTGGACACATGTAGACATGACAGAGTGGAGACAGGTAAACATGAAATAGTGGACACATGTAGACATGACAGAGTGGAGACAGGTAAACATGACAGAGTGGACACAGGTAGACATGACAGAGTGGACATAAGGTGGACATGACTGAGTGAACACAGGTAAACATGATTTAGTGGACACAGGTAGACATGACAGAGTGGACACAGGTAAACATGAAAGAGTGGACACAGGTAGACATGACAGAGTGGACATAAGGTAGACATGACAGAGTGGACACAGGTAGACATGACAGAGTGGACACAGGTAGACATGACAGAGTGGACACAGGTAGACAGTGGACACATGTAGACATGACAGAGTGGAGACAGGTAAACATGAAATAGTGGACACATGTAAACATGAAGAGTGGACACGGTAGACATGACAGAGTGAACATAAGATAGACATAGACATGACAGAGTGGAAATAAGGTGGACATGACTGAGTGAACACAGGTAAACATGACTGAGTGAACACAGGTAAACATGACAGAATGAACACAGGTAAACATGAAAGAATGAACACAGGTAAACATGACAGAATGAACACAGGTAAACATGACAGAATGAACACAGGTAGACATGACAGAGTGGACACAAGTAGACGTTAATTACTGCTAGCAGAAAGTTAGTATGAGTCAATAAAAAATTAATAAATGTTTCCGTCGCCTTTTCAAATATTTGGATTTGAAGTGTCTATCACTTCATATTTCTAGGCCCTAGTGTGCAGGAGAAAAGATTGCCAATTCCTTTCATCGCGCGTGGAACGTCAAGTGTAGTAATGAACTCACAACCCTCTTGAGTCCAAGTCGATAGGCAAACGGTTCCATGTTACGCTAACTCGTCCCTCAATAGGTAGAAGTATTTCATCCATTTAGTTTAAAAACTGAATAATCTGGTTTGGACTGAAAGTCAGAGCTAAGCTCAAAAACAACGACATATTTGTGAAAGATGGTAGCTAGGGAAAATAACAAACACAGATTTGTGAAAAATGGTAGCTAGGGAAAATAACAAACACAGATTTGTGAAAAATGGTAGCTAGGGACAATAATGAACATAGATTTGTTGTTACAGCGCCACATTTGGTGATCTTGCGCAAGGGATTCCCAGCACGTGGTGTCTGTATCGAAGCATTTCAGAGACACTTTAAGAGTGTCTTTAAAGCGTTTTCTGTCTGTCTACAAGCTGAACGTCTGTCCCCTTGAGGTTCGCCATACATCAACTGTTTTGGGATGCGTTTATCAGGCATTCGAGCAACGTGACCGACCCATCTCATTTGGGCCTTCTGCAACAGGGTGTTGACGCTTGGGATCTTTGCTCTTGTGAGGACTTCGCTGTCTGAATTTTGTCCTGCCAGTTTATTTTTAGTATTCTGCGTAGACAGCTTGTGTGGAAATGGTTTAATTTTCTTGCGTGTCTGCTATACACTGCCAATGTCTCGCTTGCGTACAGCAGCGTGGTTAGCACTATGGCCTGGTAAACTTTCAGCTTTGTGACTATGCATATCCCCTTCCGCTCCCACACAGTGACACGTAACCTTCTGAACGCAGCACTGGCTTTGGATATCCTATTGTTGACTTCAGAATCTATGTTTGCCGATCTGGATAGGAGGCTGCCAAGATAAGCAAGTTGTCCGTTGACTGGAGACGTTGGTGTTTAATGTTGATGACTGGATCGTAATACTGTTCTCTAGGGGCGGGCTGGAACATGACCATGTTTTTTTGGTGTTAATGGTGAGGCCAAACTTATCACAGGCCATTGAGAACTTGTACCAGCAAGTAGCATTTCTTCCACAGAGTTGGTAGCGAGGCACAGTCATCAGCAAACAACAGGTTTGAGATAGTTGATTCTTTTACCTTGGTGGAGGATTTTAACTCCGAAGATTGAATAGATTACCGTCTGTCCTGTATCTAATCTTTACCCCATGTTCGTCGCCTTCCCAAAAGACATCCGTGAGCATGGCAGCAAACATCATGCTGAAGAGTGTTGGGGCCAGTACACAGCCCTGTTTGACGCTGTTGGTGACATGGAAGGCTTCCGACAGCTCCCCTTCATCAAGTACACGTGCCATCATGCCCTCGTGAAACTGTTGGACGATCTTGATGAATTTCACTGGGCATCCAAATTTGTCCATGATCTTCCATAGACCCTCTCTGTTGACCGTGTCGAAAGCCTTCATCAGATTGACAAAGACCATGTAGAGGTTACGGTGCTGCTCTTGACATTTCTCCTGTAATTGGCGAGCAGCAAATATCATGTCTGCTGTTCCACGACCCGCTCTGAAGCCACATTGGATTTTAGGGAGTAAGTCCTGTTCCAGGTGTTCAATTAAGCGTCACCTAGACCTAGTAGACTTGAAACTTAAGGCAAGCTTCACAGATATTATCATATTATCAAAGTATACTATTCATGATAGAATTTTGAAGCAATCGTTGTACAATTAGAACTGTGAACCTCTGGGGCAGAACGCATGTACTAATGAACTACAGGAACAATTACAACTCATACTATTCGTTGTATGCTAGAGCAGAGGTTCTCAAAGTTTACATTACCTCGGACACCCTTTGAGATACATTTTGCTGCCGTGGACCCCTCACAAGTTTATAAACATCTTCTAGCAATGGAGTTATTATTACACCACACCAACAGTCAAGATTGCTCCATATAAACATCTTTACAATGGAGTTATTATTACACCACACCAACAGTCAAGATTGCTCCATATAAACATCTTCTAGCAATGGAGTTATTATTACACCACACCAACAGTCAAGATTGCTCCATATAAACATCTTCTAGCAATGGAGTTATTATTACACCACACCAACAGTCAAGATTGCTCCATATAAACATCTTCTAGCAATGGAGTTATTATTACACCACACCAACAGTCAAGATTGCTCCATATAAACATCTTCTAGCAATGGAGTTATTATTACACCACACCAACAGTCAAGATTGCTCCATATAAACATCTTCTAGCAATGGAGTTATTATTACACCACACCAACAGTCAAGATTGCTCCATATAAACATCTTCTAGCAATGGAGTTATTATTACACCACACCAACAGTCAAGATTGCTCCATATAAACATCTTCTAGCAATGGAGTTATTATTACACCACACCAACAGTCAAGATTGCTCCATATAAACATCTTCTAGCAATGGAGTTATTATTACACCACACCAACAGTCAAGATTGCTCCATATAAACATCTTCTAGCAATGGAGTTATTATTACACCACACCAACAGTCAAGATTGCTCCATATAAACATCTTCTAGCAATGGAGTTATTATTACACCACACCAACAGTCAAGATTGCTCCATATAAACATCTTCTAGCAATGGAGTTATTATTACACCACACCAACAGTCAAGATTGCTCCATATAAACATCTTCTAGCAATGGAGTTATTATTACACCACACCAACAGTCAAGATTGCTCCATATAAACATCTTCTAGCAATGGAGTTATTATTACACCACACCAACAGTCAAGATTGCTCCATATAAACATCTTCTAGCAATGGAGTTATTATTACACCACACCAACAGTCAAGATTGCTCCAATTTCTCAAACTGCCGGAAACTTTAAATGATCTTTTATTCTGTACTGTCATACATTTAGAATCCGGTCTGGTCCGAGCTCTTTCATTTCTCAGCGGAACGAGTTTACTACTGTTTTTATACATGTTTTTATAGTTTAGTTTTCTGTTTTAAATGTCAAATATCATAATATTTCTTAAAGCGCTTGAGGGCTCCCTGTGAGTACCTCGTGGACCCCTGGGTCTGCGGATCCAGTTTGGGAAACGCTGTGCTAGAGGATACTGCGCAACTATTGGCAAGTGCACACTACAGTGGCATGGGTTCAGTAATCATTATCAAATAATCGTGAACTAACAGTTTCTCCCAAAAAAGTCACCATTTATCTCATTGCGATGTCGGCCCATACAATCTACACAGCATGTGCATCGGCGAGGACCTTACTTGATAATGTGTTTGTTAGAGTTACACGGACCATTAAGGATAGTCTTCAAGTGTTGTTACGTGATTTGTGCACAGATACACCCTGACATTGCGTGGATAAATGGTAGTCTTTCTTAGCCAAACCTGCCTTTAAACCATCACATCGGATAAACGTCGCCATGTTTCGCAAAATGAGGTATCTCAGTACAGAATGTGATTGTAGTCTTTCATACAAGCACTATATCAGAGGTGTGTCTGTGACGTGGAGGCTAGGTGATCGCCTCTCGTTTCAAAGGTACTTGGTTCGATCCCCAGTGTAAAGTTCGGGATATCTGTCAAGAGATCCTGATGTCAGTGTAGGTGAGATCGAGTTCCTAGTCTTTCGGAGACGGACAATAAAACGTAGCTTCATGTTCAAATTGAGAACATAGAAAAACACTTGCCAGTTGAACATCGAGAGGAGGAGGTTAGAAAGCAGCTGCTTGAAGACAAATTCATTCAAAAGTATAATAATATAATAATTCCTCTCGTACCGTTATACGTTACATAGAGCCTGCAAGTAATTTCTCCATACCGCTCTATCCTGGGCAACTCGCTCAATCTCCTCCATGGAACTGAGACCGATATTTCCTGCCTCTCTCAGCAAAGTTCGTTTCAGGGTCTCCTTAGGTCGACCTATCTTTCTTGAACCCTTTACATCCCACTTCAATGCCTGCTTTGATATTCGTTGATCATTTCTCCTCAAGGTGTGCCCAACATATCTCCATCTTCTCTTTCTTATAACAGTTGTCCCTAGTGGTTGACCAGACACGACTCTGATTTCATCCCTTCTCCTGAATTCGTTCCATTTTATATTCATTATTTTTCGCAGACATCTATTTTCAAATGCATTCAACTTGCTTTCTATATCTTTAGTCATTTTGCAACTCTCGCTGGCATATGTTAGGATTGATACAACATTTGAATTGAAAATTCGTAATTTAGTTTTAATACTATATAACTTGCAGTTCCATATTTTATTTAGATTTTAAAAGCTTTTGTTGCTTTGCCAATTCGTATGATAATTTCTTTTTTAATTCAAAAGTATATATATATATAAATATTCCTACAACATATTTTTACCATCTTCTACATCACATTGGCGACCCTCGTCGGTTCTACGTTCTACTTTCTACGTTCTACGTTCTACGGGGTTTGTGGACTTTCACTCACTGAGATCTGCCTGTGTAAGAAAGAGATCAGAGCACAAATGGCTACTCACCGAAGTGCAATGATGATGGTCAATTAATTTGTTGACATCCATTTGCTTATAATCGCTATTAGATTAAGATCACATACGTACACACACAAAACACAGAAGTGGTTAACAAGTGGTCGAGATTAAGATCACATACGTATACACACATACACAGAGTGAGTGGTTAACAAGTGGTCGATATGGAACGTTCGAAGAAGAAAATTCATGTTCCTTTCATCCATTTCTTTGTCATTTGTCTATTACCCATTTACTGTAACTTTCTTGTATGCCATCAATTTATCTGCCATTCATTTTCGTGTCCTCCATTTACATGACAACCACAATTTAATCATACCTGCAGGGACAACAGAGAGAGAGAAAGCCTATTACTGCTGGCGTGAGAAATAAATTAGCGAAGCAAGGCAAAGATGACCCGAAATTAGATGAACAAAGATTGCTTCTATAAAGCAGCATACTCGGGGGCAGATGAGAGAAATTATAATTAAAGACAAGACAAAATATATTTAGAAACACTTATCTATAAACTAATTCATTTTATCAAGTTTTTCCTGATAATTTTGTCCCCGAATTTACTTATTTATTGTCAGTGCTTCTGGGTAAGGATTTAAATGTCAAATGCTGACTTTATTGCACCTGATTTTCCAATGTGGCTCTGATCTTCTAAGCATAAATGGACATCAAGGATGACTTTATTGCACCTGATTGTCAATGTGGCTCTGATCTTCTAAGCAGAAATGGCACATCAAAGGATGACTTTATTGACCTGATTTTCAATGTGGCTCTGATCTTCTAAACAGAAATGGCAAGTCAAATGATGACTTTATTGCACCTGATTTTCCAATGTGGCTCTGATCTTCTAAACAGAAATGGCAAGTCAAATGATGACTTTATTGCACCTGATTTTCCAATGTGGCTCTGATCTTCTAAGCAGAAATGGCAAGTCAAATGATGAAAATATTGCACAGAGATCGAATTCCGTAACACCGACTACAAATCTCGAAATAGGAAACTGCAGTAAAACATGAGAATAGTAAGCCTGCAGTAAAACTATGACAAATAGTAAAACTGCAGTAAAACTATGAGAATGGAAAACTGCAGTAAAACTATGACAAATAGTAAAACTGCAGTAAAACTATGAGAAATAGTAAAACTACAGTAAAACTATGACAAATGGTAAACTGCAGTAAAACATGAGAAATAGTAAAGTACAGTACTTTGTTATAATACGTTTAACACAGACTTACAATGATGAAAAATGTATGAAAAAATACACTTGAGAACTCAAAAATACGTTTTAGATTCAAATCTACGATCTTTGGAACGCAAAGTAAACGATTTGAACGTGTCGCTACAGTGTAATGTAATAAGTGCTTCTTGATTCGCTACAGTGTAATGTAATAAGTGCTTCTTGATGATATTACTTTCAAATGTGATCTCTGTGGTGTAGAGGTAAGGTGATAGCCTCTCGTTCAAAAGGTACTCTGTTCGCTCCCTCGTCGAGCCATCGGGATATTTTTCTCAGTGTATGTGAGATCAAGTTCCTAGTCCTATCGGAGACGAAACGATAAAACTTAAGTTCAGCACGTAAAAGAAATCTTGACGGTTCAAAATCGAGAAGAACAGGTAAGAAAGCCGCTGCCCGATAAAAATTCATTAGAAAAATTCATCCATAAATATTCCTACAGAATATGTTCATCATCTTCAAAATTACATCAGAAACATTCATCCATAAATATTCCTACAGAATATGTTCACATCTTCAAACTTACATCAGAAACATTAATCCATAAATATTCCTACAGAATATGTTCATCCTCTTCAAAATTACATCAGAAACATTCATCCATAAATATTCCTACAGAATATGTTCACATCTTCAAACTTACATTAGAAACATCGAGATCCAATTAAAAAACGTCTTTCTTCGTTTGTTCCCACACTTACCCTGCAGTTGCCCAGTGTCGTGGTTTTCTGGTTTTGTCTTGCGCTGCACTAGTGGCTTGAGTGATAGTTATCTTTGCTTTATACAGGATTCTGCTGTTATCTATCCATATCTCGTGATCTTCCTCTACACTTCTTTTTTTTTGTAGAAGACCCTTTATACAGTGGACATTGGTTGCATTCTTCTTAAGTGGCGGAACCACTTCCTTCTTTGTTATGATACAATAACAGTCAATGTTTCAAAATAATTACAACTAGAGGATCATCAGTGTAACAGAAACCAGTTTTAGTTCAGAATTCTCACACAAATGTATAAAATAATAAATTAAACAGTGACGTGTCCATGCAGTTAACCAGTTCAGAGAAAGTTGTTGAAAGAGGAAGTGGAAAAAAACGTGGTATTTTTCTCTTGTTGTTATTATATCAGGTCGATAAAAGTGTTACAGGAAGCAAACCGGAGATGAGAAAGTTCTATAGCTTCCATCTGTAGCTCAATTCTAATGTTTTTATTTCATTTTTCTGTCACAAGTGATAACAATAATATTGCTTGAAGTTTGGCAACGATCATAAGCTGATATTGCTTTGAGCTTGGCTATATTCATAAGCTGATATTGCTTTGAGCTTGGCTATATTCATAAGCTGATATTGCTTTGAGCTTGGCTATATTCATAAGCTGATATTGCTTTGAGCTTGGCTATATTCATAAGCTGATATTGCTTTGAGCTTGGCTATATTCATAAGCTGATATTGCTTTGAGCTTGACTATATTCATAAGCTGATATTTT
The DNA here is from genome assembly GCA_020796225.1 of Arion vulgaris. Lineage (NCBI taxonomy): Eukaryota > Metazoa > Mollusca > Gastropoda > Stylommatophora > Arionidae > Arion > Arion vulgaris. The sequence goes on along the minus strand of CM036759.1, from coordinate 9,455,366 downwards.
TTGCAATTCATTATTTCCTTGTGGTGGATTCGGGACCAAGGTCACCTGGCTAATTGTTCTTTCAACCTGTACCATCCACGACATGTAGCATTGATTGTCACACTCTTAACGTCATTAGTATTTTTGTGCAGTGGACATCTCTTATCCACAGTAACTCTTAAGTATGCTTTGGTTTGGGCGATTGCATGCCGAAAGCGTAGAGACAGAAGGCCAACGATATATATAGACTTTACAACAAGAGTATCTCTAGTACAGCCAAGAACTATACGCACGCTAAGATTTATATATATATATATGTACCTCTTGCTCCGTTATAGGTTATATAATAATAATAATAATAATAATTCCTCTCGTACCGTTATACGTTACATAGGGCCTGCAAGTAATTTCTCCATACTGCTCTATCCTGGGCAACTCGCTCAATCTCCTCCATGGAACTGAGACCGATATTTACTGCCTCTCTCAGCAAAGTTCGCTTCTCCTTAGGTCGACCTTTCTTTCTTGAACCCTTTGCATCCCACTTCAATGCCTGCTTTGATATTCGTTGATCAGTTCTCCTCAAGGTGTGCCCAACATATCTCCATCTTCTCTTTCTTATAACAGTTGTCACTAGTGGTTGACCAAACATTTCTCTGATTTCATCACTTCTCCTGAATTCGTTCCATTTTATATTCATTATTTTTCGCAGACATCTATTTTCAAATGCATTCAACTTGCTTTCTATATCTTTAGTCATTTTCCAACTCTCGCTGGCATATGTTAGGATTGATACAACATTTGAATTGAAAATTCGTAATTAAGTTTTAATGCTATATAACTTGCAGTTCCATATTTTATTTAGACTTTTAAAAGCTGATGTTGCTTTGCCAATTCGTATCATAATTTCTCTTCTAACATTTCCTGTGCAATCAAAATTGCTACCCAAATAGGTGAACTGCTCTGTTATTTTTATCATTTTAGATTCCAGGGTGATATCTGCATTACTTGCCATAGGTGTCTTCATTATATTTGTTTTTTCATAGCTTATCTGCAGTCCAACTTTTGATGCTATAGATGACAAGTTGTCTGTTTTTCTTTGCATATCTTGGTTGTTTCTACTTAACAAGGCAATATCATCTGCAAAATCCAAATCTTCTAGTTGACTATTTTCTACCCAATCGATGCCAGTTTCGCCCTGCAACATTTTCGCATCACCCAGTCAATGGCCACTCCAAACAATAGCGGAAGATAGAATACAGCCTTGCTTTACTCCAGTTTCAACCATAAACCAGTCGCGGTGTCCACCATCAGTGCGAACTGCACACTGTGAACCATCATAGAGGATCTTTATAATGTTTATTATTTTGTCTGGTATTCCATAGCATCTCACAATATTCCACAGAGAGATTCTGTGTAGACTATCAAAGGCTTTTTAAAATCGATTAAATTTAGTATGAGTGGTTGTTGCTTCTCAATATGTTCCTCCAAAATTAGTTGTAGGGTAATTATTTGGTCTAAGCAGCTTCTCCCAGGTCTAAAACCAGCTTGTTCTTCTCTCAGGGTTGTGTCCACTGCTCCTTTGATTCTATTAAGAATGATTTTGCAGAAAGTCTTGGTCATTACTGATAATAGGGTGATCCCTCTCCAGTTTTTGCAATCTTTGAGATCACCTTTTTGGGGGATCTTAACAATTATTCCTTTTTCCCATTGATCTGGGACAGATTCTTCTTCCCATACTTTATTAAATAGTTCTTGCACCTGGCTAATAGTTGTATCATCACCCGCTTTGAGCATTTCTGCAGTAATGTTGTCATCACCCGCTGCCTTATTGTTTATCAAGGAATTGATTGCCTCCTTGACCTGCTACACTTATCATGTCTTCGTTAATTGGTAGGGAGCTGTTTCTTGCCTCTTCGTCAAACTTGAGTAGTACTGGTGGATCAGGTCTATTTAATATTTCTTCAAAATGTTCTGCCCATCTTTCTTCTGCTCGGTATCTGATGTTAGAACTTTACCATCTTTGCTCTTGATTGGGCCACCCTTTGAAACAAATGTTCCAGTAAGTTGTTTTAGTGTGTTGTATAGCATTTTACTGTTTCCAGTCTTAGCTGCCTTTTCCCCTTCTTCGGCCACTTGATTGACATATGCTCTTTTATCTCTTCTAGCTGCTCTTTTCACTTCCTTGTCTTTTAGTCTATATTCCTCTTTAGCTTGGATTTCATCTGTTGCATCCTTAGTATTAAATATTGCTAGTTTCATCTTTCTTGAATACATTTCCAGGTGTCATCGCTTATCCAGGGTTTTCTGTCTTTCGTCTTTAATCCTGCGCTACTATTTGCTGCCCCAGTAGTGTGTCCTTTATCTTAGTCCATTTGTCTTCAATGTTCTGTTCATTTTCACCATTGAGTAACTCGAACCTATTCTTAAGTTCGAGCTGATATTCCTCTTTTAACTCATTATTTTGTAGTCTTTGACTGTCTATTCGCAGTTGTTCTTTTTAGTATGGTGAATTTTCAATTTCAGTTTCAATTCACCTATGCATAAATTATGATCACTTCCTACATCTCCCTAAGGTTATATATATATATATATATATATATATATATATATATAAGGTTATATACAGCCTGCAAATAATTTCTCCAAACTGCTCAATCCCGGGCAACTCTTTTAATATTTTCTATGGAATTGAGTCCGACATTGCTTCCTCTCTCAGCAAAGTTCACCTGAGGGTTTTCTTAGGGCGTCCGCTCTTTCTTGAATCTTTTGCATCCCACTTCATTGCCTGCTTTGGTATGCTTCGATCATGTCTTATCACTAGATTTACTATCAATATTTGCATGACATTTATGCGTGGAACATTTTCCGAACGTAACTTCTCTCATAACGAATGATTGATTTATTGATTGATTTATAGGTCCATTAACATTGCACTTTGGTGAGTAACCATGTGTGCTCCGATGTCTTTCTTATACAGGAAGATCTCAGACGCAGTACATGAACTCTGTAGCGCTGGCAAGGGCTCTCGACAATGATATAGAGATTTTATGGAGTCACGACCAACAAAAAACGCGTTAAAGTTGTGGAGATATATCGATCTTTATAATATTCTGATATCGAGACATCATCTAACACAAGAGAATTTGAGAAAGCAATGGTAGTTAGCAGAATGTTGTCCCTATCATTCTTCCTGTGCCCTATGTCAAATAAAAGTGCTGATCTAACACTATATTCACAAATTCACCAACTGGTATGAAAACGGACTCCTTTCTTTTTTTTTTAAATAGATATGAATACATTTTATCTTCCATTATATTTTGCGAACAAAAACAAATCAAAGAACTTGATGTTTAATTGATAGAAAAAAAAAGGAAACAAAATTCAGTAATTCCAAATTACTTACTTATTGTTGATGACGGAATCAATAACTTGCTGCGATTTTCTGCTGTATTAAGATTGTTCCCAATAGCATCATTTAGTTGGGCTTTTTTCACTTGTGATCAGCACCTTTCATGAAGTTCTTCAATAGCACTAATATAAAACATGCGTTGAGGATACACACTAAATTTGTCTCGTGTGTTTTCCGTTCATAAATGTTGCTATTCATTTATACCCGCAAACAGGAATTCATTTGTCATGAATTATTGACAAGTGTAAAAGTATAACGATTTTTATATAGGTGTATCGTGGTATTATTGAACACACGATGAAATCTATACATTTTCTAACCATCTTAATTAACAAATAACTCGGTAAAGAAAAAATGTAAATATTTTTTTTTTAATTAGTCTCGTTGATCTACAAATTATTGCATGAATAAGATTGTTCCAATTTCATGATTTCAGATTTTAGCGTACAAATTTTTCTTCACGTGACACATAAACATGCAGACGAACAACGAAATTCATATTTTAAATTTGTAATACAATGTCACAATGTCGTTATCTCATATTTACTAAGGGTATTAGTCTTAGGTATTAACCCCGACGTTCTGAGTTCGAATCACGCTGCGGACAGTTTGGTGGCGAATTGTTTCGCGTGGATTTTTACAAAAGGACGATGGCAACACCGGTTCAGAAAGCAATGGCAAACTACTGAACGTAATAATGCCTAGAAAAATCACAAACAGCGTTAAAAATCTGGGGTTGATTCGCAAAGTCATGTAAAGGATATGCAATTAACTTTTATAAGCCTAAGGGTTTGGTTTGTGAATGTACTTTCAAAGTTTGACCTAATAATCGCAAAGCGCTAACCAATCATACTGGTTTATATCAAGTTCCTCCAAATTGTGTAATGCTACAAGCAAAAATAGCCCATCTGAGAAAGTTACGAGTTTTACATTGTTTGTCATTATATTAATTTGTTTCTTGCTGACTTCCCCAACATTTCAATCTAATCTAGCTTTAGTTGTCTGCAAGATCAAAGCAATTCATGTTGTCATTATATAGGAGGATAATTTGCTGTTATTTTCTTTGAATATCAACGTTTCTCTTCTATTATTTCTGTCTCTCTCGTTGTATTTCTCTTAGATGTATATTTGTGATCCTGCTACCTTCATGAAAGTGTTGCAAATATGGACAACCCAGCAGTCAGTTTTCTAGCTCTTTCATGCATGTTTTTTTTAATGAATCTCGTCTTGTCCGCCACAATGACTACACCGTAGAAGTACAAGTTAATTTACAACTCTGGCAAATAATACAGATATCATACTGGAATATAAAATAATAAAAATAACAGAGCAGTTCACCTTATTAGGTGGCAATTTTGATTGCACAGGAAATGTTAAAAGAAATTATGATACGAATTGGCAAAGCAACATCAGCTTTTAAAAGTCTAAATAAAATATGGAACTGCAAGTTATATAGTGTTAAAACTAAATTACGAATTTTCAATTCAAATGTTGTATCAATCCTAACATATGCCAGCGAGGTTGAAAATGACTAAAGATATAGAAAGCAAGTTGAATGCATTTGAAAATAGATGTCTGCGAAAGATAATGAATATAAAATGGAACGAATTCAGAGGGTGATGAAATCAGAGAATGTCTGGTCAACCACTAGTAACAACTGTTATAAGAAGAGAAGATGGAGATATGTTGGACACACGTTAGGAAAATGATCGACGAATATCAAAGCAGGCATTGAAGTGGATGCAAAGGGTTCAAGAAAGAGAGGTCGACCTAAGGAGACCCTGAAACAAACTTTGCTGAGAGAGGCAGGAAATATCGGTCTCATTTCCATGGAGGAGATTGAGCGAGTTGCCCAGGATAGAGCGGTATGGAGAAATTACTGAAGGCCCTATGTAACGTATAACGGTACGAGAGGAATTATTATTATAGAAACAAACCGTCCACGGCTAGTTCTTAGCAGAATACACTGAATGCGTCAGAGGTCACGAAACAACACGGATATTCTAGATATAAAACGAACGAACAGTGGATACTATGCGTGATAGAGATAAATTCAATAATCAATAGTACTAGTGTTCAAATCTCTGTACATAAAATTCATTTATTCCTTTGTTTAGAGTTTCATACATTTCTTTTTTAGCCTTGTAAGAAAGTCTCCGACACAGAGAAGAAGAGGAAGACCAAGGAGAAGATAGATTCATGATGTAACTGAATGATTTGAGCATGATGGCTGTAGAGGCGGGACATCTAGCCTATGAGAGAGAAATTCAGAAGGATTGTTAGGATGGCAATTTATGCTCGGGACAATCTATTTGGTGATGATAGTGAAGGAAAACTCAGTGAATATGCTCAAAGCAAAATTTTCAGTTTTCTTCATGTACATTTAAAGAGTGTTGTACTTCTCTCTAGCTTTTATATTCTTGCAAAAATGTTGAAATATATATATATTCTTTAAATAAATATGCGCTATTTCTCTTTATATTTTACCAATAAATATTTCAGCATGTATTCTATTAATAAATGTACACTAATACTCTGTGTTAATATATTCAGTGTGGATAGTCAATAAAGAAAATACAGGCCTAGCACCATATTCCCATAATACCCACATCCAGTACTGCCATCAAATAATTACCAATTGATGATAAGAGTATTTTGATGATTTATAAACGTCACTATCTGTTTATATATTAGTGTGGATGTCAATAAATAAAACCTATTCTTACCTCATGTTTCCTGGTATTCTCCTTTTAAATTTTTGAAAACTTATGTTTCCTGGATTTTTGTTACTAAACTGACGGCGTTGCACTCCGGGTAGATCCATAGGTGCGCAGTCTCCCAGATATAGAAGAAAATGCTTACTGATTGTTCCCGTGGCGCACTGGTTAAACACACTCCTCACTCTGTCCCTCAGGCATCTAGTTCTACATTTACAACGGGTAACCCCAAACTGCTTAAATCGCTAGATCGATTCAACTTCATTTAGTGATTTCATCCAACAGACAATCGTGAAGAGATCGAAGAACATCTCCCTTATCCATCTTCAACTCCCCAACAATCGATGCTTTTGATGCAAGCGTGTCCCTCTTCATTGACGCAAACACCGCATGCCCAGGACAATAGATCTCATTGACGCAAACACCCGCATGCCCAGGACAGCAGATCTCATTGACGCAAAAACCCGCATGCCCAGGACAGTAGATCTCATTGACGCAAACACCCGCATGCCGAGGACAATAGATCTCATTTGTTATATAGTCGCCCGTGTGGTGCGGGACCCACAAAATGGAAGCAAAGAATAGTACCACCGCAACCTACAAGTAATGTCGTAAGAGTTGATTGATGTAGGATTTAGGGAACCTACAAACATCTCAGAAATCGGACGTGATGGCCTACTTGTAGGCGCATAACTAGCACAACAAACAATCGTTCTTACTCATAGATCACTTACAAATCACAAAGAGTGGTTAATAAGTTGTCGATATGGAGCATTTGAAGAAGAAGATACACACTTTATATATCCCAATCTTAAGAGTTTCAATAATATCCTCTTACCAAATCTAGTTTCTATTATCGATTTTCTCAGACAATAGTGCACATACAGTATCTTCTAGAAATAAAATATCTCACAAACGTTTGATGTGCAATGAAGATAACCAATATGATATTACAACAGGCAATCTTCTACTTTATTTTTGTTAAACACAAAAGGCAGTGCAATAAAAAATATTGTTTCATATGTTTGACGTGAGCTCTCTGAACCAATAATGTTATGGCCTCTGCTTCATGTCGGCTGGCACCAGGTTTTTCATTAAGTATTGTATTCAGGTCTATATCTGATAAAATTATTAGTGCACAAGGGGATTGCTATAATACGGATATTTCTTCTCTTATTTTTCAAGGAAGAGAATAACAGGCCAACATAAGTTGTTTCAGCGTTCTAAATCTGAGAAAATCTGGCAGTGTAACAAAAAGGAATGCTGTGCCATAGAATAATGATTTTGATGTTAACTATTTTTGTTGTATTTGAAGTGTGGTCTTTTGTATAAATCCAATTTCTTTTTCGTCTTTCAATGTCCCATCAGTATTGTTGTTTGAAGTGGTTGTTCTGGCTTGATGGAGGCCAGATAATTACATTGTGCTTATTGATTTTTGGCTTCTTTTGTTTTCTTGGTGCTGGACAGACATGCTTGAGTTTGCCTGACTTCAACTTGTAGAGGTATGTTGTAATGAAGAAAGAAGGTTGGGATCGGGTTGGATGAAGATGGCACATGATTAATGCATTAAAGTTGAAAAAGAAATAATGTCGAATACCTTTCATCCCTGACCTCAGTGTAAATGAGATGGAGTTCCTAGTCATATCAGAGACGGACGATAAAAAGTAGGTCACGTGTTCAAGCTAAGCACGTAAAAGAACCATTAGCGGCTGACCGGGCAGAATCCATAAAATATTCATCATCATCATTAGGTGCCGTGCCGGCTGGCGTAGGCAATCATGGATCTCTACAAATCTCTGTTTTTGGTGTTTGCTATCAACTCAGATGTTGACCCTCTTCCGTGCCATGAAGTCAGACTATCCAACATTTACTCTCTCTGTCTTCCTGTGTCTCCTCTTCACTAGATTTTACCTGTTGTTATAATTTGATCTAAACCTCCCTTTCTCATCACATGCTTGAAAAATGATGACTGCCTCTTTCTTATATCGACAATAAGCTTTCTCTGTGTCTTGATCTCATTCAACACCTCCAAATTAGTCATTTTGCAGTCCATGTGTTCTCATCATTCTTCTGTAAAACCACATCTCTGTGGGCTCAGAGAATTTTGTGATCTGTTTGTTTATTATTCATGACTCGCATCCTGTATGTCAGTATTGGTTAATATGTAGCATTGAATAACCTCATTCTGATCTCAATTGACGATGACTTGTTGTATATAATGCTTCTTGTGTAATAAAATATACGAAAAACTAAACAACAGAACAATATCAAAGAAGTAAACAACAGAACTTCAATAAAAAAAAAATAAACTAGCACGTAAAAACACAATGTATAAGTTCAAAAGGGGGGAGGTGGTAGACAAAAAACCGAAGTATTGACTTCATTTCATCGGTTCTACTCTATGGCTTGTCCTCTCGATTAAATGACACCTCTTGTCGAGAGTATTGCACAAAGCACGAACGCCGTAGCTTCGACAATAATTCTAGGGGTATCTGGAAACAAAATGCACTCGTGAACAGAAGACGTGTTTCGGATTCGATCCACGACCTTGACTCGCAAGGGCTTAACCACTTATAAGTCAAACTCTGTAAGACAACTCACTAGTATAATGAATACAAGAAAAGATTGCAGTAAAACTATATAGCGATGGGGAAACACGTAAATACAAATATTGTAGTTTTAAAAATACAAAAACAATAAACAAAATAAACGTAGAGTATTGTTATTGTTTTTTATTTTGTAAAACTATAGTACTTTGTTTTAGTGTTTCGCCATTACTATAATGAAGAAACATAACAAAATATTGCAACTGATTAATACAATGTAACAACACAACTTTCTAAACATAACATTATAATATAGCAGACACAATATATGTGACTTATATGCACAATATAGCAGACACAATATATGTGACTTATATGCACAATATAGCAGACACAATATATGTGACTTATATGCACAATATAGCAGACACAATATATGTGACTTATATGCACAATATAGCAGACACAAATAGTGACTTATATGCACAATATTGCAACACAATATATGTGACTTATATCACAATATAGCAGAACAATATATGTGACTTATATACACAATATACTGACACATATATGTGACTTATATCACATTAGCATAAACACATATATGTGACTTATATGACAATATAGCTGACACAATATATGTGACTTATATGTACTATAGCAAACACAATATATGTGACTTATAGCCAATATAGCAGACCACATACACTAACGTAACCATCACTTTGCTAACATCCTTTCTCTAATCCTGTTTTATTTCACACAGTCAGAAAACAAGATTTCTAAAACATAGTTTTTGTGTCGTTTCATAAACATAATTTTCACTGCCTTTGTTGTTTCTGAGGTCCACTCTTGATTGAACGACCTTTTGTTATTGTATCAACTGTATCGGAATAACATTGCCCTTTGAGGTGCATTATTTGTTGGTACCTTTTGTTATTGTATCAACTGTAACGGAATAACATTGCCCTTTGAGGTGCATTATTTGTTGGTACCTTTTGTTATTGTATCAACTGTATCGGAATAACATTGCCCTTTGAGGCGAACTATTTTTTGGTAATCTGCTCATGTGTCTGAACCATTTGGTTTGTTATTTCTTGATAAAATTCAGTACCCATTTTGTTCTGATGTCTTCATTTCTAAACCGGTTTCTTCTTGATATTTTCAACATTCTGCGTAGACACTTCATTTCTGTTGTGGCTATTTTTCTTATATCATTTGATGTCAGTGTACAGGTTTGGTACTGAAAGTATAATGTTGGTAGAAAGATTGTGTTGTACAATGTTCTATTAGTATTCATGGTGACATGTTTTCATTTCAAAATTGCTGTCATTTATCCTATAATTTTATTTGTCAAAAAGAAATTAGAAAAATATAAAGGAAATATCACTCATAGTTTTTCTGCACAATATCATCACGACCGATATGATTAAATGCAAACAAGTCAATATTTCCAATAATCAATCGATCTGATTGAGTGATGTCTCTTATGTCTTTAAGAACTTCGCCGCTGCCATTTCTTGTCAAAGCGTGTTTTTCTTCTGTATAAATCATAAGGAATGTCACTTCCTGGGGAGCAGGTCTTACATTTTATCACACGTAATATTTTTGTAATGTCTATCAATATTTATTCATCTAAACGCGAAGGAAGGAGTTCATTGAGCGGCTTCCTATATGGATCAGTCCCTGTCGGCAGAAATGACACGTCATCTACTTAGAATGTTACATAAAACACAAACTGTATAGCTCTGGCAACAGTTATAGTACCTCGTCTTATCGGAGACAGACGATAACACGTAAATCTCGTGTTGAAGTTGCGAATGTACGAGTAAAATAATCTATGGAGTTCAAAAAATTGAGAAGAGCAGAATGAAAAGACGCTACATAATTATGAGAAAAGTTACAAAAATTAAATCCTGCTAAAAAATAATTACACCATCTTCAAAATTACAACAGGAACCCTCGCCGGTGATACATAGTTCGTCCACTGCCGCTGAGATATTTCTGTGCAAGAAAGATTCGAAGCACACATGGTTGCTGACCGAAGTGCAGTGATGATGATACTATCAATCAATAAATCAATCTATCAATCAATCAGTTATTCAATACAGCTATAAATAGATGTATTACACACACACATACACCCACACATATACCGACACACACATATACGTAGAGAGATTTGAGAGAAAGAGAGAGGTATAAATTAACAAAATTTGAAGTCGTGCCGTTGTAGAAATCGTAGTAAAAGATCAACTTGCCGTGTCGACTGAAAGTTCTTTGTCGGGAACAGGATACACAAATAATTCACAAGAGAAGATGATTAAGATATTAAAATAAAAAACAGATAATATCATCATGCAGAAACACAGTACAATAAGGAAATCGTTGTATAAATCTTTTTGCACTCACAAAATTGTACATGGCATCAGGAACAAAAGTTGGTTAAGATAGTTGGAAAATGTATTCAAGAAAGCAAAAAAATTGACAATGTTTGAAATTAAACGCCCAAGGGAATCAAGAAAGTGAAAACCAATGAGAAAATGAAATGAAAAGTATTTTTTTCTATTTTGAAATGAAGTGCAGTGAAGCGGAAATGTCTTGCAATGAATAGGGATGAATTGCCCTAGATGAGCACTTCATACTGAACATATTTGTTCGTGTAGTATCTTCAGAGAAATTTATAGACAATAGAAAAAGTGAATTGAATTTATCAAATTTCCAATAGTAATAGTAATCATATCATATAACATGAAATGTTCAGACAGTAAGGTCTTTCAATGACAAGCAAGAAAGGATACAAGCAATAGTAACAAACATTTTAAATTACGAAAATACGGAACCAGAATTTTTATAGTTCGTTCCAAAATTCGTGAACACACTAAGGTTTAACAGGTTTAAGGCTTAACAGGTTTAAGGTTTAACAGGTTTAAGGTTTAACAGGTTTAAGGTTTAACAGGTTTAAGGTTTGATAAGGTTATACGAAATCTACAAGATGCATACCAGTGATTTTTTGCAAGCAGTCTTATATACCTCACGACTTTACGAATACATGTTAAACTACTTGGTAGGTAGCTTGGTTAATGGGGAAAAAAAAACGTTTTTTTTAAAAAATTAAATTATTTTGCGTAAGCACAACAAAATGATCATCAAAGTTTAGAATTTACAGTAATACACAAAATGGTGGCGAATGTTTACAAAGGCGTATCCCTATTACATATTATAAAAAACAATGTGACATAGTGAACAAATGATACCTTCGACTTCTATCACTGAAAATAAATTGTGTGTTCATACGCCAATGACAGTTGTTGGGATACATTGTGAACTGATTAATTTCACGGGATTCACCGATTTTGACTTGCGCTGAATTGCACGCGTAACGCAGAAATGCTTAATTATAGACATATTTGACAATCGTACTACTAAACTTAACGGTATACCACATCAACATCACTGTTATTTTAGTCATAACATATAATGAAAATCTTACAGCACTAAATGTTTGGGTGGGCAAAAAATACTTTAGGAAGGTCGCCACTGTTACCAATATAAAACTAAACATAACAATATAAAAAATCAACAATTTCTGTCAAGCGGATGATTTTTTATATCAGTCGGTAAAGATGTACACGAATTTTGAAAATGACTATAGTAATTATTTAGTTTTAATTAGAGAAACAAATGATGTTAGTATTGGATGCAGTGGCGGCACGTGGTCATTTTTGTTGGTGGGGCCAGACATTTTTTTCCGGATAAATCATGGTTTTGGTTGCTATATTTTAATTCATAAAATAATAAATACACGTTATACATTATTTTTGGTGGGGCCCGGCCCAACTGGCCCTTAATGACGAGCCGCCACTGATTGGACGAATTAAAAGTACGATATGCGAGCTTCATTTCAGCAATGTTCCTCTCCTGTTGTTCGCTTGAAATAGTGTCTATACATTCAATGTTATCTCTTGTATGAACTTCACTGTCTTTTGTAGCTCACACAGAGGTCCGTGTAGTTTTATGTCGAGTGTTGTTTCGTTAGGCCAGTGAGTTTGCTTCAGAATATCATATTCGTGGCAATTTTGAAGTATGTGTTCTGCAGTCTGATGTGCCTGTCCACATGTACACATGGCTGAATTGCCAATCTTAAAGAATTACGTATACATGTGACGATTGTGACACAATCAGGAGTCGATTGTGTCCTGTTCTAAGGCGCAGAAGGACAACTTGTTCTAATCTGCTCATATTATAGTAATCGTCTTGTGTTGGTATTTGTGGCTTTCTGATTGATTTAATCATCCTTTTCTTTTGGTAGTAGGTAACTAGCACATTCGATTTCTCTTCTGCCACACCTTCCTTTGCCAGTCGGTCTGTTGTTTCATTTCCTGGTATTCCCCAGTGAGACAGTACCTACTGCAAGACGACATTGCGCTGCTTGGACAGTTTAGACAGTAATGGCTGTAGACCTGGCAATTTTCTGGACTGGAGTTCTTGGAGAGCTGATTTTTCATCTGTCAAAAATACAACAGGTTGTGGATCAAGTCTGGTGTTCAACAGTTTCTCTGTTGCCACCTTAATTGCCTGAATTTCTACATCATAGTTATGACAGCGTTAGTGCGTGGGAACCTGATTGCTATAGTACGCCTCTTGGCTGATTGCCTCCGACTTCAGCACTCTTTATTCTAGAGTTGACTGTGGTCTAACTCGAAGGATAGAAAAGTTGTAATAGAAGTGGAAGATAAAACAGGAAAGAGATGCCCTTATCAAAAGAGAGATGATGGATGCCATTTAACCCATAGCTGAGGAGTGAGTTTGTTGCAGCCAGATCAACTACCATTTGTCGGTGTGTTCTGAGCTGTCACCTTATGGGACCTCACTCCGCTCCCCCCTTTATCTTGCATTTCATTCTTCAATCTTTTCGGCTTGGTTAGACCGGCCGAACATAGCCTTACGGATCTTTAAAGCACACAAACCCATCAACCACGATAAAGTAGGATAATGTGGAGGGTCAGCAATGTTGAAAATAGAACAATTACAATAGAGAACACAATTCAGCAATATTCAAAATAGAAATATTACAATAAAAGAACAAAGTTCAGCAATGTTGAAAGTATACATATTACAATAGAAGAACAAAGTTCAGCAATGTTGAAAATAGAAATATTACAATAGAAGAAAAAAGTCGAGCAATGTTTAAATAGAAATAGTACAATAAAAGAACAAAGTTCAGCAATGTTGAAAGTATACATATTACAATAGAAGAACAAAGTTCAGCAATGTTGAAAATAGAAATATTACAATAGAAGAAAAAAGTCGAGCAATGTTTAAAATAGAAATAGTACAATAGAAGAACAAAGCTCAGCAATGTTGAAAACAGAAATATTACAATAGAAGAACAAAGCTCAGCAATGTTGAAAATAGAAAAATTACAATAGAAGAACAAAGTTCAGCAATGTTGAAAGTATACATATTACAATAGAAGAACAAAGTTCAGCAATGTTGAAAGTATACATATTACAATAGAAGAACAAAGTTCAGCAATGTTGAAAATAGAAAAATTACAATAGAAGAACAAAGTTCAGCAATGTTGAAAGTATACATATTACAATAGAAGAACAAAGTTCAGCAATGTTTAAAATAGAAATATTACAATAGAAGAAAAAGTCAGTGTTTAAAATAAATATTACAATAGAAGAACAAAGTCGAGCAATGTTTAAAATAGAAATATTACAATAGAAGAAAAAGTCAGCGTTTAAAATAGAAATATTACAATAGAAGAACACAATTCCAACAATGTTGAAAATTAAAAAGGGGATGCTATGTTATACGATCCACGTCATTGCACATTGGGCATTTCTATGGATGCTCCGTTCTTCACAGCAGCAACCATTACAAATGTTACCTGCTAACCTTACCATGAGAAGTTGATTAGTATATCTTCTCTATCTAATACGAAATCGACACTGTCTGACATGTCAAACTTAACTCCCAATTTTCGCACTCGTTCCAATGTCTGAGACTTGCACATATCACATAAATGAGAGCGTACTGCATTGGCGACATCAGCTTGTCCATACTTCTGCCAGCTTGCGTAAGTATTATTGCAAGAAAGTCAGCATGTTCGTTGCCTGCCCTCCAGAATGTCAAGTGCGTACCATGTCAGTGTCTTGAGATGTGACCTCCGCTGTCCTTGGCAGTTCCTTCAGTCTTGCGTATTTCTGTTATGACGTAAAAACAAAGTATTGTAGTTTTAAAAAGCACAAAAAACAATAAAACTACACAGCAAAGTTTCAACCAAAAGGCCTTTATCAAGCAAAGGATACAACAGAAGTGGCGAATGTCGCTTCTTTCCTATCACACTACATTAAGAATGCAACAATAAAATCCTAACGGCTCTAAAATGACAATATGTGACTAAAAACGAATAACGAAATAAATGCACAAATCTAGAAGTAGAAAAAATAAGATAAACAATAAAAATCAAATATACAACTAACATATATATATTTATACACATATAGAATATGGAGCATGTGAAGAGAAGGTGCTAAGAAGCATAGGAATGTAGAGCGTTGAGTCCATGAGGTCGCAAGGTACCATATAGCGAAATAAAACGATTCTCTAGAGCAAATCGACTTCGATCATCAGTGGAACATGATCGGATGATTGTAACTTGAACATCGCGAGCATTAGGTTTTATATGTAGTGTACTGTGAAAGAAGTGAAATTCGTCACTTCTGTTGTATCCTTTGCTTGATAAACGTTTTTCTGTTGTATCCTTTGCTTGATAAACGTTTTTTTCGTCGAAATGTTGCTGTGTATTTTTTTATTTTTTTATTTTGTAGACAGTACAGTACATGTGTTTTACGTGTTTCACTATTGCTTTACATAGTTTTACTGCAGTCTTCCCTTACATCGACATAGTTTTACTGCAGTCTTCCCTTACATCGACATAGTTTTACTGCAGTCTTCCCTTACATCGACATAGTTTTACTACAGTCTTCCCTTACATCGACATAGTTTTACTGCAGTCTTCCCATATATCGATAACACTATTTCTGTTAAATGCGTATACGTCGCTCTTGAATACTTCTTTGTAGCGAAAGAATGGCTTTTCCACCCGTTATTTTGCCTGAAGCCAAGTCTGCGTATGAAACATTCTTAGAAATCCGGTCGTCATCCATCGAGTCATATTTTTGCTGAGTATTCATTCTGTTTAGATCTTTGTTTTTTCACAAAAATATCTCAACGACAAAGCACGAACTCCGTGGCAAGCATTCAGTGCCGTTGGCGTGTTCTTGAGTATAAACTTCTAAAGATGTTATTTATGTTTGGAATATGATTTTGACAACAATTGTTCAGTCTATTCTTATGTATGTTTCTATATCAAGTGTTATTATGTATGTTCACCTTGAACATGAGAAAAACGTTGTAACGCCAGTCTCCTATAGGACTAACATCTCGACATTATTTACATTGAAAGAACAAGAGATGCTCACCTTACAACTACGCCACAAATACCCACCTGTAATACTAACCTATATTTTCCTGTGTCTTCACAACGACCAAACTTAGACACAAACACAACGATATTGTAACAGACTGAAGTAGGGGATTTATTTCTTCGGGCCAAGTATAATGTGTGTTAGTCTCACAGGAATGTTATAAACTCCAGATTGCTCCTCTTAAGTCAGTGGTCAACGAAGCTTAGACAATGCCATGATGTCATGGTTTAGTAAGCTGACAGGGATGTACTATTTCTGAAACAAATATTGATTGATCTGGAAGATCTACTACCACGGGGACGTCAGAGAAATAAAGACAAGAAACAAGTATTCTATAGCTATTATATCCTATACTAACGCTTTATAAATCTGTCTCTATATCAATATCTCTCCATTACATTTTACGTGTCTTTGAAGGTTTATCAGCAACGGAGGAGGAGCTCAATCTAACATTGAAAGCAGACTGAGTAAGGTGCGATGGCATTGATGGTCCTACAGACAGTCTGGAAATAGAAGAAATAAGTGGCATTGGCAAGAAAGTAACACAGACAGACCTGGAGAGAAGGCTCATCGCAGAAAAACACATAAACGAAAACTACCCAATGGACTCATGGACATATGCATACACGGATGGCTCTGCTACAGATGCCACCCACAATGGAGGAGGGAGAGTTGTCCTCAGACTAAAAAATGAAGTAGAACTAACCTTAGCTCTGGCCACCGGCAAGTTCTCAACCAATTTCAGGCAGAGGTAGAGGCCCTCAGTGCAGCTGCAAAAATGGCACTACAAATATGAACCAAATACATGGAAAAATAGTGCTCTTGACTGACGCATTGTCTGCTATCTCAGCACTGAAATCTTAAAGGAATACAGAACTAAGTGATCTCAGGTCAACCTTAGCCCAGTTATCCCATGAGTCTGAGAGGGTAGTAATCCAGTGGATACCCTCACGCTGCAAGATCAAGGGGAATGAAGATGCTGACAGACTGGCTAAAGAGGAGCAGGAATGCCCCAAGATGACAACCTGGTTAGCTATGAAGAAGCAAAAACCATCGCCAAAGGGCACTGCAAATCAAAATGGGATAAAGAACACCCAAAACACAACAAGAATGATAGATATTACCAACTGTCCAGAAGGGACCAGACAGCTATACTTCGCCTCTGGACGGGACACAACAGAATGAGACACCACCTGTACAATAAATTCAAGATAGGCACCAACGACCTGTGCCCCTGTGACTTGGCAAGTATGACAACAGAACATATCCTACAGAACTGCCCCAGTATGCAGACCTGAGAAGAAAGAGGTGGCCCACTTACACCTGCGTCCAAGACAAACTGTATGGCGTGGCTGATAATCTGAGGCAGACGTCGGCCTTTATTAGAGAATCCGAAATCCCAATCTAGTGAGAACGCAGAAGAAGAAGAAGATCTAAGATTAATATATTAATAGATCTCTATCGCAAGCGATGATGACAACAGTCTCAGACCTGCTGCTGCACCTCTCTGGTCTGTGCGGAAGTGACTGTAAAGTGCAATCCTAGAACACAATCCTCTACCACAGGTGGGACATACATGATCAAGGTTAGACATGTGCGTGACGTGTGTTCTGTCTTTTCGTGCAGCTCGTTCTCTCTGTGCCTCAATTATTTGTGATCCATGGTCAGATTTCACTCCATCAGACTCAGTCCCTACACACAGAATTTGCTTGACAATTACCAAGAATATTACACAGAGCACGGTATCTGTAGCTCAGGCATCAATCTTAATTATCACCTGAAAAAATGTTGGTACAAGTGAGAAGAAAGACGAAACCTCGGATTCGAGCTCACGATTTTCAAAACGCAAGGTAATGAGCTTAACCAATTCGCAAAAGTGTACATGTACATACAGAAAAACACATTACTTAGCTGTTTGTCTACTTCCAGTATTAGAATGGAGGTTGAGGCCGTTACTGCTGTCCTTCACTGGCTCTCTGGGACTCCATTTACTGGGGTCGTTGTTGTATCAGACTCTCAGTCAGTGCTTCACAAGATCCCAAAGGGCAGGTTTAGGTATGAGTGGATGTCATCTATAGAAGTTTCTAACCTCCAGAGACTTACGTGGATCTACTGTCCTGGGCATGCAGATGTTTGCGGCAAATAGAGAGTGGACATGCTTGCATCAGCGGCATCGATTGTTGGGGAGTTGAAGATGGATAAAGCTGTTCTTCGATTTCTTCGCTACTGTCTATTGGATGAAGACACTAAAATAAATGTTGAATCGATCCAGCGATTTAAGCACTTTAGGAGTTACCCGTTATACAAGTAGAACTGGTTGCCTGAGGAGCAGAGCGAGAAGTGTGTTTAATCAGCCAGCTACGGGATCCATCAGTATACATTCTCATAGGTATATGTTGTGGGGACTGAACACCTTTATGTCTGACCGGAATGCAATGACGTCAGTTTAGTAACCAATAGTAACACAATAGTAACAAATAGTAACACATGCACATACACAGACACACATACACACGCATACACACACACACATACAAACACACAAATGCACATATATATACACACACACACACACCAACATACAAATGCAAACTCATTTTCACTTTCTCTTTCTCTCTCCCTCTCTCTCTCTTTCTCTCTCTCTCTCTCTCTCTCTACCATGCTCCATCTCCCTCAGACAATCAAAGGAAACAAGACAAGAAACCCAACCATTAATCATATGCCACTCACAAGATCTCGCAAGACCTGAAGCACATCATATTTCATATCCCTTCAATAAATGATCACTATATTTTAATGACATATATTTTCTTATCGGAAACCCTACGGCATATGGGCCGAACGAAACCACTTACAGCTCATCAGCTTGTTCTCTGGGTGACCGACATTCTAACAAGAATCGAATTTTCTTGACAATAATAATCATATACATTGAAATTACATAGTCACCATTAACAGGTAAAATCTTGCAGATAAAATGCATAGTTTCTGTTATTTTCTCTTTATTAGGAAACCGCAGAAATAATGTTGGAAAACCGTTTTTCTTAATTATTTTTCTAATTTTTATTTCTTTACTTGAAAAAATAACTAATTCTGATATTTATAGTATTTCTTTATTAACTTGGAATATTTATAGTAATTCTTTATTAACTTGGAATATTTATAGTAATTCTTTATTAACTTGGAATATTTATAGTATTTCTTTATTAACTTGGAATATTTATAGTAATTTTTTTATTAACTTGGAATATTTATAGTAATTCTTTATTAACTTGGAATATTTATAGTAATTCTTTATTAACTTGGAATATTTATAGTAATTCTTTATTAACTTGGAATATTTATAGTATTTCTTTATTAACTTGGAATATTTATAGTAATTCTTTATTAACTTGGAATATTTATAGTAATTCTTTATTAACTTAGAATATTTATAGTAATTCTTTATTAACTTGGAATATTTATAGTATTTCTTTATTAACTTGGAATATTTATAGTATTTCTTTATTAACTTGGAATATTTATAGTATTTCTTTATTAACTTGGAATATTTATAGTAATTCTTTATTAACTTGGAATATTTATAGTAATTCTTTATTAACTTGGAATATTTATAGTAATTCTTTATTAACTTGGAATATTTATAGTAATTCTTTATTAACTTAGAATATTTATAGTAATTCTTTATTAACTTGGAATATTTATAGTAATTCTTTATTAACTTGGAATATTTATAGTAATTCTTTATTAACTTGGAATATTTATAGTATTTCTTTATTAACTTGGAATATTTATAGTAATTCTTTATTAACTTGGAATATTTATAGTAATTCTTTATTAACTTGGAATATTTATAGTAATTCTTTATTAACTTGGAATATTTATAGTATTTCTTTATTAACTTGGAATATTTATATATTTTTATTAACTTGGAATATTTATAGTAATTCTTTATTAACTTGGAATATTTATAGTATTTCTTTATTAACTTGGAATATTTATAGTAATTCTTATTAACTTGAATATTTATATTTCTAGCTTAACTATCAGTTAATTCTTCTATTGTAATATATTTATTTTTTACATTGCTTGACGTGTGTTTTTCTTAATTGTAGATCTCAGTGTAGGTGAGATCGAGTTCATAGTTCTACCGGAGACGGACGATAAAACGTAGGTCTCTTGTTCCTTCCTAAAAGAACCATTGGAAGGTCAAAATCGAGAAGGGCAAAATAAAAGCAGCTGCTCAGGAAAAATTCATTAGAATAATTTAAAAATAAAATTCCTACAAATATTTACATCATCTTCTAAGTTACTTCGAGATCCTTGTCGGTGCTACAGAGCTATGCACTGCCGTTATTATCTTCCTGTGTACGAAAGAGATCAGAGCAAATATGGTAACTCATCTAAGTGCAATGATGATGGTCATATCAATCAATCTTCAATTGTAATACTGTATTTCTATTTTCTATATTGCTGAACTGTTGTTCTTCTACTGTACTATTTCTATGGAGATCACTGAGAACTGGGGAAGCATACTACGACAACGGACGGTATGGATAAAAACAGGTGTGCCCGTGTGCCCAGCGTGTTCGTAGCGCGTTGGACTACGGGTGACAAGTCCTCTGTGAGTGCGGGTTCAACTCCGCGGACTGGCAGAAAAGCTACAGGTTCCCCAGATTTACGGTGTTCGTGGCACCGAACCGAAGGGTTACGATGTCCATGACACCGAGCCGAAGAGCTTTCAACTCAAGTGCTTCTGGATAGAAAAATAAAAAATAAAATAAGAACAGGTGTATGGAAGTATTACAAAGCAAAGACATTGTTTAATTAAATATGTAAAATGACAATAATCGACGTTTCGACAGAAGGCCTTTGTCAAGCAAACAAATACAATACAAAATAAGAAATAAATACAAAATAAGAAATAAACTAAAACATGGATGTCAAGTTGAAGAGTGGATATAAAGTCATTAAATATACAGATATGGATCCTGGATACTCTCGCGTGGATAGATAATATAGATATGGCGGAGTAAGTTATTCTTTCTCTCTTACATGTGACCTCCAAAGTGTCTTTAAGATGACAGCGAATAATTGACCTGGTGACCTAGCGTCTGCAAATCCAAACTAGCTTCATGTGATGTTACGTATGGTTCTTACCTTTGCTTCTTTTGTCGTCATACTGTTATCGGGTTGTTGTCTAGTGTCGTTGTTTTCAGTTTTGTGCTGCTCTAGTGGCTTCGGTGATAGCTATTTTTGCTTTTAGACAGGATCATCTTGTCCGTGGTCGTCCTCTCACCTTCTTTCCTGATGTTCTGTTGCAGAAGACTGTATACAGTTGAATTTGGTTGCATTTTTATTAAGTAGCCGGACCGTTTCAGTGTTTGTTTCTCAATGTAATTCAATCAAGTATCTGTTCAAACTGTCTTATGCTGATATTGGTGATTGTCTTTTCTGGTCTTGCTTGTAGTTTTTCGTATTCGTCGCATTTCACATGTTGTTAATCTTTTGCGACTTTGCTTTGCTCATTATCTATGTTTGTCTCTGGTAACACAGTCTAGAACAGATGAAAGTCATTTATAGGGTTGTTTGTTCAGTCTCACACTCAACGTTCCACACATGAGGATAGGAACTGGCCTTCGTACCTCCTGCATAATAGGGACTAGACATATAAAGTGACGGGCAATTGATATCATAAGGCCTGGAAAGGCTACGAGACACATTTGTTTTATATTTTAGCACAGAGTAGACATACGTAAGGCTATGGGTAGAGGAAATGTTCAAACTCTCATCGACTATAATAACACATTTTAACAACAGGTAAAATCGAGGGGAGACGAGACAGAGAAGAAAAAGAGAGAGACAATGATATTGAGAGAATAACCTGACTTCATGGCACGGAAGAGCGTCAACATCTGAGATGGTAACAATCATCAGAGACAGAGATTTGTGGAGATCCATGATCGCCTACGCTAGCCAGCACGGCACCTGATAATGATGATGATGATGAAGAGCAACGTGTAGGGAACTAACTTTCTGACATAAAAAGTTACAGGAAAAAGTATACATAAAGTCAACCATTTTTGCTACATGCATTCTCTCTTAAGACTAATATAATGCCGTCACCATTATTATATTGTTGCTATTATTCCATATAAGTGAAGTCTTCAGCAAAACTATGTAACAATGGTGAAACGCATAAAAACAAAGTTTTATACTTTTACACAATACTTAAACAATAACCGTACATAACAACGTTTCGACCAAAAGGTCTTTATCAAGCAAAGGATACAGCAGAAGTGAAGAATATTTGTTGTGTACATATTTTCAGTTTAGGACCGCTATTAATGTATTGTCTGATTCCAGGATGTTGTGTGCCGTGTAAGATGTGAATTTCTTCACTTCTGTTGTATTCTTTGCTTGATAAAGACCTTTTGGTTGAAATGTTGCTCTATATTGTTGTTGTTTTTATAAAACTGCATTAATTTGTTTTTTAGATGTTTCAATATTATCCCTTATAGCGTTCAAATATATAGTTCTCTGAGCGTGTGAAAATCAATACTTAAATTTATAATCTGAAATATATGACAGAGCTATCCGTCAGGATCAACTCAACTGCTCCAAGATGTTGATTCTGTGTCGTGTAATTATTTGTTTCCTGCAAAGATAAATATATCGGTCATGTCCATTTTTTTAGAAGTGGGAATTTATATGAGAGAAGAAAATATGCTTTTTTTCCAAGAATCATACCTAAGTGTGTAAAGATCTAATTAGCAGAATGGATAGATATGTCAAAGTATCATACCTAAGTGTGTAAACATCTGATTAGCAGAATGGATAGATATGTCAAAGTATCATACCTAAGTGTGTAAACATCTGATTAGCAGAATGGATAGATATGTCAAAGTATCATACCTAAGTGTGTAAAGATCTGATTAGCAGAATGGATAGATATGTCAAAGTATCATACCTAAGCGTGTAAACATCTAATTAGCAGAATGGCTAGATATGTCAAGATATCTTACCTAAGCATGTAAACATCTGATTAGCAGAATGGCTAGATATGTCAAGATATCTTACCTAAGCATGTAAACATCTGATTAGCAGAATGGATAGATATGTCAAGATATCTTACCTAAGCATGTAAACATCTGATTAGCAGAATGGCTAGATATGTCAAAGTATCATACCTAAGCGTGTAAACATCTGATTAGCAGAATGGATAGATATGTCAAAGTATCATACCTAAGTCTGTAAACATCTGATTAGCAGAATGGCTAGATATGTCAAAGTATCATACCTAAGCGTGTAAACATCTAATTAGCAGAATGGCTAGATATGTCAAAGTATCATACCTAAGCGTGTAAACATCTAATTAGCAGAATGGCTAGATATGTCAAAGTATCATACCTAAGCGTGTAAACATCTAATTAGCAGAATGGCTAGATATGTCAAAGTATCACACCTAAGCGTGTAAACATCTAATTAGCAGAATGGCTAGATATGTCAAAGTATCATACCTAAGTGTGTAAACATCTAATTAGCAGAATGGCTAGATATGTCAAAGTATCTTACCTAAGCATGTAAACATCTGATTAGCAGAATGGCTAGATATGTCAAGATATCTTACCTAAGCATGTAAACATCTGATTAGCAGAATGGATAGATATGTCAAAGAATCATACCTAAGCGTGTAAAGATCTAATTAGCAGAATGGATAGATATGTCAAGATATCTTACCTAAGCATGTAAACATCTGATTAGCAGAATGGCTAGATATGTCAAAGTATCATACCTAAGTGTGTAAAGATCTGATTAACAGAATGGCTAGATATGTTAAGAATACTATTCAGATCAGGCCATGTACCATCTACACGTCTTTATTTATTTCTAGTTTCATTTTTCTCTCTTTTTTCCAATCCTGTTTTGGCTCACAGCGTCAGGATAAGAAGATATTTATAGAACGAGTTTTGGTGTGCGCTTCAAAAATAGTCTTTTCGTCTCCTCTCTTATCTTTGAGGTTCATTTTTGCATGGCCGGCCTTTTGCGTTCTATCCAGCGTATCAGAGTAACATTGCTCTTTGATGCACTGTCTGTTGGTAATCTAATGGCCAAACCATTTAATTTACTGTCTCTTGATGAAGTTCAATACTGATGTTGTACCCACATATTTCCTGAAGTCTTACTTTCCAAACTACACGTATAAGGTTAAATGTAGCAGGTTTCCATTGTTTCTTGTCTTTTAAAGTCGTATTTTATTCTGTAAAACTGTTTCTTATCTAACTTGTCCATAGTATCACAAGACGAAGGACGTCATAGCACCGGGTTTTACGCCATATGGCTCTGTCACTCTTCTTAGAAATATCAAGCCATCAGTCGAGAATATTATACAAAGTATGAACTCCATAGCTCCAGCACAATCTTAGAGATCTAAGTAAATAATGCACTCGTGAACAGAACCACGAAGTCAAGATTCTAACCCGTGCCATTCCGAACGCAAAACAAAGCTTAACTACTTAGCCACAGAGACCTCTCTATCTCGTGATATCTCTGTCAAGCATTTCTTCGTGTTTAATGTGTTCTTTCCCCAAAACATATTTCTTTGATTTGTTTGGAATAGTCAATACCTATTATATATATTCCTTTCGTACCCGTTATATGTTACATAGGGCCTGCAAATAATTTCGCCATACCGATCTGTCCTGGGCAACTCGCTCAATCTCTTTTATTGAATTGAGTCCAAT
Organism: Arion vulgaris; assembly: GCA_020796225.1. NCBI lineage: Eukaryota > Metazoa > Mollusca > Gastropoda > Stylommatophora > Arionidae > Arion > Arion vulgaris. Next base: position 9,430,466 of record CM036759.1, on the reverse strand, counting down.
ATTTCTTGTCTCTCTCAGCAAAGTTGGTCTCAGGGTTTCCCTAGTGCATCCTTACATTCTCAAACCCTTTGCTTCTCATTTCAATGTATGCTTTGGTATTCTTTGATCATTTCCTCTCAATGTATACTCAGTCTATATCCATCTTCTCCTTATTATAACAGTTGTAAATAGTGGCTGACCAGATATTTCTCTGATTTCAACACTTCTCCTGAATTCGTCTAATTTTATGTTCATTATTTTTCGCAGACATCTATTTTTAAATGCATTGAACTTTTCTTTCTATATCAATATCTATTAATGCTTCTAAATTTGTTGATTTATCTATTTTTTTATATCTGTTTAACTAGTTTCTCTCTTGTTCCTAGTTTATCCCCGTTATACATGCCATCAGAGTTTAGCGGAAGTAAAACGTAGTCATAGTTTCAAGCGATACTTGCATGACGTTATGTAATATATGTGTCAATAAGTGCACAGTATTACACATAAAGCGCACATTACGTCCAGTTATCTATTTTTAGTAATGTGACTGACATGTAAACGACGGAAATTAGTATTATAAACAAATAAAATAATAATAGTTATGCAGTCTTCTTGTAGTCATCTACTAAAAATTAATTTAAAATATAGTGCTGTAAAAAGAAAAGTTTACATCCATTTGAAAGAAGTTCTATCATCATCAACTAGCTTGTTCTGATCAAAACGTTGCCACCCTAACAGTCCTTCGGAGCTTCATTCTTTCATAGGTCAGATATCTCACCTCTGCAGCTGTCATGCTCAAATCATTAATTACTTCCTGAATCCACCTTTTCCGTGGTTAGCCGCTTCTCCCCTTTGCCGTGATGTCTTCTTCCATAACAGTCTTCTCCAAACCTTTGTGTCTTCTCACATGCTCAAAAAATCTCAATTTTCTCATACTTATTTGTAGAATTATCCAGTTTTTTTTTATTTCAAGTTCCTTCTGGATTTGTTCTCTTCTGTGTCCATCTTGGTATACTGAGAACTCTTATGTAACATATATTTGAAAGCATCCTCAAGAGATCATGGAAAACTTACCTACCAGACAAGCGGTTTTTAAAGTCGGTTGCCATACGTCCTCATTGTTGAGAATATGTCCTCATATCACGAGTAAATGTGAGCGTCCACAAACAATTTTGGAAATTCGTAGATTCGTCAGCAACTTTAGACGCCAAGACAACATTAACACTCTGTCAGCGACAACATGTGGTAACCAATGTGGTAACTGCGTCAAGTGTGGTTTTCTATCTTGAGAACAAAGAGGTTTGGTTATAAGAACCCGCAGGGAAAGCAATAGAAACAAAGAATATGATCAATAAATAGACAGTGTACAAGTATTCGAACTTGACAATCGAAACAGAATCTACAGTCTCTGGAAAGTTACTAAGATTTATAAATGCAAACAACTGATTAATGAACATTCGTGGCTTCATTTTCATAACATGTTGTTGGGAAAAATGTGGAAGCGTCTATCAGATTTTTTAAAAGTGACAAATGTGTGCACATAGATGATTTAAAGTGTTATGTTATGTTATGTTATGTTATGCGATCGACGTCATGGCACATTGGGCATTCCCATTCGTGCTCTGTCCTCCGTTGCAGCAGCCATCCCAAAGTCCATTTGCTCACAGTACCCATGAGAGTTGATTACTATATCTTCTCTCTCTACCACGAAGACGACACTGTCTGGCATGTCCAAACTTAACACCTAATTCTCGAACTCGTTCCAGTGTCTGAGACCCGCCCATGTCACACAATTGAGAGCGTACCGCATTGATGATATCGGCTCTGTCCATGCTTCTGCCCACTTGAGTCAGGGCACTGTTTGCAAGAGGTCAGCACGCTCGTTACCCCGCACTCCAGCATGTCCAGGCGTGTACAGCCAAGTCATTTTCTTGAGATGTGATCTCCGAATGCTGTTCACCCATTCCACCCGCATACTTCCAGATGCAATCAGTTGAAGCATACTCATCGAGTCTGATATGATGATCGTATGGGTAACCTGTTGCTCAGCCACCCATGACAGAGCCCTGGAGGCAGCGGTGATCTCCATAGTCATGCTCGATGTCGTTGTCTGGAAAGCCCCGCAGTCCTCATGAAGTGTGCGACCGTTTCGTTGTGCTGAGTAAGCCCACGATGATCTGGTGCCACGCTTGACAGAGCCATCGGTGTAGATAATGATATCACCTGGGTGGGAGTGCTGATCCACGAGTGCAAGAATTTCTGCATTGACAACGCCCGGGGCCCATTCTCTACAGCGTCGTCCAAGTGTGCTGATAACCTGGCGTAAGCAGTCATATCCTCTGATATAGGCATCCATTCGTCACCGTGCCTCAGCTCATCTAGAATACAGACCTGTTTAATAATATCCTCTGCCTCGGCATCCAGGATCGACCTCTCTTCAATCGCCTTCCTTGTTCTCATTTATGGATTTGTGCAGAGGATGATTTGTGTCCGCAGAAACTCTCAGATACGCTTTACCTGTGCGACTTTGTGTCTCGTGGCCATCGTTGTGGCAATCCAAGGACATAGCGCATTGCCTCACAAGAAGTGTCACGTGTGCAACCGAGTATAAGCCTCATCGCTTCATTTTGGATCCTTTCTAACTTATCCAGCGATGTAAAGTGTTGTGACCAGTACTACAATTTGACAAAAATGTGCACCCACATATAAAAATCAAGTGACATCGCATAAAAAGTGGTATGACTGTATTGAAAACTGTAGTAGTAGTGAAATGTACTCTGAAATCTTGAAGATAGCACAGTTCTACTGTACTATTCCAGCACACAATGCTTCTGTAGAATGACTATTTGCTATAATCCATGCCCAATTGACAAATGAAAGAAATCGTCTTAGTGTGGATTTAGTCAAGTCAATTTCACTTGTAAAATGTAATTTCAAACATTTCATAAACAGGCATCTTTATGGACATTTGACGCATAGGAATTACATAAACACGGATACAACACAACAAGACATTCTTTAAAAAAATCAGTTCATCATAAAAATATACATGAAACACACTGTCGGCTCGTTATTAAGGGCCACTGGGGATGGGCCCCACCAAAAATAATGTGTAACGTGTATTTATTATTTTATAAATTAAAACATAACACCCCAAAGCCATGCTTTTTCAGATAATTTTTGTCTGGCCTCACCAAAAAAAATGATCACCAGCCGCCACTGATGAAACACAATTTAAATCTAGTTTAATGTTAGAAGAAGTATCCTCATTTCGGAAGAACAACATATGGCAACCCTATTTCATGCGTAAATATAGCAAGTTATTTCATTCATTGTTTCGTACGTTCATACCAGATACGTTCACAGATCGATCTATAGAAAACTCATTAAATATCTGCTTCTTTATGAATTCACGCCTGACCTGTGTCACGAGGTACGCGAGTTTCAGTCAAAGGCTAGAAGTGAATGTTGCATAAGCTTTTGATTGGCTCTCCTGCTGGGTGGATTGTTAGTCTGACCATTTCATTGGTTAAAATTAGCAGCATTGATCACGTGCACTTTGTTTTGAAACTGTTTGACTGTAGAAAAACAAAAAAATAAACCCGACAACAAATGAAATAGGTTAGAATCAAAACCTGTTGAATGTGAGGGCATCAGACCGTGACACTATAAGGATGAGTGACATGCTTGTGGTTGGGAGTGAGTCAAATTAAACAGTGTGAGGGAGTGGGGAGAGCATGTTGCGTTACGTCACCAACAGTAGTGACTCATGCATTGACAATTTTTAACCTTGAACTCTTCGCTGTTATGACCTCAAGCCAGAGGGCAAATGTTTAGGTCAGTGCTGGATAGGGGAAAAAATACCGTGAATGGTTGTTCACAACATATATGAAGTGTCTACACAGAATGCTAGGTGTAACAAGAAGAGACCAGTTGAGAAATGAAGACATCCGGAAAAAAGTGGGTGCAACATCAGTACTATACTTCATCAAGAAACAATAAATTAAATGGTTAGGCCACGTAAGCAGATTACCATCAGGTAGTGCAATCCTCAAAGAGCAATGCTGCTCCGATAGAATGGGTACAAAACAAAAGGCCGGCCACGCAAAAGATGGACCTCAGAGATAACAGAGGCGACGAAAGAGACTATCTACTAAGCGCATACTAGGGCCCGTTTTAGAAATCTTTTCCTGACCTGACGCTGTGAGGCAAACAGTTTTAGATATCTCTTCTTGACCTGACACTGTGAGACAAACAGTTTTAGAAATCTCTTCTTGACCTGACGCTGTGAGGCAAACAGGATTCAAGAAAGAAGAAAGAAAGAAAGACAGAATGGTTGTTTTCTCAAAGTTATACATAACAAAAGTCAAGTTTAGCGAACCAAATGTGACCACTACCCTACTCAACCTCACGGTGATGGGTCTAATAGCAGGCATCATATTGCATTTTGGTTAAGCAAGCAGCAACCTAGGAGAAAAGTCAACTCCGGTTCCAAATATAATGTTGAAGTTGTGTCAAGCACGCAGATAAAACATTGCTACAATAACATTATCGAGTGCTTTCACGGTGGACTCCTAACATTAGGCCGACGGACTTGGTAAAATTCTAGAAAATAAGACCACAACCGTCGCGTGGTCCTCACATTCCAGTATTGTTAGATGGAAACAAATTCATTTTAATAACAAAACAACATGCTAAATCAAGGTTATATTATGTAACTAGATCAGTTTAAAGTTAAGTTCATTGTTCATTGAAAAAACAACACAACATGCTACATCGAGGTTATATTATGTTACTCGTTAAATTTAAAGCTAAGTAATGGTAGTATTGTTAACATTGTTCATCAATAAATAACCATGTGCTCATAGAATTGTACATATAGAATTGTACTCATAGAATTGTGCATATAGAATTGTACTCATAGAATTGTGCATATAGAATTGTACTCATAGAATTGTGCATATAGAATTGTACTCATAGAATTGTGCACATAAAATTGCACTCATAGAATTGTACATATAGAATTGTACTCATATAATTGTGCTCATAGAATTGTACTTATAGAATTGTACATATAGAATTGTACTCATAGAATTGTGCTCATAGAATTGTACTTATAGAATTGTACATATAGAATTGTACTCATAGAATTGTGCATATAGAATTGCACTCATAAAATTGTGCATATAGAATTGTACTGATAGAATTGTGCATATAGAATTGCACTCATAGAATTGTATATATAGAATTGTACTCATATAATTGTGCTCATAGAATTGTACTTATAGAATTGTACATATAGAATTGTACTCATAGAATTGTGCATATAGAATTGCACTCATAGAATTGTACATATAGAATTGTACTCATAGAATTGTGCACATAAAATTGCACTCATAGAATTGTGCACAAAAAAATATGCTCATAGAATTGAACTCACAGAAAAGTGCACATAGATTGTGCACATAGAATTGTGCTCATGGAATTGAGTAAACCTGCACAAAATCTTACATTGTTCTATCAAATACATTAATCCCCCTCTCCTCCCTCCTCCAAATTAAGCAGGAATTTCTGATTTCCCGTCTCAGATAGTCAGCCCCATGATGCCGGTGGCCACGGTTTCCACATACAATGTTGACTGCAATCTACCTCCAACACTACCTGTCTCTTGCCTTTATGTTGCACCTTGCCATGCTGTGATTTATCAATCCCTTGATATTTCCTTCACACTTGTGTCTGTCTTCCTCTTGCTTGCCTACCTTCTACTTTCCCTGCTAATGCGATGTACGAAAATCAACAAATCTGAGGTGGTCAGACTGGATCAGATCAGATCTGGAGAAAATCGTTAGGGTGGCTGCGGTAATACTGAGGAAATAGGCGATAGAGCAAAGACTGGTAAATACAGTATTACATAAGAAGGGAAAAATTAATTATAAGATGTGAAAAAAATCCACACTCAACGTTTCGGTGCTTAAGACCTTTATCAAGAACACAAAAACTAAATTAACTAAAACATGATACTAACAAATGATCTGAATCAAGAGATACTGGCATACGTACCTGCGTGGCTCTTGGTCAGCATCTCGTGAATGATAGAAAGGACAGGAAATAGGAAGACTATTAGGTTACCGATTGGCTGGTCAATCGGAAAGAGTCAGTGGCAGGTTACGTAAGATATTGTTTGTACAGGTGGGAACAAAGACCCAACGTGGGAAGAGCAGGAGAGGTAGGTGAAAGAAACGTGAGATAATAGCGTTAATGACCGACATAGCATACTGATGTGTAAACACGTACACCCCCCATACAACATGAGCCCTATTCGGCTAATATGGATTGCATACACTCCGATAACAAAGGCGGATATGTACTCCAATGTTCCCGGGGGGGTTTGTCAACAGTATCACACTGTAAGTGTCCCACAGATATGTATACCAGACGATAACGTGCAGAAGATAAGTATGTAAGTAAGAAAATGGGATAGAACATGACACTAGAACGGGTCCCAGTGACTAAACTAGGAATGTCTCGACCACCGTTCACAAAGAACGACTCGAGCCCTACTTGGCTAATATGCATTCTGTGTGTCCCGGGAACGAACACAGGCAGAATCCAATGTCGTATGGCTGGAACAGAGAGGAGAGAAGTGTCAAAATGACACCTAGAGTGTGAGCCGAATTCTGACGATGAATAGGGATGATAGTGTCATGTGGTACTACGTAGATATAAATAAGAACAGGGGAGGTGGCTGGAGAGTGGACTGACAGAAGAGGAAATGGTAGTGAGTCAATGGGTTTGTGGAGGGGGGTAGATGAAATAGAGAGAATGAAATAAGAAGAAGAAAGACCAGTAGGCATAGACACTACGCGTGCTGAAGTCGTACATTGATACCTTTGGGTGACACTACACCCAAACGGTCAATCAACCGACATTCCAATGATAACCTGCTGCGGTCATCGGAGGAGCACGACGCAAGACCGGTGATAGAGACATCTAACCTACCGTGGTGACAGGAAAAAGCTTTAGATCAATGTACACAATAACTCGTCGTGACAAATCTCATTTCGAACGCGAACGAAAAATTAGACAGAGAACTAACAACGAAATTTGGGATCGACTATTCTCCACAATCTGTCTCTTTTTGTGCGGTCAAACGTCTTTTTTGAGGTGTATCACATTTATTTATATTTGTCTTTAATTATAATTAAGGACTAACCAGACAACATGACAATAAAGTAAAATAATCCTTTTAATACCAAGCTGTATACGGTGATAGGCCCGTATTTTTGATTGACCGTCTGTTCACGATGTGTGACATTTGGTCAACGTCACGTCAACCACCTTTACTTACAAGGGATTTTCTTGGTACCCAATTGAGATTTGATCGATCCAGGGCCGTGCCATGCTATGATATAGAGAGGTGGCCGCATCAGGCTGCACCGTAAGGGAGCGAGATAAGCAGTGAAATAAAAATAAAATTTGAACCATTCACTAATTTAACAAATTTACGCAACGCTTTTCTATACTGGTCTATGTTATTCCGATATTGATGTATACGTTTTAGAATTTATCGCTCGCCTCTGCCTAAGCGCTTTCTGTACCCTTTGATTTCGGTTTCTGATGCGTGTGCATCGTTAGCAAGTGCTCGTCGAAAGACTGTAAAGAAAAAAACATTAAAGGGGTGGCATTTCGAAAACTTGCATCATACTGAGAAAATATACCGCAGGGCACTGGATCGACCTGAGAGCTGTTACGGTTGGAAAACATTCGATGTAAAATGTGGAATCGAACCTGGAAGACTAGTCTAAATGACAGACAAAATTAAAAAGTACAATAACAAGATGTAAAAGATACAAGAAAGAACGTGACATAAACCAGAGACAATGAAGAGAATAAATGAAAATAGTTCAACAGAAAAGAAACCAAGAAATTTATAAAAACAAGAAAATGATTTGAAAAGGTTAGGGAAAGACGAAAAAAAAAACCATCAATTAAAAATGAAGATATTACATGAGGAATTTGGTAATACAAGACATCGTTTCAAGGAAGCACAATAATTGAAATGTATATTCAAGGTTGGAGAATAAAGAAAGAAAATGATGAAAGATATATTTTTTAAATCACAGCCCCCTTCCCCCTTCCCTTCCCCCAAGGAAATTGTAGAACCTCAAAGAAAAATAACGAAGAACAAAACTAAGCAAACAATTATTAAAAGATAGATAAAGAAAGAGAGAGAGAGACATATTGTTGGAAAGAGAAAAGGAAAGGCTGTGGAAGCAAATAAAACTGTAATTTGAAACCGTCATATATTGCAAAACAGCGCCCGTCTGCCCAGCGTGTTCGTAGCGCGTTGGACTGCGGGTGACTAGTCTTCTGTGTGTGCGGGTTCAATTCCACGGACTGGCAGAAAAGCCACAGGTTCCCCAGATTCACGGTGTTCGTGGCACCGAACCATGTCCATGGCACCGAGCCGAAGGGCTGAAAGCTCAAGTGCTTCTGGATCGGGAAAAAAAACACACAAAAAAAAACAGCAAGGTTAGGCAATCAATGCGTTTATCCTGTGTTATGATGCGTTTATAATGTGTAACGTGTATTTATTATTTTATAAATTAAAACATAACACCCCAAAGCCATGCTTTTTCAGATAATTTTTGTCTGGCCTCACCAAAAAAAATGATCACCAGCCGCCACTGATGAAACACAATTTAAATCTAGTTTAATGTTAGAAGAAGTATCCTCATTTCGGAAGAACAACATATGGCAACCCTATTTCATGCGTAAATATAGCAAGTTATTTCATTCATTGTTTCGTACGTTCATACCAGATACGTTCACAGATCGATCTATAGAAAACTCATTAAATATCTGCTTCTTTATGAATTCACGCCTGACCTGTGTCACGAGGTACGCGAGTTTCAGTCAAAGGCTAGAAGTGAATGTTGCATAAGCTTTTGATTGGCTCTCCTGCTGGGTGGATTGTTAGTCTGACCATTTCATTGGTTAAAATTAGCAGCATTGATCACGTGCACTTTGTTTTGAAACTGTTTGACTGTAGAAAAACAAAAAAATAAACCCGACAACAAATGAAATAGGTTAGAATCAAAACCTGTTGAATGTGAGGGCATCAGACCGTGACACTATAAGGATGAGTGACATGCTTGTGGTTGGGAGTGAGTCAAATTAAACAGTGTGAGGGAGTGGGGGAGAGCATGTTGCGTTACGTCACCAACAGTAGTGACTCATGCATTGACAATTTTTAACCTTGAACTCTTCGCTGTTATGACCTCAAGCCAGAGGGCAAATGTTTAGGTCAGTGCTGGATAGGGGAAAAAATACCGTGAATGGTTGTTCACAACATATATGAAGTGTCTACACAGAATGCTAGGTGTAACAAGAAGAGACCAGTTGAGAAATGAAGACATCCGGAAAAAAGTGGGTGCAACATCAGTACTATACTTCATCAAGAAACAATAAATTAAATGGTTCGGCCACGTAAGCAGATTACCATCAGGTAGTGCAATCCTCAAAGAGCAATGCTGCTCCGATAGAATGGGTACAAAACAAAAGGCCGGCCACGCAAAGATGGACCTCAGAGATAACAGAGGCGACGAAAGAGACTATCTACTAAGCGCATACTAGGGCCCGTTTTAGAAATCTTTTCCTGACCTGACGCTGTGAGGCAAACAGTTTTAGATATCTCTTCTTGACCTGACACTGTGAGACAAACAGTTTTAGAAATCTCTTCTTGACCTGACGCTGTGAGGCAAACAGGATTCAAGAAAGAAAGAAAGAAAGACAGAATGGTTGTTTTCTCAAAGTTATACATAACAAAAGTCAAGTTTAGCGAACCAAATGTGACCACTACCCTACTCAACCTCACGGTGATGGGTCTAATAGCAGGCATCATATTGCATTTTGGTTAAGCAAGCAGCAACCTAGGAGAAAAGTCAACTCCGGTTCCAAATATAATGTTGAGAGTTGTGTCGAAGCACGCAGATAAAACATTGCTACAATAACATTATCGAGTGCTTTCCACGGTGGACTCCCATAACATTAGGCCGACGGACTTGGGTAAAAAATTCTAGAAAATAAGACCACAACCGTCGCGTGGTCCTCACATTCCAGTATTGTTAGATAGAAACAAATTCATTTTAATAACAAAACAACATGCTAAATCAAGGTTATATTATGTAACTAGATCAGTTTAAAGTTAAGTTCATTGTTCATTGAAAAAACAACACAACATGCTACATCGAGGTTATATTATGTTACTCGTTAAATTTAAAGCTAAGTAATGGTAGTATTGTTAACATTGTTCATCAATAAATAACCATGTGCTCATAGAATTGTACATATAGAATTGTACTCATAGAATTGTGCATATAGAATTGTACTCATAGAATTGTGCATATAGAATTGTACTCATAGAATTGTGCATATAGAATTGTACTCATAGAATTGTGCACATAAAATTGCACTCATAGAATTGTACATATAGAATTGTACTCATATAATTGTGCTCATAGAATTGTACTTATAGAATTGTACATATAGAATTGTACTCATAGAATTGTGCTCATAGAATTGTACTTATAGAATTGTACATATAGAATTGTACTCATAGAATTGTGCATATAGAATTGCACTCATAAAATTGTGCATATAGAATTGTACTGATAGAATTGTGCATATAGAATTGCACTCATAGAATTGTATATATAGAATTGTACTCATATAATTGTGCTCATAGAATTGTACTTATAGAATTGTACATATAGAATTGTACTCATAGAATTGTGCATATAGAATTGCACTCATAGAATTGTACATATAGAATTGTACTCATAGAATTGTGCACATAAAATTGCACTCATAGAATTGTGCACAAAAAAATATGCTCATAGAATTGAACTCACAGAAAAGTGCACATAGATTGTGCACATAGAATTGTGCTCATGGAATTGAGTAAACCTGCACAAAATCTTACATTGTTCTATCAAATACATTAATCCCCCTCTCCTCCCTCCTCCAAATTAAGCAGGAATTTCTGATTTCCCGTCTCAGATAGTCAGCCCCATGATGCCGGTGGCCACGGTTTCCACATACAATGTTGACTGCAATCTACCTCCAACACTACCTGTCTCTTGCCTTTATGTTGCACCTTGCCATGCTGTGATTTATCAATCCCTTGATATTTCCTTCACACTTGTGTCTGTCTTCCTCTTGCTTGCCTACCTTCTACTTTCCCTGCTAATGCGATGTACGAAAATCAACAAATCTGAGGTGGTCAGACTGGATCAGATCAGATCTGGAGAAAATCGTTAGGGTGGCTGCGGTAATACTGAGGAAATAGGCGATAGAGCAAAGACTGGTAAATACAGTATTACATAAGAAGGGAAAAATTAATTATAAGATGTGAAAAAAATCCACACTCAACGTTTCGGTGCTTAAGACCTTTATCAAGAACACAAAAAACTAAATTAACTAAAACATGATACTAACAAATGATCTGAATCAAGAGATACTGGCATACGTACCTGCGTGGCTCTTGGTCAGCATCTCGTGAATGATAGAAAGGACAGGAAATAGGAAGACTATTAGGTTACCGATTGGCTGGTCAATCGGAAAGAGTCAGTGGCAGGTTACGTAAGATATTGTTTGTACAGGTGGGAACAAAGACCCCACGTGGGAAGAGCAGGAGAGGTAGGTGAAAGAAACGTGAGATAATAGCGTTAATGACCGACATAGCATACTGATGTGTAAACACGTACACCCCCCATACAACATGAGCCCTATTCGGCTAATATGGATTGCATACACTCCGATAACAAAGGCGGATATGTACTCCAATGTTCCCGGGGGGGTTTGTCAACAGTATCACACTGTAAGTGTCCCACAGATATGTATACCAGACGATAACGTGCAGAAGATAAGTATGTAAGTAAGAAAATGGGATAGAACATGACACTAGAACGGGTCCCAGTGACTAAACTAGGAATGTCTCGACCACCGTTCACCAAGAACGACTCGAGCCCTACTTGGCTAATATGCATTCTGTGTGTCCCGGGAACGAACACAGGCAGAATCCAATGTCGTATGGCTGGAACAGAGAGGAGAGAAGTGTCAAAAATGACACCCTAGAGTGTGAGCCGAATTCTGACGATGAATAGGGATGATAGTGTCATGTGGTACTACGTAGATATAAATAAGAACAGGGGAGGTGGCTGGAGAGTGGACTGACAGAAGAGGAAATGGTAGTGAGTCAATGGGTTTGTGGAGGGGGGTAGATGAAATAGAGAGAATGAAATAAGAAGAAGAAAGACCAGTAGGCATAGACACTACGCGTGCTGAAGTCGTACATTGATACCTTTGGGTGACACTACACCCAAACGGTCAATCAACCGACATTCCAATGATAACCTGCTGCGGTCATCGGAGGAGCACGACCCAAAACCGGTGATAGAGACATCTAACCTACCGTGGTGACAGGAAAAAGCTTTAGATCAATGTACACAATAACTCGTCGTGACAAATCTCATTTCGAACGCGAACGAAAAATTAGACAGAGAACTAACAACGAAATTTGGGATCGACTATTCTCCACAATCTGTCTCTTTTTGTGCGGTCAAACGTCTTTTTTGAGGTGTATCACATTTATTTATATTTGTCTTTAATTATAATTAAGGACTAACCAGACAACATGACAATAAAGTAAAATAATCCTTTTAATACCAAGCTGTATACGGTGATAGGCCCGTATTTTTGATTGACCGTCTGTTCACGATGTGTGACATTTGGTCAACGTCACGTCAACCACCTTTACTTACAAGGGATTTTCTTGGTACCCAATTGAGATTTGATCGATCCAGGGCCGTGCCATGCTATGATATAGAGAGGTGGCCGCATCAGGCTGCACCGTAAGGGAGCGAGATAAGCAGTGAAATAAAAATAAAATTTGAACCATTCACTAATTTAACAAATTTACGCAACGCTTTTCTATACTGGTCTATGTTATTCCGATATTGATGTATACGTTTTAGAATTTATCGCTCGCCTCTGCCTAAGCGCTTTCTGTACCCTTTGATTTCGGTTTCTGATGCGTGTGCATCGTTAGCAAGTGCTCGTCGAAAGACTGTAAAGAAAAAACATTAAAGGGTGGCATTTCGAAAACTTGCATCATACTGAGAAAATATACCGCAGGGCACTGGATCGACCTGAGAGCTGTTACGGTTGGAAAACATTCGATGTAAAATGTGGAATCGAACCTGGAAGACTAGTCTAAATGACAGACAAAATTAAAAAGTACAATAACAAGATGTAAAAGATACAAGAAAGAACGTGACATAAACCAGAGACAATGAAGAGAATAAATGAAAATAGTTCAACAGAAAAGAAACCAAGAAATTTATAAAAACAAGAAAATGATTTGAAAAGGTTAGGGAAAGACGAAAAAAAAAACCATCAATTAAAAATGAAGATATTACATGAGGAATTTGGTAATACAAGACATCGTTTCAAGGAAGCACAATAATTGAAATGTATATTCAAGGTTGGAGAATAAAGAAAGAAAATGATGAAAGATATATTTTTTTAAATCACAGCCCCCTTCCCCCTTCCCCCTTCCCCAAGGAAATTGTAGAACCTCAAAGAAAAATAACGAAGAACAAAACTAAGCAAACAATTATTAAAAGATAGATAAAGAAGAGAGAGAGCATATTGTTGGAAAGAGAAAGGGAAAGGCTGTGGAAGCAAATAAAACTGTAATTTGAAACCGTCATATATTGCAAAACAGCGCCCGTCTGCCCAGCGTGTTCGTAGCGCGTTGGACTGCGGGTGACTAGTCTTCTGTGTGTGCGGGTTCAATTCCACGGACTGGCAGAAAAGCCACAGGTTCCCCAGATTCACGGTGTTCGTGGCACCGAACCATGTCCATGGCACCGAGCCGAAGGGCTGAAAGCTCAAGTGCTTCTGGATCGGAAAAAAACCCACAAAAAAAAAAACAGCAAGGTTAGGCAATCAATGCGTTTATCCTTGACCTCATTAATAAGCTGTATTTAATGGGGTTAAACATCATTTTCCCAAATGCACATTCTAGAAAAACATTTTATGTTTCCAAGTGCACATTCTAGGAAAAACATAAATTGATAATTGAACTATCTTCTTCTTCTTCTGTGATCAATTTCTGCTAACACTACTCCGATATGTGTCATATATAGGGTGGTGCGCTTGATGTCTTCCACGGCCTACCATATTTTGTTCTGAAGGGTTGATTCTGTTGGCCATATTTAAATTATATCGTTGTTCAGGCTACTGTAAACTTGCAAGATGTGTTCTTGGGACTGTTTTGGTGCTCCACAGGTGCAAACAGCCGAGTCCCTGAGATCCATTCTATGGAGGTGTGTTCTGAGACTGCATTATCCCGTTCTAAGTCTGAAGACTATGGAGGTGTGTTCTGAGACTGCATTATCTCGTTCTAAGTCTGAAGACTGTGTTATGTACTTTTCTAGTTATCGTACTTATATTGTTGTGTTCCATATTGTATCCTCCATTTGTTTTTCTCCCGTAATTTTCTGGATTATTTCAGGGGCGGTCCATTGTTTCATTTGAAGAACGAGAACAAGACTTAGAACCAGGAAGATGTCAAATTGTGTCAGTCTTGTTAACACAGAAATGCTGATATTTTCAACCAAAAATGGAAATACTTTTATAATCTAGACTTATAACTTTTAAACCAATATTTTTTTTCTCAGCTTTCTTCTTCTTCTTCTTCAAACGCTTCATATCGATCTCTTGTTAATCACTCTTTGTGATTTGGACTTGATCCGAGCCTAAGAGTGATTGTACGTTGTGCCAGTTATGTGCCTACAAGTAGGCCAGCACATCCGATTTCTGCAACGCTTTTATTTACTAGGGTAGCTTCCATAGAGCCCTACCTCAGTCGCCTCTTACGACATGCCTTGTAGGTCGCAGTGTTTCTATTATTTGCTCCCATTTCGGGCCCCGGCAACACACGGGTGTTTCTGAGCATTGAATTTTATTGCTCCAGATAGCATAGGCTTTCGTCATCTTTATTTTTAGCCTTCTATTCCCAATTGATGACTTCTAATATTTGTTTGTCTACTTCAATATTACATCTCCATCGTTTACTTGGTCTGCCATTCATTAGCATTCCTAATCAATAAAATAAAATTTATCATAGCCTTTTCAAACTTTAGGAAATGAAGTCACTTTACTTCCTATTTCTAGATCTTAGTTTGCAGGAGGTAGGAGGGTCAGTTACTTTTCTAACGTGTACAACATCGAGTGTGGTATTGTACCCACATCCCTCTTGTGCTTGAGTCGATATTCGAACACATTTGCATTACGCTAGTCCGCCCTAATGTGTCTACATCATAGATTCCCAAACTTTTTCTGTCCACCGCCCACTTTTCACGACATAAACTTTGTAACGCCCTCCTCCCCATTAAAACATTTTGTCAACGCCCCACCCCCTCCCCCATATAAATATATATATATATATATATATGCATACTCTATTTTCACTTTGACATAAAAATTGATACAAAAATGGATCGTGCAAGATGGGCATAAGATGAATTAAAATGCAGAATTCAAATTTTTATGATTATTCAAAAGAAAAATCAAGAAAAAAGCTGCTCCCCCAAATCCTTCTGAACCCACCATCGCCCCCTGGAAGGCAGCGCTCACAGGGGGCGGTACCCCACTTTGGGAAACGCTGGTCTACATGAATAAAGTACAGATAGACAATATTAAGACGTCCTGTATTTTACAATAAAATCGAAATAATGAATATATGAAGAAAACATAATAAAACCGATATAATGAATATATGAAGAAAACTAATAAACTATACATCCATGTCGATTGTACTATAATCAACAACGTGCAAGAATTCAAATACTTAGGAAGCCTACGCACAGAAGATGGAGACTGACATAGAGATAAAGGCTAGAGTGCAAAAAGCAAAAAAACTGTAACCTACCAGTTAGCCCCATTGTTAAGGTACCCAAACATCTCACTGACAGCTAACCAAAGATGATCAACATCATTTTCATATCTTACCAGAGCCAAACATGGACAATGAGCAAAGCACAGTCGCAAAAAATAACTACATGTAAAATACGATGTCTACGAAACATAGTCTCCAAACAATCTCCATACACCGACTACATAGACAACTCTGCCACACAAACCATGCACACGTTAACATTCCTTAGACACAAAATCCTTTTCTGATTCATTTTCTCTGGGGTATTTTAACCCTTTTATAAAAGCTCCTTATTCCACAGGAAATCTCTGATTGTGTCAACAATTTTCTTTTATTTGTCCCTCAGATCAGTCTTTTGTTTGTTCGATCTGGTTTTTTTTAATACCGACTGAATTATGTTACTGCGTTGTCGTTTTGATAGGGACATCAGAGATTACTTTTCATTGGTTATAGATGATCTCACGTGATATATCCAGTAGTGAATGTATTAGACTGCAGTTCTGGATTTATCATTGAGATTCTCTTCTCGTGGTGCGTGTATTCATTCATCCTGGAATTAAGTTATTATTTTAGAGGTCACTGTGATGTAGAAGTAAGATTCTCGCCTCTCGCTCCAAAGGTACACGGTTCGTTTCCCACCAGGCACTATCGGGATAGTTTGTCCAGAGATCCCTGATTTCAATGTAGGTGAGATCGATTTCCTAATCCTGTTGGAAGACAGACGATAACACGGAAATACGTGCTCAAATTGAGCACATATAAGAACACTTGGCAGATGAAATTCATTAAAAGTAGACTGCATAGCCGCTGCCTGGGTAACATTCATCAAAATATTAACAATAAAAATCCTACAAAATTTCCACGATCTTCAAAATTACATTGAGGACCATTGCGGTGCAACGAAGTTTGTGCACTGTCGTTGAGATCTTCCTGTGTAACAAGGGGATTGAAGAACACATGATTATGCACTAAAGTGCAATGATGATGGTTCTATCATCAATCAATAAATCTTCTTATCTACTTCTATCATCATCTTAATCTTCATTGGTTTGTATTTGGCTTAATCTTCAGTGGTTTGTATTTGGCTTAATCTTCAGTGGTTTGTATTTGGTTTAATCTTCAGTGGTTTGTATTTGGCTCTGTATGGTTTGTATTTGGAAGTAGGTGTTCTTCTGTTACCTGGAGTTGTTCTCATTCTAATCTTCAAAGGACTTAGGTTGTTTCCTGGACAAGCTAATTTTTACAGTAATTTTTATCTCAATATGGTAGCGTCTAGGGTGGCGTCTGTTTTTTTGGACTAGGGGTTTAGTGACTCGGTCTATTAACCCCGACGTTCTGAGTTCGAATCACGCTGCGTGGCAGGTTTGATGGTCAAATGGTTTTGACAGGATTTTAACAAAGACGATGGCACCATCCGTTCAGAAAACAATGGCAAACTACTGAACATAATATTGCCTAGAAAAATCACAAACAGCGTTAAAAAGCTGGGGTTGCTTCGCAAAGTCCTGTAAAGGATATGCAATTAACTTTTTTTAGGTAGCGCCTGGCAGAATGGATTAGAGCACGGCTTCCCTGCGGGAGACCCGTGTTCAATTCACATAAGCCAATAATTTTTTCTGTTGTGGGCATAAATGAAAAACTTTAACCTGAATAGATTCGCGACGACAGCACTAGCCATGCGGCTATTAAAAATTCCGCAGAATCACGTCCCACATGTCCTACGCCGCCATAAAAAGCGGTACTATAGACAGTAACGATAGTTTTTTTTTTACATAGGTAAGATGGAATTCCAGCCTAATCCTATCAGAAGATGAGCAAAAAAGCGAAAGTCTAGTTATCTAGAAGTGTACGAAATAAGAAAACATCTCAGGTGAAAATTCGATAAACAAGATGGAAAATCTATGCTTCGGACAACATTTATTACAATTAATGAACAAAAAATGTTATGGAAAGAAATATACATACTATTACTACAAATTTTCACCAGCTTCAAATTGTCATATTGAACCCTCGCAGAAACTACGGGGGTTGTGCACTGCCACTGATGCCTTCTTATAAAAGAAAGAGATTAGAGTACATATGGCTACTCACAGAATTGTAAATATGACGATCTTGTCTATCAATCAATTAAATCAATCAATCTTCTTTCTTTTTGATTCAATCATTTCTTACTTGATTCTTATTCTTCCGCGTAGTCATGAAAAGGAGGTTTGTAATGTTACTTCTAATGCTACCAAAACTAGATTCAGCAGTTGGTTAATATCGGTACGATGTAACAGAAAAGTAAAGGAATCCTTTTTATACCACGCAGCATATTGTGTAATACGGTGTTAGACCCGTATTTTTCGATGACCGTCGGCTCACGATGGGTGATGTAATCATCATCACGCCGGCCATCCGCCCGTGTGTTTCCGGGGTCCACAAGAGAAGCAAAGAATAGTAACACTGCGACCTACAAGGCATGTCGTAGAGGCGTCTGATGTATGGGTCTAGGAAGCTACCTAGTAAATAAAAAGCTTCGCAGAAAGCAGATGTGATGCCCTACTTATAGGTGCATAACTGAACAACGTACAATCATTCTTTGGCTTAGATTACATACAAATCACAGAGTGACTTGTATGTAACACAAATCACAGTGACAAGTGGTCGATATGGAGCGTTTGAAGAAGAAAAATGCCGGCCGTCTTTACTTCCCAGTGAATTTTCTTGTGCACAATTGAGGCTGGGTCGACCTGTGAGCTGTTCCGGTCGGATAAAATTCACACCCACTGTGGAATTTAATCCAAACTACTAGTCTAAGAAGCATGTTCACTAGCATTTCCGCTACTGCTGTTCTATAGGTGCGATGTCCTTTCCTTAAATCATTTTCACCATCCATGATAGTTACATATGCGAGTTATGTTACACTATTTTACACCTTTATCTGTACGCATTTTCTTACGATCTACAGATGGTCGAACAATGAAATGAGAATCAACGCTCACTTCTGCCGACATCGTTACAATAATCGCGTTATGATTTTAGGAACTCGATCCCAGCAACAAAATATTTCAATAGTCCCGACCACAAAGATGCAATCTGCAGACGCTCTTCGAAGATAAATTGTTAAACCACATGAGCTGTTTTTCACTTCAACCCCTTCGTCCCTCAGAGCTGATATACTGGAACGCAGTATTGTTGAACATGATACAAAGACAGTATACTGGCACATTTTTGTAGATATTACAAAATAAATACGTTTGGTGGTTAAAAACATGACAGAGTGAAAGGGTTTAAGAATCAAGATTTACATAATGGAAGATATCAACTCATGTAATGAATACACTCCACTGCTATATTTGAGAACCATTGCTAGCTTTTCTTTCAATTAGAACCTACTCCGACAGTCTACTTACTTGTATTCTATTTTCAGCATTTGAAGTCGGGTAGTCGCCATTATTCTGCCATCATTCGCAAGGGAATACAACCACATTTCATTTTGTATTACCTATAATCTAACTAATGATAATTGTTAGCATGATTCTGGCAATCAATTTCAACTATAGGAGGACGAAGTTCTCTTTAAATATACTTGCTAAATCAGCTGATATTGTTAGTATGATTCTGGCAATCAATTTCAACTATAGGAGGACGAATTTCTCTTTAAATATACTTGCTAAATCAGCTGATATTTTCTATATCTAACGCTCAATTTTGATGCAATTGAGAGGGATGGGGAGGGGAGGTTTATTCTCCTGGAGTTAAAATAGAAATGAAATAGTGTTGCACTTATTGAAATAAAACTGTAAATATATTTACTATCTCATGTTATTCATTCAATGTTTTGTGTGTGTGTGTGTTTTATTTTTGTTATTGAAGTTCACAGGAACACTAATGATGTTAAGGGCACGAGAATCAAGCGTGGCATGTCGTGGATGGCCCAGGCTGAGAGAACGATTGGCCAGGTGACTACGGTTGCGACTCTACCAAAAGGGGAAGAATGGATCCCAACAGATGGAAGCATGATGAACTATCTCAACGTTATCATTACTCTTGGAAGAGAATGTAGAGATTGGGGCAACATGAAGGCTGATCTCGCAGTTAAGCAGCTGATAGAAGATAATGCAAGGGATGATGATGTTGTTGTATATACCGATGGGTCGGTTCAACGTGGTGAGAAATCCGGCTGGGGTTTCTTGGCTAATGCGCATGGTAGGGTTGTTGCAGAGCGAAGTGGGGCATACAGGACAACTACTTCTAGTATGAGGATGGAGGTTGAGGCCGTTACTGCTGCCCTCCATTGGATTTCTGGGACTTCATTTACTGGGGCAGTTGTTGTATCTGACTCTCAGTCGATGCTTCACAAGATCCAGAAGGGCAGGTTTCGGTATGAGTGGATGTCGTCTATAGAAGTTTCTAACCTCCAGCGGCTTACGTGGATATACTGTCCTGGGCATGCGGGTGTTTACGGTAATGAGAGAGCGGACAGGCTTGCATCAACAGCATCGATTGTTGGGAGTTGAAGATAGATAAGGGGGATATTCTTCGGTCTCTTCGAGACTCTCTGTTGGATGAGGACACTAAAATCGATGTTGAATCGATCAAGCGATTTAAGCAGTTTGGAATTACCCTTTGTTCAAGTCGAACTGGATGCCTGAGAGGCAGAGTGAGAGGTGTGTTTAATCAGCGAGCCACAGGAACCATCAGTATGCATACTCTTCGATATCTGTTGGGGAGACTGAGCACCTATGGGTTTGCCCGGAGTGCAATGACGTCAGTTTAGTAACCAATAACCAATAACCAATATTGAAGTTCTTATGAATATAAAATCACTCTTAGTTTATTCTCATTAAATTTGGAAGGTGAACCCGAACAAACATGCAGAAACAGGAAGTGCTGATTTACCGCTGTGTAGGCAGCTATTTTTCACAAAGAACTCACGCTATATGACGCAACTCACATACAGATTACAAAGAGTGGTTTAACAAGAGGTTGATGTGGAGCGAACTTAGAAGATGAAGAAAAATTAAAAGTTCCTATTGAACCCTTCCTTCGTTACTAATGTTTGGCAGCAGAGCATGGACAATGTACAAACCTTCAATAAGATCATTGGAAGCCACAGAGATGTGAGTTTGCAGAAGAATGCTGAGAATTTATGGACAGAGAAGAAAACAAATGATGAGATTTTAAATAAGGCCTGCACACAAAAAAAAACCTTTTGAAAAGAATAATAATCAGACAATCAAGGTTCTTCGGGCATATAATGCAAAAAGAAGGTTTAGAACATTTGGTGACTATGGGTAAAATTAATGGAAAGAGAGATCGTGGAAGACAGAGGGAGAAGATGTTGGATGATTCGACATCGTGGTTCGACAAAAGATCGACGTCAGAACTGATTAAATGCACCAAGAAGAGAGGGTTGTGGAGAGACATGATCGCCTACGCCGGCAGGCATGGCACAGGCATGCTTGATTTGTTTCATTATAATGTAAAATTTTACTAACAGATCGCTCCCTAGCAACGCTAAGTCTAGAGATGCACAGAATCGGTAAAAGTCAGCTCACAATTTACAGCTATTTTCTGGAATTTGGAGATTATCAAGATTTATTATGGCGAAGCAGGAAACGGATGTAGTCATGTTCAAAATTGATAGCACATCCATTTAATTTGTTCCCTATCGTCATTTTGACAAGATTCGAATTTATTGATTTAGGAGAAGATTAAAAATTTTCCTATCTTGTGCTTATACTGGAGGCTGAATTTATCAAGGCATATTTAGCATCTTTAACATTTTTCTTTGTTTTGGTCCGTGAATAAAAAAATCGACAAAAACTAGAAGAACAAACCTAAATAATTTACTACAGCGAGATCTGGGTAGCTACCGGCCAATGAAAGGGACATGGGACAATGCTGGCACGTTTGCATATGATGTTTATGAAGGCTTCCAATCCAAGCAAGAGACTGTTGCTGTGGCCATCGACTTGGAGGATGCTTATAACAAGGTGGATTTTTCAATAATGGTGCGCTCTTTGATTAAATGTGAAGTTAATCCTTGGCTAGTGAACTGGATAGCTGCTTCTTTAATGGAGAGAACCGTTGCACTCCGTTTAGGAACATGGACATCGGATCCTGCACGTATATGCCGGGGATTACCCCAGGGTTCTCCTGTAACAGTAGGGGACTAGGGTGAAGAAATGATTTGGATGGGAGAATATCCTAGTCACTGCAAGACATAAAGGTACCGTGCTAGTGTGGGTAGTCGTGCCAACACCGAGCACGGTAAAGCCAGAAAGAGAGATCTGTGTCCTGGTCACTAGTATATCTCAGTCATTCGTATCCACATGCTCTCTCTCTCTGTCTCTCTGTCTTACTCAAGTCGATATTTAAATTTATATGTTTATTTAACTATTCTTCAACAACAACAAAAATACATGGTTTTTTTTATAACATGTAGAATACATTATTACAACTAACATAAACCCAACAACAAAATTAATATATATATAAACAAATATTTAACACCTAAAAGAATATCTCTAACTTAAGTAGTTTCTAATATAACGTACCTAACGTTCCACTCTGGCTTATATCCATAAGAAGTATAACCACAACTTGATCTATTCATAAACAAGTCTATGTGTCCAGTACTGTGGGTTCTCTGAAGATGATGATAATGACCTCAAAGTCATTAAGAGACAGTATGTCTCAGCGATGTTCTCACGAAGATCTCAGCGATGTTCTCACGAAGGTCTAGTCTTCTAGAACTGCTGATGATGAAGATGAAGACTTCAAAGTCATTTGGGAGACAGCATGTCTCAGCGGATGTTCTCACGAAGGTCTCAGCGATGTTCTCACGAAGGTCTATTCCTCTAGAACTGCTGATGATGAAGATGATAATGACCTCAAAGTCATTAAGGAGGTCTCATCGGATGTTCTCACGAAGGTCTATTCTTCTAGAACTGCTGATGATGAAGATGAAGACTTCAAAGTCATTTGGGAGACAACATGTCTCAGCGATGTTCTCACGAAGGTCTATTCTTCTAGAACTGTTGATTATGACGTCATAGTCATTAGGAGACAGTATGTCTCAGGTCTGGACCGTATCTAACGTATACCTACTGGAGTTCTCTACTGGTTTTCTTATTCTGCGCTAGTGTCTGTGCCAGAGTTCTCTGCTTCTGTCTATGCCAGAGTTCTCTTGACTGTTCTCTGTCCGTCTTCTGTATGACCAGACAGTATCTTGTGGTGACTTCTAATTTACTGGCTACTGGCTCTCAACCAGACTCTACCTCTGTGTGGTTACTGGCCTCCTCTCTATCTGTTCTACTTTTCTGGCCTCACTATCTAACTCTGCTGTCTGTGGCCCTTTCTATCCTCTCTGTCTTCTCAGTCTTACCTCTCTCCTCCTGTGCTAGACCCTGGTATATATGTATGGTCCCGTTTCCTTTGATTCACGAAATCAAAGACATCAATGAATTATCAGATGTCACCCAGATTGTCGCCAAATAGTCTGGACTTCAGTTACGTTTTCAACACTCACTCAGACCCTCATAAGCCAAAAATACAACACGATTTGACAGTCTCTGTGTATGTACGCTGACAACTTCCTGTTTTTGAATTGAGATCAAGAGACAATTGCCGCACTACAACAATATTTCTGCGCAGCTGTCAACGCCCGCCATTACTGGGAAACATTGTCGAAATAAGTTACGATTACTCCCCGATGGAGGAGATGAGAGAACTGGCCTAGCAATAACACTATTACACTCCTCTATCACCCGTGTTGTTTAATATTTACACAGCAAATGTAGCTAAAATTCAGCCAACCGGATTGGGTCGGACATTGACATTTGCAGATGATATCTTAATATATAGGACTGGGTCAGATAGACGAGAGATGGTTGACGACATTCAGAAAACATTGCGTACCATCTCGGGTTGGTGTTGAGAGTCTCGCTCTCAGGTCAATCCTGAAAAAGCGTGTATGTTGTGGTGCTCGTTGAATAATCACATCGTCAAGGCTGACCTACCCTGTGTAATCTTTGATGAACATACCATCGAGCGCAGGGACAGGTTGCGCTATCTTGGAATAGCCTTTGATCGTAGTCTATCTTTCAAACACCATATTGAACAGACGATACAACGGTGCAAGCGTGGTCTTGCAGCTCACAAAGTTATGGTGGCTGCACACCTTGAGCAGAGACCACTTGCCATTATGTTCGATCGACTGGTAATGTCAGTGGTAGATTACGGACTCGGAATTCTTACGATATCAAGATCACAATGTGAACGACTCGAACGGGTTCAGAATGAAGGTATGCGTATAGTTCTGGGCTGCACTAGAGATACCCCATTGTGAAGATGAGATATATGTTTGGCCTTCTGTCACTACGCTCCCGTCATGCAATCGCCCAAACCAAGGCATATATGCGGGTTACTTCGGATAAGAGACATCCACTACACAAGAACACTAATGATGTTAAGGGCACGAGAATCAAGCGTGGCATGTCGTGGATGGCCCAGGCTGAAACAATTGGCCAGGTGACTACGGTTGCGACCCTACCAAAGGGGAAGAATGGATCCCAACAGATGGTGGCATGATGAACTATCTCAACGTTATCATTACTCTTGGAAGAGAATGTAGAGATTGGGGCAACATGAAGGCTGATCTCGCAGTTAAGCAGCTGATAGAAGATAATGCAAGGGATGATGATGTTGTTGTATATACTGATGGGTCGGTTCAACGTGGTGAGAAATCCGGCTGGGGTTTCTTGGCTTATGCGCATGGTAGGGTTGTTGCAGAGCGAAGTGGGGCATACAGGACAACTACTTCTAGTATGAGGATGGAGGTTGAGGCCGTTACTGCTGCCCTCCATTGGATTTCTGGGACTTCATTTACTGGGGCAGTTGTTGTCTCTGACTCTCAGTCGATGCTTCACAAGATCCAGAAGGGCAGGTTTCGGTATGAGTGGATGTCGTCTATAGAAGTTTCTAACCTCCAGCGGCTGACGTGGATATACTGTCCTGGGCATGCGGGTGTTTACGGTAATGAGAGAGCGGACAGTTTTGCATCAACAGCATCGATTGTTGGGGAGTTGAAAATGGATAAGGGGATATTCTTCGGTCTCTTCGCGACTCTCTGTTGGATGAGGACACTAAAATCGATGTTGAATCGATCAAGCGATTTAAGCAGTTTGGAGTTACCCGTTGTTCAAGTCAACTGGATGCCTGAGAGGCAGAGTGAAGTGTGTTTAATCAGCGAGCCACAGGAACCATCAGTATGCATACTCTTCGATATCTTTGGGGGAGACTGAGCACCTATGGGTCTCCCGGAGTGCAATGACGTCAGTTTAGTAACCAATAACCAATAACTGGGTAATGAAATTCTTGTGATCACTAGGTAGACTTGTGCAAAAATACCATATCGAACAGTGAAATGCTAAATAAATCTAGAATGCCTCGTACAAAGTGTGCAAACACAGTGTGCAAACAAAGTGTGCAAACAAAGTGTGCAAACAAAGTGTGCAAACAAAGTTTGCAAACACAGTGTGCAAACAAAGTGTGCAAACAAAGTGTGCAAACAAAGTGTGCAAACAAAGTGTGCAAACAAAGCGTGCAAACAAAGTGTGCATATATTGTAAAGAATGTCATTGCTCCTTATTTCAAGGAAAAATTGACTACTGATCTTGGGCAAGGAAAATTCTGTTTATTACTGGATGAATCAAATGATATCATTGTAAACAAGTTATAATGGTTTATTACAGTTATACTCACAAGAAAGTAATTCATACATATCTTTATATGGTGTTACTAGACAAATGTCATGCAGATACCATTGTAAATGCAGTCAAGAAAATGAATTAGATGAAAAGAAATTGAACATGAAAAATCTTCTGACTATTGACAATAACAATGCCAGTGTCATGGTATTTTCAAGAAGTTGAAGGAAAGAATTCAGGATTAATCTTATTTAAATGTATATGCCACTCCATACAATTATCAGTGTCCCATGATTATGCTACATCATTGCCAATAAAATTAGAGTTTTTGGTGAGACTTATAAATGGTTTTCTAAGAGTTCACTGAGACAAATTTCTTACAGTCAACTTTATCAGAGCATTAATGATAAGGAATCACTGAAGATCTTAAATTCTTGCGCAACCAGTGCAGATTCTTCGGGAGGTAACCCCTTCAAAGAAGTTGCCACTTTCGTCCTAAGTTTATTAATTTTGCCAAATTCTAATGCTGAAGTGGAACGGTTATTCAGCAGCATAAATATCATGAAAAATAAAATGAGAAACAAAATGCATCTATCCATGCGTTCAGCAATTCTTGCAGTAAATTATGGCTTAAAGAGACATAATAAATGCTGCAAAAAACTTTGAATTACCTAAAGATGTCACCGCCAAAATTGTAACAATGGACTCATATGACCCAACAAAAACTTCAGAAGATGTGCAGTCTGATTGCTCAAAGGGCCCAGAAGATGTGCAGTCTGACTTCTCAAATTACGATGAAATACTATTTGAATTGGTAGATAAAATATGCTCTGGCATTTTTCTAAAACTAAAAAATATTTCTAGCATTTTCTAGCATTGTTTCTCTAAAATCTAGCATTAAAAGTCGATTTAGATTTGGCAACCTTGGTCCTGACCCACAAGGCAGTAGGAGTTTTCTATCAGGATTTACTTCCCTAGCCTTTAGCTTCCCCTCCCACCCCTCCACTGCACAAGACAGCGGGTTAACAGTTGCAGACGGTGCAGTCTACTGTCACACTGGAGCAGATGAAATATCTAATCTGACCTCAGTTCATAGAAAAAGCGAAAAACAAAACGTGTATCTCAATGGAATAAAATCGAAAATCTGTACAACTTACAAAACAGATATAACAACAGCTATAACATGTGATATAACAGCAGATATAACATGTGATATATGAATGACAGAAAAGTTATTGCAAAGAGTTGATAGTTTTGAATATTTATTGATGTTCGTTGCTAACATATGATGGAAATAGTATCAAGGAAATCAAAAGAAGAATAAAAATAGCTCTGCAGAAATTAAGAGAACTACAAAGTTTTGGAAGTGAACTAATTAAAAAACAAAACTTAAATTTTAAGAGCATGTGTATTCCATAGCAGTGCATGGATGTGTGGCAGTGCATAGCAGCGTATGTATATGTGGCAGTGCTTAGCAGTGCATGGATGTGTGGCAGTGCATAGCAGCGTATGTATGTGTGGCAGTGCATAGCAGCGTATGTATATGTGGCAGTGCTTAGCAGAGCATGGATGTGTGGCAGTGCATGCAGCGTATGTATGTGTGGCAGTGCATAGCAGCGTATGTATATGTGGCAGTGCATAGCAGTGCATGGATGTGTGGCAGTGCATAGCAGCGTATGTATGTGTGGCAGTGCATGAGCGTATGATATGTGGCAGTGCAGCAGTATGTATGTGTGGCAGTGCATGCAGGTATGTATGTGGCAGTGCATAGCAGTGCATGGATGTGTGGCAGTGCATAGCAGCGTATGTATGTGGGCAGTGCATGCAGCTATGTATATGTGACAGTGCATAGCAGTGCATGGATGTGTGGCAGTGCATAGCAGCGTATGTATGTGTGGCAGTGCATAGCAGCGTATGTATGTGTGCAGTCATAGCAGCGTATGTATGTGTGGCAGTGCATGCAGGTATGTATGTGGCAGTGTAGCAGAGCATTGATGTGTGGCAGGGATCATAGAATATAATCTACTTCGAACGCTCCATATCGACCATTTGTTAATCAATCTTTGTGATTTGTATGTGATTCGAACCTAAGAGCGATTGTACGTTGTGTCGGTTATGTGTCCCCAAGTAGGCCAGAACATCCGATATCTGCGACGCTTTTTATTTAATAGGGTAGCTTCCCTATGTCCTACATCAGTAGCCTCTTACGACATGCCTTGTAGGTCGCAGTGTTACTATTCTTTGCTTCCTTTGCGGGAACCGGTAACACAAGTAGGCTGTTGGTTTTTCTCTCACAGAAAAAAATAAACTTAAGAACAGCAAACTCTGAAATCAGGAAACGTGTACAACTAACAGATGTAGAATTTGTAGATCAACGAAATTGTTCTCAATACGTTACGGCTTTTTACTTAATTATGAGTTAATTAACGTACATATCAACATGAATATTAGAGTTGTTGGTTAAACAAAACTGTCTTAACATTGAGATGAAGTGTCACACTGCAGACATATTGGGTAGTAACAAAAACTGGTCCTGGCAGAGATGAAGTGTCTATGTAGAATGTTGGAAGTAACAAAAAACCTGGTCTTCAGAAGATGAAGTGACATAGGATGAATAACAAAAAAACTGGTCCTGGCAGAGATGAAGTGTCTATGTAGAATGTTGGAAGTAACAAAAAGAGACCGGTTTAGAAGTGAAGACATACGGGGAAAAAATGTGTACAACTTCGGTACTGAGCATGCCAAACAACAAATTAATGGTTCGGCCAAATAAACAAATTACCAACAAACAGGACGCTAGCGATGGATAGGACACACATTGAGAAGACCAACGAGAAGCATTGTAAGACAGGCACTGTTTTGGAACCCGCATGAGAGGAGGAGATGGAAAGGCCAATCATATCTGGAGAAGAGGGCTGGTGAAGAGGGTGGAGGCTGATATTAAAATGATAGGTAAAACATTGAAAGAATAGGAAGGGATAGCAGGAGAGAAGAAGTATTGGAAGAAGTTTGTTGAAGATATGTGCTCCGTTGGGAGTGGAAAGGTGAAGAAGAAGAAGAGGTGCGCCTCACAGAGCAATTGCTCGCCCGAGTGGTTACCGGGTCCCAAATTTGGGTGTAAAGAATAGAACCACTGTTACCTGCCACGCATGTCGTAAGAGGCGACTAAGGAGGTTTGGATGAAATCGGATGCATGTGTCCTAAGCGTGTAGAAGTCTATGTATTTAAGGGACTATCAAACCAATGTGCAACGTATACACGTTTTGGCAAAGATCAAACATATCACAGAGTGATTAAAATTGGTCATAAAGAACGAACGCAAAGAAGAAGAAAGAGCAATGGATTTTGATCATTCTCAACTTTCTGAACATAATTTCCTACAATATCAACAGTGTAGTCACTTTTATTTATTTATTTTTTGTTACTTTTTGTGTCTAGAACAGACTAAATCAGACCAATATTTATAACAGAGATTTAGAACACAATGTTATGAAAGATTTTAAAGCATTTTATGCATAATTGAAGAAACGTTAGAAAGAGATTGAGAGAAGGTAATGCCTGTAACGTGGCACTTATAACAGCAACCATACTTAGAATAGTTTCAGACCCTCTAAGATGTTATACATGTAAGGGCCTTAAACGTGGCACTTATAACAGCAACCATATTTAGAATAGTTTCAGACCCTCTAAGATGCTATACATGTAGTTCAAACACGTAATCACAAAGTACTGTACTTTTACAAATTACAAAAACAATGACAATATACAGCAACGTTTCGACCAACAAGGTCTTTATCAAGCAAACGAACAACAGGAGTGATGAATTAACAATTTTTAAAAACATATGGACGACAACATACGGCAACATACGGAGACATTCAAACGTTTCTAATGAAAATCTGGGATTAAAAACGAATAACGAAATAAATGTAACACAAAAAACGCTTAAAAACTAGAAATAGTAAAGAAGAGAAACAATAAAATATCAAGTAAATATATAACTTGAATAAAACTACAGTACTTTGTGATTACGTGTGTCACCAATCAAATAGTTTTACTGCAGTCTCATCTATTTTGTAAATATAGTTCCGCCACATTAACAGATAACCAACAGACAGTACGCCTCAAAGATCAATGTTACTCGGATACAGTTGATACGAAACAAAGTGCTGTCCACGCAAAAGATGGACTTCAGAGATAACTGAGCCAATGAATGACACTGTTTATAAAGTGTACACAAAAGTATGTTCTATAAACTATTTTTTATTCTGACTCTGAGAGGCAAAACAGGATTAGAGAAGGAAGAAAAAGAATCATGAGTTAGTGTAATTGATTTCAAAATGTTGACATTCCTTAGCGCATAGCAACGTATAGCATGTTCCATCAACCATTAAACTAGATCATTGAGCATGCGCGTGCGGAAGTGACGTTTATCACAAAATTGTATAGAGATTTCTTTTCCAAATCAAATCACACGAAGCAAATTTTGTTTGTATCTTCAACATGTCTTAAATTTGAGACAATGTTAAAAAACCGGACAAAAAATGCTCGTTCAAAGTTAAAAGATGGGATTTGAGATCGGATGTTATTCAGAAAATAAAAGCAAGTAATTGATTCGGTCATCCAATATGTTTCAGTAATTTGTGATTACTGAATTAATTTGTTTCTGCATTGTTCAATTGCGAACTGTCAAGGGTACTTTTACCTGCTCAATTGTTTCTGAATTTATCAATTATAAACTATCAAGGGTACTTTTACCTGCTCAATTGTTTCGCATTTTCAGTTATGAACTATCAAGGGTACTTTTACCTGCTCAATTGTTTCTGAATTTATCAATTATAAACTATCAAGGGTACTTTTACCTGCTCAATTGTTTCTGCATTTATCAATTATAAACTATCAAGGGTACTTTAACCAGCTCAATTTTAACAGGGGACTGATATTTTATCGTCTGTTTCCTGTGGGACTAGGAACTCGATCTCACTTTCACTGAGATCAGGGATCTCTGAAAAAAATATTCCAATCTCTCTACGAGGGAAGGAACCTAGTACCCTTGGAACAAAAGAGCGCCCGAGTGGTTAAACAAAAGTTGATTACATATCCTTGACATGACTTTGCAGAATCAGCCCAAGCTTTTTAATGCTGTTTGTGATTGTTCTAGACATTATTACGTTCAGTAGTTTGCCATTGCTTTCTGAACTGGTGGTGCCATCGTCCTTTTTGTAAAAATCCACGCGAAACAATTTGCAACCAAACTGTCCGCAGCGTGATTCGAACTCAAAACGTCGGGGTTAATAGACCGAGTCACTATCCCCTAGGCCACAGACGCCACCACCCCGAGTGGTTACCGGAGCCCAAATTTGGGATGTAAAGAATAGAACTACTGTTACCTGCCACGCATGTCGTAAGAGGCGACTAAAGAGGTTCGGCTGAAATCGGATGCACGCGTCTTAAATGTGTAGAAGTCAACCTACTGCCTTGCAGGGCGACTGGGGACAGCCAAAGGCTAACGGAGAGCGAACCCAGCAAATGCTGGCTGAATCTGGACACATCGCCGAAGGATAAGCACCAGAGCTCCAAATGGTGCTGAAGATGTAACAGAACTCACACATGCTAAGGCTGCATGAATCTGATTTCCACATAAATGAATTTATGGAGAGATCTGGTACATTGGTCTTTTAGGTGATCATGAGAGAGAGAGAGAGGAACAAGAGGCGAGCACCTAACTCTCCCCCATACTTTAGTAAATCCTAATTTCTAACGACTGATACGAGTATTTTACTCTTTGAATCATCTAGGACTCTCCTTATATATCGATGATACTACACATAATAAAACTGCTGGTATCATGAAGTATCTATCTATCAGCTTTCATGATAAACTAAATAGCAAGAAACAGTCAACGTATTCATTGCTCATATTAACAGCTCCAGAAATCATAGTAAGCGATAGACTAGACAGAGCGCAATAATACCAATCCATTTTCTAGAGTCGATTTCCTGCCATAATCCTTCCCTATCAAGAATTAATCCCGAGTGTTTTAGCATTGATCTGTATCTTTCAATATTTGGTATTTGAGTGTTGATCATGTCTTGTCCCTTAGGAGAGCACATTTTATGTAAAATTACTTGGGTAGTTTAAGCGATTAATCAACACAGCTATATACAGTACTCTATATACCTGTCTTTGTCCAATCACCCATTTACTCAGTATTACCGGAGCCACATACACGATTTTCTCCAGATCTGATCTGATCCGGTCTGACCACCTCAGATTTGTATATGTTCGTACATTGCACTTGGGTAATTTACAACTGTACAGTATTGTTTATTGTGTTGTATAAGTTTGAATTAGTGCTTTATTACTGTCGACCAGCGATATCTAAGGCGCCGTCCACGAGTACAAATGGAGCCTGTGTCTAGCCATGGCCTCCGA
Organism: Arion vulgaris; assembly: GCA_020796225.1. NCBI lineage: Eukaryota > Metazoa > Mollusca > Gastropoda > Stylommatophora > Arionidae > Arion > Arion vulgaris. The sequence continues at coordinate 9,398,348 of CM036759.1, read as the reverse complement.
TATCATACGGCCGAACGGCTCAGAAAAAATTCTAAAAATTCCAGTATTTCTGATATAGACTAAATAATTTTTAACACAACACAACATGTTAAATCAAAGTTACATTATGTTACAAGTTTCAATTGTTACAAGTTTCAATTGTTACAAGTTTCAATTATTACAAAGTTTCAATTGTTACAAGTTTCCAATTGTTACAAGTTTCAATTGTTACAAGTTTCAATTGTTACAAGTTTCAATTGTTCAAGTTTCAATTATTTACAAAGTTACATTATATTACAAGTTTCAATTGTTACAAGTTTCAATTTTACAAGTTTCAATTTAAAGCTAAGGAATATCAGTATTATTAACACTTTCATCAATAAATAACAATGGACTCATGGAATTGAGTAACAATTTTTTTTTAAAAACGTACAGTGTTCTATCAAACATGTACAAAAATCAGCCCCCATTACACATAAATTTTAGATTTCTCGTCTGAGCTACTCGACCTTATGTTTCCTGTTGCCACGGTCTAACATATATGGGGACTTATTTTACGTCGTCGGCGTTAGCGCTTACCAGTTATTTATTTTGTTACTTTATAGTTTTATCTTAGCACCTCCATGAGCACGGTCGTTCCACTTTTGCCATCTTGTTATATTTTGTTGCCATTCGACTGTCCTCTAACCTCACTTTTTGATTTTTAACTGGAGAAAACGTCGACATCTTAATTATACTAATTACCAGTGGCGGCTCTTGATTATTTGTGTTGGTGGGGACAGACAAATATTTTCGGAAAAAAATCATGGTTTTGTGTTAGATTTTAGTATTTACTATTATGTATCTATTCCGGGAAGCTATTCCTTCTTTACTAGAGCGTACAGTGTCGGACACAGATTAGACTATATATTATATTTTAATGTTATATATTTAACTTTTAACTCTAATTAGTATCTGTTAAACGCAAAAATTAGAACAAATAATTTATAAAATAATAAACACAGTTACTTATTATTTTGATAGGCCAGTCGCCACTGGCCCTTAATGACGAGCCGCCACTGCTAATTACTATTGCTAATATTATTATTAGTTGCCTTCTTAATCTATGTCATAAATACTTCCATCTCCTCCATTTTATTGCCTTGTTAATATTGTTGATGCGTATCTTCCTTGTGTCCCCGGGCTCATAAGTCGAGAAAGTAACACTGAGACCTACATGGCTTGTCGTAGAGGTGTTGAGTTATGGGCTAGAAAAACTACCTAGTAAATAAAAGCGTCGCAGATATTGGATGTGCTGGCCTACTTGTCAACGCATAACTGGCACAGCGTATAATTGCTCTTAGTTTCAGATCACATACAATTCACAAAGAATGGTTTAACAAGTGGTCGATAAGGAGCGTTCGAAGAAAAATAAGTTGATACGTGTGCGTCGTGATCTCAGTTTGACGTATTCTTTTATTCGAAGATTTTTTCTCAGACATCTTCCCTTAACATCTCTTAAGTGTCTGTCCATCCTTGTACTTGTTTTCCCTGTCTCAGATCCATACAGTAAGACTAAATGCATAATTTAATTTTTTCTCAGACATCGTCCCTTAACATCTCTTAAGTGTCTGTCCATCCTTGTACTTGTTTTCCCTGTCTCAGATCCATACAGTAAGACTAAATGCATAATTTATTTGGATAACATTTGAGTGTTCATTATTCAAGGGATAATCTTGAAAGAAATAATGGCAATTACTGCTGCTAGTGACATAATTTTCTTGTTATTAGACTGCATATTAGCTTCATTTCATTGTCTGAATCTTGTTTAGTGTTCACCTTGTGCCATACATCTAGATTTCACATTGAGCCAGACAGCTTTGGTGCAGCATTTCTGTTTTTGAGCGCTCTTAGTCTGGAATAAGTGGATAAGGTAATAGAAGTTGGAGGAAGAGAAAAAAAATGTTGAAGCCAAAAAAAACTAATAAAGACGTGTAGAACATTTTGAATAACAGTGTACTCTTGAACGGTTGCTGTCAGTAACACGCATGAGAAGGGCGTTGGTTGCAGATACAGTGTACTCTTGAACGGTTGCGGTCGGTAACACGCATGAGAAGGACGTTGGTTGCAGATACAGTGTACTCTTGAACGGTTGCGGTCAGTAACACGTATGCGAAGGGCGTTGGTTGCAGATACAGTGTACTCTTGAACGGTTGCGGTCGGTAACACGCATGAGAAGGGCGTTGGGGAATCTACAGACAAAAGATTAATGTTTTTGTAATGTATATTTGCATATGGATCCGTTTTTATCGACAGAAATGGCACACCATCTGCCGAGATTATTGCATAAATCACGAGCTCCTTAGCTCCAGATATAATCCAGGAGATTTCCAGAATAAAAAAATATTTGATTTGGTCCGGATTTGAACACAGAACCTTCAGAACGACAGGAAAACGTCTTAACCACTACGCCGTAGAGACCACATGTGATTGTAAATTACGACATATCATCCGGAACAGGAGCCCATACGGTAATGTGTTATTGTATTTGTTGACATTCTACCAATTTCTGCCATGTCTATGATGTTACACTGTATCCTGTATAGATCTTGCATTTTCCCTTGGTTCTACCGTTCTTTAGATTCTCCTTGACCACCTGTTGCATGAAGACACTAAACTTGACTTTGAATCTATCCAGTTATTTAAGGAGCTTAGAATTACACGCAGTATAAGAACAAATGGATATTGAGGGGCAGAATAAGTTGACCATAGAGTAACAAGAACCATCAGCAAGCATATCCTGCATCATCTTCTAGAGGTAACTGAAACCAATGGGTCTGCCCCAAGTCCTAAGACTCCATTCAGCAACCAGTAAATATCAGCAACATGGAGATACAACATTGTGGTTGCTGCATGGCTAACAACAATCAACAGTGTCAACATATCCAAAAATTGCATGTTAAGAGCACAATCAGCTTGGTCGTACAGTTTTCATACGTCTTCCATTTCTTTTCCACAGTAGAAAGTTTAGACAATCAGCTTCGTCGTACAGTTTTCATACGTCTTCCATTTCTTTTCCACAGTAGAAAGTTTAGACAATCAGCTTCATCGTACAGTTTTCACACGTCTTCCAATTCTTTTCCACAGTAGAAAGTTTAGACAATCAGCTTCATCGTACAGTTTTCACACGTCTTCCAATTCTTTTCCACAGTAGAAAGTTTAGGCAATCAGCTTCATCGTACAGTTTTCACACGTCTTCCAATTCTTTTCCACAGTAGAAAGTTTAGGCAATCAGCTTCATCGTACAGTTTTCACACGTCTTCCAATTCTTTTCCACAGTAGAAAGTTTAGACAATCAGCTTCATCGTACAGTTTTCACACGTCTTCCAATTCTTTTCCACAGTAGAAAGTTTAGACAATCAGCTTCATCGTACAGTTTTCATACGTCTTCCATTTCTTGTCCACAGTAGAAAGCTTAAACAATAAAAAAAACAACGTTGACATAGAACATGTAACTCTTTCTTTTACACACTACAACAACTCTGTGCTGCAGAGCCAAACATGGACAATGAGCAAGGCACAGTCACAAAAATAGCTACAGGTAAAATGCGATGCCTACGTAAAGTTACAAAATACACCAGAAAATACAATCACCAACATCAGCATTAGAAAGAAAGTTGGGACAGAACCTTGCTATAATTACATTGAAGAAAAAAAATGAAGTGGATTGACCACTGAATAAGAATGCATCCAAATTTCACTGTATACACAGTCTTCTACAACTGAACATGGGGAAAGTAGGTGAGAGGAAGCCCACGAAAATATGGATAGATAAATAAAAGATACAAAGGCGAAAGATTGACTTCATTCCACATATGGCTCCATCCATGTCGGTAGAGATGACATGCTATTTGCTAAGAGCATTGCCCAAAGCACGAACTACGTAGCTCCGGCAACAATCTTAGGGATCTGATAACAAAATTCCACATGTGTCTCGGTTCAAGTTCAGACCCACAACCTTTCACTACGACAGAAAAACCACTTAACCACTTAACCACTTAACCACTTCGCCACTAAATCCCCCTAGCAAACACATATAACCACTTAACCACTTCGCCACTAAATCCCCTTAACAAACACATATGACCACTTAACCACTTCGCCACTAAATCCCACTAACAAACACATATAACCACTTAACCACTTCGCCACTAAATCCCCTTAACAAACACATATGACCACTTAACCACTTCGCCACTAAATCCCCCTAACAAACACATATAACCACTTAACCACTTCGCCACTAAATCCCCTAACAACACATATAACCACTTAACCACTTCGCCACTAAATCCCCTTAACAAACACATATGACCACTTAACCACTTCGCCACTAAATCCCACTAACAAACACATATAACCACTTAACCACTTCGCCACTAAATCCCCTTAACAAACACATATGACCACTTAACCACTTCGCCACTAAATCCCCCTAACAAACACATATGACCACTTAACATTCGCACTAAATCCCCTAACAAACACATATGACCACTTAACCACTTCACCACTAAATCCCCCTAACAAACACATATGACCACTTAACCACTTCGCCACTAAATCCCCCTTACAAACACATATGACCACTTAACCACTTCGCCACTAAATCCCCCTTACAAACACATATGACCACTTAACCACTTCGCCACTAAATCCCACTAACAAACACATATAACCACTTAACCACTTCGCCACTAAATCCCCCTAACAAACACATATAACCACTTAACCACTTCGCCACTAAATCCCCTTAACAAACACATATGACCACTTAACCACTTCACCACTAAATCCTTCTAACAAGCACATATGGATAGATGACATAGCAGAATCCTGTCAAAAAAAGCAAAAACAACTATCACCCAAGTCGCTAGAGCAGCGCAAGACAAGAACAGAAAACCACGACACTGGCCAACGGACCGATAACTGTAGCGATAGACAAACATTAACCAGACAGTCAAAAATAACTTTGATATAGAAAATAAAACTGGTAAATCTAGATAATGTTGTAATTTATTCTATAAAAAAATTCAGACAACAGAAAGTCTTTCTCTAAAACTTGTGCAACTATTTGCCTATGTATTTTAATATTATTCCTTGTTTGACATGATCATGCCAGACATTTGGAGACTTGAAAGCTAAACAACATCTTCTGTACTCAGAGTTTCAGGATATATGTCAATACATCGGATCTGTAAAAGCTATGACATATCGTCAAGTAATGATCAAATCAAGGCATTAGCTCAATGAATCTTCATGAAAACCTCGCCCAAAACTATAGTTCACATTACACTGAATTGCCTTTTAGAGTTCTCAAACTATAGTCGTTATGTCTACAAGACATTGAAACTGAGATTAGAGTTCTCAAACTATAGTCGTTATGTCTACAAGACATTGAAACTGAGATTAGAGTTCTCAAACTATAGTCGTTATGTCTACAAGACATTGAAACTGGGATTAGAGTTCTCAAACTATAGTCGTTATGTCTACAAGACATTGAAACTGGGATTAGAGTTCTCAAACTATAGTCGTTATGTCTACAAGACATTGAAACTGAGATTAGAGTTCTCAAACTATAGTCGTTATGTCTACAAGACATTGAAACTGAGATTAGAGTTCTCAAACTATAGTTGTTATGTCCACAGGACATTGAAACTGAGATTAGAGTTCTCAAACAATAGTCGTTATGTCTACAAGACATTGAAACTGGGATTAGAGTTCTCAAACTATAGTCGTTATGTCCACACGACATTGAATTCCGTATTATAGTTTTGAAACTCTAGTCTCTGTGTCCTGAAGACATTGAAACCAGTACTAGATTTCACACAATGCAGTGAATGTGTCTACATGAAACTAAAACCCTTTAATAAGGGTTCTCAAACTTCAGTGAATGTGTCCATGTGATAATGAACCTGTGTTGATCTGGGTTGTGCGTCTGCAAACTGTGCCTCCTCGTTTTGAAAATAACCGGAGGGGCGAGCCAGTCAGCGAACGCGGTTCCCCAGTGTCGATAACCAATTGCGTGCATAGTCTCTAACGGCTGCGCGTGCCTCTTCGCTTTTTCACGCTAACGAGGCTCCCAGCGAATAAGGGACAAGGTAGCGTCTGCTATTAAGACTCGCTCGCTCGCGCGCGCTGTCTTATTGGTGGTGTGTGTGTCCGTATATCGGAGTTTCTCGGTCGCGATGTGATACAGTCAGTCTACAATTTTAAACGCTCGACGGTGGTCTCGTTAAAGGCCCGGCTCTCGCAACGAGCTTGTGGGTCCGCAGGTAGAAACATTGTGTCGTTCTTTGCTTGGCGAGGCGCAAGTCTTGCCGGCAAAACGGTGGGAAGCGAGCGCTCGGTCGTTTCGCTTCAATTTCGCATTTTCGCCGGGGACGTCGGGATCGGCTCTGCACAGAGGGCTGTCTCCCTACCCCAAGCATTGTCGGTCCAGTCTCGTCCATGACAGCTATCTGGTTGATCCTGCCAGTAGTCATATGCTTGTCTCAAAGATTAAGCCATGCATGTCAAAGTCCACACTGTCTCACGGTGAAACCACGAATAGCTCATTAAATCAGTCGAAGTTCAATAGATGACACGATACTGGTTCGATACGGTCGAGTATTGACCATAAGAAATTAAATATCACCCAATGGAATGCGGAAGGTATCCATCACAAGAAGCAATCACTCGCAATAAGACTTGCAGAAGACGATATAGACGTTTCGTGCATACAAGAAACGCATCTAAATCCCAGACATAAGTTCGAGATTAAAGGTTACCAGACCTTCAGAACAGACCGAGAAGGGCACAAGGGTGGAGTCCTCACCCTAGTTAGAAATGGCATTCCAACCAAGCAGATGGAAGGAACAAATGGAAACGCCGGCGCAGTAGAGATCATAGGTGTTCAAATTACGTGTAACGATACACAGATTCTTCTGTATAACCTTTACTGTCCAAGTTACACGCCGCTGTCACTCGAAACAATGAATATCAGCGACACATGCATTGTGGTCGGCGATTTCAACAGCCGCTCGGAGATGGGGTACCCGAAACAAACAGCAGAGGCGTAGAGGTGGAAGACTGGGAGATTGAGAACAACCTGTTCCTTATCAATGCCCCAGACGACCCACCAACCTTCTACTCGAGAACGTGGCATACAACGAGCACCCCGGACTTGGCCTTTGCAACAAGCGACACCAAAGTAGTCCGTACGGTTACCCAGCAACTAGGGGATAGTGACCATAGACCAGTCAAATTGCAAGTAGACCTCAATTTCGTACCTGAGCCCAAAATGTGGTTGCCACGGTGGAACTATAAAAGAGCAAATTGGAAACAGTATGGGGCACTGACTGATGCAAATGTTGAACGAATCAACATGCATGAAAAAAAAACATGCGAATCGTGGCAAGGGAACTGTCAGAAGCAATCCTGAAAGCGGCACGGGAACCATCCCTAGAGGCGCACGAAAGGATTACAAGCCATACTGGACAGCAGAGGTTCAGAAGCTTAAAAAAGACCTTGAGAAGAGAAGGAGTGAGGCAGAACAGGCACAGTCAGTGGAGACCAATACTGCTTACAAGGCGGCAGCAGCAAAATACAGAAGAGAGGTCAAACGAGCGGCGCGACAGAGTTTGGTCAAAACAACCGAATCCCTGAACCTCGATAGGGACGGCCATAAACTGTGGAAACTGGCCAAAGCGCTGAGTGACGAAAACACCAGCAGACCACCTATAGTCCTCGAACAAGAAAAGAAGATGGCCTCGGGTAGGGAAGCAGCAAACATCCTGATGCAACAATATGCCGAAGTCAGCAGAGTAAGCATAGCAAAGGAAAAGTTGATGCCACCAAGAGAAAAGCACGGGCTCTCCAAGGCGAGCCAAGAAAAGCAGATAGTCACCTAACGGACACATTCACCAGTAACGAGCTGGAAGAGGCTTTAAGGGACCTGAAACCCAGAAAGTCGCCCGGAAAGATGGGATCACCAATGAGATGCTTAAAACTTGGAAACAGAGCAAAAGCCGCTTTACTGTCCGTTCTCAGCATGTCGTGGAGAACAGGCATAGTACCACAGGAATGGAAAGAAGCAATCATGGTACCCCATCCTAAAACCAGGCAAAAATAAACTCGACCCAGCGAGTTACAGACCAATAAGCCTCCTAAGCTGCACGGGGAAGCTTATGGAACGCATGGTGAACAAACGGTTATCTTGGCACTTGGAAAGTAAAGGGCTGCTTATGGCACAACAAGGAGGCTTCCGGAGATACAGATCCACAGAGGATCAAGTAACGTACATTGTCCAGGAAATCGAGGATGGTTTCAAGAAAAGAAACAGACACTGGCGGTCCTGGTAGATATGAAAAGGCATTTGACACAGTCTGGAAAGAAGGTTTAAGGCTCAAACTCCTCACCCTCGGCGTAAAGGGAAGAATGTACAATTGGCTTGATAGATACCTAGAGAACAGAACAGCAAGGGTTCAGGTTCAGGGTACAAAAGCATAAAGACCACACTGGAGCAAGGAGTTCCCCAAGGAGGAGTGCTCTCACCAACTCTCTTTCTAATCTTCGTCAATGATATTGCAACATGCCTCCCTGAACGAGTACACTCTGCCATGTATGCCGACGACTTGGCAATATGGGCGCGAGAAGAGTCAATGCCCACAGCAGAAAATCGACTGCAAGCTACGTTAAGGTATCAGTATCAGCAGAGAATGGGTGTCATTAGTAAATAAATCATAAAAATTCAATTTTAAAGATATAGATCCCACATTTTCACACGTACTAAACAAATGATAAAGCAATCTAAAACAGTGATTGGCAATGTAGTTCAGTATAGACAAGTAGGTAAGTGAGATTTTGAGAAGAAAATTATTTTAGTCATGTGCAAAATTTAGGTGTCACTTATTACAAAATTTTAATGAAATAGTAAAGTCAAATTCATTCAAAATTAAACATCATATACACAGATTGTGTGATTTTGGCAAGTACTAGGATAAATAGTATACACTGAATAGATTTTATTTTGTTGCCACCTGAAAATTGTCTTTTTATGGGTTAAAAATTGTCGTCTTTGAAAAATCATTAAAAAATTATACTCAAGATATTGGAATTATCCTAGTATACGCTATAGGCAGTCCTAATGTTAACATGCATGCAAAATTACAGTCGTAAAATTGTGTAATAAGTTACACCTATATTTTGCACAAGACTAAAATATTTTTTTCTTGTCAAAATCTCACTTACCTACCTGTCTATACTGAACTACATTGTCAATCACTGTTTTAGATTGCTTGATCATTTGTTTAGCACGTGTGAAAATGTGGGATCTATATCTTTAAAATTGAATTTTTATGATTTATTTACTAATGACACCCATTCTCTGCTGATACTGATACCTTAAATAACCTTGAAGTGTGGTCAGCAAAGTGGAATATGAAAATAAATCCGTCAAAGACCACTTACACTGTGTTCTCCCAGAACAACAAGGATTACAAGATAACGCTTAAAGTCAATGGGCAGAATCACTCTGGTAGAGTGCGACCGATCCTAGAGTACGGCATGGCAGCGTGGAGCAATGCATCTAACAAGCAATTTGCAAAAGTGAGCAGCAGTCAAAACCGGGCCTTACGCATCATCACTGGAGCCATGAAGTCCACGCCCATCAAGGCGATGGAGACAATCTCCGGCATCCAACCAATGACTGACCGAAGGGACAAAAAGTAGTAGTACTTGCAGAAAAACTCAAACGGCTCGAATCTCATCCAATGCATGAAAGAATGAATGAATTCGGAAAGTGGAGAATACAGAGATCTAACTTCGTTAGAATCTCTAAGGCACTGACCATGGACCATCCAGTCCTTTCCAAATGCACACCCAAACCAATCCCGGCAATCGACAAGTGCCCGCCATGGAAGACCACAATGCCAGAACTAAGGGAATAAATCCCAGGCATACTGAACAAAAGGGTCCAAAAAACCTCGAGGAAAAATTGCAACAGAAGAGTACATAGAATCAGAGTACCCTGAAAATGAGTGGACGCACGTCTACACGGACGGATCGGCAAATAACGAAATAAGCGATGGCGGAGGAAGAATAGTGCTTAAAATCTCAAAGAAAGTAACGGTCAAGAAAGCGATTGCAACTGGCAAATACTCGAATAACTACCGAGCAGAAGCAGAGGCAATCAAAGAGGCGGCCGAAATGATCTTGGAGAAGAAGCACTACACGTAACAAGGTCGTGATATTCACCGATGCTCTATCGGTCATCACGGCACTTAAATGCGTTGGCAAAACAGAGATGAATGAGCTCAAAACGTCCCTCGCTGAACTAACGAGTTCACTCAAACGCACCGTCATCCAGTGGATACCGTCACACTGCAACGTTAGGAGAAACGAAGCAGCCGACAAGCTAGCCAAAGAGGGCGGGCGACTACCTCAGACTGATCTCGAGATCGGTTATGAGGAAGTCAAAACAACCATCGGTTCGCACTACAGTAGCAAATGGGCAAAAGACCACCCTCAGCACACAGCCAGTGACGGATACTATGGTCTCTCTCGACGTGAACAAGTTGCCATACTTCGCCTCCGTACCGGCCACAACAAGCTCGAGCCCACATGTTCCATAAATTTAAAATTGGCACAACTAGCCTGTGCCCCTGCAATATGGCAGACATGACGGCAGAACACGTCTTGCAAGACTGTCAACGTTTAGCAGGTATAAGGAAAGAGTACTGGCCACAACACACAGAGCTTCGCGAAAAGCTGTACGGAGAAACGGAGTCCCAAAAACAACAGTAAAATTCATGATAAAAATTGGTTCATCAGTCTAGGCCGGGAACGCAAAGGAAGATGACACGATCCGGGGTCAAAGGCTCATGAGGTTATGGTGGTAACATGAGCCAGGGTTAGTGAGGGTGCCCCAACCTCCACGCGGTGACCCTGGAAACAGACTCTGGTTCCGGTCTGGCTAAGAGGGCAGGGATCGGGGAGTACAACTGGTAGTGGTAGCAGTGCAAGTACGGAAATGCAATACAGATATATACAAACAAAATGCACAAATCTCCTGACCGATGTCCAAAAAGATATTGCCCAAGTCCCTGAACGCAAAGAAACAGCAACGAAACGTCTCTGACATGGATGAGAGGTGCATCCAGTGACCAAACGTGTGCCCGCGAAGCTCGAAGCCCTGAGGAGGGCAACATTGCCAGCCCGTCAAGAATAAATAAGACAGGACTGTAACGAATAAAAGTCTACCCTCGTGTTGGTACGAGAGAAGATTGCAGCTGACTCCGCATCGATAGCCTGGTGCAGATACATGTACTGGGCAAGGTTTGCCGAGCGCAAAAGAACAAGTTGCGTTTTAGTGCATAACAAAACTACCCGCCCTGGGAAAACCGTGCAAGGTACTGTGCGATAAAAATTAACATTCTCGGGAGAACTGAGGTTGGTGATACCTAAAGGAAATGCCAGCCTTGGGGCAACCGGGCAAGGTTCGATTTCAGTCGTAACTAACATCCCCGGAATAACTGGGGCGGGTGATGGTGGCGAGCGCAAAATCCTCAGTTACGCTGATAGCGCCGACTGAAACGACCCTCTACATTGTTTGTACTGAGCCCCATGCCGGTGCCTTTCGAGGTTAATTACAAATTGCCACGTACCACGCACGTCTAGAAAGGCTGAGAATGTTCCTTCTCCGGATCAAACTCAAAAATGTACAGTAAAGCAAGGCCGACAATCTACGGATTAGACAGTAAGTTCGGGTCCGAACATTGGCGAAGGCCGATACTTTACACGGTGTTTTATACGAGTAAGACGCCGTCCGAGGATAAGCTTACAAGCCCCGAGAAATATTTCTCAGTCAATTATACCAATTATACAATTATACATCACAGTATGAATGATCAAATTGGGCCGTGAAGAACGAACGCAGAAGAAGAAGAAGAACCTGTGTTGAAGTTTTCAAACTCTAGAGACTCTTGTGTGAACAAAATTAGAACACGTACAACAGACAAACATTGCTTTGCAAAATCAAGTCAAAGAAGATGCTGAGAGGCGAATTATAGAGTTTAACACCATTATCAAAAAGAAAATCAACTAAATAATGAATTAACAACATAAGAAATAGATAGTACTCGATGGACTAATCCCAAGAATTGACTTGACATGTCGCACGAAGAAGGAAGATAGAAGGAAATTAATGTGAGCGTTATCATTTGAAATTTGTATATTTTTTGTCGATATTGTTGATTTGTTTTTCCTAATTTAGAGAATTTACTGTTGATATATTTTTTGTTGCTCCAGAGCGCTAAGATTTCTTCTATGTCTTCATCCTTCCAATCCTCTTAAACTCATATCTCTTCTTAATCTGTTTCATATTTCACATTTCTAGAGCGGAAAACAACAAACATTGGATTTTTGTTTAGATAGAAACAACAGACTTAGCTGATGTTGCATGTGAAGTTGTGTAACTTATCATACGTAGATTTGCTTTGGGCTTGAACTTTTATCTATGAGACGGCTTAAGGTAAGAATAGTGTACATCAACTGCTAAACATATCGTGAGTTGAATAGTACATCAACTGCTAAACATATCGTGAGTTGAATAGTACATCAACTGCTAAACATATCGTGAGTTGAATAGTACATCAACTGCTAAACATATCATGAGTTGAATAGTACATCAACTGCTAAACATATCATGAGTTGAATAGTACATCAACTGCTAAACATATTGTGAGTTGAATAGTACATCAACTGCTAAACATATCGTGAGTTGAATAGTACATCAACTGCTAAACATATTGTGAGTTGAATAGTACATCAACTGCTAAACATATCGTGAGTTGAAAATAAAACAAGTGTACATTGATATGACTGCTATCTGATACTACTATTACTGCTACTACTACTATTACTGCAACAACTACTATTACTGCTACTACTACTACTACTATAACTGCTACTAATACAACAAAGCCGACTAATACTACTAGTACTACTATTACTAATGCTACTGCTACTACGTCTACTATTACTACTACTACTACTTTCTGTTATTACTACTACTACTACTCTCTATTACTACTACTACTACTTCTACTATTACTACTACTACTACTACTTTTACTACTACTACTACTACTTCTACTATTACTACTACTACTACTTCTACTATTACTACCACTACTACTATTTCTACTACTACTACTACTACTACTACTACTACTACTTCTACTATTACTACCACTACTACTATTTCTACTATTACTACTACTACTACTACTACTTCTACTATTACTACTACTACTACTACTTTTACTACTACTACTACTACTTATACTATTACTACTACTATACTTCTACTATTACTACCACTACTACTATTTCTACTATTACTACTACTACTACTACTTTTACTACTACTACTACTACTCTCTTCTTTACTACTACTCTACTTACTACTATTACTACTACTTCTACATTACTACTTACTACTACTACTTTTACTACTACTACTACTACTACTACTTCTACTATTACTACTACTACTACTACTGCTACTACTACTGCTACTACTACTACTGCTACTCTACTACTTCTGCTATTACTACTGCTACTACTCTACTATTACTCTACTAATACTTCTACTATTACTACTACTTTTACTACTACTACTACTACTACTACTTCTATTATTACTACTGCTACTTCTACTATTACTACTACTTCTCTATTACTACTACTACTACTACTTTTACACTACTACTACTACTACTCTTACTATTACTACTACTACTCCTACTATTACTACTACTACTACTACTACTATTACTACTACTACTACTACTTCTACTATTACTACTACTACTACTTCTACTATTACTACTACTAATACTGATATGACTAGTTCTCCAAATGTAATGTGATTGTAAGTTAAATATGTCTCCAGAAACGTGTTTTAATCAGTTTTAGACTTGGCTCTAGATTAAGTTCCACAGATAGTCACAAGAAAACTCTACAAATTGAAGTAGACATTTATAATTAAAAAAGAGTATAATGAAATGTTGTCGTGGCAGGACAAGTAACGAAACTTAGCAAATGTGACAAGAGACATGTCTTCAACTATAGAAGCAAACATTTTAGAGTACCAGTTGAGACAAGGATAAAGAATTTAAAGAACTGCATGGTAAGCACTGGAATCAATGAATATGTTCAATAAATAGACAGGAAAAGTAGTAGGGGGTTGCCGGTAAAAACAAATTACCAACTACGGGATTTGAACCATACATCCTTATTTCTTAGGGCACACATTTCCTAGCACGTGACTTTCGATAACATACGACAGGCTAGGGTAAAATTTACGGAAATCAGACAGCAATAGTCGCGTGACCTAGTATTTCTGAATTGTTAGATATAGACAGATTTATTTGAAAAACAACACAACAGGCTAAATCAAGGTTATATTATTTTTACAAGCTCAGTTTAACACTAAAGAAATATCAGTATTATTTACATTTTGCATTAATAAATAACCATAGACTTGTAGAATTGTGTAAAATTACAGAAAACCGTATAGTGTTCTATCAAACACATATAATGAAAACCGTATAGTGTTCTATCAAACACTTATAATGAAAACCGTATAGTGTTCTATCAAACACTTATAATGAAAACCGTATAGTGTTCTATCAAACACTTATAATGAAAACCGTATAGTGTTCTATCAAACACTTATAATGAAAACCGTATAGTGTTCTATCAAACACTTATAATGAAAACCGTATAGTGTTCTATCAAACACTTATAATGAAAACCGTATAGTGTTCTATCAAACACTTATAATGAAAACCGTATAGTGTTCTATCAAACACTTATAATGAAAACCGTATAGTGTTCTATCAAACACTTATAATGAAAACCGTATAGTGTTCTATCAAACACTTATAATGAAAACCAGCCACATTAAACATGAGTTGTTATTTTCCCGTCTGAGCTAGTCAGTCTTCTGTTACCGTGGGCCACAGCCTGGGCCTACAATAGCAGCGCTTTTTAGAACACAACCAGTTAGCTGGATAAGACAGGCACTGTTTTGGAACCCGCAGGGAAAGAGGAGTAGGGGACAGCCTAGACAGACCTGGAGAAGAGAGCTGGAGGTTGATATTAAAAGAATAGGTAAAACATGGAAAGAATTGGAAGAGATGACAAGAGAGAGAAGAGCTGGAGTAAGTTTGTTGAAAACCTGTGCTCCATTGATACTTGAAAGGTGAAGAAGAAAGAAGTAGTAGTTAGCTGAAGAGTATAGTGTTGCACTATGTCTACTACTGTTACATTATATAGTATTACTTTTAAATGTAACCACTGTATCTTGTTTTGATATTGTAAAACTATATTTCTTTGTGTTTATGCGTTTTGTCTTAGTCCTCCCTTATATCAATAACACTTTTCCATGTAACAATGCCAGTATTAGCTTTATATGTAACAATACCAGTATTAGCTTTATATGTAACAATACCAGTATTAGCTTTATATGTAACAATGCCCAGTATTAGCTTTATATGTAACAATACCAGTATTAGCTTTATATGTAGCAATGTCAGTATTAGCTTTATATGTAACAATGTCAGTATTAGCTTTATATGTAACAATGTCAGTATTAGTTTTATATGTAACAATGCCCAGTATTAGCTTTATATGTAACAATGTCAGTATTAGCTTTATATGTAACAATGTCAGTATTAGCTTTATATGTAACAATGTCAGTATTAGCTTTATATGTAACAATGTCAGTATTAGCTTTATATGTAGCAATGTCAGTATTAGCTTTATATGTAACAATGTCAGTATTAGCTTTATATGTAACAATACCAGTATTAGCTTTATATGTAGCAATGTCAGTATTAGCTTTATATGTAACAATGTCAGTATTAGCTTTATATGTAACAATGTCAGTATTAGCTTTATATGTAACAATGTCAGTATTAGCTTTATATGTAACAATGTCAGTATTAGCTTTATATGTAGCAATACCAGTATTAGCTTTATATGTAACAATGTCAGTATTAGCTTTATATGTAACAATACCAGTATTAGCTTTATATGTAACAATGTCAGTATTAGCTTTATATGTAACAATGTCAGTATTAGCTTTATATGTAGCAATACCAGTATTAGCTTTATATGTAACAATGTCAGTATTAGCTTTATATGTAACAATGTCAGTATTAGCTTTATATGTAACAATGTCAGTATTAGCTTTATATGTAACAATGTCAGTATTAGCTTTATATGTAACAATACCAGTATTAGCTTTATATGTAGCAATGTCAGCATTAGCTTTATATGTAACAATACCAGTATTAGCTTTATATGTAACAATACCAGTATTAGCTTTATATGTAACAATGTCAGTATTAGCTTTATATGTAACAATACCAGTATTAGCTTTATATGTAACAATACCATATTAGCTTATATGTAACAATGTCAGTATTAGCTTTATATGTAACAATGCCCAGTATTAGCTCTATATGTAACAATACCAGTATTAGCTTTATATGTAACAATACCAGTATTAGCTTTATATGTAACAATACCAGTATTAGCTTTATATGTAACAATACCAGTATTAGCTTTATATGTAACAATACCAGTATTAGCTTTATATGTAACAATGTCAGTATTAGCTTTATATATAACAATGTCAGTATTAGCTTTATATGTAACAATACCAGTATTAGCTTTATATGTAACAATGTCAGTATTAGCTTTATATGTAACAATACCAGTATTAGCTTTATATGTAACAATACCAGTATTAGCTTTATATGTAACAATGTCAGTATTAGCTTTATATGTAGCAATGTCAGCATTAGCTTTATATGTAACAATACCAGTATTAGCTTTATATATAACAATGTCAGTATTAGCTTTATATGTAACAATGTCAGTATTAGCTTTATATGTAACAATGTCAGTATTAGCTTTATATGTAACAATGTCAGTATTAGCTTTATATGTAACAATGTCAGTATTAGCTTTATATGTAACAATGTCAGTATTAGCTTTATATGTAACAATGTCAGTATTAGCTTTATATGTAACAATACCAGTATTAGCTTTATATGTAACAATGTCAGTATTAGCTTTATATGTAACAATGTCAGTATTAGCTTTATATGTAACAATGTCAGTATTAGCTTTATATGTAGCAATACCAGTATTAGCTTTATATGTAACAATGTCAGTATTAGCTTTATATGTAACAATGTCAGTATTAGCTTTATATGTAACAATGTCAGTATTAGCTTTATATGTAACAATACCAGTATGAGCTTTATATGTAACAATGTCAGTATTAGCTTTATATGTAACAATACCAGTATGAGCTTTATATGTAACAATGTCAGTATTAGCTTTATATGTAACAATACCAGTATGAGCTTTATATGTAACAATGTCAGTATTAGCTTTATATGTAGCAATACCAGTATGAGCTTTATATGTAACAATGTCAGTATTAGCTTTATATGTAACAATACCAGTATTAGCTTTATATGTAACAATACCAGTATTAGCTTTATATGTAACAATACCAGTATTAGCTTTATATGTAACAATACCAGTATTAGCTTTATATGTAACAATGTCAGTATTAGCTTTATATATAACAATGTCAGTATTAGCTTTATATGTAACAATACCAGTATTAGCTTTATATGTAACAATGTCAGTATTAGCTTTATATGTAACAATACCAGTATTAGCTTTATATGTAACAATACCAGTATTAGCTTTATATGTAACAATGTCAGTATTAGCTTTATATGTAGCAATGTCAGCATTAGCTTTATATGTAACAATACCAGTATTAGCTTTATATATAACAATGTCAGTATTAGCTTTATATGTAACAATGTCAGTATTAGCTTTATATGTAACAATGTCAGTATTAGCTTTATATGTAACAATGTCAGTATTAGCTTTATATGTAACAATGTCAGTATTAGCTTTATATGTAACAATGTCAGTATTAGCTTTATATGTAACAATGTCAGTATTAGCTTTATATGTAACAATACCAGTATTAGCTTTATATGTAACAATGTCAGTATTAGCTTTATATGTAACAATGTCAGTATTAGCTTTATATGTAACAATGTCAGTATTAGCTTTATATGTAGCAATACCAGTATTAGCTTTATATGTAACAATGTCAGTATTAGCTTTATATGTAACAATGTCAGTATTAGCTTTATATGTAACAATGTCAGTATTAGCTTTATATGTAACAATACCAGTATGAGCTTTATATGTAACAATGTCAGTATTAGCTTTATATGTAACAATACCAGTATGAGCTTTATATGTAACAATGTCAGTATTAGCTTTATATGTAACAATACCAGTATGAGCTTTATATGTAACAATGTCAGTATTAGCTTTATATGTAGCAATACCAGTATGAGCTTTATATGTAACAATGTCAGTATTAGCTTTATATGTAACAATACCAGTATTAGCTTTATATGTAACAATACCAGTATTAGCTTTATATGTAACAATACCAGTATTAGCTTTATATGTAACAATGCCCAGTATTAGCTTTATATGTAACAATGCCCAGTATTAGCTTTATATGTAACAATGCCCAGTATTAGCTTTATATGTAACAATGTCCAGTATTAGCTTTATATGTAACAATACCAGTATTAGCTTTATATGTAACAATGCCCAGTATTAGCTTTATATGTAACAATGTCAGTATTAGCTTTATATGTAACAATGTCCAGTATTAGCTTTATATGTAACAATGTCAGTATTAGCTTTATATGTAACAATGCCCAGTATTAGCTTTATATGTAACAATGCCCAGTATTAGCTTTATATGTAACAATGTCCAGTATTAGCTTTATATGTAACAATACCAGTATTAGCTTTATATGTAACAATGCCCAGTATTAGCTTTATATGTAACAATACCAGCAACATTTTTATGTACATCATCATCATCATCAAATAGCTTGTCCTGAGCAGAACTTTTCCACCCCAACAGTCCTTCGGAATCTCTCTTTCTCATAGGTCAGATGTCCCGCCTCTGCAGCCGTCATGTTCAAACCATCAGTTAAATCAAAAATGTATCTTCTCCGTGATCTTCTTCTTCTTCTCTTTGCCGGTATGCCTTTTTCTGTGATGGTCTTCTCCAGCCCTTCATGTCTTTTCATATGTCCAAAATGACATTCTTAACGCACTGAGAGAGTCCTTTCGAATAGAAGAGTTTCAGGACTGCGAGTCCCACTTGCTGACCAGATTGAAAGAGATGGGTGTCAATATTGGTGCAGCTCGTAAAGAACGACATGCTAGATATGCAAAGAGACTTATTAATCAGCATCGAACTGGCGTGTTGGGCCGCTGGACGCTGCTGAATTTGTTGAAGCGAGATGGAACACCTATGGACATATCCGAGTGCTATGATGATAGTCCTCTGGTAACTGATGTTCAAATTCCTCAATTTTCTCTTTCTTATTTGTAGCATCAGCCAGTTTTCTTTGATTTTGAGTTCTTTCTGGATATAGCTATTTGTTCTCTTCTCTGTCCAAGATATACGAAGGACTCTTCTGTAATACTTATATTCAAAAGCACATATATATTTTCCACTGCTTTATTAAATGTCCATGCTTCACACCCATACGTTGCCGCTGGGAACATGCATGCTCTTAGTATTCTGATTGTTGCTTTCATATCAGTTCCGTTTCATACTGTTTTTAGTTGTTTAACTTCTTATGTACATAATATTGAATAATTTCTTATGTACATAATATTGAATAATTTCTTATGTACATAATATTGAATAATTTCTCATGTACATAATATTGAATAATTTCTCATGTACATACTATTGAATAATTTCTCATGTACATAATATTGAATAATTTCTCATGTACATAATATTGAATAATTTCTCATGTACATAATATTGAATAATTTCTTATGTACATAATATTGAATAATTTCTTATGTACATAATATTGAATAATTTCTTATGTACATAAAATTGAATAATTTCTTATGTACATAATATTGAATAATTTCTTATGTACATAATATTGAATAATTTCTTATGTACATAATATTGAATAATTTCTTATGTACATAATATTGAATAATTTCTTATGTACATAATATTGAATAATTTCTTATGTACATAATATTGAATAATTTCTCATGTACATAATATTGAATAATTTCTTATGTACATAATATTGAATAATTTCTTATGTACATAATATTGAATAATTTCTTATGTACATAATATTGAATAATTTCTTATGTACATAATATTGAATAATTTCTTATGTACATAATATTGAATAATTTCTTATGTACATAATATTGAATAATTTATCATGTACATAATATTGAATAATTTCTTATGTACATAATATTGAATAATTTCTTATGTACATAATATTGAATAATTTCTTATGTACATAATATTGAATAATTTCTCATGTACATAATATTGAATAATTTCTTATGTACATAATATTGAATAATTTCTCATGTACATAATATTGAATAATTTTTCATGTACATAATATTGAATAATTTCTTATGTACATAATATTGAATAATAACCACGTTATTAAAATCTTACAGAAAGAAGATTTCTTCTTCTTCTTCTTCTTCAAACGCTCCATATCGATCATGTATTAACCACTCTTTGTGAATTGTATGTGATCCAAGCCCAAGAGCGAGTGTACTTTGTCCCTACAAGTAGCCAGCACTTCCGATTTCTGTAGCGATTTGTATTTACTAGGGTAGCTTCTCTATACCTCAAATCGCCTCTTACGACATGCCTTGCAGGTCGCAGTGTTACTATTCTTTGCTCCTTTTAAGAGCCCCAGGAGCGCACGAGCGCAAACAAAGTTTAGCGTCCATGATCATAACTGAATTGATTTCATGTGGAAGTAATCAAATATATTTTATTAATATCAAATATAATGATTACTACCTTGACAAACCTGAGCTTGTTAGATTTCTCGAACATTGATTGATTAGTTAGTTAGTCATTAGTAAACTTCCCAAGATGGCTCTCAGAGAACATCTGAGAAGGTAGGAAAATAGTCTAAGAATATCTTTAAACTGTTATTTTTTTTATTATTTTTCCGATCCACAAGCACTTTAGTTTTTCAGCTCTTCAGCTCGGTGCCATGGCCATCGTAACCCTTCGGTTCGGTGACACAAACACCGCAAATCTGGGGAATCTATGGCTTTTTCTGCCATCCCGCGGAATTGAACCCGCACACACAGAGGGATAGTTACTCGTAGTCCAACGCGCTACGAACACGCTGGGCAGACGGGCTATAAACTGTTATAAGTGCGATGTTAATGGTATTACCTTCTCGATAAGTCTCTCTAACGTTTCTTCAGTTATTCCCAATATTCTTCAAAAAATTGTCCATGACATTGTATGTTACTAAATCTCGTATAAATACCAGTGTCTCGATTCCCCCGAGTGTTGCCGGAGTTCGCAAGGGGAGCACAGACTAGTAATACTGCTACCAACAATTCATGTCGTAAGAGGTAACAAACATACCTACTACTACTGATGATATTGAAGGAAAATGTGTTGAGAAAGTTAAGAATGAATGTTTGTTTCGTTGTTTACAGTTTAATTTGTTTTGTGTGTGTAGCAAGGACTAGCACTTTTACACAAAAACTAACCGGAAATTGTGTTATCAGAAATGAAAAAGTGACGGATATAGAAAGATATGAAACAAATAAACAAAACATTGGAAAGAGATGGTTTAAAAAACACTTTTAATATACGCTAGTTTATTTTGAAAATGAATGACAAAAGTAGATAATATATTTTGAAAATAAATGACAAAAGTAGATAATATATTTTTCTCAATCCACTCTTTTTCTAATACTTTAACCCTTTCAATCCGTTTATGTTAAACAGCAGGGCGAATTTTGAAATGTATACTCATACTTCTAAAGTTGGCGAAATCTCGCCTGCATGGCAAGGGACACCAGTCAATTGGTAGATGCAGGTCTTCACACAAAAATCAGTCAGAAGCGCAACACTATGCGTCATGACTAACGCCAGAATTCACAGTGGGCGAACGCAGAAAAAGAAATGTATACTGAATTAACCAGTGTACTGGCCTTGCGTCGTCTTTGAAAATTCTGCGAGCCAATAAAACGGCTTAGAGTGGGGAAGGGGTTAATTATTTATTGTAAAGTGAGTTGCACCTTTTCAGTACATTTAGATTTGTTTTTTTATCAGTGTTCTTATAATTTAATAATAAATACTTCCTCAAACTATATGGTTGTCTTTCTCTTGTCCGTTTACTCTTAAGCTTTTCATTGAATATAGTTTATTTTATTGATTATCTATGTCAGTTAACATAGCACACGAGAACAAAATATATGAGAGATACAGAGAGATACAGAGAGAGAGAGAGAATGTGTTTGAGAAAAAGAAAGAAAATGTGTTTGGGAGAGAGATACAGAGCGAGAATATCTATGAAATAGAGAGAGGCAGATAGAGAGAGAGAGAAAATATGTGTAAAAGAAAGTACATTAGTAAGAGAGAGTGAAAATGAGAGACTGTGTACGTGAGAGAGAAAGAGAGAGGATGTATGTGAGAAAGAGAGGGGACAGAGAGATAGTGACGTAGAGAGATAATGCATGTGAGAAAAAGAGAGAGAGAGATAGGGAGAGAAAGAGATAACATGTTTGTGAGAGGAAGAAAATAGATAATAAGAGAAAGTTGAAAGGTTGAGAGCGAATCAGTACATGAGAGAGGGAGAGGGAAAGAGACAGAGAGAGATGATGTAGTGAGAAAAGAGAGAGAAAGAGAATGTATGTGAGAAGAAGAAAGAAAATATTTTTCCGAGAAAAAAATACATAAATAAGAGAGGGCTTAATGGGTGAGAGTGAATGTATACGAGAGAGAAAGAGAGAAAGATAGAGAGAAAGAGATAGATAGAAAGTGTACATGGGAAAGAGGAAGAAAATATGTATGAGAGAGAGAACGTACATGAGTAAGAGAGAGAGAACGAACTGGTGAGAGAGAACGTGAGAGAGGTGAGAGAGAGAGAGAGAGAGAGATATAGGAAAGAAATTGATTGATGAAAGCAATGACGTTACTTCGTTGTCTGCAACTTTCCGCACGGTTGACTGTCGCCAGTAAAACGATCAACTGCTCAGCCTCCTAACTACAAACTCAATCAACCATGTTATAAAACAATGGATGAGATCTAACTTCGTGTGACACCACCAAACTGTAATGTTATATTAGTTTGTTGCGTGGACCGTTATTTTATGTGCAACCTTCAAAATGATATTAGTCTAGTACAGTGGTTCTAAAACTATTTGAAGTCATGGCACACTTGAGGTCCTCCAAAATATTGCAGACGCACTATACACAGAAAAACATAATGAATAAGACTCAAAGAGCACAGAAATACAGAAATAAGTGGCACGTTAAAATGTTGCGCACCTTTATTTATCATTTAATTTCTGCCTATGAGAAGCATGGTGACAAGAAGTGTCTTGCGATTTCTTCAATGTTCGGGCGTATGTATGATAAGCAGTCTCTCATTTCCTCGACAATAGACTGAAGACTTGATCTGGTTTTTTCACTTCACGGTGGGGAGTGTAGAAAATCCTTATTCGCATAAATATCACTTCACGGTGGGGAGTGTGGAAAATCCATATTCGCATAAATATCACTTCATAGTGGGGAGTGTGGAAAATCCATATTCGCATAAATATCACTTCATAGTGGGGAGTGTGGAAAATCCATATTTGCATAAATATCACTTCATAGTGGGGAGTGTGGAAAATCCATATTGCATAAATTCACTCATAGTGGGTGAAAATCCATATTCGCATAAATATCACTTCATAGTGGGGAGTGTGGAAAATCCATATTCGCATAAATATCACTTCATGGTGGGGAGTGTGGAAAATCCTTATTCGCATAAATATGATGTTCTAAATTGGAGTGAAATAATAGACGTGTGTCTTTAGCAGTGACCGGAAGAACGACTAAATACGTGTTTAGCAGGGACCGGAAGAACGATTAAACACGTCTTTAGCAGCGAAAAGGTTAAACAAGTCACTTATTCCGTCAAAAACGTCTGACAAAAATTCAGAATGTCCGCTATTTGCTAAACATTGCTTTCCGTGCATTGTGTTGACGACCCCTGATCTAGGATTTCCAAGGACGCATTTAGGAATGTCATCGGGTACACTGGTGTGCCTGTGCACACACTTTGAGAACCACTAGTCTAGTCTCCTATTTGTCGCATGTGAAAACGATAATTATAAAGCAAGTGTAACTGTGTAAAGTGTGAGTAAGGGTAATATAGACGGGTCGTTAAGTTTTAGACACTAGACTGGCAGATGACATCACGTAAGCGATTTGATAGACTGTAGGAAGGATGGACAGAAGTATTAATGAATGAATGAAGTGTGTGAATGACGAATGGAAAGATATGGATTTGTAGGAAGGTATATTAATACTAGCTTTGTCTATAATGTTTGCCTTGCAGTCAGTTTGTTTCTTTGCGTTCGTTCTTATCAATCAAGCTTAACATTGTTTTTACCGCCAGTATGAATTCCGGCGTAGTCAGGTGCATAATATAATACACCTGATGGTTTTGCGGAAGGTTTGTTGTTCTTATCATCAGTGTCCTCGCCATTCTGGTGAGCCTAACTCCGACTTCTGATGTACTTGTAATTTAGACATCCAAGTAAATGATCAGGAAACCTGTAGTCCAGCCGCGTACTGTCTGTGCACACAGGACATTTTTGGACCCAACTTGGCTTTGAACCAGGAATTAGCACGGCATATATGTAACTATAGTGCGTTTCAAAACTCATACCCATGTTTGAAATTCTGTAAGTAAGGAGCCCTTTAACGTAAAGAGGTGATATTTTGCATGTGCTCTTTTAATTGTCATGACATTGCAAGGAAATTATGGCAATAAAAACACACAGCTGGTTTTCACTTTAGCCTATATACGGTATACAAAAAACATGAACTAGACATACATTTGAAATGCTTACAGTAGCTTCATTGTTGTTATTTGTGCGCAATTGTAAATAACTCAATTTCCACGTGTTTTAGTGTTTTCCCGTTATTTACCGGAAGATCAAAAGTGTTTACAATTGAACGGACAAGTTACGTTTGGTTTTCGAAGGTCATTTCAATAGCCTCATTCATTTCAGAGGCGTGCACAATGTAGGGTCTTTACAATGAGTATAAGAGTAAATTTTGTAACACTGCAAAGCATCACAATGAAGATGTATCTATATTTTTGTAGAGAAGCTAAGGAAATGAGCATTTCTAACCCTGAGCAGAGGGCAATGTGCGTTTTGGGAGTAAATCGACGTACTTTTAATCGCTGGATCCAAGACTTTTCAAGTACATGTACAATGCAACCAAGAACGCAAGGTAGAAAGAAAGTCGTAGATAGTTTTGATAGAGAGTTTATTCGAAGATAAATGTGTCGAATGTTTGAGTTGACAGAAACAATGACATTAAAGAAATTAAAGATGGGGCTTAGAAAGAACAACGACATCGATGTATCAAAATCGACATTAAGGAGAGCTGTTAGAGTGGTGGGAAGGTGAGAAGGGAGGAGGGGGTCAGGCTTCACATTTAGAAAATATGCTGGTGGAAGAAACATTATCTGGCCGCATCTAGTTGTGATGAGAAGCAAATATTTGAGGAAGTTAGAAAAATGCGTTCACAAAACTATGACATTGTGTATTTAGACGAAACGTGGATTAATGCTCACTACACCAATGAAAAAGAATGGCAGTCATCAGATGGAACGATTAAGAAATTAGTAGGCCTACCAAGTGGCAAAGGCAGCGTTTTATAATTGCACATGCAGGTACTAGACAAAATGCACTGTTCAAGAATGCTCAACTCCTATTTGTTTCGAAATCGGCCGATAATCGGGATTGCCACACATAAATGAACTGTCATATATTTAGAGAGCGGATTGAGAAAA
Source organism: Arion vulgaris (assembly GCA_020796225.1). Classification (NCBI taxonomy): domain Eukaryota; kingdom Metazoa; phylum Mollusca; class Gastropoda; order Stylommatophora; family Arionidae; genus Arion; species Arion vulgaris. Next base: position 9,372,306 of record CM036759.1, on the reverse strand, counting down.
CTATACTTCCGACCTTAGATAGACCCTCTTGTCTGATAATGGTCAATGCATCATACCACAATGAAGTGGCACACGAAGACAAAGTTCCAACGTTGTCTAGTAACAAAATATGCAATACAGATGTTTGCATGAGATTGTCATCAATGTACGCATCTGGTCCCTTTCAAGACCACCACAATCATCCTGACCTCTTAACATGACAACTGTATCGAAATGAAGGTACACCACAATCATCCTGACCTCTTAACATGACAACTGTATCGAAATGAAGGTACACCACAATCATCCTGACCTCTCAACATGACAACTGTATCGAAATGAAGGTACATCACAATCATCCTGATCTCTTAACATGATAACTGTATCGAAATGAAGGTACACCACAATCATCCTGACCTCTCAACATGACAACTGTATCGAAATGAAGGTACACCACAATCATCCTGACCTCTTAACATGACAACTGTATCGAAATGAAGGTACACCACAATCATCCTGACCTCTCAACATGACAACTGTATCGAAATGAAGGTACATCACAATCATCCTGGCCTCTCAACATGACAACTGTATCGAAATGAAGGTACAAGTTCAAATAAAGTCATTTCTTTTTGTATGATTTCCACTCACGTGAAAAATGTGGATACACCTATGACTTATCAAAAGTGTTAAATTTGTTTTATTACTGTAAATTCTATTTTGTGCTACCAAATAATTATTAGGTGGTCAAAGATCAAAGAAAATCACCGCTTCAGTAAAACGGCAGTACCTACATAAATTTAAATTATATATTCGTAATGTCATTGAAAATCTAACACCACATACAAAATCACGTTGTATTTCATGCAAGAATTATTGAGATATTAGAATATATTATAACTGGCCATTCAGGAGCTTGCGATGTCCAGGTCACAGCCATCCGATCATGATCCTCTGATGATCGTAGTCGATTTGCTCTGCAGAACCGTTTTATTTCATTATATGGTATCTTGCGGCCTCTTGGACTCAACGCATTACATTCTTATGCTTCTTAGTATTTTCTCATCTCATGCCTTGTAATCTATATGTGTATTTGCTTCATATTTATAATTTATATTTTCACTTGATTGTATATTGTTTCTCTTCTTTTCCACTTCTAGTTTTGTGTTGCACTCATTTCGTTATTCGTTTTTATTCCCAGATTTTCATTAGATACATTTGCATGTTTCCGTTATCGACCATTTGTAAGTGTTCTCTGAAATTCGTCACTCCTGTTGTGTCGTTTGCTTGATAAAGGCCTTTTGGTCGAAACGTTGTTGTTTATCGTCACTGTTTCTGTATTTTGTAAAACTATAGTACTTTGTTTGTACGTGTTTTGCTGAGATATTAGAAGAAGTTTGTGGGCACGAGATTTGAAACGCACTATAGTGAAGCGTTTTATAAACTTCGCTATTGGCTCACCGAACCACTCTTTGTTTTCTGCCGGGTAGGCGCCGGAAACGGGAGAATGTTACACCCTTGTTAGCCATTCAAGTCATATAGGACAGGCATATCCAAATGTTGGCCAAATCTAGTGACTAGTTTTCTTCTATCATTCTACTAATTAGCTACTGAATCGAAAAACTGAGTGTGGCTGAATTAAAAGTAAGTCCTATTTTACCCATTGTATGTGTTTGTCCAAATTCAGCTGCATTTTTCTTAATTATTAACAGATTTTTATGAGTAATATATCATTTTGTAGGTAAATGAATTTTTGTTACGATTGTTCTAAAATAATAAATAGTGACACTTCTAAACGCTATAGGAGCCAAACAGTTGAGCCATCAAATGTTATCTTTTCCATCCGGTAGGACTGACTCTAGTAAACATCAAATATTATTAAGTATAACCATCGCATAGGACAGTCTATCCAAATTCCAAATATATAAAGTATAACCATCACTAGGACTACTCTGAAGTCAAACATCAATTGTGATTAAAGTAGTATACCCATGGATGACTTAGTCCAAATCAAATATTATTAAAGTATAACCATCATGGACTGACTCTAGTCAGAAATCAAATATTATTAAGTATAACAAGCAAGGACTGACTCTGAGTCCAAACATCAAAATTTATTAAAGTATAACCACGCAGGACTGACTCTAGCCCAAACATCAAATATTATTAAAGTATAACCATCGCAGGACTGACCCTAGTCCAAACATCAAATATTACTTCAGGTACAATATTGATTGTCTTGCACGAGAATAACTCTTAATTATAAATTCATATATTCGAGACATACACTCAAACTTGCTTAGCGCAAGAAATGATGAATTATTTAGTACATATGCCACCATAATCTCAAACATAATTGAGTCTAACGTTTAAACTTTTAGTTGAGTTAATTTAATCAAGAAATTATTGGTTTAGCTGAACCAAATGTAATTACTTAGTTTTAACCATTTGCTCAGCAAATTGAGACTCATTTCAAGTGGTTTACGAAATATATTTACAGTCTTTTCCCTCTGTCTTTCTCTCCTCCTCTCTCTTTCTCTCTTTCTCTTTTCTGTGTTTATATCAATGTATGCAGCATAGGCCCTCAAACCAATTTATGCCAAGATTTCCTGTCTTTATCTGTCTCCTGCAGCTACTTCTAATTCTTCTATATATCATTAATCTCTGCCTTCAAATCTCTTCACCATATATTTTTAGTCTTCGTTATTTTTCTTTTCCACTGTGGGTTTTATGAAATGACCTTTCTTGCTATATTTCCATCAGACTTTCTCAAAGTGTATCTTATCCAACGCCAGTGTCTTTTCGTCAACTCTTTGTTTACTGAGATCTGTCTTGTTTCCTTTATAAACTCATCAGTTGTGATCATATCATCTCAGTCCCCGTATTCTGCACAGACACTAGTTGATAAATGTTTGCAGTTCATGGGATATTGTTTTAGTTGCTATCCATGTTTCTGACACATACCTCAGAACTGCTTAATGGGTAACAAAATGTTGGAAAACAATTTATTTAAACGAAATGAAATACTTTTTTACTTAATAGTACTCTATTTCTTGTCTATTTTTCAGATACGATACAGAAAGAGCAAGTTTCAAACTGAAAGGTACAGGCTGAAACACAAAGTTCATACAATTTCCATGACAAAGGGAAAAGGCTGGACATTGGTCTGTAAACAGATGTTATCCCAGGGCATTGACTGATCTGTTGATATTTCTTGGAACAGTGAAAGCCTGTATTGATCTATACGTCACGCACTTGATCGATACCAAACACCATAACCTGATCACTGGTCTTTGTACACGTGCTAGCCCAAGGTATTGACCGACTTAATGACATTTCCGTCGACAACAGAATAGTTCAGCAAATAAATATCACCAAGAAAAAAAAAATGACTATTTACTATTGCTTCTGTCCTTGTCCAACAACCCTTTGGAAATCTTGAACGTAAGAATGACTGGAGATACTAGTGATTCCGTTCTTGACCAATGCTTTAGAAAACTGTATCACATGAACAGTGACTTCTGCTTAAATTCTCCTCCAACATTTTAGAAAACTGCACCAAAAGAAGAGTTACTCGTGCTTCGGTTCTCGTTCAACACTTTAGAAAACTGCACTACAAGAAGAGTTACTAGTGCTTCGGTTCTAGTGCAACGTTTTAGAAAACTGCACTACAAGAGGAGTTACTACTGCTTCGGTTCTCGTCCAACACATTAGAAAACTGAACCAGAAGGTTACTCGTGCATTGGTTCTAGTCCATCATTTAGAAAACTACACTACAAGAAGAGTTACTAGTGTTTCGGTTCTCGTCCTACGCTTTAGAAAACTGCACCACAAGACGAGTTACTATTGCTACGGTTCTCGTCCAAAGTGCTATAAAACTTCAGAAAAAAAAAGTTACTATTGTTTCGGCTCTCGTCCAATGCTTAAGAAAAGTCCAACTCAAAAAGAGTTACCAGGGCTTCTGGTTAACTCCAACGCCATAGAAAACTGAATACATTCTGCGTTTTTTCACTCATGATGCCCATAGACGCTCAGTCCCTTCGAGCTAGCTGAGAGTGTCAGCATCAGATCACTTATACAGTACTTTTGTTGTCCTATCCAAATATTCCCAGTTCAACGCTCCCCACATACATTTATTCCTTTCCTGGATGAGAAAATAATTTGCATCGGGAGTTGAACATTTCTCGTTGTAGAAGAATTCATCTCACTGACAAAGTACTGCTTCGAAATCCCATACTCCTTTACTGACAAACAGAACAGTATTAATCGTTTTCATTTCATCTCACTGACAAAGTACTGCTTCAAATCATACCTTTACTGACAAACAGAACAGTATTAATCGTTTTCATAATCTGGCGCAGATCAACAATTTTATTGTGAAACAAAGAATTTAAACATTCCAACTGAAAATGATGTATAACTTCTAAAGGACAAGAATATCTGAAATCAAAGTAGAGGACGGTCCACTTAGTCTACCTACAATTATATTTTCTAGATAGTCTTTGTTCTATAGTTAGCAATTCGATTTTTTCCAGAGAATCTAGGATTATTGTCGAGCTACGGAGTACATGCTTTGTGCAATTTTTCGGCAACTAGCTTTGCAAATTCTGTGAAAAGGAACGAACCATATGAAGAAACCCGTAACAATAAGATGAATTCTGTAGGTATTCTTTGTTAGATAAAGTGACTTGGAATGTGTTTGTTACACGCTGTCCGTCTACAGAGATAACACTACCATACGTTTCGTGTTGCACACATCATATCACAGTGTCATGTAGTGTGTAATTTCTTCTCTAGGATGGCGTCATCTCTTTCCTTATCGAAAGAAGCAAGATCCATGACAGAACAGAATAACAGTATCCACATCGAAACATCCATTCTATTGGATAATTCATCAACATTATCCAAAAGTTCGTCTCGAACCGACAGTACCCCATCTCCATTTGGCAGCGATGTTTCGCCCCATAATTTATCTAGAACTATCACTCGAGATGATTTCTTTATTCAACATTACTTAGCTGAAACTCTTCAATCATTACTTTACAATCTTTCAACATCTTTCTTAGAATTTCAATCTTCTTTGCCAGAGAATTCATCACTTTCATTCAGTGAATACTTACAAGCCACTTTCCCTTTGTCCAACATAACTCAACCATCTTTTCAAAAACACGACTTAACATCCCCAGCGCCTCGTCCAACTTTACAAGGATTCTCAGATTACACACTGACGGGGTCAGGAAATAATGTTACTGGCTTATATTTGGATTGGAACAACAGAAGCACATCAGAAAATTATACAGGAGATATACTTGGTATCCAAAAAACTACAGTAGAAATTGTGATAGTCTCTATAGTTGTCTGTTTACTTTCTGTCTTAACGGCTGGTGGCAATTTATTAGTTATAGTTGCATTTAAACTGGACAAGAATTTACAGACGGTTAGTAATTATTTTCTTCTAAGTTTAGCCGTTGCAGATTTGACTATAGGGATCATCTCCATGCCTCTATATACTGTGTATTTACTAATGGGGTACTGGCCGCTTAAAGCTCTTATGTGTGATGTATGGCTATCACTAGATTACACAATGAGCAATGCATCTGTAGCAAATTTAATTATCATTAGTTTTGATAGATATTTAAGTGTGACCCGACCTTTAACTTACAGAGCAAAACGGACTCCCAGAAGAGCTGGTACTATGATTGTGTGCGCGTGGGTGATTTCTTCCGTCATATGGACACCTTGGATTTTTGCTTGGCCTCATATTGAGGGACAGAGAAATGTTCCAGAAACCGACTGTTATATTCAGTTTCTGAAGACAAATGAGTATATCACTATAATAACAGCCATGTTTGCGTTCTTTATTCCCGTTATTATAATGTCTGTTCTATATTTTAAAATCTACATGGAGACACAGAAACGTCAGAAAGACTTGCCAAAACTTCAGGGAATGCATAAATCAAAGAAGATCAAAGACCCACAAATGCGCTATCATCATTCCAGCAACAAATCGGTGACTTCCAGTGACGAGGAACGATATTCTAGCACAAGTGAGAGAGGATTAAACACAGCCGTTAATCCAATTGAATTAGAAGCAGTAGAACCTACTTCTTTTAAAAGTAGGTTATTAGGTTGTCTAAAAATAGACAGAGATTCAGATTATATGGAAGATTCCAGCACAAGTGATCCCCCAGGCTCCCAAGCAACTTCTAACGTTAACTCAAGCAGCAACGTTCAAATCATGTTCACTGCCAGATCAAATGGGGATAAATGTTTACCTCGACAAGATTCAGAAAGTTCAACAGCAAGTGTCAATATTCCTTCACGAAATACGAGATCTGTAAGAATGAACTTTAGTACATCGCTGATACCGTTGTTACCGGTTGATTCTCCAAGTCCTACATCTCCAATTGAATACAGTCGAGATTTTGATATTATATATCCTATACCTGATCAGCAGCCGCACATCCCATCTTTTAGTTCATTTTCTCGACATTCTGGTGATCACACAACTTCATTCTCTGATCCTGTAGCAGAAACAATCAAAGAAAGTTCAATTTCTGATTATGATCCATCGTTAGCTGAAGAAAATGAGAAAACACGAAGCGATAGTGATGAAGAAGAAGAAGACGATGAAAGTGCTATGTACCGGGTACTGATCTGTCTTCCTGATAACTCAGAAGATGACTGCAATAAACCAACAATTATGGTGCAACCGGAACCAGATATGGACAAATTTAGTGAGTTAAATCCTAATCTTGTACAAAGAAATGAAAGTGATGCAGATGATGACGAAATCAGGTTCAGGAACCTTCCTGAGAGACCAACTCTTCCACCGCCAGTACGTCCTCCAACAGGAACACCAGCTTTAGCACGACGTGCTCAAAGTAACGATTTAAATAAACTGGCACTCCAGGCCAGAATTATTGCTAAGGCAGCAACCAGAGCTAAAAAAGCTAAACATCAGACGAAGTCCAAGATTCAATCAAGACGTCTAGAAAGAAGACAAGATCAGAAGGCGGCAAAGACGCTAACAGCCATTTTGTTGGCGTTCATAGTTACTTGGACACCTTATAATATCTTCACCGTCACAGATGTATTTTGTGCAGGCTGTGTTAACAAGACGGTTTATTCTATAGGTAAGTATGGGTGTGTCTCGCTTGTAACGATAAGATTTTCAACTGTTAAACCCAGTGGCGACTCGTGATCATTTTGTTGGTGGAGGCCATCCATTTATTTCCGTTAATCATGGTTCTTGGTTGCTATATTTTAATTTATAAAATAATAAATACACGTTATACATTATTTTTAGTGAGGCCAGGCTAGCCCTTAATGACGTGCCGCCACTGGTTAAACCCATTATTCTATAGGTAAGTGTGAGCGTGTCTCGCTTGTAGCAATAAGCTATTCAACTGTTGAACCCATTATTCTATAGGTAAGTATGAGCGTGTCTGCTTGCAGCAATAAGCTATTCAACTGTTGAACCTATTATTGCGCTGTGGTGTTAGCATTAACATTAGTAGCAATAATAGTAGTATTAGTAGTATATAGTAGTAGTATTAGTAGTAGTAATAATAGTATTATTATTAGAAGTAGAAGTCGTACTAGAGGTGGTAGCAGTAGTAGTAGTAGTAGCAACAGTAGCAGCATTAGTAATAGGCAAGTGCAAGTGGGTTCAGTAGACTGTTGTAATAGTGGAAATAATAGTAATAATAATACTAGTAGTAGTAATGTGGTAGCAACAGTAATGTTGTAGCATATAGTGTGTAATGTAGTAGGTAGTAGTAGTATTAGTGGTAGTCATACTAGTAGTAGAGGTGGTAATGTGGTAGTAGCAGTAGTAATAGTCGTAGTAGTAGTTGTATTAGTAGTAGTTATAGTAGTAGAAGTAAATGTAGTAGCAGCAGTAGTAGTAGTAGTAGTAGTAATAGTAGTGTTAGTAGTAGTAGTTGTAGTAGTGGTAGTAACAGTAGTAATCGCAGTCGTAGTAGTATCAAAGACTGTATTATAACTGATAATTTTGTTCTTAATAACCTTTCTTTGTTTGTTCCAGGTTTTAAATCATGTGTGATTGTTGTTACTTTCGATAATGTCTTGTTGTTACTTTCGATAATGTCTTGTTTGTGTGTGCTACACACCTTTCAGGACATATGTTATTTTTGTTAACTTCATACACATGTGTATGTTGATTTGACTCTGAGTTATTGTCCACCGACTAGAAGCAAATAAATCTTTTTCTTCGAACGCTCCATATCGATCACATGTTAACCACTCTTTGTGATTTGTATGGGATCTGAGCCAAAGAGCGATGGAGCGTTGTGGCAGTTATGCGCCAACAAGTAGACCAGTACATCAGATTTATGCGATGCTTTTTATTTATTAGGGTAGCTTACCAAGGCCCCTACCTCAGTCCCTTCTTACGACATACCTTACAGGTTGCAGTGCTACTATCATTTGCTGACCCCGTGGGCCTCAGCAACACACTGACAAGACTGGTTCCATCACTCTCATGAGCGTGTGGACCGTGAGGACAGACAGCCGAACAAATCCTGCAAGATTACAACCTGATAAGTCAACTGCAGAAAGAACACTGGCCAACAGAGATGAAAATTTATTCAAAGCTATTTGGAAGTATCAATGATCAACAATTTACATCTCGAGATCGTGATTGCTTCTGTAGACATTGAACAGCAGCGACTGAGAAAAAGGAGAAGAATTCTCTAAAGTTGTTCTTGATATCGACAACTCCATCTTCAGCGTGCTTCTCAATAATTGTATGTTTTCAATGCGGCTGTTAGTAAGAAAGGATACCAGGGCATTCATATTTGAAGTTGAAACCATTTAATCTGTTAATCTTTGATACATATGTATTACTGATTTTATTAGTAGTATTTTTTTTCATTTCTAATTCTATATCTAACAGTTATCTACACATATAGTAGCTTCCTCGTGGAGATATCTGGATATTTTCCCAGAGATCCCTGATCTCATTTTTATTTGAGATCAAGTTCCTAGTCCTTTCGGAAGTGGACGATAAAACATAAGCCCCGTGTTCAATTTAAGCTCGTAAAAGAACCATTGGCAGTTCAAAGTCGAGAAGAGCAGGATGGAAAGCCGCTGCGCTGGCAAAATTTATTAGAAAAGATTAAAAATAAATTTCCTAGAAAATATCTTCACCATCTTCAAAATTACATCAGGAACTCTCGTCGGTGCTACTGAGTTCGTGCGCTGCAGCTGAGATCTTCCTGTGTAAGAAAGATATAGTAGCACAGATGGTAACTCACCAAAGTGCATTGATGATGGTCCAATCAAATCAATCAATCAACATATCATAATAGACATATCATAATAGACATATCATAATAGACATATCATAATAGACATATCATAATGACATATATAAAGACATATCATAATAGACATATCATTTCTTTTTATGATTTTACCAGCACCAGGGCCAATAAGTATCATTCATAAATATGCAGTAAAACGTCCTTTGGTGTTAGGGGCTTCTGGAAATAGAAAAAAAATTATCAAACACAGGATTCGAACCACAAACATGTATTTCTTACAGCACCCATTGTTATCCGTACAGACCAACGTTTTTTAAGAACACAACCGGTTAGCTCTTCCAAAAAAATAACTTCACTAAGTCGTGTCTTTTATAAACAGCGTCGTTTGTAGAACACGGAATAATCAGGTAAGATTCGATTGAAGTGTTTGTACAAAGACATGCATTAAGCGCTTTTTGTGCATGTATATATGCGATGAAACAACATCATACATACACACACGTACACACATATGAAATGCATGCGCATATCATTCCTAGGTGGCTTCATGTTTATTGTAACAAGAGAATAAGGAGATTTAAGAACCCCGGGAAATCTCAAGATTAGAGCATATATTTGCTCTTAACTTATCTGATAGATTAGTGAACACAAAATTAATACAACAAAATGTTGACTGAATATGTTAAATATATTCTTGGAAATCTCATTTTTCACTTTAAATAATTATTAAAGAAAGATGCGGAAGGGAATGGAGATTATGCGAAAGAAGTTAGAAGAAGACTAACCATGGCTTTCGAGAGCGTGACCAACATGAAGAAACTATGGCACGAAACAAGCAAAGAAACAAAAGTAAGACTTCTGAGAACATGCATACTCCGTGTGACAAAATTTGAATGTGAATCGTGGAACGTAACACAAACATTATAGAACAAAATTGAAGGTTTTGAAACAAGGTGTTACAAAACGTTCTTACAGCGTCCTGGACAGAGAAGAGAAAAAAACAAAGACAACCAACTAGGACCTGCGTATCGAGAAGCATTGGCTCATAAATAACATTATGTTCCGCAAGATGAAATATTTTGGCCACATTAAACGACAAAGTGGTTAGGAAAGAACATTAATGGAGGGAGGGGTTACTGGAGTACGAGGCAGGGGACGACCAAGACAAAGGTGGCAGCTGGACATCAAAGAGACCTTGAACATGATGTTGGAGAATGCAGGAGAACTTGCTAGAGACAGAGAGTTTTTCAGACAAGCTGTTATGAAAGTGACGTTCCGCAATCGACTGCTACTTGATGATGATGATGACGGAACAGCTAATCAAACACCATTTTTGTACGTTTCCGAGTCTTAACTGAAGCAGCATCCATTATGAATCCATATTTCCTCTTGTATCCAAGCTAATTTCCGATTTCATGCTGTCACCTTCTATATCCATTTTTAACATTTTCTGAACATTCATTTTTTACCTAAACAAATTTGTAATTTAGTTAATCATTTTTTTATACTTTCCTTTTCTCTAATTTCCTGCTCTGCATCTTCTCATCGATTTCATTTTCATAAATAATTTTCCAGATGAACTATTTCTTCACAAAAATCTGGAACCTTATATAATCATTATTCATATTCTTAGCAAGCTCACTACGTTCTATTTTATCATTATCATCATCATGTGCAATGCCGACTGGTTTATGTGATCATGAATCTCCAAAAACGTCTGTCCTTAATGATGTCTATTAGTTGGAATGTTAACACTATTTCTTGTCATGAAAAACATATATTTTTCTCTTTGTCTTTCTCTACCTTTGTCTCTCATTGATTTTACCGGTTGTCACAAAGTATTCTACACCTCCCTTTCTCATAAAATGTCCGAAAAAACATGACAGCTTCCTTCCTATATTGATAATAATTGTTGTCTATGCCTTGATCTTTTATTATCCATTAGTCACAGATACTCCATGCATGTCTTATTCAACAGTGAATCTATAAGCTCTTCTTCATCTTTCCTTTTGTTCTATTATTTTTCGATGACTAAGTAATTTTAGTTCTTGCAGATGTGTTCATTCTTAACTCATTCCGTACATGGTGTCGCAGTGTGCGTCAACATTTTTTTTTAAATTACCCAACTCCGTACACTGCCAAGCACTGTTTCATGTAAAATTAGTACTAAATTTACATCACAGCAATATTCTGATCCATTTTCCTATTTTTATCTCTAGGAAAGCTATCTATTTCTATATCGAGGTCATTTCGGATGTTTGGTGAACATTTGTTATTTTCATGAAATTTAGAGATATTTCAAGCTGAAAAAATGTGAAGGAAACAAAATTCATTTCTACACCACGTCGTGTTTTTTTTACTTTAGTGAATGTGTTGAATCAGGCATTATCTTCTTCTTCTTCTTCTTTGCGTTCATTCTTTATGACCAATTTTAATCACTCTTTGTGATATGTTTGATCTTTGCCAAGAACGTGTATACGTTGCACATTGGTTTGGTAGGCCCCTAAACGCATAGACTTCTACACGTTTAGGACATGTGCATCCGATTTCAGCCTAACCTCCGTAGTCGCCTCTTACAACATGCGTGGCAGTTAACAGTGGACCAATTCTTTACACCCTAAATTTAGGCTCTGGTAACCACTCGGGCGTGTAATCATGCATTATTAATACGGATATCTTCTTTTAAGAAAATTGTCCACGTTTTCTAAACTTACGTCTAAAGGAAGCAAACTATTTGATACTTCTATCTAGCAGAACAATGTTTGCATGCTGTGCAGCTATAAGTAATAAAATGTGTACGGCATAATGTTGCAGTCTGTTATATTCCCTTTTTGTGGATTTCTAGTTTTTTTGCCACGTCCATTATCTCGTGTCAAGAGTATCAAATTATGTAATGTCAGGAAATTAACAGGAAACATGACGAGGAACAAGGGATGTAACTAAGAATTAGAAACACTTTATCAATGTGTGTTTACTAAGAATAGAAGGATTAATATGGTTTGACATGGGCGACAATTAGACACTATGGGAATTAAATGCAAAATCAAATATTGTTCACAATAATTTGGCTTCTGTTATTGTTATAAGGATAACAAAGAAATTGTTAAAATTTGTACATTTTTTATTCAGGCAGAATTAATAATGTAGAAGATGTATAAAAATATAAAAGAAAGTTTATAATATAATATTTAGTGTTATTATCATTGATTTTATGTTTTCCTTGAGTAGCCCCACTTTTAAATATCTTTCTTATCAATTGTTATTAACACTTTCGTCCTTGTGAGCTGATATCCTGGCTCGCAGTATTTTTTTTTAAAATGACGCAAATCTGTTATACCGGCTAATTCAGTATACATTATACAATAAATAGGTCTAATCTTACAAAAATTACGATGAGACAGGGTTAAGAAATGGAACAATCCTGGGACGTATTAGTTTAATACAGGGTGTTAAAGATACTTGCAGCCCCATTGACAAATCAAAAGTTGCCAGATAACCTATCGCGTTGTGTCAATTTACTATTTAAACCAGTTCTGACTAGCTCGTCCTACGTCACATTTGTTCATCGCCCCATCCCGCACTACAATTACAAACCGTCACACAACCTTGACCTATACTACGTCATAGCTGAACCTTCTCATTTTCATACATATATGCCAGATTAGCTCCATTCACAGACCGCTTTTATCTTGAACACCCTGTATATATGCGTTCGCCTATCGACTCGGGCACAAAAGGGTTGTGAGTTCAGTCAAACACTCGACATTCCACGCTGGAGAACAAGAAATAACCACCCTACCTTCTGCATTCTAGGGACAAGAAATGTGAAGTGAATTCATACCCTAAGGTTTGCAAAGATTACGGGAAATAGAGAATGGAACAAACCCAACTAGATTTCAGACATATCCATACTTCTGCATTCTTCCATTGCAAATACTGAACAGCTTATACCCGTGGGCTTTCCATGTCACACTTGTTAAACATGTTTCTCCTTCTGGTGAGTAACACTGTATACTTTAATCACTTTGGGTTTAATCTGTCTGCACACAAATGGAGATTTGACGGCGCTTGTCATGTGGCAACATACACAAGGCAAGTGTCACTACAGGCGTCAACAATTTACAGAATTGCATTTACCTTCGTTCCGGAGCGCATGGATGTCGGTGATAAAGGAACGCAGACAGACTGACTTGTTTTGTCACCATATCGGAGTGAGGGGAGGGGGCAGCTAGTAGACAGAGCTATCATTCTCAATGCCCTAATAGAATGTACCCACAAAAACGATTTTCTTCTATAACAATCCACTTCAACTTCTAAATAACGAGAGATTGGATTGAAGATTGGAGTGCACAGAAACGAATAGTACGGCAGGCATGTGTGTAGGCTCATTAGTTAACATTAGTTAGCTCTCTCTCATTTTCGTTTTGAGTTCTTTCTGCATAGATCTATTTATTCTCTTCTCTGTCCATGATATACGGAGGACTCTTCGTTAACACTTATATTCAAAATCTCGGATATATATTTCCACTGCCTTGTTAAATGTCCATGTTTCATACCCGTATGTTAACGTTAACTACCACATCTAAAACAAGTTTACCGTATCAGACAACAAAAACGTTGGTAAATTAAGCAAACTATTTCTCAAAGATAACAATGTATCACTTGTTAATGTCTAGAGATTTACGAGAGAAGTACATGTCTGTTACAGACACATCTCAAAGTACATGACTATCTGCGCATGACTGCTATGTTACGTGGGAGCTACTTGTCTGTTACAGACACATCTCAAATCTTACGACTATCTGCGTATTACTGCTGTGTTCATGGGGGAAGAAATATGCAAGATTGCATAGTTGTCTTCTGTGATGAAGAGATTTAAGAATCATTCTTGGTGCAGCTGTGGCTGTATTTATTGTTCTGTCTCTTGTCTGTTGTTATAGTTTAAAACTTTACTTTGTGGAGACATTAATCAAGAATGGTTATATTTGAAGGTAGATTATGCGTTAAAATGTCTACTACATCTACCGTCCAAAGTCTACATCTTCTAGATTATATTCAGTTGAAAAATGTATTCAGTTATATCAAATGAATGTGTTGGAAATGTGGCCTAAATTCAATTTTCAAAATAATGTAATGTTCGTTCATGTGTTTAAAATTATGCGTAAGTTCGACTTAATTGTAATGTCAAATTCCTTGACTCTCTTAATGTGTTCAAAATGTTGCTTAAATTTGACTTTCAGCATATTGTTTAGTCTCTTAATGTGTCCGAAATTTTGCCCAAATTTGACTTTCAGCATATTGTTTAGTCTCTTAATGTGTCCGAAATTATGCCTAAATTTGACTTTCAGCATATTGTTTAGTCTCTTAATGTGTTCAAAATGTTGTGTAAACGTGACTTTCAGCATATTGTTTAGTCTCTTAATGTGTCCGAAATGTTGCTTAAATTTGACTTTCAGCATATTGTTCAGTCTCTTAATGTGTCAAATGTTGCCTAAATTTGACTTTCAAAATACTACAAATCTCTTGATACGTCCGAGACGTTGCCTAATTCTAAGTTTGTTTTCAATATTATTATTTCATATTATTACTCTAGTATTCATTATTTGTGTGTTTTATCTGTATAAATAAACTCATTTTATTATGTATATCCCAATGTCAGCAGTTCTTCTTCTTCTTCTTTTGCGTTCGTTCTTTACGACCAATTTTAATCACTTTGTGATATGTTTGATATTTGCCAAGAACATGTATACGTTGCACATTGGTTTGGTAGGCACCTAAAAGCATAGACTTCTACACCTTTAGGACATGTGCATCCGATTTCAGCCAAACCTCCTTAGTCGTCTCTTACAACATGCGGGGCAGGTACCAGTGGTTCTATTCGTTACACCCGAAATTTGGGCTCCGGTAACCACTCGCGCGAGATGTCAGCAGTTAAATTTGATTATCTACCTGATTGTATTCCTATTTGACATTAGTAATAAAAACATTGAAAATAGCCGCAGTAGCGTAGTTGTTAGTAAACTAACTTATTAGACTAGCTGTACGGGTTCAATTCCACACCTGGGAGTAGAATTTGTTCGATCGTAACTGTCCTCAGGTGGGGCTAGCTACCCCACCCCGTAAAAACACTAGATAGCTACAGAAACCACAACCAGGAAAATGCATAGCTCGCTACCTGAGGAAGAAGAAAGAACCATACAAGGAGATGTCGAAAAGATGGTCTTGGATAGGCGGGCTGGAAGGCTTGGTTGCGGGCTATGCTTCCCTGGGGGCGAAGGGTGAAGAAGAGCGACACTCAGGTCGACCCAGCTTTAATTATGTACCAGGAAAAGCACAGGGAAGTAAAGGCGGCCGGCGGGAGGTGACCACCACATCACACATCATGTCATCACCATCATCAAGTGGATTGTTCCTTCCGGAACTTGGTTCCCATGACAGCAATCCTGAAAAAAACTCTATTCTGTGCAATTTGACCGGCGTCAGCAGCAGCTATTCTCATATCGTCAACGACATCTTGCACCCATCGTCTTCTAGGTCTTCCTCTCACCCTTCTTCCTGGCATCATTCCCGCCAAAATTATCTTCTCTAAGCACTCATGTCGTTTGATGTGTCCGAAAAATGTAATTGCCCTTGATGTTATGGTCTTTAATACTCAACTCTCTTTAATATCAAGCTCTTGCAGAACAGAAACATTTGTTATTTTCTCTGTCCATGATGTTCTATGTACTTTTCAGTAGCATTTGCATTGAAATGCATTAATGATCTCCGCGGCTTTGTCAATGGTGCATGTCTTACAACACATCGTGTGCCGACGGTCAATTAAAAATAAGAACCTAACACAGTAGTACCCTATATACCACGTGGTATAAAACTGGTTCCTTTACCATTTTACAAACAGTGAAAGCACAATGACAAATGAAAGACTTTTTTTTCATTACCATTCTTAGCAATGAAACTCATTAATCATTGTATATATTGTGGATCTAGCTTAGGTTGGTAACTTTAGTCGACCTGGGGGTCAAAGATCAACATAACTCAGACTGACCTCGCGAAATATGACCACTACTTCATTGATACGTGAGATACTTATTTCTGTAGGAGAACATCAACCCTCACAACTGACAGTCAGAATTGAACGGCAAGCAGGAAGTTCGGGAGTGAATGCCAGGATTCTGATTGAAATTGTACTACACAAGGTGAATAATGGTAGTATTCAGGAATATAGTAATATATAATAGTAACATCTCGATGTATAGGAAATTAGGTTATTGATAGCTAGGTCTCCAGGAAAGAAGAGACATGTGGTTGTAGGTGATCATTGATGATCAATGTGATGTGAATAATGATATATTACTGAAGTGCAACAAAGAAAAAGTAACTCTTCTCTTTCTTGTCAAATATTAAGATTCCTAGCAGTTCTAGAATCAGACGTGATTTCTAGAAACTTCTCGTGTGTGTGCTTTGTATCATGGTGTCTTTCACTGTCTCTGTTATTTCTGTGGTTCACTTTTTAGGGTGGGTCCTTTTGTTTTGTCTCCCTCGTATCAGACTAGAAATTTCCTTTGAGACTTCTGTTGTTAATCTGTTTATGTGGTAGAACAATTTAATTTGTTTCTTGAAAACTTCCCACCCCCACTCCCTTTCCTTTTCATGTTGCTTCCAGGGTAGCAAAGAATTGAACCAATGTCTTCTCTCACATATCGTAAAAGGTGAATGAAAGGTGTTGTGCAGGGGATCGGCAACAGCAGACAGATCAAATTTCTTTTTTGACACTTAAGTGGGCATATTTATTGTTTTTGACACTTGAGTGATCATATTTATTATATAGTTTTGTGACTTAAGTGGTCATATTTCTTATTTTTGACACTTAAGTGGTCATATTTATTATATAGTTTTGTGACTTAAGTGGTCATATTTCTTATTTTTGACACTTAAGTGGTCATATTTCTTATTTTTGACACTTAAGTGGGCATATTTCTTATTTTTGACACTTAAGTGGGCATATTTCTTATATAGTTTTGTGACTTAAGTGGTCATATTTCTTATTTTTGACACTTAAGTGGGCATATTTATTATTTTTGTGACTCAAATGGGAATATTTCTTATTTTTTTACACTTAAACTGGCATATTTCTTATTTTTGTCGACTTAAGTGGACATATTTCTGATATTTGTTACACTTAAGTGGGCATATTTCTCAAGTCTAACATTAGAGAGAACAACGTGTTACTCCTGCTACTGACATGAAAGCTTTAAATTGAGATCAGGGATATCTTGATAATATTTCTATGGCTACACACGGGAGCGGACTGAGTGCCTACGTAACGAGAGGCGAGCAACTAACCTCTACGCAACAGAGAACCCCGAGTAAATATTCTTACAAACTGTTATCATATATTTTTCAGTTGCATATGGCACAGATCCATGTCTCCCTCGTCCTATTTCTGACCTCAACAACAGAAGCTCCTGATTTTATAAATGGCATTTTTCCAACGTTTTATATGGGACCATTTTTTCCTCATTTCTATCTCAATTGTTAGCTTGTAATCATTCTTTAAAAAATTAACTCTTTTAAATTTTCTTTCTTTTCTCAATTTTATTCCGGCTGTTATTCAAGATTAATAAAATTAACTTTTCTGCGTGCGTTTGAAAGAAAGGTATGGCTGTTGTAAATAGCTTTTTTTTTGTTTGCTGTCATAACCTGGTGTTCAGCTTATTACGTGTCACAAAGGTTAACCACTGGAAGAAATTTCTAGAACCTCACTGGAAGATAAACACGACATTCATCTGGTCAATGGATATATTTTTTGGGGGAGTCTAAAATTCGAAGCTTTGGCTGTATAAATGTTTTTCACTTGGATGAACATTGTTTAGCTGAAACAGTTAGACGTCGTGCAGGATGGACTCATAGGGTTAAGGCTAAAAGTGCGTCAACAAGATTAACCCTGCAGAGACGTCCGTTATTGACATGTTTTAATGATGAATGGTTTTTATAGGGCTTCTTTCTTCAAATTGAAACCAGCTCCTGGTGATATCTGGCCTGTCTAGCTTTCCTGTTTCTGACATTTGATAACATGCGTTAATTGTTAATTTTCTTTAAACGAAAATGAGTCTTGTCAATTAAGAAGACATCAGTTTGAGTTTTAGATAAAAAAAACAGTCTTTCTCTTTTGTCCTTTTCTGTTTTTTGTCATTAGGCTTCGTCGGTTTAAATGATGATCGGCTTCCGTGATACTACACGCTCGGTCGCTTGAAATGATGTTGTATTGTGGAGTTTTAAGATGCCTGTAACTACATCATTCCATCTTTTTCTTGGTCTGCCCCTTTCTCTTGATGATTCCATTTTCAGATTGTACGCTCTTGCAGCTGATGTATTCTGGTTCATTCTCACCAAGTGACCAAACCATTTGAATGTCTGTTTTTCAATGAATCTAACAACAGGTGTTGCTCCAACTGTTCTTCTAATTTCCTCATTTCTTATATGATCTCTTTTTGTTTTACTTACCTTTTTCCTCAAGCATCTCATTTCACATGTGATAATTTTCATTTATTGCTTTTTTATCAGTGCTTATGTTTGACACTGGTAGCATATTGTTGGTATGAAGATTACATTTATAATTTGTCTTTTAGTCTCGACTGGAATTGCTGGGTATTTCAAGATTAGGTTAAGTTTATATGTAATATTGTTGGCTTGTTGTATTCTAGTTTCGATCTCTTTGTTCTAGCTGTTCGATCTCTCTGTACTATCAGATATGATGATACTTCCTAGGTAAGAACACAAAGTATTTGAGTGAAATTAACATTGCTTCTAGACAAAGAGATATATTATGCTTACATATTTAGGGCTAGTATATGTAGAGGCTAGATGCTCACCTCTCGTTACAAAGGTACTCGGTTCGCTTCCTAGTGGAGAAATCGGTATATATTTTTTCAGATATCTTAATCTCAGTATAGGTGGGATCGAGTTCCTAGTTCTATCAGAGACGGACGATAAAACGCAGATCACGTGTTCAAGTGAGCACGTACAAGAATCCATGACAGTTTAAAATCGAGAGCAGCAGGCTGGAAAGCCGCTGCACGGAATAAAAATACATTAGAAATATTAAAAAATAAACTTCTTACAAAAATATTTTCACAACCTTCTAAATTGCATCGGGATCCTCGCCGGTGCTACGGAGTTGGTACATTGTCGCTGAGATCTTCTAAACTGCATCGGGAACTTTCAACAGTACTACGGAGTTGGTACATTGTCGCTGAGATCTTCTAAACTGCATTGGGAACTCTCACCAGTACTATGGAGTTGGTACATTGCCGCTTAGATCTTCTTGTATAAGAAAGAAATCGGAGCACACATGGTTACTCACGGAATTACAATGATGATGGTCCTATCAATCAATCAATCACACGATAAATCTGAAAACTTTTAGACAACTTGTCTAATCACCATGTTTGTCACTATATAATTGGACGCAAGCCCACACAACAACGTTCAGCATGATATACAAGATATTTGTAAAGTCTCACAACATTTCATATGTAGATCAGCTATGTAGATTGAGACCCAAATTTCTTGTTTATTTCAGCTAAATTCGTTTCAGGGTCTCCCTAGTGCGTCCTTTTTTTCTTGAACCCTTTACCTCTCACTTTATTGTTGCTTAGGTATTCTTTGATCATTTCTTTTCAATATATGTCCAACATATCTCCATCTTCTCCCTTTTATAAAATTTGTTACTAGTGGTTGACCAGACACTTCTCTGATTTTTCACTACTTCTAAATTCGTCCCATTTTATATAAATTATTTTTCGCAGACATCTATTTTCAAATGCGTCCAACTTACTTTCTATATTTTTAGTCATAGGTATACATATATATATATGGTTAAATAACTGAGAGAAATGACTCGTATACACATTGGTAATTAACCTAGTGATTGGACAATACTATTGAGACCTCAGCTTTCATTGACATCAACGGAAAATACATCCTTCATTATTTGTCTCAAACCTCGAGGGAGTGTGAGTGTACTTATCTTTAGTTTGTTAATCATCAGCACTTTTTGTGTTCTCTTTTAAATCTTCTCTTGACGATTATTTTGGGCTGAAGTTTGTCTAAATTGTTCTTGCTAGTCTAAAATGGATGTAAAATTCAACATGGCGGCGAGTGCAATGTCACGAGATATTTTTATTTTTACTCCGGGTGAGGTTTTGTCAAAACTGTCTTAAAACGTCAAAGTCATGATTAAAATGTAAGTGTTATTATGTCGCTGTAGAAGTAGTGCCCAGTCCTAGAACGTCAAATCTGTACTGAAGATGAAAGTGTTAATGTGTCGCTGCAGAAAGATTTATACTGTCATAGCTCTTTTAGAACTTAATCGCATAACCGTCACGTGGTTTCCCGTTACATTGTTTTTCTGGGTGACACACATGGAGTTCTAAATTGTTTTTGTGGATGCCCTACTTGGAGTTCTTGAGAAGAAATGATCAACGAATATCAAAGCAAGCATTGAAGTGGGATGCAAAGGGTTCAAGAAAGAGAGGTCGACCTAAGGAGACCCTGAAACGAACTTTGCTGAGAGAGGCAAGAGGTATCGGTCTTAGTTCCATGGATGAGATTGAGCGATTTGCCTGGGATAGAGCGGTATGGAGAAGTTACTTGCAGTCTCTATGTAAAGTATAACGGTACAAGAGGAATTATTATTATTATACTTTGGAGCTCAAAATTGTCGTTGTAGGTGCGACCCATGACGTTCAAAGATTTCCTTTGCTACAAAGTTTCATTTGTTGAGCACTACACACATTTGACAAACACCACAAGTTTACTTTGAACCAGTTCAGCGAAGATATGAAGGGCTGTTTTGTTTTTGAATATCTGGATCTAACAACTACGAATATCTGACCAGAACATGACACCAACAAGGGCAGGACATACATAATTAATAATAATGTAAACCTTAGGTATAAAAGCTAATACAGATTACATATCTAATCAGTGGCGGCTCGTCATTAAGGGTCAGTGGGGCCGAGCCCCACCAAAACTAATGTGTAACGTGTATAAATTAAAATATAAGCTAACCCAATAGCATGATTTTCCACACAAAAATATGTCTGGCCCCACCCACAAAACTTAGCACGAGCCGCCACTGTATCTAATAACGTGTTTTTTTACAATATTGAGAAAGTAGGTTGCCGTTCATTTTTCTTTTAACAGTAACCATGTTAGTCGGTAACCGCAGCCATTTTCCCTAATTGTAACAATTATAATTGAGTGATATTTTACGAGTATTTTACCTCTGGGCGTAAATTTAAAATTTAATGTAATCTGAATTAGCCAGTATAGTGGCTTGGTGTCATCTGAAAAAAATACCGCGAGAAAGTATATCGGCTGAGAGGAGTAAACGGGTTAAATTGATAAAGAGGTAAATTGATAAAGAGGTAAATTGATAAAGAGGTAAATTGATAAAGCATGTAATTGATAAAGTAAAGAAAAATGAAATATTTTGGACATATGAAACGACACGATTCTCTGGTGAAAGTCATTCATGGAAGGATGAATGGGGAGGGGGTTGTATACCGAACAGTTGAAGATGGATGCAAGATTCCATAAATTCTGTATAACTGTTGCAGATGATAGACAGACATTTTACAACATGAAAACTTGTTATAGCTGCTGTCACGGAAGTCGTGTTCCGAGAAGAACAAGCTGTATGATGATGAGTTAATAAAGTTCGTTGCAAATTTCCTATAAATTTATATCAGACTGCATCCTTCCAGCATACTGACCATTCCACACATTGAGAGCTCACGACATGACCATTCTACACATTGAGAACTCACGACATGACCATTCCACACATTGAAAACTCACGACATGACCATTCTACACATTGAGAGCTCACGACATGACCATTCTACTTACTACATTTAGAGAACTCACGACATGACCATTCCACACATTGAAAACTCACGACATGACCATTCTACACATTGAGAGCTCACGACATGACGATTCAAATATAAAAACAAAATTAAACATTTCTCCAAGCTTTTTCGACATACTCAAACGTTTTTGATCAGAAGGGGCGTATCCGTAAATAAAAGTGTTAGAAAGTTTGCATTTCAGAGTTTTGGGTTGTCTAATTATGTTATAATTAAATCACTCAATAAAAAAATGAATACATAATTACCGCAATAATTTATTTTTTATCTGCTGTAAATCCTCCTCTCTGTCTTATCCATGTCGCTTGAACACGATTAGTTTTTGTAAGATTTTGTAAGTAGCCTCGTTCTGAATTACTTTTGTAGAATTGACAAGAATGTTCACACGTTCCAGAGAGAGGCCGGTCTGTCACATATCACGTGGTTGATGTCACATGACAAGATGAAATAATTATTCCTGAAATAAATTGTCACGTGGTTAATATAACGTACACGATCACACCTATTGTCGAAATAAAATATCACGTGGTTGATTTCACGTGACTATCTATCCGTCTGGCTGTCTGTCTGTCCATCTATCCATCGAATCCATCCATCCGTCCATCCATCCGTCCATCTATCTATCTATCAATCTATTTATATATCTATCTATCTACCTTTCTATCTATCTATACATATATCTATATATCTATCTATCCATCTATCTATCTATCTATCTATTTTTATATCTATCTATCTATTTATTTATCCTTGTGCCTGTCAGCGTTTAGTATTTGCGAAGAGTTTCCGAAAGTGCCGTCGAGTGCTCTGGTATATGGTGTTTCCTACCACCTCTGCTATTTTTGGGTTCCACCGTTTGCGTGTGTACCTTTTCCTTTGAAACCATTGTATTTGAATAGTAATTTTCGTTGTAGTGTACTATTGGATGGTAATCTTGTTACAAGGCCGAACCATTTGGTTTGAAGTTTCTTAATATGCTCTAGCATTGGTGTTGTTCCTACCAAGTCTCTAATAGTCTCGTATTTTATCTTATCTCTTCTTGTTTCTACCAGCTATTTTCTTAGGCATGTCATCTTGTGGTTGTATTTTCCTTTTTTCGTTTGCTGCGTCATTCTGAAATTGATAGCATAAAGTTGAGATAAAGATCGTATTGTGTAAGGTTTCATTTTTAGTGAAAGAAACATGTTTGCAGAGTATCGGTGTCATTTGGCCGATAATTTGGCTTGCTTGATTGCATCTTTTCTGTATTTTGATATTATTCTTTCCATCCGTTTCCCAAATACGTGAAGTTTGTCACTAGTTCCAGTCGTTGGTGTGCTATAAGAATATTTGTTTTATTGTCTTCTCTTGATAATGTCATACCTACAGTTTATTCCACGTTAATTTTCATGATGGGATCTATGAAAAGGCACGCCCGCGTGCCCAGCGTCTTCGTAGCGCGTTGGACTACGGGTGACTAGTCCTCTGTAAGTGCGGGTTCAACTCCACGGACTGGCAGGAAAGCTACAGGTTCCCCAGATTTACGGCGTTCGTGGCACCGTGTCGAAGGGTTACGATGTCCATGACACCGAACCGAAGAGCTTTCAGCTCAAGTGCTTCTGGATCGGGGAAAAAAATATAAATAAATAAAAAGGCACAATCGGGAAATTATTATTCCCAGCAAAAGTATTTCTAGCAAATACCTGGCAACATATGGATGCGGATTGTGGAACATAACACAAACATTTTAAAAAAAACATTGACGCTTTTGAAACCAGGTGCTATAGAAAAGTTCTTAACATCCTGGACAGAGAATAGAAAAAACAAAGACATCCAATAAGATCTACTTATCGAGGAGCATTGGCTCATCATGTCTGGAAGATGAAATTTTGTGGTCACATTAAACGCGACATCGGTTTTGAGAGAAAGGTAATGGAAGATATGGTTCCTGGAGTAGGAAGCAGTGGACGATCAGGACGAAGGTAGCAGCAGGACATCAAAGAAACCTTGAATATGTCGCTATAAGAGTCGGAGAACTTGCAAGAGACAGAGAGTTTTTCAGGCGGGCTGTGATGAATGGGGTATTCCGCAAGGGACATGCTACTTGATCATCATCATCATTATCATCATCATCATCATCATTATCATCCTCATCATCATCATCACAATCATTATCATTATCATCATCATCACCATCATCATCTATCATCATCCCTCTCATCATCACCATCATCATCATCATTATCATCATCATCATCATCACCATCATCATCATCAACACGTATAGTTCATCATTCGTATTGTCTGTTTCCGATCGAACTAGGAACTCAAGCTCATCTACATTGAAATCATGAATCTCTTGAAAAATATAGCGATCACTACACGCGCGCAACGAACAGAATATAACTGAAGCGAGAGACTAGTACTTTACCTCAACGCCACAGAGACTCTTAAACATTGTTTTATAATTTGAAAGAGATCAACGTCAAATACAAGATTGTCCACATCTGTGATTGAATGAATATTCATTCATTTCTACTGGGTTTCAATCATACACTAACTGTACTAATCTTAGTTCATATTTATTTAATCTGCAGTAAAGTTATGTCCCTTATAACTTCTTTAATCTTCATAAGTTATGTCTATAACTCTAATCTGCATAGTTATGTCCCTTATAACTTCTTAATCTTCAGTAAAGTTATGTCCTTATACTCTTTAATCTGCAGTATAGTTATGTACCCTACAGCCTCTTCAATCTGCAGTATAGTTATGTCCCTATAACTTTGTGAATCTGGATCAAGCTTCCTTCATCAGTTATCGGAGGACTATCGTCATAGCACTCCGTACATGTCCATATGTGCTCCGCTCTCCACCTCAACAAATCCAGCACTTTCTTCATTTTGGATCCTATATCATCCACGTTTTTCGACACTAGCAACCAAGATATCATCCATGTAAAGAAATCATACACACAGTAAACTCTAAGTGCCCAACGTTTAGAAAGGAAAGCAAAATGTGCTCTGATAACTAATGTGATTTTAGGATGGATGGGGGTGGAGGGCGGGCGCTTGATCCTTTCAGACGAAAGAACTACCTAGACATTTCTATGTAAGATTTTTTTTTTTTTGATTCGTAATTTATTTATTACTGTCTGGCTGTACCGATTAATCATTTCATGTTGGTTTCTTGTCTACATAGTTCTGCGTGTATGTTACTGCTAGTTATATGTTGTATTACTCATTGACATTACCCAGAATACGGTCAAGATGTGCGCTGGTCGTAAATGAGTCTCTCTCTATCATGTGACGCCTCTGACACTTAGGTCATTAGCATGCCATTCTTGAATGTTATTAGTCTTCCTCTGTATTCTTCTCCAGTTGTGAGTCATTTCTTTCAGTTCTTGTTCTACTCTTCTCCTCCATGACATCTCGGGTCTTGACATTTTTATTTACCCTCTGGTGTCCATCTCAGTACAATTTTCCTGAAAGAATTAGTCTCCATGCGTATCACGCCTCCGATTCATTGCCATTGTTTCTCTTGGATGATAGTTTTATATTATCTTGCTAACACTATGCAATCAGATCTTAGTTAGAGTACACTTGCAGATATGTTTAATTAGCATCTTTGTACAAGAACGTGAGATGTTACTGGGGTGTGTGCCCATTTGTGTAACAAGTAAATAAAGAGTTATTGTGTGTACACAGTGGAAAGTAAGGGAGATCATAAATATGGTAACTATATACAATGTAAATAGGAGGGAATCTGAGGAATAAAATAATTGCTGAACAATGAAATATAACCACTTTTATTTTACCTTTTTTTCCAATATTTGTTTGCCTCACAGCGTCAGGATAAGAAGAGATTTCTAGAAGGAGCTCTTGTGTGCGCTTTGTAAAGAGTGTCATTCGTCGCCTATGTTATCTCTGAGGTCCTCCCGGTGAGGTCAGCCTTTTGCTTTGTATCCATTGTATCTGTATTGTATTTGCGCACTGTCTGTTGGTAACTTGCTTATGTGGCCGAACCATTTAATTTGTTGTTTCTTGATGAAGTTCAGTACTGATGTTGTACCTACTTTTGTTTCTGGTGTCGCCATTTCTTAATCGGTCTCATCTTGTTACCCCTCTCCACCCCCACCCCACCCTCACCCCAGTATCTGCGTAGACATTCCATCTTTGTCGTGACTAGTTTTCTTCTATCGTTTGATGTCAGCGTCCAGTTTTGGCACTGATAGCATAATGTGGGGAGAAAGATTCTGTTGAACATTGTTTTTTTTTGTGTTTATTGTGACATGTTTGCATTTCAAAATTGGAGCCATTTATCCTATCATTTGATTTGCTTTGTAATCACAAGGTAGCTACAATGTAAGCCCGTACCTTATATTCTCAATTTCCATCATTTAGACATGTAAAGTACATTGAAGAGGACAGACGTTCAGTTGGTGGACGAAAAACGCTTTAAAGACACTATTAAAGTGTCTCTGAAAAAGTGTCTCTGAAATGCTTCGATATAGACACCACGTGCTGGGAATCCCTGGCGCAAGATCGCCAAATGTGGCACTATAACAACACAAGAGGAGCTCGCATAGCTGAGAATCATCGTGCCGTTGATGCATAGAGAAAACGATCTGCACGAAAAGGCAGAACAAACAATACCCACATGTCTAACCTTGATCACGTATGCCCCCACCTGTGGTAGGGGATTGTGTTTTAGGATTGCACTCTACAGTCACCTCCGCACAGACCAGAGAGGTGCAGTAGAACACGTCTGAGGCTGTTGTCATCATCGTTTGAGATGGACGGGTATTATTATTATTATTCTGAAAGTACTAAAAAGTGATCAGTTTTTTATTTTTTATTTTCAGCAACGTCTTCAATTGCTGCCGCTGATTTTTGCCTTATATAGACCCGAAGTCAGGTAGAAGGAATTTTATCAGCCACAGTTGAACCCACACAATTCATCTTCTTGTAACACTATTAGATCCATGAAAACTAGACAAACATGCCCCTTACTTGCTCTTCCTTTATCAATGAATAACTTCTGGTGTCTCACCTCCACTATACTATCGGAGACGACAACTTGAAGATTGACAATAACGTTACCTGATTATGTCTCTCCACTGTCTCCTGATCGTTTATTTTCTTTCAGATTCATCATCAAATAGTTTGTCCTGAGCAGAACTTTGCCACCCCAACAGTCCTTCAGAATTTCTCTCTGTCATAGGCCAGATGTCCCACCTCCGCAGCCGTCGTGTTCATAAGTAAAGTAAAGGAACACTTTCATACCTCGTGGTATATAGGGCAATACAGTGTTAGGCCTGAATTTTTCATTGATCGTCGGCACACGATGGGTGATGTGGTTTTATGTATTAAATCCTGAACCCATATTCTCCGTGGTCTTCCTCTCCTTCCATGATGGTCGTCTCTAGCCCTTCGTGTCTTTTTCTTCAGTCCTAAATAACTCAATTTCCCTTTCTTATTTGTATCATTGCAAACTGTTAATAAAACACTTATTGTAACATTTGATAAAAGACACGTATTTTGTTATTTCGGTAAAAGACACATTCTGCAAAGTCCGGTGATTTTAAAAATCCAATTTAAAAAACTCACACATTTGTCTAAATCATATTTTTTTTTTTATTCTTAAGCTTGTGCAGATTATTGTCAATAGAACAATCAAGAGAAAGAAAGAGAGTGTAAGAGAAATAGAGAGAGAAATTGAGAGAATAGCAGGACTAAAACTAAAAAGAAAACTGCAAGACAAAACAGAAAACGATTAGCTAAAAGGAAAAATAAGAAAATAAAGATATTTTGTAATAGATGTGTTTCTAGTAATGCTTCAACCATTAAATCTGGAGAGGGTAGGATGTTAGGAAAGAAGGATTGTAATATATGGGATTTGTAATGGATGACATCTCAAACTTGTAGGATTCTATTCCTGGTACGTACTTCATTCTTCTTCAGCGATCTCTGGACATGCGCTTAGTTTACTGTGTACCACAAACTGAGCGGTCGTTTCAGTCTTCAGGTTTCCCCAAGCTTTAGTTTTTAGGTCGACTGGATGTGGCTACATGTTGCTTCTCAGCTCACACAGGAGAGGACAGTCTTGCAGGACATTCTCCGGTGTCTGATCCGCCTGTTCACAGTGCAGAGAGCTGTTGACTTATTCATAGTCTATGTAAGTGTTTGTTGACACTGGCAGAGACCTGTTTGGCTTATTCATAGTCTATGTAAGTGTTTGTTGACACTGGCAGAGAGCTGTTTGACTTATTCATAGTCTATGTAAGTGTTTGTTGACATTCATCATCATTATCATCATCAAGAGCCATTTCAGCAAATGTTACCAAGTTCCTTCACAACACCCTATCTCTTGTTCTAGCTATAAGTTCTGATATTGTTTTAACGACGTACCATGATGTTATGTTGTCTAGAGTCCTTACCTTCTGTTAACCTCTATCTTCATTTCTCTGTATCTTTCCTGTTGTCTCAACATATTCAAGCTTTTCTCTGTTCTCTAAACATGTTCAAAGAATGTTGACTATTTCTTACTGATGCCATTTCATAAGCTACTTCTTCTTTCTGCTTCGAACACTTCATATTGACCATTTGTTAATCCACTCTTTGTGATTTATATGTGATCCAAGCCTAAGAGCGAGTGTACGTTGTGCCAGGTATGCGCCTTCAAGAAGATCAGCACATCCGATTTACGCGCCACTTTTATTTACTAGGTGGCTTCCTAGGCCACTATCTCAGTCGCCTCTACGACATGCCTTGTAGGTCGCAGTGTTACTATTCTTTGCTCCCTTGCGAGTCCCGGCAACATACAGGTAGTTTCGATATGTTCTCGTTTTCTTTCTTGTAAATAGTATCCTTTTTTGTCTTTCGAATCGTGGGTTCAAATCCGGACCGCGTCGTTCTGTTCACGAGTTAATTTTTTTCCAGAGACCCTATGATTTCTGCTGAGCTACAGAGTTAGTGCTCTGTGCAATACTCTCGGCAAGTGTCGTGCCATTTCTGCGGAGAAGGACCGAGCCATATGGAGTAAAACCCGGTGCAATGAAGTCAATCCTTAGGCTTTTAAACCCTTTTAAAAAATCTTTCTATCCACTGTGTTCTCAATTTTTTGTATTAACCAAACTCTGTAGTCTCACTACAACATTTATGACAACAGAAAATCATATTCTGAGTATTAACCATATCTCTGTAGTCTCCACTACAACATTTATGCGACAACAGAAAATCATATATTCTGAGTTTATTATAAAAGATGAATCATCGCCATAGCTATTATGTAAGTGCTCTACTGATGATGTTTCAGATAGTAAAAAGGGACTGCACATCTAGAAGGGAAGCATTGCGTTTTATAAATGTAGTCTTTGTTTTAAAACTATCATGGTTCTCTCTTTAGCCTCACTCATATTAATCAAAGTGTATTGATATCAAGCCAGTTTATTTTTTAAATCTTACAATGTAGAATACCCACAGGGACTCTGGTTTGATTGATTTATTGATTGATTGACAGCGTGATATCACCATCATCATTGCATTTCGATGTATAAATGCGAAGGATTGACTTTATTGCACTGGGCTTCCCCATATAGCTCCGTCCCTGACGGCAGAAATGTTATACCATTTACCGAAAGTTTTGCACAAAACCTGAACTCCCTCTGTAGCTCAAGCAACAAACACAGAGATTTTATTTTTTAATTTGCACGTTTCTCTGTCCGGATTTGAATCCATAACCTTCAGAACGACAGGCAAACGTCCTAACCACTTTCAGGTATAGATACCTCCATATTTCGGTATAGATACCTCCATATTTCGGTATAGATACCTCCATATTTCCATTTGGTCATAGATACCTCCATATTTCGGTATAGATACCTCCATATTTCGGTATAGATATCCTCATATTTCAGTATAAAATACCTCCATATTTCGGTATAGCTACCTCCATATTTCGGTAAATAATCATGTGTACTCTGGTATCCTTCTTACACAGGAATATGTTATAGGCAGTATACAAACTCCGTAGCGCTGGCGAAGATCCCTGATATAATTTTGAAATAAGAAAACAAATTGTGTATAAATGTTATTTTATTTGATTTCAATGAATATGTATTGGACTTAGGTTTTGTACTGTACTCTTATAGATTTTGTACTGTACTTATGGTTTTGTACTGTACTCTTATAAGTTTTGTACTGTACTCTTATAGGTTTTCTACTGTACTCTTATAGATTTTGTACTGTACTCTTATAGGTTTTGTACTGTACTCTTATAGGTTTTGTACTGTACTCTTATAGATTTTGTACTGTACTCTTATAGGTTTTGTACTGTACTCTTATAGGTTTTGTACTGTACTCTTATAGGTTTTGTACTGTACTCTTATAGGTTTTGTACTGTACTCTTATAGGTTTTGTACTGTACTCTTATAGGTTTTGTACTGTACTCTTATAGGTTTTGTACTGTACTCTTATAGGTTTTGTACTGTACTCTTATAGGTTTTGTACTGTACTCTTATAGGTTTTGTACTGTACTCTTATAGGTTTTGTACTGTACTCTTATAGGTTTTGTACTGTACTTTATAGGTTTTGACTGTACTTTATGGTTTGTACTGTACTCTTATAGGTTTGTACTGTACTCTTATAGGTTTGTACCTGTACTTTATAGGTTTTGTACTGTACTCTTATAGGTTTTGTACTGTACTCTTATAGGTTTTCAGTCAACTTGTCTATTTGGTTTAATTCAACTCATGACCTACGATTTTAGTTGTACGGGTACTCTTATAGTTTATAGTACTTGTAAGTGTAGAGTATAGGTCAGCTGCACGTATGTATAGCATGCTAGTAGTCTAGTGGTAGTCTAGTAGAGATATCATGTAGCAGTAGGTAGCTATGAGTAGGTCAGCTGCAGACTGTAGCAGTGTAGTTGAGTAGTAGATGCAGTGGCAGGACGTAGTTTAGTAGTATGTGGTCAGCAGTATGTAGCAGTAGAGAGTAGTAGTAGAGTAGTAGCAGTTGTAGTTAGTAGTAGTGAGTGGTAGCAGTGATGTAGCAGTGCATGGTAGTAGTGTAGTAGTGAGTAGTAGTAGAGTTAGCAGTGTGTGAGTAGTGTAGTGTAGTGTAGGCAGTAGTAGCAGTAGTAGTGTAGCAGTGTAGATAGTAGTAGCAGTAGTAGTAGTAGCAGTAGTAGTAGCAGTAGAGTAGTAGTCAGCAGTAGTAGTAGTAGTAGTAGTAGTAGTTAGTAGTAGTAGTAGTAGTAGTAGTGTAGTGTAGAGTAGAGTAGATAGATGATAGTAGTAGTACGATAGTAGAAGAGTAGATTTGAAAGATAGATAGTAACTTGAACAGACTATAAGAGTATACTTGAACGAGTATAGATGAGAGTAGAGATGACAGCAAAAGAGTACTTACAGCTAGAAGTACTTGAACAGAACGTAAAGAGTAGCTTACAGCAGTAATGAGATAACTTGCAGAATAAAGTAAGATAAGCTTGAACAGTAGAGTAGTAGATTAATTGATAGTAGTAGAAGTAGCTTAAACAGAGCAGTAGAGTAGCAGATGCATAGCAGAAGTAGAAGTGAATAGAACAGCATGAAGAGTATGAAGTAGTAGCAGTATAGAGTAGATTGAAACAGCAGTAGAGTAACAACAGATAGTAGAGTAAGTAGCAGATAGTAGAGATAGTCAAAGCATAGAAGTAACTTGCAGAATAGAACATAGAAGAAGATAATTCAACAGAATAGAAGTAGAATTGAAACAGAACATAGAGAAGATTAATTGAGAAGAACATAAAGAGTAAATTGAAAGAACATAAGAGATAAATTAACAGAACATAAAGAAGATAAACTTAAACAGAACATAAGAAGATAAACTTGAAAAGAACATAAAGAAGATAAACTTAAACAGAATATAAAGAAGATAAACTTAAACAGAACATAAAGCAAGATAAACTTGAAACAGAACATAAAGAAGATAAACTTCAAACAGAACATAAAGAAGATAAACTTAAACAGAAATAAGAAGATAAACTTAAACAGAACATAAAGAAGATAAACTTAAACAGAACATAAAGAAGATAAACTTCAAACAGAACATAAAGAAGATAAACTTGAAATAGAACATAAACAAGATAAACTTGAAACAGAACATAAAGAAGATAAACTTGAAACAGAACATAAAGAAGATAAACTTGAAACAGAACATAAAGAAGATAAACTTGAAACAGAACATAAAGAAGATAAACTTGAAACAGAACATAAAGAAGATAAACTTCAAACAGAACATAAAGAAGATAAACTTGAAACAGAACATAAAGAAGATAAACTAGAAACAGAACATAAAGAAGATAAACTTGAAACAGAATATAAAGAAGATAAACTTGAAACAGAATATAAAGAAGATAAACTTGAAACAGAACATAAAGAAGATAAACTTGCAGAACAGATTAAAGAAGATAAACTTGAAACAGAACATAAAGAAGATAAACTTGAAACAGAATATAAAGAAGATAAACTTGAAACAGAACATAAAGAAGATAAACTTCAAACAGAACATAAAGAAGATAAACTTGAAACAGAACATAAAGAAGATAAACTTGAAACAGAACATAAAGAAGATAAACTTGAAACAGAACATAAAGAAGATAAACTTGAAACAGAACATAAAGAAGATAAACTTGAAACAGAACATAAAGAAGATAAACTTGAAACAGAACATAAAGAAGATAAACTTAAACAGAAATAAAGAAGATAAACTTAAACAGAACATAAAGAAGATAAACTTGAAACAGAACATAAAGAAGATAAACTTGAAACAGAACATAAAGAAGATAAACTTGAAACAGAACATAAAGAAGATAAACTTGAAACAGAATATAAAGAAGATAAACTTGAAACAGAACATAAAGAAGATAAACTTGAAACAGAACATAAAGAAGATAAACTTGAAACAGAACATAAAGAAGATAAACTTGAAACAGAACATAAAGAAGATAAACTTGAAACAGAACATAAATAAGATAAACTTGAAACAGAACATAAAGAAGATAAACTTGAAACAGAACATAAAGAAGATAAACTTGAAACAGAACATAAAGAAGATAAACTTGAAACAGAACATAAAGAAGATAAACTTGAAACAGAACATAAAGAAGATAAACTTGAAACAGAACATAAAGAAGATAAACTTGAAACAGAACATAAAGAAGATAAACTTGAAACAGAACATAAAGAAGATAAACTTGAAACAGAACATAAAGAAGATAAACTTGAAACAGAACATAAAGAAGATAAACTTGAAACAGAACATAAAGAAGATAAACTTGAAACAGAACATAAAGAAGATAAACTTGAAACAGAACATAAAGAAGATAAACTTGAAACAGAACATAAAGAAGATAAACTTGAAACAGAACATAAAGAGGATAAACTTGAAACAGAACATAAAGAAGATAAACTTGAAACAGAACATAAAGAAGATAAACTTGAAACAGAACATAAACAAGATAAACTTGAAACAGAACATAAAGAAGATAAACTTGAAACAGAACATAAAGAAGATAAACTTGAAACAGAACATAAAGAAGATAAACTTGAAACAGAACATAAAGAAGATAAACTTGAAACAGAACATAAAGAAGATAAACTTCAAACAGAACATAAAGAAGATAAACTTGAAACAGAACATAAAGAAGATAAACTTGAAACAGAACATAAAGAAGATAAACTTGAAACAGAACATAAAGAAGATAAACTTAAAGAAACAAGAAACACTAAAAAAAAGAAGATAAACTTGAAACAGAACATAAAGAAGATAAACTTGAAACAGAACATAAAGAAGATAAACTTGAAACAGAACATAAAGAAGATAAACTTGAAACAGAACATAAAGAAGATAAACTTGAAACAGAACATAAAGAAGATAAACTTGAAACAGAACATAAAGAAGATAAACTTGAAACAGAACATAAAGAAGATAAACTTGAAACAGAACATAAAGAAGATAAACTTCAAACAGAACATAAAGAGGATAAACTTGAAACAGAACATAAAGAAGATAAACTTGAAACAGAACATAAAGAAGATAAACTTGAAACAGAACATAAAGAAGATAAACTTGAAACAGAACATAAAGAAGATAAACTTGAAACAGAATATAAAGAAGATAAACTAGAAACAGAACATAAAGAAGATAAACTTCAAACAGAACATAAAGAAGATAAACTTGAAACAGAACATAAAGAAGATAAACTTGAAACAGAACATAAAGAAGATAAACTTGAAACAGAACATAAAGAAGATAAACTTCAAACAGAATATAAAGAAGATAAACTTCAAACAGAACATAAAGAAGATAAACTTGAAACAGAACATAAAGAAGATAAACTTGAAACAGAACATAAAGAGGATAAACTTGAAACAGAACATAAAGAAGATAAACTTCAAACAGAACATAAAGAAGATAAACTTCAAACAGAATATAAAGAAGATAAACTTCAAACAGAACATAAAGAAGATAAACTTCAAACAGAACATAAAGAAGATAAACTTCAAACAGAACATAAAGAAGATAAACTTAAACAGAAATAAAAAGATAAACTTCAAACAGAATATAAAGAAGATAAACTTCAAAAGAACATAAGAAGAAAACTTCAAACAGAAATAAAGAAGATAAACTTCAAACAGAACATAAAGAAGATAAACTTCAAACAGAACATAAAGAAGATAAACTTCAAACAGAACATAAAGAAGATAAACTTCAAACAGAACATAAAGAAGATAAACTTCAAACAGAACATAAAGAAGATAAACTTGAAACAGAATATAAAGAAGATAAACTTGAAACAGAACATAAAGAAGATAAACTTCAAACAGAACATAAAGAAGATAAACTTGAAACAGAAATAAAAGATAAACTTCAAACAGAACATAAAGAAGAAGAAATTGATGTAAAGAGAAAACGACCATGGTCTGAAGAAAAGTCAAGTATCCAGTAAATAACCAAATATTATCAATTCGTTTTTTTCCATCACAGTAAGTATTAACACCCACACAGAACATTCTAGAACCTGGTAATACTATCTGTCTATCCACAAGTGAGTTGCATTGATCACCAGAATCCGCCCAGATTGTCCGCGTTACTCAAAGAGTTGCCAACGTCTCTTCATTATTTCAGCTTATTTGGAATGGACACTTTAGGCTAAGGGAGATAATTAAAAGCAAACACATGATCGGATCAATCGCGTATGGCCATATCTACGGCCCTTACACCCAAAAATGGCAGGGCATCTGTGAGGATATTTCAAGGGTGGTCGGATTACGACCCTTAACGTGTATTTAATCAGATACGCGGAGTTTAGCTACAGGTTTATATGGATTCTTGTCTGATTGCTAGTCTGTCACATAAATCTGGTGCGTTTTTATGTATGTCAGAGCCGCAGCCACTGAAGAATGTTTGTCTATGTCTCGTCTGTTGATATATCTTGTATGTAATATGTCTTGTCTGTTGATATATCTTGTCTGTTGCTATATACCTCGTCTGTTGCTATATGCCTCATCAGTTGAACTATAGCTCCCTCGTTTGTTGCTATATGTCTCGTCTGTTGCTATATCTAGTCTGTTGCTATTTTTATTTTTTTCCCGATCCAGAAGCACTTGAGCTTTTCAGCTCTTCGGCTCGGTGCCATGAACATCGTGACCCTTCGGTTCGGTGCCACGAACACCGTAAATCTGGGGAATCTGTGACATTTTCTGCTATCCCGCGGAATTGAACCCGCACATACAGAGGACTTGTCACCAGTAGTCCAACGCGCTACAAACACGCTGGGCACGCGGGCGAGAACTGCATATAAAACACGGTTTATTATGCTGTAATTTTAACAAAATATCGCAAATGTGTCACCAACAACAACTTCAAAAATAACAGAAAATTAACATTAGTAAACGTCTCAACAACAACAACAACCGTGGGCGTACACATAACTTTTTATGGGGAGGGTGAAAATTAAAAAAATTGATAGTTGGTAGTTTTCTACGCAGAAATGGAGAAGACCAGATGCGCATAAAACTGGTTTATCAAATCCATTTTCTAGGGGGTGGCACTTGCCCTTTCACTCTCCCACGCTTTAACGTCTGGACGCTCAGGACCATGTCATAAATAAAAAGTGGTATGTTTTGGTGCACAATTCTTTCAAATATATTCTTATGATGATCAACTATTTTGGTTTTTTATGTCTCCAGTTATGCTCCATTTTGTGTGAAGTTTTTCATTGATTATTTTAACCTTTTTCGATCCAGAAGCACTTGAGCTTTTAGCTCTTCGGCTCGGTGCCATGAACATCGTAACCCTTCGGTTCGGTGCCACGAACAGCGTAAATCTGGAGAACCTGTGTCTGTTCTGCCAGCCCGCGGAATTGAAGCGCACTTACAGGGGCTTGCACCCGTCGTCCAACGCGCTATGAACACGATGAGAAGGCGGGTTTTTTTTAACCTTTAAAGAACTATATATTTATTTGATCATGTGTGTGCTTGTATCAGATCTTTTAGTTGATATGTTGTTGTATTCTATTGATGATCTATTTTAAACTTTCTTACATTATATTGTAACAGTGACAACGTTGAAACTTTCCGACATTATGTATTACCTGTGTTATGCAAATTTCATTTACATTGCATTTACCATCATCAAATAGCTTGTTCTGAGCAGAATTTTGCCACCCCAACAGTCCTCGGAATTTCTCTCTCTCATAGGCCAGATGTCCTGCCTCTGCAGCCGTCATTTTCAAACCATCAGACACATCCTGAATCCATCTTCTCCGTGGTTTTCCTCTTCTTCTCTTTGCCGGTATGCCTCCTTCCATGATGGTCTTCTCCAGCCCTTCATGTCTTTTTATATGTCCAAAATATCTCAATTTTCTCTTTCTTATTTGTAGCATCAGCCAGTTTTCTTTGATTTTGAATTCTTTTTGGATAGATCTATTTGTTCTCTTCTCTGTCCATGATATACGTAAGACTCTTCTGTAACACTTATATTCGAAAGCACATATATGTTTTTCTATTGCTTTATTACATTATATTGCACTGCATGGCATTACCGTAATTATACTACCGTAGAGTGGAGCGTCTGGTGAAATGGAGTAGTGCGTGGGTTCTCATATTGGAGAGCCGGGTTCAATCCCTGGTAAGGTCAATGAGTAGTTTTTTTCTGTCTGGGGCATAAAGAAAATATACCACCCTGAAGTTTTTGCGGTGACTTCACTAGCTATGCGGCCACTAAATGTCATAGGCTCTTCTCCCCCCTGTCCTATACAGCCCTAAAAAGCGCTGTTACAGACAGTCAATAATGTGTTCTTCTAATTGTAGCAAACAAAGTTTGTGATTGATGATAGGATCATCATCATTGCACTTCGGTGAGTAGCCAAGTGTACTTCGATCTCATTCTTACACAGGAAGATCTCAGCTGCAGGGCACGAACTTCGTAGCACCGGCGACAGTCACCGATGTAATTTTGAAGATGGTGAAGATATGTTTTGGAGAAATTTTATTTTTAATCTTTTCTAATTAATTTTGACCAAGCAGCGGCTTTCCAGCCTGCTCTTCTCGATTTTGAACTGCCAATGGTTCTTTTATGTTCTCAACTTGAACACGGAACCTAGGTTTTATTGTCCGTCTCCGATAGGACTAGGAACTCGATCTCACTTACGCTGAGATCAGGGATCTCTGGAAAAATATCCAGATGGCTCCACGAGGAGCGAACCTGATACCTCTAGCATGAGAGACGAGTATCTAACCTCTACGCCATAGAGACCCCTAGCAAACAAAATATGTCTATGCTTACCTGATATTTATCATTTATATTGATATAGCTTACCTGTATATAAATATAATAATGT
Organism: Arion vulgaris; assembly: GCA_020796225.1. Lineage (NCBI taxonomy): Eukaryota > Metazoa > Mollusca > Gastropoda > Stylommatophora > Arionidae > Arion > Arion vulgaris. Next base: position 9,334,235 of record CM036759.1, on the reverse strand, counting down.
TGTAACTTTTCTCTTGCAGGTTACTGGTTGTGTTAACAATGTTGTAACTTTTGTCTTGCAGGTTACTGGTTGTGTTACATAAACAGCACAATCAACCCATTGTGTTACGCTCTGTGCAACGTCAACTTCAGGAGAACATTTTGGAGAATTCTCACCTGTCGGTGTGCTAAACGTCGAAGTTCGCTTCAAAGAATGGTCATGCCTGCAACTCACATCAACAATCTTGTACCCGGATGAACCACACCTTTGAGACAATCACAACAATTTTTTAATTCGTTACATTGACTAGTAAGTCGTTCCAAATAATTCATGATTGCACATAATTGACTGCAACTGAAAATTAACAACTGTCGCCATGCATTGTTTGTTTGCCTATTAGGGGATTAACTCATTCCGTACTAACTGCCGCAAGGTGTACCATGAGTGTCTATTAAAATAGTCCATCTGTCGGACACAGCACCAAACATTGTTTCATTTAAAAATTAATGCTAAATTTTAATCAACGCATTCTGATCCAATTTCCTGTTTTATCTACAACAAAGCTATCTATTTCTACATCATAATGCGATCGAGTGTTTGATAATAATAAAATGCCATTGGACTAAATGTCTATATTTTTCAAGCTTGAAAAGTTTTTAAAAACAACAAAATTCAGCCACATCGTGTTTTTTAATTCGACCGTGAATATGTTAAATTCTCCCTAATCTAAGACATGCAGTTCTCAACCTAAGAACTAGTCTTTTTCAGTTATATCAGGTATTGATCAACAAACATACAAATTAAAAATTACATTCTTGCGGAGAATATAATAATTATATCATGACGCACATTAACCAGAGGTCAATCAATAAATCAATCAATAATTTTACAAAAACATGAAACAAAAATATGAAAAGAAGCCGACGATAGTATAAATGTAATAATGTGTTGGTTGACTAAAAGAACAATAACATAACATGTTTAAATATGTATAGCAATTTGTTTGCATGATGAATACCAACATAAGAAATTATTACCAAAACAAAATCAGAATTATAAAGACTAAATCAAATATGTAACTTTAAATTAAATAATTTTAAAACTCAGTTACGAAATTGTCAATTCCATTGTTGTAACAATCCTAACATATTTCCATTATTGTAACAATCCTGACATATGCCAACGTGAGTTGGAAAATAACTAAGGATATAGAAATTAAGTTGAATACATTTGAAAATAAATGTCTGCGAGAAATAGTCAACATAAAATGTGAGGAAGTCAGGAGAAGTGATGAAATAAGTGAAATGTCTAGTTAGCCAATGGAAACAACTGTTATTAACTAAAAAAGAGTAGAAGGAGATATGTTGGGCATACTCTGAGAAGAAATTATCAGATTCATAAAGCAGGTAATGAAGTGGGAGGCAATGGGTTCAAGAAAGAAAAGATACCTTAGGGAAAATCGGAAACGAACTTTACTGAGATGAGAAATATCGAACACAATTCTATAGAAAAGGTTGAACTAGTTTCCCAGGATAGAGCAGTATGGAGAAATTGCTTGCATGCCCTATGTAACTATCATAGTACTAGAGAAAAACTGCATATTTTTGTAGGAATTATTATTTTTTCATAATTTTTGCGGGCAGCTATTTTCCTACTCTTCTCGATTTTCAACTGCCAATGGTTATTGTACGTGTTTATCTTGAACAGGGGACTTACATTTTATCGTCCGTCTCCGATAAGACTGAATTCACCTACAATGAGATCAGGGATCACGGAACAAATATCCAGATAGCTTCACGCGGGGGACCGAGCCTGGTAGTTTTAGAGTGAGGGGTGAATACCTTATCTCACCACCAAAATAGAAAAATAGAAAAGAGCAGACTGGAAAGAAGCTGCCAAGCAAGATTCAATAGAAAGATTCCAAAAATTAAAATGTCTATAAAATATTTTCAACAATTTATAAATTACATCGTGTACCCATGCCGGTGCTACAGAGATCGCTCACTTCCTCTGAGATCTTCCTGTATAAGAAAGAGATCGGGGCACACATGGTTACTCACCGAAGTAGAATGATGATGGTCCTACAATCAGTCAACTCATAAGTTGTGATACATATCAAAAATTCACAAATAGTGAAAGATGCGATACTGCGTCTATATACTTGTACTCTTGTATACTTGAGCGTCTGTAACTCAAGTGGTAGTGAGCTCGATCACAAACCCAAGAGTACCTGGTTCAAACCCCACGGTGGGCAAGTTTGGATATAAATTCGTTTCCGTGGGATTTTTACAAAAGGTAAAAATAGACATCACCGTTCATAAAGCGATGGCACACTACTGAAAGTATTAGTGGTGCCTAGAAAATCAACGACTCGTTAACTGTGGTTGATGGCTACATCCTTTAGGATATGAAACGAATTTCATTCATACTTGTACTAATCATCATCATTTATAATCTCCGATATGGTCACAATATCATGGATCTGTTAATCAAAGAAACTAATGTGTAAACAATAAACAGGGTGAAACTTTGATCTTCTTCTTCTCTTCCACCATTTATTTATTTAAAGAAGTGTTGGGGGATGGGGATGTAGTGATCTTGTGTGTGCTTGTTTTAAAGCACTTTGTAAGCTGCTATTCATTTTCTTATTGCTGCTCTTGATGCAGTCACTCCATCTTTTGCATGGTCTTCCTCTTGCTCTGTAATCGTTATACTTTTTCAGTATGGCTCTCTATGGTAATCGATACCAGGGCCTTCTTGTCAGGTGTTCAAACTATTTAATTTGTTGTTCTTTTATGAATTGTAACTTTGGACTGAATTGAAAAATTCATATTTCAAATATCTCACCAAAACTTGCCAGTAAAATGACCCATGAAGTAGTTTAGTTAATATTTGACCAGCAAAGAGCAAACTGAGGGAGGTAGGGAGAAGATGGAGATATGTTGGACATACCTTGAGAAATGGTCAAAGAATATCAAAGTTGGCATTGAAGTGAAATGCACGGGGTTCAAGAAAGAGACGACGCCGGAACAAACTTTGCTGAGAGAGGCAAGTAATATAGGTCTCAGTTCCATGGAGGAGATTGAGCGAGTTGCCCATAATAGAGCGGTATGGAGAAATTGTTTGCAGGCCCTATATTAGATATTGGTTGTTGGTTATTGGTTACTAAACTGACTCATTTCAACCCAGGCAGACCCATAGGTGCTCAGTTTCCCCAACAGATATCGAAGAGTATGCATACTGATAGTTCCATTGGCTCGCTGATTAAACACACTCCTTACTCTGCCCCTCATGCATCCAGTTCTACTTGTATAACGGGTAACTTCAAACTGCTTAAATCGCTGGATCGATTCAACATATATTTTAGTGTCCTCATCCAGCAGAAAGTCGCAAAGAGACCGAAGAACATCCCCCTTATCCATCTTCACTCCCCAACAATCGATGTTGTTAAAGCAAGTCTGTACGCTCTCTCACTACCATAAACACCCGCATGCCCAGGACAGTATATCCACGTAAGTCTCTGGAGGTTAGAAACTTCTATAGACGACATCTACTCATACCGAAACCTGCCCTTTTAGAACTTGTGAAGCATCGACTGAGAGTCAGATACAACAGCGGCCCAAGTAAATGAAGTCACAGAGAGCCAATTGAGGGCAGCAGTAACTGCCTCAACCTCCAACCTCATACTAGAAGTAGTTGTCCTGTACGCTCCACTTCGCTCTGCATCAACCCTACCATGCGCATTAGCCAAGAAACCCCAGCCTGACTTCACACCGCGATGAACCGAGTCATCGGCATATACAACAACATCCTCATCATTTGCATTATCTTCTATCAGCCAACCAAAATGGGAATATGGAAGCATGACCATCTATCTCAACGTTATCATTACTCTTGGAAGAGAATGTAGAGATTGTGGCAACATTAAGGATGATCTCGTAGTTAAGCAGCTGATATGTTACATATAATATGCACTATATAAAATAGGCCCTATGTCTCGTTCAACGGTACGACAGAAATTACTATTTTAGTATTATAAAGAGCAAACATATTTTTGTACAATAATTGTTGTTGTAATATGTTTATTATTTATTGTTGATGCCCTTATTTTGAACTGATTTTATGTCAATGATATTTTTGTTAGATATGTTTTATGACCAATGTTTGTTTCTTAGAAGACGCTTCTGTAGATATTATTCTCATGGTTCATCATTTTATATAATGCTCTGCAAATTTTGTTGTGTATTGTGCTTGACAACATAATTGTTATGTTCAATGTTAGTATTACAAGTTACATTGTTTTATTGATATTTGACTTCACTAGCTTCGGCGAAGTTAATAACTCCTCTTTGTCATGATTAGGGCGTTTGTTAATTGTTTGATTGATTGAATGAATGATTGATTGAAAGGACTTCGTACAATGCACTTCGGTGAGTAACCAAGTGTGCTAGGATGTATTATGCAGGAATATCTCAGCAGCAGTGCACGAACTTCAAAGCGCCGGCGAGGGTCCCCATTGTAATTAAGAAGATCTTGAAAATATTATGTAGGAATTTAATTATTTAAAGCTTTTTATGAATTTTGCCCAGGCAGCGGTTTTCCAACCTGCTCTTCTAGATTGTGAATGTTTCTTTTAGAGCTCAACTTGAACAAGGGACCCACGTTTTAATGTACGTCTCTGATAGGACTAGGAACTCGATCTTACATACACTGAGATAAGGGATTTCTGGAGAAATATCGCAATGGTTCCTCGAGGGATCGAACCGAGTACATTTGAAACGAGAAGCGAGAACCTAACATCTACGTCACAGAAACTCTCTGCATATATGTGTTGCATGTTTGTATGTGTGCGTAGCTGTGTATGTATGTGTGTATGTTAAAGAATATTTCGACTTTGAAAATACAATTCTTCGAACTACAACTGCTTTCACATATATTGGAAGTGTTATCAGCCACAGAGAAGATGTTATATCTGACATTAAATACAGACTGACTAAGGCACGAGTGCGTTCATGACCCTTCAGACGGTCTGGAAAACAGCTGAATACAGTTTCAGAACCAATATTAATATATACCTTATCATCTCCTACTTTGAAGTTTTTCACCAAGTATCCTGTGGCATCTCTGCTCTTCTCTTTCCCTGTAGGTTCGTAATCATGGTTACTGGCGGTAGACCCAACCAGAACAGGAGTTGTCTTTTGTTTTAATTAACAGAAAACAACTAACAAAACTACAATTTAGCCATATGCTGCAAAATACTATGTACACTGTGGAGTTTGGGTCCATTCTTATTAAGTGGCCAAACTACTTTATTCTTTGTTTTTCAATGTAATTCAAGCACGGTTTTGTGCCAACTTTCTTTCTTATGCAAATGTATGATGTTGATGTCTTTTCTGGTGTTGTTGGTAACTTTTCGCAGACAACGCATTTCACATGTATTGCCTGCAGAAAGTTACCAACTACACCAGAAAAGACAGTCACCAAGATCAGCATAAGAAAGAAAGTTGGCACAGAACTTTTCTTGAATTACATTGAGAAACAAAGAATGAAGTGGTTTGGCCACTTAATAAGAATGCATCCAAACTCCACAGTATACAGTCTTCTACACCAGAACATCGGGAAAGCAGGCAAGAGGAAGACCACGAAAAAGATCGTTAGATGGCATAACAGAATACTGTGCAAGAGCAAAACTAACAATCACCCAAGCCACTAGAGCAGCGCAAGACAAAAACAGAAAACCACGACACTGGGCAACAACCCGGTAGCAGTGTGACAACAAAAGAAGAACTGCTCGGAGAGTAGATTTCACTAAGATAAGAAATGCTAGGAATGCTAAACCAGCATATTATATACATATCACTTATAATTATAGCAGTAACCTCCCAAAAAATGTCTAACCCAATTGGTTTTGTAGATATGCCTCTTGCAATATAACAATTCCAAAAAAAATAAATTATAATTAGAACGACAATATCTCTGATTATATACAGTTTAGACTAAAAATGGAGGTTTATGCTATAATTGTTGGTGATATGTACATCATATGCTAGTTTGACATTATTTGAAACTTCTTATGTTAGTGAAATCTACTCCACGATCAAGAGAGGTGGGGGGAATGGTTTAATATATTTTCAAGAAAATTATTATTTTAAAAATAATTACAATGCATACACTAAACATTGTTTGCCATCAAAAACAATATTTTTGCAACATGTAACCTTCTTCTTCTTCTTTGCGTTCGTTCTTTACGACCAATTTTAATTACTCTTTGTGATATGTTTGATCTTTACCAAGAACGTGTATACGTTGCACATTGGTTTGATAGGCCCCCAAACGCATAGACTTCTACACGTTTAGGACACATGCATCCAATTTCAGCCAAACCTCCTTAGCCGCCTCTTACGACATGCGTGGCAGGCAACAGTGGTTATATTCTTTACACTCCAAATTTTGGCCCCGGTAACCACTCGGACGGCAACATGTAATCAAAATGTATGACAATATGTTTGTTAGTTTTTTTTCAGCTAATTATTTTTAAAAAGAGAACCCAGGTTCTGGGTGAGTCGCCCGCCTTATTTTTTGCAAATATCAAAAATATATTTGTGAAAAGAAGCTGTTTAGTCTGATAATTGGTTGTGAGAATCTCATAAACCTGAGACAGATTGATTTTCAAATCCCATATGGGAAGTTGGCTTACTAAAACTGGAAACAACTGAGATATATCAGGAATTATGTAAAGCTGTTCTTCCCAACATTTTTATATATACTTGGACGCATCTGACTGATTATTATGGAGACGTGGGTGTATGTAATGATTTCAATACTGTTGCTACTAATAATAACAATAGTAATGTTAATATAATTGAGATGCCAACGTTTCCTCCAGGGAATAAGCAAAATAGTAGGGTTGATGGACAGTAGAATGGTTACAAAATTAAATGATTGCAAAATCGGGAAGATCGTGTTCATAGAAGTACCCCAAAATACTGAAGCATAGAAGTACCCCAAAATTGAACATAGAAGTACCCCAAAATACTGAAGCATAGAAGTACCCCAAAATACTGAAGCATAGAAGCACCCCAAAATACTGAAGCATAGAAGTACCCCAAAATACTAAAGCATAGAAGTACCCCAAAATACTGAAGCATAGAAGTACCCCAAAATACTGAAGCATAGAAGTACCCCAAAATACTGAAGCATAGAAGCACCCCAAAATACTGAAGCATAGAAGTACCCCGAAATACTGAAGAATAGAAGTACCCCGAAATACTGAAGAATAGAAGTACCCCGAAATACTGAAGAATAGAAGTACCCCGAAATACTGAAGAATAGAAGTACCCCGAAATACTGAAGAATACTGTTAGATTGAAATCCAATTCACGTTAAAGCCGGCAGAGAACAATATATAGAGCCATGAATGTATGACTCGGTCACCATGGTGCCGCGGGCGCCTCGTTAGACAGCGCTGATGTACAGTATATATTTTATCATCAGAATACCAGTACGAGTTTGTTCCCTTTTGTTTATGTGACATATAGTGAAGTTTGTATACTCATGTCACATAACAGATACAGGTATTAAGAGCTGAAAAACAAATTAGAATGGCTTTGTATGTGTACGTAGATGTTTCTAGGTAGGATTGTGTCGATAGGATAGGAAAGTGGTTCGAGTCCCGTGTTTATCATTTGATTTTTCAGCTTTAATACCTGTATCTGTTATTGTTGATCATATTCGTTACTCGATTGCTTCCTCTGGTTCTTGTAAGAAACATGTAGTATCTTATACTTTCACATCAGATTTTTGTTTATGTGATACATAGTGAAGTTTGCATACTTTCACATCAGATTTTTGTTTATGTGATACATAGTGAAGTTTGCATACTTTCACTCAGATTTTTTTTATGTGATACATAGTGAGTTTGCATATTTTCACTCAGATTTTATTCTTTGACGACTCTTTAGGAAAGGTTCCAAAGATTTCAATCAATTCTTCAAAAGCTGATAAATTCACTGGGCGATGGGTGCAATGTTGCGAGCTAGGAATTCTTCCACTTCAGAGGAAACTCTGACTCCCCAGAAGCATGAGGCAAGCTGAAGATCAAAAGGCATGATTCGATTCCAGTACACTTGAAAATGTCTCCTTGATATAAATGAAGACAGCACTTGTCTCCTTGATATAAATGAAGACAGCAGTAAAACTAGCAAAAGGTGAAACACGTAAAAATAAAGTAATATACTTTTACAAAGTATAACAACAATATACATCGACGTTTCGATCAAAAGACCTTTATCAAGCAAAGAATACATCAGAAGAGAGCCGTAGTTGTTAGTGAACTAGCTTCCTAGTCTAGGGGTCCGGTTCAATTTCACAAGTAGATGTGGAATTTTTTCCTACCGTAACATCTCTCAGGTCGACCTGGCCTCAATTCAGTACCAGAAAAACATTGACAAGTAAAGGCGGCCCGTGTGATATTGAGCACACCACCCATCGTGTGCCGACGGTCAATATAAAAATACTAGCCTAACACCATATTACACTATATACTACGTGGTATAAAAAGGGTTCATAAAAAAAGTATACACCAGAAGTGACGAAATTCAGACTTCTTAAACGGCAGACATAACATAACCACACACAAAATTCTTTCTGTCCTAAATTGTCATACATCGTAATTCATCAGTTTGACTAAATTAAAGCAAAATAATAGTTTCTAACATCCAACATATCAGTCAGATGGATCTTCGTCAGGTTACAACAAGATAACAAGTGCATATCTGCAAGTAAAATCATATAAAATAGATGTCAATAAAAAGCAAAAACATTATGAGAAACATGGAATACTTGATCAAGCTTGTACTGTATTGTTTCAATCATGTTCAATCCAAGTGTGATATCTATTCATATTGATATCAATAGTATTTGTATAGTGTGTGTTATTTCAATCTGTACAAATACTACATTATCTTGTGTCTCCATACTTGATGTTTACGAATTCAACTTCATTTCTGAACGCACAAAGTATTATCACATGTCCAGTATTTTGTACATATCAAATGAAAATAATATGGCATCTTTATATATTCACAGAATATTATTCAATGTACATAAGCTACTAGTGACCCTTCAGTGTTAAACATATTATGTATGGTTACTTAGCAAGAAAACAGATTGATTGATTGATAGGACCATCATCATTGCACTTTGGTGAGTAACCATGTGTGATCCGATCTCTTTATTACACAGGAAGATCTCATCGGTTGTACACGAACTCTGTAGCACCGGCGAGTATCCCCGATGTAACTTAGAAGATGGTGAAAATAGTTTGTAGAAATTTAATTGTTCAATCTTTCTAATAAATGTGTCCCTGGCAGTGGCTTTTATACTTGAATGTGTCCCTGGCAGTGGCTTTTATAAATGAATGTGTCCCTGGCAGTGGCTTTTATAGATAATTTTGCCCTGGCATGGCTTTTCATTTACACTGAATGTTCAGCCCTGCAGGTGGACTTTTACTAACTGAATGTCGTCCCATAGCTTGGGATTTTAATGGTTCAATGTGAACCTGAGCATTGAAGAGGCCTAACTCTACCACGAGCTATTTTCACTCAACTCAATGAACTGCCAAGAATTTTCAATCTTAGACACGAAGATACTATGTTTAACATCAATCCGGTCTCGACAGGACTAGGAACTCGATTTCACCTAAACTGAGATAGATCACAGATAAACCTTTTATAAATTTTCTGGAAAAATCCTCAATGGTTCAAACGAGGGGGTACAAAATTCAAAAGTAATTAATTTTGAAAGAAGAGTAGTACAGTGCCCCTAAACCTATTTTACGCCTAGAAAAGCTAAAGTTCTAACATACTCAACTACATCTTTTAACAAAATTATCAATTCACATTAATAAAAAAGAAAAGTTTCGAAATCCCTCTTAACAGTATTGCTGCAATCAAGTGAATTTGTTGCATTTTACTAAAGGTAACATTTGAAAACAACAGTATTAACATTAGGTTAACATTGTTCAACTTCGTCTTTGTTAACCCTTTCATCCTCCTGATCCGATACACTGGCTGGCAGTATATTTAAAGATGAGAAGCACAGCCGGTATACTTGCTTGATCAGTATAAATTAGGAAATAAATGCGTCTGAAGGTAAACATAATTATTGACGGAAAGGTTCACCTTTCTTCTTCGAACGCTCCATATCGAGCACTTGTTAACCACTCTTTGTGATTTATATGTGATCTGAGAATAAGAGCGATTGCACGTTGTGCCAGTTATGCTCCTACAAGTGGGTGAGCACATCCGATTTCTGTGACGCTTTTTATTTACCAGGGTAGCTTCAGCCCTTCCTCAGTCGCTCTTATAACATACCTTGTAGGTTGCAGTGTTACTATTCTTTGCTCCCTTGTGCGCCCTGCAACACACGGGCGGAAGTTTAACCCTTGAAAGTTGATCACGACAAATAAATCAATATGTACTCAATTTAATTTGTGAACATCTTTAGTCCCCTACGACTAGACAAATAAATAAACATATTCATTGATTACAATGTTCCTAAATAAATAAATGTTCATTGATGTTTACTTTTCGGTGTTTGTTATTTCTATCTGCTTGACTGATTTATTCGAAAATTGAGGTACTTTCGACATATATAAAGACACGTAGGGCTGGAGAAGACCATCATGAAAGGAGGCTTACCGACAAAGAGAAGAAGAGGAAGACCACAGAGAAGATGGATTCAGGATGTATCTGATGGTTTGAACATGACGGCTGAAAGAGACAGGGCATCTAATCTATGAGAGAGAGAAATTCCGGAGGACTGTTGGGGTGGCAAAGTTCTGCCCAGGACAAGCTATTTGATAATGATGACTGATTTATTAGCGTATGATTGTTTGTATGCAGTGAATTAGGAGATGTGTGTGTCACAGAGGGAATAGATTCATAATTTATTAATAAGTGACTGGTTTATTGACATTGTGTGTGATTATGAGAAATGAAAAACATAGGAATATATAACCAAAGAAATGTTTAATATCTTCATTGATTGATTGATTGGTTGATTGATTGATTGATTGATTGATTGATTGATTAGTTGGACCATCATCATTACACTTCGGGAGTAACCATAGCAGAATTCTGTCAAAGAGCCAAAATAACAATCCCCCAAGCCACCAGAACAGCACAAGACAAAAATAGAAAACCACTACACTGGGCAGCAACCTGGTAACAGTGTGACAAACAAAAGAAAAAGAAGAGTAACCATATGTACTTCGATCTCTTTCTAACACAGAAAGATCTCAGTGGCAGGGCACGAACTCCGTAGCACTGAATAAATATCGCAAAGAAGAGGAAGCAAATTCAAAGGAAAAAATGGAAGCAAAGTCTTTTTTTTCTAAAAGTGCAGTATTTCGAGCAGTACCTGCAGATGAATTAGGAAATTAGCCAAAAAATTAATTAAATACAATAAAAGGAAACTCACTGATGACACTGCAAGACAAGTAGGTGAAACGGCACATAGTAATGAGCAAAGTACAGTATACAAGATAATAAAGACATTAGCAGAAAGGAAGTGTAAATATCTCAAGCAAAAACAAAAGAGTAGCACTCATAACTAGATTAGGAAAAAAAAGATAGTTGGAGCATTTTGAGAAAAACTAAAACAGGAATCACAACAGATCTTTTTTTATCTTTAGATTTCCGAACTTTAAGCTTCAATGCTGCAGATATCACCAGCCTCCATTCATTTCTGATCTTAGACATTTCTTCCCAACAGTTGACTTCTAGTATTTCTATACATACTGCATTGTTATCCATTTATCTTCTGTTCTTGATCTGCCTCGTGATATTTTTCCATGATCGTTTTTGTTATATGCAACTTTAGGCGCACCGCTTTCTGTCATTCTTTCAATATCCCATAATCATTGTATTCTACTAGCCTTCATGGTGGAAGTAGTTAATGGTGATTTAAACACATTATAAGTATCCTTATCATTCTTCATTCTTCCCTGTTTTTCATCGTTGCTATACCCGAAGATTCATCTTAAGACTGGTTTCAAAAGTTTGTAATAATGTCTAATTGTGTTTTGTTGTGATCCAGGTTTTTTTAATTCATATTTTCTTCTTCGAACGCTCCATATCGATCACTTGTTAACCACCTTTTCTGTGTGACTTGTATGTGATCTAATCATAAGAGCGAATGTACATTGTGCCAGTTATGCGCCATCTAAAAGTAGGCCAGCACATCCGATGTCTCCAATGCTTTTTATTTACTAGGTTGCTTCCTAGGACCTACATCAGCCGTCTGTTACGACGAGTCTTGTAGGTTGTAGTGGTACTATTCTTTGCTTCCCTTGTGGGTCCCGGACCACACGGGCTATTTATCCATATAGAACAATTGGTCTTATTGCAGTTTTGTCAATAATTATCTTGGTGTTACAGGACAGACACTTAGATTTTAGCAGGTGTTGCATGGCAAAGTATACCCTATTTCTTGATTGCATTCTTGAGTTTCTTCTCTAATTATGTGAAGCTTAAGAAGTTCGGGACAAGTAAAGGACGACAATTGTCGCA